>OY728127.1:792069138-792694138 GCA_963277665.1 Viscum album
TTTAAGGGGAATTAACAACCATTAACAATAAAATAATGGAAATGTGAAATCATTAAAATGGAATTTTCCATTAGACTCCCCAAAAGTATAAATTACATAATTATATTTTGGCTATAATAGATCCACATATAAATTTAGTAAACTCTATATCCATCAGATAAGACATCACAATTGACCTGTTTTCAAAATTATTTTAGTCGGTCATAACATTTCTTAGAGTAAAACATTCTATTGTATTTTATCAAGATCTAATGATTACCTCGATGTTTTTTGTATGTCCTTAGTAAGATCTGGATACATGGTTTTGATTTATCACCACATTCCATGCTCATACATATAGTTAGTATTAGAGAACCATTCAATCAATATAATATATGATCAAATGTATATCAATGAATTTCAATAGTTATTGGGAAGAAAATTTTCCTTTAGGTGTTCTTCATTTAAATAATATAAATCACTCAATCATTTAGATTGATCCTTTGAAGCCATATATAGAAAGACATGTAAAAAAACAATGTGTTGTAAATAATTTGGATAAATATTTCTATAGGTATCAATGTAACCTACGAAAATGACTAAGAAATATATAACCATTCAGCAACTCATTAAGGAAACTCAGAGTTGATATAAATTGTATACTGACAATCATATGTGTCATCTTGAATTTGAATTTAGAGAGATGATTTTTTATTGAATTTATCCTGAGAATAAGGTTATGATATTCACCATGAAGATAATTATGTTCCCTACTCATATTTTCTCCTTCATGATTCTTTATTGAGTATTAACATTGGCTTATCACATAGCACATCAGATGAACTTCTCTAGAGTTCAAGATGCATTCCATGTGTATTTCCTAAGGAAGTAAATACCTGATCCAAAAAATGTACTATACTTAGTGGTCATACCACTGGATCATGATATTTTTCTATAATGAAAAAACAATTAGATATCATGGATCATAGATATACAGTTATATGGAACAAGGCCACTTATATAGTTAATGTTCTTTGGAGGAATCATAGATTGAAAAAATATATATGGGAACATGAGAATGTGAGAAGCTATAGATATACTCATAATTTATTATTGGATTACTATAATTTCAATTGAAAATTCATCTTATGGGTTGAATAATTGAACACCCTGATATTTTTAGATATACTTCCTTTTAAATAAATTGAGTCTCTTTGAAATCTTGTGATACATGTAACCCTCATTCAAAACGTGTTATAATATAGAATAAATTTATAACCATTAACTTACTTTTTTGGATAAGAGTAGTAATAAATTTATTATAGAGAGTATTTGGGTTGAACATGGAAAAAAATTAATTTTTATGAATTTATTAGAAATGAAAATAAAATTTATTTGAATGTAAATGAATTATTTCATCTCATTTTTTATGCGCTAAATGTATTAATTATTTAAAAAAATTAAATTAATAAATATTGGAGAATTATTTTTAAAAAATTATATATTAGATATTCAATTAAATGTTTTATCATTCATCTAATATTATTTTTATTGAATTTGATAACAATAAAATGAGTTTTATTCTTAAAAAATGTATTTTTCTAAAAAACAGATTCTTAGAATTTTATGGACTTCTTTTAATATAAATTTTTTAAATTTAAAGAAAATATATTTAAAAGTAGAGATTAATTTCTGAAAAAAAAATAAAAATTATATTAAGTTGATTTTTTGATATTTTTCTATAAAATATTCATTTTTTTTGAATAATATTGAAAAATACTAATTTTTATTAAAAAAATATCATCCGGTTTAATGAATTATAAAATTTTCATATTTTTATAATAATTATAAATAAATAATTAGTTGTATTATATTATGATTAATCTAATTTTAGTTCTTTTTAATAAAATTTATATTGAATTTTGATGTGAAAAACTTTTATACTTAAGAAATCATTTTCATTAGAAAACCATTTTTTGTCACATTTACAAGATTAAATTTAAATAAAATTCTACCAATTTTGAAGGTAATTTTATTAAATGGTTTACATATTTTTAATAATAATATGTATTATTATTTAGTAACTTCAACATAACAGTTTGTCATAATAAATAGTAAAAACATAAAAAATCATTTACCATAGTAAATACTAATGATGGTTTTCTATGGGTAATCTATAAAGATAAGGGTTAAAATGACCTAAAACAAGATGAATTTGGTTTCTTTTTTCAAAAAATTATCTTACATAAGTTTTAATACATATTATTTTTGATCCATTTTCACTGGAAGTGACTTTAAATTATTCTATATCATTAAAAAATGAAAATTGTGCCACTCACCTCGATTATAAGAGGTAACCTCTTCCACTCATTTCACTAAACCAACTAATCCAATTAGCTCTACAAAACCCTGCCAAAATCTATTCAAAAAATCCTTATACATGCTATATAACTTATTATGTTCCCAAATTAATAACCCTAAATTTATTATTTAGTTATCTAAATGAGGTTTATCTAAAATATGTTAATTTTCTTTACCATGTTTGTTATTTTTAATTCATATTTTACCATAGAAAATTATGTATTAATAATTCCAATATATTAACATGAGTATCTAACATATAATGATATTTTATTTTATTTTCATTCAATAACGTCAATTTATATATCCTTTTATCAATTGTGAATCAAAACTATCTATGGTGTTTATGGAAGAGTACAACCTCATGAACCGATATATTTTATTTTCTATCA
Organism: Viscum album; assembly: GCA_963277665.1. NCBI lineage: Eukaryota > Viridiplantae > Streptophyta > Magnoliopsida > Santalales > Viscaceae > Viscum > Viscum album. The sequence continues at coordinate 792,071,871 of OY728127.1, forward strand.
CAACCTCTCAATGTTCGATAAAATGATGGATTTATAGTATATATACTTTAAAGTGTTTGTGTTTTACATTTATTAAAATAATTATACTTCTATAATTATAATATATGATCTGACTACATACTTTCATATATGTTGGAAAATGATAGCATCGCTTGTGCATACAAGTGGACTACCATCTCAAGGGAGAGATATGATACATTTTTAATTTGTTTTTTAAATGGATGATAATAAATTTAAATTTAATGAATATATGTAATATATATATGTTATAATAATTATTATATAATGGTGAATTAATTTTAAACATTTATTCATTCCATCCTTCAAAAATGAAAACATCATTCTTGAATACATATGGCTTACCATCTCCATGAATGATTTAATCTATTTTTATATCACTATTATTCATGGATGAAACTAAGTGTATATATTATAAATATATATTATATTTATATCATGATTAAAATTATATATATTATGGAACCATAATCAATGTACAATACTAGAACAATAAAAAAAAATCTCTAGAAAAATAAAATGGTTATCATAAAAAAACAATGATTTTGATAAGGAATAATAATAAATGGATTTTAAAATATTATATGTGGATAATATATGATACTATATGTATATAAATGATTCAGGTATTAAATTATTAAATATTTAAATTTATCATATACGAAATTCAATTGAATTCAATATATGTGGATCTTGACATAATAGATTTTTCATCTCACTTTAAATTTTGTGGGAAACATGCCATATTCCAAATTTTTTTTAATTATATTATATATGTAATGACCCTGAATTTTTTTATGAATATAATCATTAAAATAATTAGGAAATTCATACCCATATAAATTCATCACATTCTTGAGGGTTTTATTTTAATATTACAAAATTTATAGGGGTCTAATATTTCAATCTCATTGTTTATAATTATTATTTATGACTAGGTTTATGATGAGGAAATATTATGATATATTTCTAATGAAACTAATTAAATTTATCATCCAATATTTATTTTTTGAGAATAAATTTCTCCATTAAATTTGTCTCTCATTATGTTCTGAATACAATGAAATAATGTTTTTCAGTAAAAGAAACATAACTTCAATGTTCGATGCAGGATCTTTTTCCTCATAAATTCTATTTTTCTAAAAATGATTTCAAGAATTTTTATAATATTCATCTCTTATTATTTAACATAAATTTTCATAGTATTTATTATTTTTAAAATGGATTAAAATTAATTTTCATTCCATTATCATAATGAGGTAATTTTATTACTTATTACCAAAGTGTGGAAGGAATGTTTTGTTTTAACTTGTACCGAAAAAATGGAATATCCCGCAACCATGACTATTAAGATCATTGAATATTAAAATATATCATTACAAGGTTATTTTAAATATCAATTATTTATTTAATGTTTATGATGTTTTTTTATTTTAAATAAGTGATTTCAATGTTAAAAAAATACATTCCTAAAAAATATTCCAAGCAATCTTTAAAAAAAATTTAAATATAAGATGATATTAATTGAAACTTACTAAAATATACTTGGGATATAATCCAATGAAATAATCCTTATTGATTATCAATATGTTTTATGATTATTATTATGATATTTTTATGAAACCCATTCATTTTCCATGGTTTATATAATAATGAAATTCTTATTAAACACATTTCTTTTTTTAGGTTATGATATGATTAATATTATATTAAGGCACACATCTGTATGCTTCTAATTATGTGTGGAGTGGAAATATAATTATATAAATCTTAAATTAATTTGATATAGATGTATATCTCATGAGATAATATAGAATTTAATGAGGAGAGAACATAGTTCAATAAGTGACTCTATCAACTATGTCAGTCTTATGAGTGAACCTTGAATACTATGATAGATTGTGGAGTGAAACAAACATACTATAATAGTATCAACCATAATCCTTGAATTATAAGGAAATGCTTTTCTTTGATTTTTTGCATTCCAAAGAATCAATTATTACTCATATGTTATACACTCATTGTTCATGTTATTTGATTCCATTATGATTCAAGTCTTATAAATTACCATGGTTTATGATGCAGATCATGATTATGATATAGGATATGAAGGTTATAGTTATCAATTATTATGATCATGTTAACATGTCTGTATACTATTTTTTATTCTTTTGTGAAAATTGATTCCTCCCTTTCATATTATTACATTACATAAAAGGCCACCCTTATCTTATATTTACATTCACTATGAAATGAAGAAAGGTATTATTTATTTATTTTTCTAAGAAGGGTTATTATTATAAAGATATTAATTAGTGATGATATAGGTAGGTTATGAAATATTTTATTTTTTACCCATGTTTGAAATGATAATAGAACAATACAAATGTGGAAAGTATCATAATATAATTTATTTAATTTTTATCAAATTAGATATACAATTTGTTTATGAAATATATGGGTTGATATATTATATTTTTTTTTCTAGGTAGTATAAAGTGATGTATGTATCAATAATGATTATAGTTGTTTAGATCAGAAAACAAGGACAACATTTTCATCATGTCTAATTTTTTAAATAAACGTCCAAAATGTGAGGCAATATATGTAGCTAAATGTGTAAGGGAAACACAATGTCAACGGTATCCAAATCCCATTACAAACCAATAAAGGTTAATATAGGTTAAATTTTTATTTTTTTGGGAAAAAGATAATTTTTATGGTCATTAAACTTTTATTTAATGGTGAGGTTATATGTCAAACAATATAAGAGTGGGAAACTTGACATAATTATGTTATATTTCTATCATAAATCAAGAAAGGTTCATATTGGTTATGGTTGTTGTTCTAGAACAAAAGAAATATATTCTTTTTAATAGAAAATATTTAACAAAAATTACATTGATTTTTATTATAATATAATTTAGTGAAAGTGTTTATATAGTATTTTTGTGAAGGAAATTGGAAAAATCGATGAGAATAAATAGCCTATTTCTTGTAGTAGATAATCCCATGGGAAAGTGTGCAGAGTTTATGGCTGTATTTCTTGGAAAAATGTTTTAAATGGTTTTTGGTCATGAAATAAAGTCAATTAATAGGATTAAGGATAAGACTTCACAAATATTATTTGACTATTAATAAGATGCAAGGAATAATAACATCGAGGGTATCTTTTCCACATGAATCGTCAGATTATGGTTTTTTAAATCACAAGTGAAAGGGTTATAATTAGTGTTGAAAATATAGTACCCATTAACTCGGGATTAATTGTCACCTTATTTGAATGATGGATTCCATATCTATGGTGTCAAGGTGTAAAAAGATTATATGGCCTTCTCTTTAGAATGAAATCATTCCTCTTGTTGGAAAGTCCATAGCAGGGGAGTATGTGTAGATCCATATTGGGTGGCTGTGTGTGTAAATACAAACAAAACTGTACCTTAGAGTATTATTAACTCATTAATGATTATAATGTAATGTTTATAAGGATTCAAACAAATGATAAATTAAGTACATTTATTGGGGAGATTATATTTATGGAGGCATATTTTACCCTATATGTTTCACCACATGATATAGGGAATTTTTTGGGTTGAATATATTTGTCATTTCGCTTCTATAACATTTTCCAATACTAATTTATTCCAATAAGAACAACTCAAATTTTGGTAGAACCATATGATGGGTCCCACTATATTTGTTCCTATTTTATTTACACAAAAATTATTTTTCTACATCATGGAAGGATATATCTTAGTGAGTAGGGACTAAAATACTACTCCAGAAACTCTTTGGGTGTTTAAACCTAAAAGAGTTTATGTGTCTTTAGATTATATCTTATGGAATTGTGATTTGAACCTATTTAGAGGTAGAGTTTAAGGTTGTACATATTTATCAACAATTAATAGAGTTTATTGACACAACATGTTTTCTAAACTGTGAGAAAGTAGATATAATAACAAAAAATATAAGACTCAATGTGAACTAACCTACATGATATAATACATTGTCTCGTAAAAGCATAAAACTAGTTTATAGTTTTGATGCTTTGAAAAAACATGTGAAAGGGGATATTGAAAATGAAAATCCAAATATGGATTAATAGATAAACGTATTACAATTTCTTTTAAAAAATAATTATGGTTTTTTAAACAACGAATCAAGGTTTTTTGAGTTGGAATACCATTATGGGAAAAGTATAGAAGAGATTAAGGTTGATTATATTCTAATGATGGGTTCCACTATAATACTAGTACGTAATATAGAGTTTACAAGTTCTTTTTCATCAGGATGAAAAATGTCTCATTATTGATTGATTAATGTGACAAGAACATGGTTGTTATATATTTTATTATCAGGTGATGAGGAAATTATGTTGTAAAGTTTAATTTATTAAAAAATTTACTCATGTGGAAAATAATTTAATGGAAAGAAATAAGGAGCTCATGTAATATAGTTTATATCACGATACATTTATGTGATTGTTCCACATTTTATGGCCATGTTATAAGGACCCTATTTGATTCAATTTAATTTCAAGAAATATAGATTCAAATGGCATAACCCCATTATAGTTATGTACCAATATAGGAGAACCTCATGTTTAATGGGAGGGTTTGATACCTAGATTTAACCCAGGGTTTAGAAAGTAAAACTTAAAACTAGGATTATAATAGTATATTAGGGAATACCATTGTATACTATAGATATAGAAATCAATCTATACATTTTCTGTATACTTTTCTGGTGTAAGAGAATATTAGTAATTATTAGGCATGTGGAAAGATGTCTAAAACACTATGCTGGTTTGATTTATTGGTTATATATTTCATGATTTATGACACCAAGGATGATAAATATAGTCATAGTTATAGTGTTAGTAAATAAAAAGAGCTTTAATTTCGTTTAAAATCATAAATGTGAAGGAATTGTTTATCAAAATATTCTTATGGATGAGTCAATGTTGGACGTTCCTATATAGGTGAGAATGAAATTTTAGTGGGGAATGTTTCACATTACCATGAATTCATGAATAGATGTAACTGTATAAGTGGTGTGCTTACATATACATTTTTATCATAAAAAGGATTCACATGGTTTGGTACTCCAATCAGTTTATTATCTTTTTGGATAGACTACATGTCACATATTTTATTATCATGTGACAAGACTATCTATCTTCTGTGGTTTAGTTTCTTCAGACAAGATCCTACTAGAACCTTTTAGGGAAAACCTTATATACATTGATGAGAATAGACATCCAGATGATGAATGATAATGGCTTCAATTTATGGTTTTACATAGGGTAGGATATCTATGAATCACTTTATATCACGGGGAAATAGGAATCAAGGCATGCTTAGTTATTTCAAACCATCTTCTACATATGAACGACTCATGCACTATGGATGAAAATCAAATTTCACATTAATAAAAGGATATTGAAAAATATTATTTTTAATAAGGATGTAACATTGTATAATTTTAGAATATATTTCTCATTAAAAAAATTATATTTTTTGTATGTTTATTGACACAACACCTAACATAGAAGGAATTGTGATATATTATTATTTAAATGTAACTATTTTAAAATAGATATTAAATTATAAGATAAGAAAATATATAATACAATTATAAAATATTTATAATATGTACTTACTCATTATAAATTTTTATAATAATTCATGGTAAGTTATCACTGATTTTTTAGTAAATTCATGTTAGGATTCAAAAAAATGTTCTCTTCAAAAATCAGTTTTTTCTTGATGTGAAAAATATTGTAATTAATTTTTTTAAATTATAAAAACATTATTTGATAAATAGGAAATAATTTTTTAATTAATCATGTTAAAATTATCTTAGACTAAAAATTTGGTTTTTGTAAATTTTTAATTTTATCATGAATAGTGAAAAAGTATTTCCCTAAAATTTTCATCTATTTTTCATTAAAAACAATGATTATGAATTTAATTAAATAATAAATTAATAAAATAGTCTCTTAGTTATATATAATATATTTAATTACATAGGAATCGACATTATGAAATATTTTATTATACCTTCATTTCTGGGATTAATATCACAATTATCTAAAAACTCTTTTTCATTACTTTTTATGCCTTTATATAAAACATAATTTTTGTGAATTATAGGGATTTAATTTAATGAAATTTTTGTTATTTTTTGACTTATTAATTCATATTTATCATATGATAAATTTTCAATATTTTTCATATTATGTTATATTTTTTATGAGTAGTAATAAGTACATTTTTTATGAAATAATATATATTATATGATGGCACCAACAGATAAATATGTTATAAAAAAATATTAAAAATTTTCAATTAATCACTTGTTTTACTAAAATAAAAATATTATAAAAAATAACTAAAAAATATAACATATTTTATGATAAATATGAATATTATTTTTGGTTTTAACACATTGCCTGCGCAAAACTAGAAAAGTCCTATTCGGTGTCCAAATGATAACATATGAGAATTTTGAGAATAGTTATCAATATGGTTAATAAAAAAATATTATTGACTTTGTTTATTGATATATATTATATTTTAGTTATATTCCAATTAACACATCCAAATTCTTGTATAATTCTTGCACAGTGAAAGAGAAGTCAAAATAACAAATTAAATAAGTTGTTACGAGATATATGTGAGTAAAAATAAATATTAAATATATATAATTGATTTTTTTAACATTATTAAATTATTTTAATTATGTTAATTTATTTTTAATTGTTTTTTATGGTGTAACTGCCTGAAATGCTTAAAAAATTTAGATAAGGTTCTTCTAAAATATGTAGGAAAATAATGTCAATAATTTAAAAAACATAAAAAGGCATATTTTTGGGATGAATAATATTTTCACAATAATTTTAATGTTAATAAAAAATTATTATTGATAGTGAATTTATTTATATTCTAATTACATAGTTTTCATGTTGTTTTATTATCCAAATTTTATGAATATATCCTCAAATTAACGTAATAGCATTTTATGATAAATATATATTTTTAAATTATTCAAAAATTATAAGTATCATTAAAAAATGAAATAACCAATATAATTTTATAAAAATCACCCATTTACATTTATTATCAAATTATTAACTTCTTTGTGAAATTAAAATACTTTATCATTGAAATAATTGTTAACCTAATTGAAGATATAATTGAGTAACTTAGGTGAAAAACAAAAATAATATTAAAATAAGAAAAACACACGTCCAAAATTTATTGGTTGATGTCGTTTCTCACAAAACTATCTACTATATAATCATATTTCCACTTAGAGACATATTTTTTAATTATAACTTTTATATTATTTATAGAAAAATTTTAAAAAATGTCACTATGTTAACTTTAATACCTATAATAGTTTATCGTATGGAAAATGTGGTTATGTTCAGTTTTAAATGTATATTTTAGGTTAAATAAATTGTTTTCAAATTAATTTATTTATAATTTTTTATTATTTATAAATTACCTTAAATTTGAACATAATGTAGATAGAATATTTATAAAATTAAAATATAAATAAAATAAACGATTTTAAATAAATTAAAAGAAATAAAATTCAAGTTAATAATTATATTTCAGGAATTATTATATAATTATAATATATAACTTATGTATTAAACTCTTATATTTGAATTCTATAATTATGTTAATGAAATTAATGTCCATATAATTTAATAGATCAAAAAAAGACATTAATGATAAATTATAAAAAGAAATATTTTATTAAATGATTTATAATTCATAAAAATAACAACACTAACCAAGTTAATGTGATATAGTTTATAATATAAACCATGTAACACATATGGGTGTATTTTCATTTTATTGTAAAATTCTTGACCATTAATGATTAGAAAGCATTTATATTGACATAATTGCCGATTGGGTAAATGGGGGGGGGGGGGGTTAAAACTAAGATATAATGTATAAAACATCCTATGAACAATATACATATTTTTTCAAGACAACATTTAGAATTATCCTTATTCTATATGATAATTATATCAAATTTTAATGTCCTTATTAAATAATTAATTTATATTAATTTAATTATTTAACTGATTCTAAGACTACCCCTCTACTCTCATATTAAAGGTCTTGTCATCTCCTCTCATCCTCAGACCTTTTGAGCCTTATATGTCAACCATTCTCTACCATAATGACTTTATATATTCCTTCCACACATCTATGAACATATTTTCATCCCAAATTATAATCCATTCATGGCCTAATGTGTAACCCAAAAGTGGATTCTCAACAAAGAGGTATAAGTCTTAATATAGTACATTTGATTTTATTTCAACTTTTACCTGTTTTAATTATTTATCATAAATTAAAAAATAATTACATCATTATATTCAATATAATAATTTTTTTATTATAATAATGAAAAAACATTATACACCTCTATTAAATTTTATTGGAATAGAAGAAATCATGCATATGTCCGTTTTGACATACACCTCCACAAAGAAGTGCATGTTGTTCCTCACAGCCACTTAAAAATGATGGATATAATGATCTAATTACAAAATATATATGATAAAATTCATATTATATTTAATATCTAAATTTAAATTATTATATAAATTTTATTCATTTCATCCATTTTTGAAATGGAAACATCACTCTTTCATACGTAAGAACAACCACCTCCACAAATTAATATAATTCATTTATCATAACATATTTATTTGAATAGTTATAAATTTGTATATAATTATTTCTTATAACTATATTTAATTGATTAAAATCATATATAATATATAGGAATTATTTTTGAAAAATTATTTGGACTTCTAAACAAATATATGAAATAAAAATGAATTATTTATCACATAGAACATTTATATTAATGAAGAATTATTAATTAAACCATGATAATATGTTATAATTTAGTAATATATAGGAATAAAATATTATTATTTATATTGAATACATTTAAAATTAATATTTATTTATTATACTATATTTTTGAAAATATATGAATAAAGACATGAATCTGGGTAAGGTATTTGTGTTTCAATTCCATTATAATCTAGACTGTCTATGATTGAATTTAAACTAATGAAAATATATGATCTTTCTATCATAATACATTTAAATTTTCTTATCATGTATTTATTTATATACTTTTGATGTTTTCAAACCATTTCCATCACTTTTATAGTGTAAATGGTTGAAAATCATATTTTTATGAGAATCTAACATTATCAATCTATTTTTGATAGGAAAACATTATCATAAAAAATCATAATTTATAAAATGTTTTTCAGAATGTAATTTGGTATTATCTAATTACTATGTAAATTATATTTTTTCAATTTTTTAATTTTAAAAAACTGTTTAAATATACTCTTCTTGTCATTTACTGAAAGATATACTTATTTCTAATGGTGTGAACATAGTCTTTGTTTTACTTATTACAGAATGAAAATAATTTCCTACCGTCATTGACAATCAATTATTCAATGATTCATTTACAAATTTCCATGTATTATTTTGATTAATTTTATTCCATTATATATGATAAATATTCATATTTTAAATAAGTCCTTTAAAAATAAAAATGGTGTTTTTTCAGCTGAAATATTTTAGTGATCTTTTAATGAAATTTTTCATCAATGAAAACATTTTTTTGTTGTTAATTATTCTATAGTATGGATATAATCAAATTATACCATCATTATTCTTTTATGGGTTGGACTTTGATTTTTATTATGAGGTGTTTATGATACCCATTTACATTATATGTATTTTGATATGTTGAAGTAATGAATGATTTTGGTTAGTGTTGAACACATATGTATAGTTTTGATTATGTGATGTCTAGTATTGGAATTATTTAACCCACTAATGTATTAGGTAAATATTTATATCTCATGACATATTTATTGGAAATTAGTTCATGTGGTCGATCCACTATGATAAAATATAATGGATGAATAATCCACTATGGGAAACATGTTTCGATTAATTGTGAGTTATGATTTTGGAAACAAGAGTTGATGCATGATACAATATGAGTTAATGGTCTCAGTAGTTAACCAGGTAATATGAAATGGTTTCAATGCCTATGATAATTCCACTCTATTATGAAATTATTTATGTTTTTTATATAAAATCATTGATAATGATTGATTATTGATTATTCATTAGTTATATGATTATTTTAATTAAAATGATAAAATTTTCATTAATAAATCATTATTACAAGCCATTATAATTTGGTTATGAACATTATTATTAATGATCATGATCTCATAACCTTATTATTATCTGATATATATTCATATATATATGATCATCAATTTATATCTCACCTATTAAACATTAATGAGAATATAAACTCACAATTTCTTGATATGAATAATGGTTTTATGTAGGGTACGTCAAGAAGGGTAAAAAATGAGGAGATATTTATGACAGATGGTGAAGAATATATAGAAAAACTAGGTTTTGATGTATCTGGTCTTCAATGAAAACAAAACTTTATGTTTCTGAAGTGGATCATAATGTTATGTGTTGAATAGTCATCTTGAAATATGTAATATTTAAATATGAAATGTTTTGGTCACCTAATATGGTATTGTCACTTAGATTAATCAATATTTATATAATAATATTTGTTAAAGTTGTTGAAAATAATCATGATAAGTCTATGTAAAAGATATAGTTCTAATGATTTGGAATGATAGATTTTAATTTTCCTTCTAATTAGTATATCATTGTAATAATACTACCAGAAGATGTTTATTTTTTAAAGACGAATCTTGGTGTAATAATCCAAAAAGGGGTGGGTTAAAGTATATCTCAGCCATAACTCGAGTAAATGGTGAATGTTCCCTTACTACACATCAAGTTGGACACTCCTATGCGATATGCTTGGGTTAATTAATTTTTTCTATAATAATTATTATAAAGGATTTAAATATAGATTTATTGTGGATATCATATTTTAAAACAAAGGTATCTTATATTGAAAATTTGGTTTCAAGATTCAGATACCATATAAATTATTTTTAATGATTTTATGGTTTTCACCTGTGACAATTGTTGCTCACAATATACTCTTTAATTTTAGAAAATGGTTTAAACCAATATGAATCAAGTTGAAAGTAAATTTGATGGAAATTGAAAAAATTTACATTTAATGAAAATAAATAGTATGGGAACAAGAAGGAAAATTCTTTTTATTTTTAATAATAATATATCGTGATATATTAATAATAATATAATCATATTTGAGTTAATTAACACGTTAAATAATATTACAATTTAATTTTTTGGATGATCATGTGGTAATGATCATAATGTTAAGCATGTTCAATTTTCATCATGTAATTAATGTGTGGAGAATCACCTAGTAGAAAATATCAAATTATTGGGAATATGATTTCATTGTGGAAATGAAGGGAATAAAGAAATGAATTTCTATAGAATTCGATTTCTTAAATGTGGGGAACATGGGAATTATCCAAGTCAATGCCCTAACGCAAGGGTTTAATCTTATAACAAGGAAGGACAAATGTTATTCCAATTATTTAAGTGAAATTATTTAAGTGTTTATGTATTATAATTTTATATTTATGTTTAGGATGGGTTAAATGAGTGATATTATAGATATAAAAAACATGAATCATCTTTGTATTGTTCTGTAGCATATTTTTATAATGATTCTGAAATAAAATAATGAATAGTACTTATAAATAAATAAATTTATTTAGTTGTAAGGTTATATATTGGGATAAAATATCAATAAGGGAATAATGACACTTAATATGTGCATGATGCTGGGAAAATAATTATTAATTGGGACAAAAAATGATTGGAATATATAACCTAAATGGGATATAATTAGTAACCTTGAAATTGTTTAGTGATTTTATGATAAAGTGATTAAGGATATCATTGATGGAGTTTTTTTTCATTTTAGGATATATGGAATTTAATTAATAGATTTTGATTTTATATAATTAATATGGATTTCTTTTTTTTGTAATCATATTTGTTTTCAGTGACTTTATATGGTGAGTAGAATGTTTTAAGGGAATCTAGGTATCCAAATGTTTAGTATGAGACATTATGACCTAAATCATGTTTTTTGGGGATAAAGGGTAAAGTTAATGTTTAAATTTTTTTACCAAATCATTAATATTTTTTTGAAACATTTAAACCACATTATATATGGAATAGATTTTGATGAACTATGGTTGTTATTTCTGAGGGTTTCGATATTAATATATTATATTTATTTATATTGGATAATTTGTGGTATCCATTTTGTTTTTATAAATTACGTAGAAACAATAGGAATTCAATTTCATTAAATTTTAGGAAATAAGATTATTAATGGTGAATTTTAGTGTTTTAGGATTGAAGAAAATTCAACATGAAATTTCATTTCCTAGAGTAATAGGTGATGTGGAAATTTATGATAGAACTACAAAAGGATGAAATTTTAAAAATATATCAATAATTTTTATTCCTTATTTTTATATATTGGTAGTAATATAACACCTAAAATTTTGGAAAATTACCATGAAATAATATTATTATACATTTACCTTAAATATTTATGAATAAATGGCATTTTCGCTCCATACTTATATATGGATTTGTGGCCATTAACAATGTCATTACCTTGTTCACTATCACTATATACAATCCCTTGGATATTATTTTTCTTATCCATGTCTATATTTTAACATACAAAAAATGATACCTATATCTAGGAACATGGTTTTATGTTGCGTCTAGTAACGTTAACACATCCTATATCCCATTTTCAAAGGTTGTTTTATTATACCATTGTACCATGTGGGTTTTGAACAATGGTATTTTAATATTTCGAGACATTTATTACAAAGTTAAAAATTTTCAATGGGGAAATTTATTTATGGCGTAGAATGTAAAACCTTATTGTTTTTAACAAATTTTCCATTAAATAAATTTTTTTATTTTTGCATCTTTCTTGACATGGAACAACAAGCTTAAAAAAATTGTGATATATTATAATGTAAAAATAACTATTAAAAACTTACTAATTAATTGGAATATATGAATAGGAATAACCATATAATGAATTATGTATATAATGGTCCTAATCAATACAATTCTATTGATTAATTATTAGGAAAAAATCACTCAATTTTCTATAAAGTTATATTATCCCACAAAATGCTTTTTTCTTAAAAAATTATTATAATTGAAACTTGTTTCAAAATAATATAATTAAATTATTCACTTTTATAATTTTTACTTGATAAATAGGATATATCTTTTGAAATAATCATATCCAAATTATCCACAAGTGAGATTTTTTGTATTTTTTTTTGGAAAGAATGATTTTCTAGTAAATAGTGAAAATTCCATTTCTTGAAAAAAAATCATTTCATATCATTGAAAAGTATTATTATGATTTTAATTATATATTGGATTATTATTATTCACATTTAGTTACATATAAAATATTTAAAAACATATTAATCATCTATATAGTATATTTTGATATAAATTTAATATTAAGATTAATATAAATTTTTCTAAAATAAATTTTTGTAGTTATATATTAACTTTTATTAAGATTATTTTATATCACCTATATAGAATCTTTTTAAAACTATAAATCAATTATTGATTCATTAACTCATATTTATCCAAGGAATAATTTAAATATTTTTTTTGATGAAGTCAAATTGTTAGTGATTAGTATGGAATACAAATTTAATGAAATATTATATCATTGAGAATATCACCAAGAAATAAATATGTTATAAATATTTATTGAACATAAGGAAAAAATAATTTATGATAATATACCACATATATATTTCAAAAATAATTAAAAATTAAAGCTTTATAATTTATTTTATTATATATTTTAATTTTATTTATACTATCCACGATGTGCTTTCTCATCAATGGAAAAGTCAAAAAAATCCTAAAGATAATATTATATAATTGAGAATTATTTTCTCAACAATTTTAATAAACATGACATATTATTGATCATTCATATTGACATATTTTAATTTTGAGTAATATTACATTTGAATTTTTGAAATTCTTGTTCAATGATTGCACAAATCAAGAAAAGTCAAAATGATATTTAAAATAAGTTGTCATGACATATATAAAGGGTGATATACAAATTTAATTAATATAAAATATTATTATGGAAACTATTCATTTATATATTGGTCATAATTTCTTTATTATCATAAATTGATAACAAACACTATCATAGTTCCTGTCCATATAGTTTAAAAATAAAATATATGATTTTTTTAAAAAAAGAATTAAAAATAATTGGATGACTTATGGTTTCGAACTAATTTTACATTTAGTGAAAATGTATTATTGATAGTTAAATTGATTATATTTGAGATAAATTTTGTTCATGTTGTATTCAAAGTCAAATTATGTGAATAGTTAATAAAAATTAATTAATAGTTATTTATATTAAAAATATTATATTATATTATATTATATTCCTATTAATATTTAAAAATTACATTTAGTATGAAAAATAGTAAAAAAATATCACTAAATTCCCATTTATGGTCGAATTTTCAACTTATAACTAAAATTATAACCCATAAAGGTTTAAAATTCATTATCAGGGTATAAGATGACATTTGTTAACTAATGGGTTAATCCAAAAAAATACTTTTCAAAATACCAGTTACCCCTATACAAATATTATTATTTTATGGTATTCAAACCATATCTTATCTTATATTCAACGATATGTCCACTTTGGGAAACTTTTCATTGATTAAGACCATTATATTATTTTATGAATATGATATATTCAAAATGCTGTGAACTTAACTTTAATAACTATAATACTTTTTCAAAATCATAAAAAGAGGTTGTATTTGGTTATATATGTTTATTTGTAATATTAAATAAAATTCAATGTAATTTATTTTGAATTTTTAGTTATTGAATAATTATGTTAAATTTATATGAATAAAAAACATAATATTTTCTTAATTATTAGAAAAATAAAATAAATCATTTAAAAAATAATAAAAGAGATTTTATTATTTATAATTATTGTGTTATATTGAATTTTTAGATATATAAAACATATTTTGTAATTTGGAATGGTTTAGATTAAAATTCAATAACAGTATTGATGAATTTAAAATAAAATTCAATGAATAGATCCAAAAATGACATTAATTATATTTTATAATGAAAAATACATTATGAAATAGGTTAAAATACATTAAAATATCATATTGAGAAAAATAAATGGAATACAGTTTAAAATATCACTCGTGAGAAATTTACAATTCAATTGTCCTTTTAGGGTAATATTCATGACCCATAATGTTTAGAGTAGTTTGATATTATGGTCATTGTAAAAAGAGTTAATTGGGGTTAAAATAAAGTGATGCGGTATAAAACATCTCTTAAACATTTCATAATATTATTAGATGAGATAATTTCATGTTATAATCATACAATATTATAAATTTATCAATTTGGAGCAACATTATAGTGACCATCACTTTTGGAACATTAACATTACATTACATTTGGGGAATACAGAAAAAATTATTAAAACAGATTCCCAAAGATCGTAATTGGTCTAGTGCCTTTGAAAACTTGTAAACATAAACACATGTACATAAGTGGGCTACATTGTCTCCCACTAGGATCTTCACAACTGGAACCCTTCTTATAAGCACCATTCTGATAACATAACTTCATAACCTGATGAAGGAACCATAAAAATGGGTGATCTCAAAAACTCAGTAAGGGTAAACAAGTGATACATGTAAGCATAAACATAAGCATTGAGGTATGAGAACATGATCAAAACATTATAATATCAAACAAAATATATCCGAGATCATAAATATGAATCATGGTATAAATAAAGGTAGTTCATAATACATGAATCATAATAAAATAAAATAAATCAACCATTAATGCATTAATTAGGAATCAAACATGAAATTTTGGAAAACACATAAGCATATAATATTATTTCAATAGTATCCAAGGCATAACTTCCAAGACCATGTTAGCCGAAAAATACCATTACTGAACCGGTTAAACCCCCATTCCAGCCATGTATTATTGAATAAAGTGAACCATCATCTGTGACCTACAATAATGAACCAAGTAAACCCTTATTCTGGCCCTACATTAATGAACTAGGTAAACCCTTATTCCATCCCTGTATTACTGAACCATGTAAACCCTAGTTCCAACCCTCTCTTTCTCATGTGATATAAATCTTTACCCAATATATTGAAGGTAGATATAGGTCCCACCCATCTCATAATGAAATCTTGCATACATTTCCCATAAGATTGTAAATATAAATATAAATATCTAGGAAAGTAATTGGGTATCATAAATATGGAAACATATCATAACCTGTGTAAAGAGACATGTTTCATAATCATTTCATTAAAATGATAACCAATGATAGAGAAATAGATTCCATAAACATTAAATGCATAATATAGAATTGGGTTTTATAAATACGATGACATTTATAATAACCCATTCATATAAATGATATGAATGGATCCTTTAGACAATTTCTTAGAAATACATTAGTAACAATAATATATGTCATCATAGATGGAAAATAATTTTGAAATATCTCTGAAAAATGTTTCCTGGGGAAAATACCATATCTTATTTTAAAACGGATTTTTTATACATTGAACCATTTTAAAATAATTTTATTATAAAATACATTGAGTACTTTTAAAGAATATTTGAAATCATTTTCAAAACCTCTTTCATTGAAAATTATAAAATAATATTGAAAAAAATTAAAAAAAATCATTGAAAACATATTGTAAACATATAAAGAAATATTAAAAACATTATCAAAAAACATTTCATTGAAAATAAATTTTAAAACTTACAAATAAATATTGAAAATGTTTTGAATTTTTTTAATTGAAAACATATGTAAGAAGCTTGAAAATGTTTTAAAAAAACCTTTTTTAAAAACAAAAAAAAACATATAAATAAGGTTTGAAAGCAATTTGAAAAAAAATCTTGTAAACCATATGAAATAATCTTGAAAACATTTATGGAAATGGTTTCCCTTGAAAATAACATTTGAAAACATTTTCTTAAATATTATCCTTTTTAAAAATCCAATATAAGCGTCAAATAAATGATGGTGCCAAATCTATACATGTTTTATGAGATTAAAAGAATAATCATTTTGTATAGAAAAACGGTTAGAAAATTACCTTTCTAGGAATGTGACAGTAATATTACATAAAATATATTGGTAAAAGACAAAAGGTTAAAAATTTATTTTATATATTATAAGAGAATGGTATAATCTTCTTGGAAACCATTTTTAGAATACATATATTTCTGACCGAATAGAGGGTAAATTCGGGCTTCCCTAAAACTGCTTTCTTAACTATCTTATAGAAAAAAGTGTAGAAAATGGTACCAATAAATGAATATATAATGAATAACCAGAGGATAATAAATTTCATGAATTTCTTTAGAGATATATGATATGATTTCATCAAAGGAATCATAAACATAAACAATCTAAAAAAGCAATGATATTGTCTCAATTAACTCAAATAACTTGGTAACTTGGGATAAGACTCTCAATATAAGGAAACTAAATTTAAAAAAGCATAAAATATAACTAAATTATTTATATTCTTGATATAACTTGTAAAATATAAGTATATATATCTTGAAATAAGAGTTTAGGTGCATAACAAAATACAAGTCTCAAAGAAGGGAAATTGAGACAAAACTACTTTACCAATTTAGTATGATTTGAAACATAATCCCTATGAAAGAAATATCATAAAATGGTTATATGAAAACCCATAAATTTATTTATATGAATAATTGCACACAATACTTGGTAGTACACAGACCACACAAAAGTAAAGAGTTGTGAACATAAAATGTATCTCACGGAAATTAAAAGAGAGATGAAATACCCATACATTATTTATTGACCATCTCCATACTGATAAAATATTACTATATAGTAAATATAAATTTATTGTAACTATTTTATAGAAGTATATTCTTATATATATTACCATATATGGTTTAATTATGACCTTACATTACCCACTTATTGATGATCCTATGTTAAGATTTCACTTTGGGTAATATTCGCTTTGTTCTTCGCATGTGTCTTAATTCATTATATCGATGGTATTTATAATTATATAATGATTCAAGAATGTATGTAATTATTTAAATACCATATATGTTCAGTATAATTATATTATAATAATTTATAGCATAAATAAGTATTAAATGTAATATACTATTCATATAGATTGTAAACCATATGTACGCACGAATGATGTTTCTATTTTAATTTTCGTATTGAAAGAAAGAAAGAAAATGAAATTTTAGTTTATATATATAATATAATTAAATTATCATAGAAATTATATATATATCATATATGTTCACTAAACCCATCCTTAATACATTCCATTTTGGGCGTAAATGAATTACATCGCTTTGAGGGGGTGGTAGTCCAGACTTCCTCAAACAAGATTACCGTATTAACACCAAATGAAAAGTAAAAAATATGTTTGTTGTAAAAGGAATAAATAAGCTTAAAGTAATAATAAATATAATATATGAAATATTTAAATATATTTTTCATCATAATGGTCATCATGATGTGTAGTAAATGAAAAATGAACATTCATCATTTCGTGAGGCAGTAGTTCATCATACAAAGAAACAATATTTTTGATATCCATTACATGGAGGTGTGTGTATGTTTAGGTAAAACAAATAAAACAAATTCATTTTTTTATATGGAGGATACATATTTTTTAACTCTATAATGGAATAAATGGAGTGGAGTGGGTAGAGACTGGAAATAAAAGAAAGGATCTTGAGAGAAGGCACTACCTATTAATCGAGTAACTCCTTTTGGTTTTTTCCAAAAGGATTCCTTGAGACTCTTTCTACCCAAAGGGAGGATTCAAGTTCAAGGGTAGGGATTTTGGGAGGATAAATGGGAATATCTTGGAAGAACTTAAAAGGTTTTAGAGGTGAGATGAATGAGTATAAGTTGTGTCTATTTATAGGGAAGGAAAAGGACTCACTTGGAATTTTTCGAAACAAGATAGGTGTGATAATGTTCTTACCAAAAATAAATAATGGAATATTTCTGAAAAAATATAGACATAAAATCAGTCTTTTATTTTTTTCTTGGTCGTTTAGGGTCTTAAATTTACATGTTAGTACTTTATTATCCCATTTCTTCTCTTAATTAATGTAATTAATTTTATTAACATTCAGTAATATTTTTTCCCGAAAAACATTGTTTACTTATTCTACATCATAAATTATTCTCATTCAAAATATGGAATCTATTTTTCCAAATTATTATCATATAAGTGGAAAATGATAATTTAAAATTAATCCCGCTGACGGGAAGACACTATGGGTTTCAAAAGTAAAAATGTTCAAACATTTGCTATGTTTTTATATCCAATTTCATTGTGAAATTGTTTTAAATGACATAAATTGGAATAATTGGTAGAAATATTATCTTAATTATCTATTAAACTAATTAAAAATATAATTTATCCTTATAAATAAATTAGATGAAAAAGTGGTTTTGAATTAAAATCTAGTATTTTTTACTATTAATTAAAAGATGAAACCTTACATAAAAACACTAAAAAATTATCCTAACCTAGTTTTTATGTTTATATTCCAAATATAATGTTTAATTTTACATATTAAATACATAAGAGATATAGAAAATTTATTTAAAATGGGTTTTCCATTAAAGGGTGATAAAAAATGCATTAATAAAAGTATAGGTTTTTAAGAATAAAATTGGGGTTGTTCTTATATTATATCTATAGAATCCATTGGACAAATATAAAAAATATTTTATTGAATATATAACATATGTGTCAGAGTAATATTACTAACCAATTGTAATTAATTTAATTTACTCGGTTAAAATAGCTTTGGGACTTTATTAATATTTTACTTTATATTAAATTGGTTTTCATATTAATTAAATGGAAACCTATTAATTCATCTGATATCTATGTCAAACACATAATATACTAATTTATTTAATAATATTCATATCCAGGAACATAATTTCATAGTTATATATCTATATGAAAATATTTTTAATAATATATTATAGTTAGGTAACACTCAGTCTTGCATGTTACACATTCCATCAATGATGGTTAATCTTTCATGTAATGTATATGACCTTATAGTTCTTTGTAACATATGCCAATTTGGGGTTTCATGTATGAAAATTATTTTTCATGTGAAATTAATGTTTGGATTAGTTAAAAACTATTTTTAATGTTGTGTGAAATAAAAAATATAAAAAAATTTAAATCTATTCAAAAAAAAATTCACAAAATCTCAGGGTGTCACATTCTAACCCCATTAGAATGAATTTCTCCCTAGAAATTAATATGGGATATAAATGATTTAATAAATTAATGTTTCATTCATAGAGACACACATCATAAAAATGGATACTAAATATTTCCTTAAAAATTGAAATTTGGAACCATAATGATAACCCAAAGTAATATATAACCGGGTTTCATATAGGAAATCATAGGCTGTGTGACGACCCATCCACTAGGGCCCATGCCGTGACTACCCCAACTCCGCCTTCTATAGGCCATTGGTTAGTGAATAACACCAGAAATATGTATCCCTAAAAGGGGAAGGCATTGCCTTTAAACTTGTACAATCACACAGTCCAAGAACACAACAAGATGCAACGACGAGGTAAAACTGCAGTAGTAAAAGTGTGCACTGATAGTAATGGCAGAAGAATAGAAACCAAAATGAAAGATACAATACAACAGAAAATAGAAAATAGCTCTTGAGATCATCCACCATGGATCCTACCTGAAGGGTAGGTATAACTCATCTCCACAGCTCTCCACATCAGCGAGTCACCTCCATGTACCGCCTAGTCCCGACTCTTATAGTCTTATCCGAGCTATTTTTCATCTGCACAAGACATAACAAGGTGCAAGTAAAGCTCGTTCAGGGGTGAGTATAAAAATACCTAGTAGGGACTCCAAGACCCCCAAAGGTCTCTTAGAATTCCACAAAGGAAAACCACAATGCATGATCTCAATCGCAAAGCACAAAGAAAAAGACTCAACTCAAAACTGGCATAACTTAAGTACAAAAGTACATATGATTAGTCGAAAGGGTAGACCATATTATTCTATTATGAGGATATGCTACTAAACCACACAGGATCGATAGGTACTAACCCTTACAATACCCACATAGGATCGGTAGGTACTAACTCCCATAGGATCCACATAGGATCGGTATAAAGCTGATCCACAGAAGGTCGCTATAATTCTGATCCACACATTGTTTCTATAATGCTGATCCACACAGGGTCGCTATGATGATGATCTACATAGGGTCTCTATGATGCTGATCCTCACAGGGTCGCTATGATGCTGATCCACATAGGGTCACTATGATGCAGATCCATACATGGTCTCTATGATGTTGATCCACATAGGGTCTCTATGAAGCTGATCCATGATGGGATGCTCTAAGGATGGTACTCATTGAGTCTCTATAATGTTGATCCACACAGGTTCGCTATGATGTTAATCCCACAGGGTCTCTATGATGCTAACCCACATAGGGTCCCTATGGATGTTGATCGACATAGGGTCACTATGAATTCTGATCCACACAAGGTCTCTATAAATTCTTACCCACATAAGATCTGACCCACACATGATCGATAGGTGATGATCCACACATGATCTGTAGGTTATGATTCATAGAGGATCGCTCAGTGCTGATCCACACATGATCGCTAGGTGATGAGCCACACAGGATCGCTAGGTGCTGATCCACACATGATTGCTAGGTGCTGACCCACACATTATCGCTAGGCACTGATCCAAAAAAGATCTTTAGGCACTAATCCAAAAAGTATCTCTTGGTGCTCACCCACACATGATCTCTAGGTACTAAACTCCGCAAGATCTGCCTCTAATATCCACCTCACAACCAGCCATTGGATTCCCTCATAAAGCATGCTAGATTCAAGGAGAATCCACTCCTTAAGACATAAATCATATTTCAACAGGCCCAATGTCCCAAGAAGAAGTAAAACAATGATTTTTCATGTCATAAGGGTTCCAAATAAATAGACGGTGCATCAATCAGACTCCCAGTCTGAGAGTTATTGTCGTTTTAGTGATGAGGGCCTTATTGGATTCCGGTACAATCCAACCCGGCTATACTCCAACTTTATACAAAACTCAAGTGAAGTATTTCAAAAGGACCATCTTGTTCCAAGTATTCCAGCGCCATAGACAATTCTACAAATGGACGTCTTGTTTTAGAGATACAACCATTTAAGCGTATCTGGGCCGAAGTGGGTCCGGGTCCGATCTAACATTGGCTAACCCGACCCGGTTCAGGTTGACCCAGCCAGGGTCCGACCCAAGTGAGATGGGCCACTGGCTCGGCTCGCTGGGCTACATACCGACCCTTCCCTCCCCAGTTGGGATAGGCCCACCAGCTGGCGTGGCACCCGACTGTGTGACGGCATAGGGACCCCCCTGTCGAACGGACCAAAGGACTATTCGGTTCTCTGAAACAGAAACCCGACATGGCACCACCTCCTTGTCAGCAGGACCCATCGGGTGCGGGTACCTTCTCCTCTGCTGTTACCTCCACCCTGCAGCGCACGATGGTGTGTCGCCTTCTGCCGATGCGGCCGACATAGAGTCGGTTGCCCTATTTCCACCTCGACTAGATGTCGAGGCTCCCCTCCACGGTGCGCGACAACACACCAACTTCTACCACCATGGCTGGTCGATATTTTCCACCTTCGTCGCCCAACGACACCGGTCTCCGATGCCGCAACAGTGGATCTTCCTCGGGCCACCGGCTGAGCTTCAGTGGTCCTTTTTCCCTTATGAATGTACCTACGAGTCTCCATGGTTACTGTCATCATTTCATGACTCTTGGATTTGAATTCCTGTTGAGTAGGAAATTCATCCCCAAAGAATGGGACAAAAATCAAACTGGTGGAGGGTCTGGTTCTTGTTCGTTTGGCCTACACCCTCTACGATAGAATTATAACAATAAATTATTAAGTAAAAACATCACATAGATAAATTTTAACTCGTTCAAAGCTCCCACATCAATCTCCCACAATTTCATACGAATCGCGGATCAACTCATTTTGGTTGATCCATATTTTTAATGCTTTTCATGATTGAGGAATTGAATCAGGGGACTACATGAATTTAAAAATAAAATCCTACATCAGATTTGGAGAAGATCTTATGAAGGAGGAGGGAGTACACACATCCAAAGGTGTTCGTCAGTGCTTGTCATCGCCCATCGATTCCCCTAATGTCTGTCGCTAGATCACATTCTTAATTAGAGAAGAAATTTGTCGATGCTTCACCAGAGCTTCCTCTCTTATCTCCCCCAAAACCTGAGCCCGATCTCAGATTAAATAGAGGGCAAGATAGGATCAACGCACTGAAAAACTAATAAGGTTTATTAATGAGTTTAATTAATGAACCTATTAATTTTTTCCAATAGTTTGGTTGCCCAACCTATTAAAAACTCCAAACTATGTGGTTACATAACTTAAGGGTCAAGCCATTAATGGTCTGACATTCCACAGTGGTCCCACCACCGTTTGTCTAACAATTGAAAAAAGAAAAATAAAACAACCTTTAGTTATCCTATTATTTTCTTTTGTAAAGTCCAAAAATTAAAATTTTCATCCGAACCTTATCGGTCGAAGTTAAGCTTCCCTTAAGCAAATCCCAGCATTGTGAATTCAACGATGCCCTCAAATTTTTAATCTGAGCACCAGTTCAAAATATATAAATCACCACCCGCACATTTACTAAATGCACCTTACAAAAAGTAAAAAAATTAATAATAGTCACCCTTGACCCGTGCCAGTCAAGGTTGGGCTCTACCTAAGGGAAAAAAGCCCTCATGAGCTCAACGAAACAATTATATTTACAATACATGTTACCATTTAGGAGTTATTAAATTTAACAATAAAATAATTCTTATTTAATTACATTCTTTATGGCAAAAAACTAACTTCCACTATTGGCCCACACCGACCAATGTTAGGATCTTCCTAAGTAAATCATACCCTCCCGAGTTCAGAGGTTATCTTAGATTTTTAATCCGAGTCACCATTCGTGAGTTATAATCATTTGAAAAATAAAATATTTTTTTTCCTAATATTATTTATGGTTATTTCATTTTCGGGTTTTCTCACCAGAAGCCTATGTCGACTAAACATAATTCGCACCTAGGTTAACCCCACCATACTGAATGAAAAAGTTCCCTCATATTTCTGATCCATGTACCCTTTTAAAAGTTATTACACTTTTTCATGAAAAACACTCATGTGCGCTATTTAAAACATAACATTTTTTGACAGATCATTTCGGGCACTCCAGGCCTCAGAATCACGTGCTATTGGATTTCATAGTCTTGAAATAATTCTATATAATTAAAAACAGTTATATAGAAATTCCGGGACATTACAGGTTGGGAGTAAAGATAGGGCATGGAGGAAAATCAAAAATATTTATATAAAGTGATTGAGGTCGTCAATCACAAACAAGTGAATGTTCAAGGGAAAGATGAGGGCCTAAAATTCATAACTATGTGATAATTCTAGAATCCATTGGTTCAACAAAATTTAAGGTATTAGGAAAAAAATTATTTATGAATTTCAGAATGATGATTAATTCTTGGAAAATTTCTATTAATAAAATATCAATCCTAGGTTGTGCTTTGAACAATTTCTAATACATTAATTACCTCATGGAATGAATGTCAATAAATTAACTTTGATGCATAATAAACTAAAATACACATTTAACTGATTTTAATGACACTAAATGAATGAAAAGTCTGACTATTTGTCTCTTAAAAATCAACATGAATTAATCTATAAATATAAAAAATAAAACTACTGGTTCATCATAAATATTTATTCATAAAAAATAAATATACATTAACCCAAACATCGAGTAGGCCATTGGTTGGTATGAAGCCCTTATCATTATTTTTTCATGGGTTCAAGACCCCAACCTTTCCAGGATTGATTGGTTGTCCCCTAAAATACATGATGATATTTTCTAAAACTATTCTTATAAAATTTTCAAAATATAAAATATGGGCATCCTTGAAATAAGGTTAATCACTAAATAGCCTTTTAATAATGTTATTTAATAAACACTCAGTGGATAAATGCTTCCTCTAAAGTTTAACACAAAATTTTCATAAATGGATAACCTTATAACCCTTTTCAATGATGAAAATCGAAAGCATTAGAAAGAGTGTCACAAAATCATTTTAACATTGATTCCCCTATAAATCAAAAAGTAACTCTTGGTTGTCACATTCCAAAAATGTGAATACCCTCATCATATATTCTCTTGAAACATGGTAATACCTTTATTCACCATAAATACTTTTGAAAACCATGGGTTCTTCCTTATTCCAAATTATGTTTGATATATTCCTTAAATCCAAAATTTTTGAAAAATTCATCAATGACAACATAAGTCACCTATCAATAAGTCCTTACGTGGTTCCAGGGTAATTAGTACCATCCATTTTACATATTCATATCCAATATAGTTTTATCCATTAATAATTATCATAAATTAATGATCATATTAAGGTTTACCATCCCTTACTCAAAATACCACCTTGTCATTAAATCACTTCATATGTCCATCAGGAAAATTCAACACAAACATGTAAATTCCGATTAAAAAAGCATAAGTAAAAAAATCATTGTATAATTAAAAATTCATAATTTTTTAAACCAAATACATACAAACTATGATTATTACACTTCATTGTTATGCCATTAATAAGGCTACCTCATCATATTACATAGTACCTCTTCCCTTTCATATTTATTTTTTAGTCTCAACATCATCATCAATCTAACCATTACACATACCACCTTTCCACTTCCATTCATGAGTTTTCATCTTGGGACATTGAGTCTCATAATGACCATATATTTCACTCATAAAACACTTATCCTTTGATGAAAAATTAGTGAGGTCGATCCTCAAATCCATTTCATTAAATTAACTCCTCATTTTTCCCATTCAGTCACTTTATTTTTTCATTTTTCATAGTAAAAAAATCTTCTTGTTCCTCTAGGAAAATCATGTAGGTGATTCTTTCCACATCCTTGACACAAAGGAAACTAAATCTTATTTCCTCTTTGATATCTATTACCTATACTCTGAGTGATTTATTTATTTCTCTTCCTTGTTGAGTCTAAGGGTTGGTTAAGGTAAATGTTGTTAATCATGTTATGTGAAAACTGATTTGGCATGGTCATAACATCTTTCACTCAAGTGATCATCCTAATATACATCCCATCATAAGATCTTCCATCACATTAAACATTAATCTAGTTCCTTATGGTTCCAGCAATTGGCTA
Organism: Viscum album; assembly: GCA_963277665.1. Lineage (NCBI taxonomy): Eukaryota > Viridiplantae > Streptophyta > Magnoliopsida > Santalales > Viscaceae > Viscum > Viscum album. Next base: position 792,098,445 of record OY728127.1, read on the forward strand.
AAACGTGAAGCATAGTGTGAGCATTACTTATCATAGTATAAAATAACATAGTCATGAAAATAATTACACATAGAATTTCTAAATCATGCAACCTTACTTAATTTATAAAACCCAAGGTTCATCCTAGGTTATTCATAGAAAACTTATATTTAAATCCTTCATAGTGGTTTTTGAATAGTTTGTGAAATCCCAAACCGTATCCCCCAGGAGTGTCAAATTAGTTGTATATCATGGCCTACTGTTGTGTACCATACTTTCTCGAGTTAGGCCCAAAACATCTTGTCAGAGTTATTACCCCTAGCTAAATCTGTTTTGGAGCCACATTCACTTGTCATATCCAGATAGGTATGTATTTCTAGGAAACTTCTCACTCTATCCTTTACAAAAATCCTAGGATACTTTCCAAAATATAAACTCATCCTTATACCTATCCTTAGATAAACCCCGAAACATATCATTAGAAATATACCTAGGGACATAAATTATGTTTTCCCATAAAATTTTTAAAAGGATAACTATTATTTTGCTCTAATACCCACAATAGTGACCCTATTTTTCAAATATTAACATTATAACACATTTTCAGAATACTTATAACATTTTTAAAATAGATACCCATATAATGTAATTGTTCTAGTGACTTTGGACAAATGGAAACATAAACACTGGTAGATAAGTGATATATATTATCCCCCACAATGTTCTTCCTGACTAGCATAGGTTTGGTCTTGAAGTCCTTAAGGCATTTGGGCCACCCAGGCTTTCAGGTCAGTAGGGATTTCGGGGCACCTTTAAGGCCTTCGAGCAACCTCAAGGCCTTCAGGCCACATGCAGTTTCACCATATAGACTCTACAAAAGAGGAGCAGCCCTAGAAGAGGATTCAGAGCAGGTGTACTCAGCAAAGTAGAGCCAAATGGATTTTTCAGAATGAGAGGGTATGGCTATGCAATCGGGATGAGCCTATGCTTTCACGAGAGACCTAGCTAGACGACCATGAAAAGGTGGAGATCTACTACCACAATGTAGATGCTAGGGAGGGGAAGTTCCTTGTAGATAGTCTAGTGGAATTCCATAAGACCTTCAGGTCATGTAATCTTCTAAGCCTACGGGCCATGTAATCTCTGATCCTACGAGCCTTGTAAGGGTTCCCCCTCATCCCTTGAAAGGGGGATAATAAAAAATCAATAAAAATGAAGGAATTCGGGCTATTCAGGCTAATATATAGATAAAACAAGGAATTGTAGAAAATCCATAGGCATATTATATGATTTCCATAGGAGACAAGGAATCACTTCCAAGACCATCTTAGTGGAAAAATTCATTTAGAGATCTAGGTAAATCCCCATTCCAGCCCTGTAATATTGAATTGACTGAACCCTCATTCCAGCCCTATATTAATTAACCGAGTAAACCCCCATTCTAGCCCAGTATTACTAAACCGAGTAAACCCTCATTCTAGTCCTATATTATGGAACCAATTAAGACATCATTCCATCCCTGTATATCTCAAGAGATGTAAATCATTACCCAATGCATTGGAGGGAGACATAGGTCCTACCAACATCATATTTAAATCATGCATACATGTGCCACAAGATCACAAATAGACATATCATAACCCATGAAATAAAAAGGGTATCATAAAAATGTAAATGTATCATAACCTTTGGAAATAGAAAGGTTTCATAATCATTTCATTAAAAGCATAACCCGTGAATGGGAATTAGCTTCCATAAACATATAACCCATGAAAGAGAAATGGGTTTTATAGGGACCATGACATTAAAAATTACCCATTCATAAAAAGGATATTAATGGATACCTTAGATAATTTACACTAAATATATGAGAAACATTAATATATGTCATCTTATATGGAAAATAATTTTTAAATATCTTTAAAAAATGTTTCTTAAAGAAAATATTGTTTCTTTTTTGAAAAATTATTTTTTAATACATAAAACCATTTCAAAATAATTTTCTTATAAAATACATTTAAAACATATAAATAAGTATTTAAATTATTTAGAAAACATTTTTTATGTATTACTTTTAAAATATGATTCAAAACATTTTTAATACATTTTCGTTGAAAACATTTTTAAAATATATAAAGAAATAATAAACATGTTTTGAAAAACATTTCTTTTAAATTAACTTTTATAACTAAAAAAGAAAGATTGATTTTTTTTGAAAGCCTATTTACTTGAAAAAATATGATGTAATCTAGATAATATTTTAAAACCCCCTTTTTTTAATATATTGAAAAAATGTAAATAAGTCCTGAAAAAATTTTGAAATCAATTTCCCATGAAAACATATAAAATAAGCTTTAAAACATTTTGAAAACTTTTTTCTATGAAAATTACTCTTAAAAAAATTTATTAAAAAATAATCTTTAGAAAATGAAAATTAATCTTCAAATAAATGATGGTTGTAAATCTGTACATGTTAGATGAGGTAAAAAGAACATTACTTTTGTATGGTAAAAGGGTTAGAAAATGCCTTGTTCAGAAAGAGGCAAGTACATTTTGATGAAGATATTGGTAAAATAAAAAAAGGTTCAAAATTAATTTTATATATTATTAGATAATGTTATAATATTCTTTTAAATCCTTTTTAGGTGACATAGATTTCTAACTAAAAAGTGGGTAAATTTGAGCTTTCCTAAAAACACCTTTTCAACTATCTGATGGACCAAAGAGTAGAGATTGGTATCAATACCTAAATATACCATGAATGACTATATGATTTTAAAATTCATTAATTTCATTATAGATAAATCATAATATTTCATCTAAGTAAGCATAAACATAAAAAATATCGAAACATGATGATATTTCCACAATAAACTCTTATCACTTGGTAACTTGTGATCAAACTCTCCATGTAAGGAAATTAAATTACATGATGTTTAAAATATAATGAAAATATTTATATTCATGATATAAAATTTAAATTGGAAGTATATACACCCTGAAAAAATTGTTTAGGTTCATAGCAAAACATGAGTATTAAAGAAGGAAAATTGAGACAAAACAATTTTACCGATTTGGAAACAGTTGAAATTTAAAACTCCTGAAATAAAGATGATAAATTGGATATGTTAATACCCATAATTTTATTTATAATAATAATTGGATAAAATAATGGGAATTAAAAAAACCGTAGAAATGGAAAGTGTGGTGAACATAAAAAGTATCTCATGGAAATTAAAAGCGATATGAAATCCCCTTACCTTGTGTCTTAACTCACTCTGTACTCATAAAATATTCCTATAAAATAAATATAAGTTTATTGTAAATCTTTTTAGAAGTCATATTCTTATATATATTACCATATATTCTATTATTATTAACCTATATTACCCACTTTTAAAAGGTCATATGTTAATGTTTCACTTTGGGTAATATCCACTTTGTTCTTCACATATGTCTTAATTTGTTATATAATTGGTCCTTGTACTTATATAATGATTCCATAATGTAAATACTTATATAAATTCCATTCATATCCTGTAAATTTATATTTTAATATTTAATATAATAAATAACCATGAAATGGAATACGTTGTTCATGGAGACTGTAAGACGTACGAACATGTGAACATTATTTCCGTATTAATTGTCGTATTGAAAGGAAGAAAGAAAATTAAATATAAGTGTATATGTATATAATATCATTAAATTATCCTTATAATGTTATATATATCATATAAGTTCACTAAAAATGTCCTTAATACATTCCATGTTATGTGTGAACGAATCACATCACCTTGAAGGGGCAGTAGTCCACACTTCCTCAAACAAGATTATCATAATAACACTAAATAGAAAGTAAAAATATGTGTTTTGGAAAAGGAATTAAGAAGATTAATGGTGTAATAAATATAATATATGACATATATAAATATTTTGTATACCATAATTTCTACCATGATAGGTGGTAAATGAAAAATGAGCAATCGTCATTTCGTGAGGCAGTAATTCACCATACAAAGAAATAGTATGTTCGATATCCATTAGATTGAGGTGTCTGTAAGTGTAAATCGAACCCTTATACTAAAAACATCAAATAATATTTAGGATAATTTCTTATCTACTCTTGATATGAATAAATATATTTGATTGGATTGATAATGATAACAAAGGAAAGGAGTTTGAGAGAAGATGTTGCCTCTAAATCCTGTAACTCCTAGTTTGTCCCAGATGGTTTCCTTAAGAGGCTTCATTTCCAAAGGCATGATTTAAGGTTTTGGGGTGGAATGTTCAGAGGATTCTTGGGATGATCTTTTATGAAACTAAAATCTTTTATAGGTGTGATGAATGGGTATAGGTGGTGGCATTTTATAGGGAATAAAAAAAACTCACTTGGAATTTTTGGATACATGTTATGTGTTCACATGTTATTACCTAAACAAGTCATTAAAAACCAACCAAACTAAACAATGGAAGTTTTGGACGTGCTCTGGATCTTCTCCCTCATCTTCTGATGGCGTAGGGGATGAGTTCGATGCGGTCACCCCTCCCTGTGCCTCGGCCGGGGAGGGGGGATGATGGCCCTCGCCATACTCCACAATCCCTAAATCGCTCCTCTTCTCCTGCTTCTGATCCCTCCTTACCACCTGATCATCCGGAGATCGAGATTTTCCCTAAGGTTCCACAACAGGTCAATGATGTTCTTTCTGTCCCGATTTCACTTCTAGAGTTCGAAAAGGCTTCGTCACTGCTAGATCTGACTATGGTTCCTTGATTTGGAAGGCATCATCCCTCAGTTTCATCGTTTGAAAGGTGTGTTTCTTCTTCCTGGAATCTGCATGAAAAAGTGGGGGTCATGCTTCTGGATGCGAGGAATTTTCAAATTCGTTTTAGCAATGAAGATGATTTAATTTATGCCTGGTCCTCTGCCCCACGTTCAGTGGAAGGCGCTCGTTTTTCGCTTTTCCGGTGGTCTTTTTGGTTCCATATGCATCATGATCCTCCAACGACGATGATTTGGATCACCCTCTTGGGTGTTCCACCACCTTTTCAAAATTTGGTGATTCTACGTCTGATTGGGAATATGATTGGTCGTTTTTTATGCACGGACTCTCTCACTCGATATTTCGGCCATCCAATTACTCTGAGTATTTGTGTTGAGGTTGATGTGTCTAAGGCACCGATTGAGTCAATATGAATCAAGATTTAAGGTGAGATACGGTGGTCTCAGTTGGTCTACTTTGAATCATGGGTCCCCTTCTGCATGAACTGTTTTCACTTGGGGAATCTGGCTTCATTGTGTCGTAAGAGTGGCTTTCAGGATACTGGAGGAGCCTCTTCCTGTGATGGGGTGCAAGGATGCAGTGGTGAAGCCTCTCATACATATGTTAGAACAGAGGAACAAATTGAAGACTCGAGGGAGGATGACTCTGCGGCTGAAGTCTCTGAGCCTCAAGATAGTCTTGAGCCTCATGGCCATGAGGATTATACTGCACAACAGGATGGTTCGGTGCCTCTGCACCAGATCATGGGTGAACCCCCTAATACGACTATGGCTGAGGTCTTCAGAAGGCTGTACTGTGACCTAGGTGTGGTGTATGCTGCGGGGGTAGGGGCAACAGTGGGAAACATGAATCTGGATGGTTGAAATGGCGGGGTGGGAATGGTTTCCAGGGGTTCAGACATTGCTATGAATGAGGTAACAGTTATTGAGGCTGGTAATCATTTTGAAGTGATAAGGAATGAGGGGGCTGGTCAGGAAGAGTAACCATTGAGGGAGTGGCTCTAGATGGAAAGAAAGATATGGGGCACAAGGAGTCACCCCCTGAATAGTCAGAGCTATAGCAGAATTACATAGTGGGAGCGAAACCTGTTTATTGTGGGGATGTTGATTCTGATGAGGGGAAGAGAAATGGGGAACATGGTCAATTCATGGCATTGAAATAAAATAACAGGAAATATTCTAGTGTGATACCTGGTTTATTGCATGAGAATCATCGGAAAGAGAATGGATTATTGGAGATACCAAGTAAGTGGGGTGATGTCTCTGATGAGAATAAATAAAATTCCCCCAATAGCCATGTCAAGACATCTTATAGTGATATACTCAATAATTGGAGGAAGAACAAAAATGCTAATGTGGGGACGTTCATTGATCCACCAAAGAGGAAGCCATGGAAGGAATACTCTAACATGCCAAAGACAGTGTCTACCAGATCCTCCTTCAAGGATTCGAAATGGAAAGAGATGGATCCGAAGCGGGGGCGGGTTAAAAAGCAGTTGTCCAAGGAGCCATTGACTTCATAGAAACTACGACTACAGGAGAAGTAAGTCCAAATGATCAATTCATATAATTCTAAATCTAAGTGGGAATAAACTGATTCGGAGGTGGCTTCATATTTTGAAAATGGTGAGGAATATGATCCCTTTTTGACTTTGTTGGACATGTGGTATTGATTTTAACCCTTGTACTTGTGCTCTCTTTTTATTTAATAAATTTGGAGGACTTGGAATTTTTCCTGGGACTACACCTTTTCAGTTAAACAATGGAAGTTTTATGGCCGACGAAATTTCTATCCAATGGGTTTTGGACATGATTCTAGGTTTTTTAGGTCTTAATGTTAATGTTTAGTACTTTACTACCATAAATTTTCTCTTAACTGATGTAATTAATTTTAATCAAATTTACTAATATATTTGGTTAAAAAAAATAATGAACTTATTAAAAATTATACATTTTTCTTCTTCCAAACATTCAATAAATTTTCCCACACTCTAATAAAAGAAGTGGAAAAAATTAATTTAATATTAATCCCGCCGATGGGAGGACACTGCGTGTTTTTAAAGTAAAAAAATCCACCAGATTGTTATGATTTTTTATACAATTTCAATATGATATTGGTTCTAATATCCTATATTAAATTAATTGGTAGTAATATCATCTAAATAAACTATTAATCCAATTAACAAAATAATTTAACTATATAAATAATTTATATGAAAAATCACTTTCGAATTAAAATCCAGTATTTTTTACTATTAATTAAATGAATATACCTTACATAAAAATTCCAAAAAATTATCCTAAAATAATTTTTATGTTTCTATTATAGAGATAGTATTTATATTGACATATTAAATTAATAAAAGTTATTAAAATTGGATATAAAATGGGTTCTCCATTAACAGGTTGTAAAAATGCCTTCATAAAAATATAGGTTTTTAAGCATAAAATTGGGTTTGTTTTTATCTTATGCCTACAGAATCCAATAGATGAATATAAAAAATACATTATTGAATATATAAAATATTTATTACATTAATAAAACTTTTAAACAATTATTAATTTAATTTATTAGTTTAAAATAGAATTGTGACTATAATAACATTTTCCTTTATATTCAATCGGTTTTCATATTCATTAAGGTGTAACCTAAGAATTCATCTTATATTTATGTCAACCAAATATTTTCATATTTTATTTAATACTATTCAAATCCATCATCTTAATGACAACATTATATCTCACTATAATAATATTTTTAGTAATATATTCTAGTAAGGTAACACTTGGTATTGGGTGTTACACAAGCCATCAAAGAAGGTCAATCTTGAAAATAATGTATGCTACCCTTAGTGTTCCATGTGACGTACACCATTTTTGGGTTTCATGTATGTCAATCCAGTTCTATTTGAATATAATGTTTGACTTAGTGAAAAAACTGTTTTTAGTGTTGTCTGTGGTGAAAAGTATCAAAAGATTAAATTAATTTGAAAAAGTTCACAAAATCTAGGAGAGTTGAACACATGACTGTAAAATTTAATTTATCCTAATTTAATACATTAAGTAATTGTAATAGTTCCCCTCTTCTCAAATATTAGTTGGAACCTCATATCTTCTCTTACTCACACCTTTTAATATTTATATATTACCTAATATATACCATAATACTTTACTAGATTCCTTCACAATTTCCTAGATCTTCCTATATTACTAGAGGAAAATCTATTCAAGGATAAAGGTGTAATCCAAAGTAAGATTCTAAATTAATATATATGACTCTTAATCGAGTATATTCAAATTATTTTCCACACTAACCACTTATAAATATGTAGTAATCATTATAAATAATTAATTTTGTATCTTCAATATACTAAATTGATATTATGATAATTGAATAACCATTATTCATTGAGATGAAATTCAATCTTTATGATTTGGTTTTCCATAGAATTTAAAATCACAATCACCTTAACAAATTCATAAATCCTTATTTGAATAAATTTATATATCCCATTTTTTAGAATTTTTTTTGTATTAAAAAATCTTTTCTACTGAATTTAGATATTTTTCTAATATGAAACGAATATAAAATATTGGTTATTTTATATTATCCATCACAATAATGGTTTCTATGGTCCATTAGATTGAAATCTACTCTTTCCATCTGATAAACTAGTGTTTTATCCCTTAGACTGACCAAATCCAAATCCAATTAAATGAAAATTTTTCTATTTTATTTGACTGACCATAGTTCAATTCATCAGATTAAAAACAATAGAATACTCTATAGGACTGTACAATGAATATAATCAGAGTAATTGTAATTATATATATAATAATAAATTCATAACATCACTGTAATGGGGTAAATCAAAACAACACCAAATAGAAATGGATTGCTGAGCTGCCATGTAAGAAACATTATATGCCATTTCAACCAACACTTATAATCACTAAAATATATCCATCGGATAGATGCCTATAAATATTTATACATTTTATGACCTCATAGCTGATTTGATTACAACAAAACACATCTGAGATTTTTCTCCTCTTGAACATCTCATTCTCATGCCTTTTAATTTCATAGAGAGATGTATTCTTAGGATTCCATGTGACAAAATGTAAAATATATAGAAATTTTTTTTATTTCATATTTAACTATTAGGTATGGGATTAGATTGAGGGATTTTTAGGATATAAACACTAGTTATTATGATCCATTAAATTGAGGAATTTAGGGAATATGAAGATAGATCTAACACCGATCATTGTTTTGAAGGTCTTATATTGGTTTGGAAGACATATTTATTCAAATAATTGTATCTAGGGATTTCACTTTAAGGAAGGATATACCTGCACAGTTAAATTGAAAAATATGCGTATAATAAGTAGGGATTTATGACTTCATAACACTTTAGGTTAAATAGTAGAATTATTTTTATTATGATTATAAGTCATTATAAATTTTTTTATAAATTATATTTCTTATTTAGAAAAGTTTTACATTCCCTTATATGGATTTATATTTTATAGTTTTTTATTAATATTTGTAATAAATATTTAATCAGACTATTTGTGAATCTGATTAATAAATCTATTTTATCCAATGATTTCAGAATCTTATTCAAATACTATGATCATTGTATGATTTAGGAGTCATATATTTTTAATAAAATATGTTTTGGGATTGGTCTTAGTTTATATTTTATAATTAAATTCTCCCACCTATTATCGACATTGTAAAACCTTACAATCCAATAATTAGTATCAGAGCTTGTTCTACAACTATACCTTCTGTGTCTTAACTTTTTTACCTAAAAAACATGTTATTAATTTTTTTAATCAATTTGTTTATAATTTTTTTACAATAACATGTAATGTAGTTTTTTTTATTTTCTATAATATGGTATGATTTAATGATGGAACATATAAGAATTTGAGTCTTAGTATACCACCACTTTTGATGGTAATTAAAATAAATACTGCTGGGACATAATGAATTATTTTTAAAAATAATAGAGTTGAAAACATTGTGATGTTGTTAGGGAATTATTGATTCTAGAGATGGAAGTAACATATTTTTTAAATTCAGAGAAGTTGGAATATACACTTAATTATAGATTATGGATTTCTATTTTATGTTCTATGAATAGAAATACCTATATTTAGATATCTTTAGGTGATGTAGTTAGAAAGTTTTTGAATAATATAGAGGTAAATCATTTTGGAATTTCTAATTTCATTGAAACTAGAATATCTATGATTATAGAATATTATCAAGAAATAAATTTTCTATATTGTGAAATAGTTGTTAATATTCACCAAAGGCGTATAATTACTATTATTAGTTTACAATCTGATGGTGAGAAAGTTCTTATGGATGGAGTCTTAGTATACTGATTATTGAAATAATTCACAGTGAATGGGATTAAAAGATAACATATATAGATTACACATAATGGACTACTAATCTGACTATTGATGACATTATCAGAACCCATATGTATTATGATACATTAAAAAAGTGGTGTTTAAAAATGATAAAAAATAATGGTGGAGTTTATTTTTTTACTACATTAAATTATCCTAGTAAAGTAAAATTAGTTAAAAATGATTTGTTATTATGTAAATAAAATAATTTTTTTGAAGAATTAGATAGTATTTCATCAGAATAGTCAGAAATAAACTTCCTATCCTTGTTAAAATAGTAACTAATATCGTCGGTAAAATAGATTTTTAGTACATATAAATGAAAATCCACAAAGATAAAGGCGAAATGAAATATTATTATGAATTGATATGTTATGATTGAACGAAAGAATGCAATATTAGCCTATATTTTCCTATTCTACAATGGGAGGATAAGAGATAAAGAAATTATAATAGTAATTATAAAATGTATTATATGAAAAATAACAACATAATTATGAAATCCTCAGATAATTGGATCATAAGTGGAGGAGATAGTTATTCTAAAAATTCATCAATCCATGAAATTTTAAGAATTAAAAATATTTTATTATATGTAGAAATTTTGAAGGATAATTAATGCTACATGGATTAGGTAAATAAAAAATATCATACAAATCATTCCATAAATGAAAACTATCATTATCATATTTATGATAATTCAATATCTTCTACTAAATAATCTTTTTAATTTGATTAATAAAACAATACATTATAATGTTTGGGAGAAGTTTCCTAATTTTCTACATTACATGAAAATAAAAATTATAAGATTTATGAAAAGCATGATGTTTCTCTAGGAATACATGTTAAATAATATTTGATAAAATAGACCTTAACATCATATTTATTAGATTATTCCATATTTCATGATAAATTAAATTTTTATAAAGTTAGTCTTTATAAATGACAAGAAAAATAAAACTAGTTAAAATGAGATATTGCAAAACATTATTCTTATACATGTTATACAAAGGAATTTATTTGTATTAATTAAAATTATGATATTTTTAGACTGAATAAACTATTTCATTTATTTAACTATTGAATGTAAAAATATGAATTTTTTTTTAAAAAAACTAATACTCATATTAAATTTCTTGAATTGGTATTAAAAAAAAGAAAACCTATTTTTGGTAATAGATACTCTTTTTCGAAATGTGGTCCATTTTTCAATCAGTTTCAAATTGGTGGGAATTGTAAGGGATATAGTACCTCAAATAAAAATCAATATATTGGATTATAAATCCATTTTTTTCAAATGAATTAATATTTTATCAAAAAAATGATGTTATAAAAATGTGGATTCTTAAAATTTTACTTTCTGATAATACCATACCAAAGAAGCATTGGGATAAAATATTCTAATTTTTCCATTTTTTCAAAAATAATGAAAATAAAAAAAGAATAATTGGTACATGGAGAGTGGATTATCTAGAATTTTTTTTAGAAAAAATGATTTATTTAAAAAATTTATCAAGATTCAAGGTAAAAAATTCACTTTCAAATATAATGATGGAGGTGAAATTTTGTATATAGGTGACATTTTTATTATTTGTAAATATTTAATTTCAAAATATTTATTTATCATAAGAATTAATAAAAAACATATCATCATAATTAAATTATGTGGCGAGGGAAATCTAATAAACTTTGAGAATTATAATTGTTTTTTCAACAGTTTTAAATATGATTTTTTTTATTTCTACCAAAAAACATGAGAATTTGTACACATTAAACATAGAAGGCCTTATGATCCAAGATCCACCATACCATAGTTAAATAGAAGATGAATCATGGTTATGTAATAGAAGATTAATAAACATTATTCTTATAACATTAGCTATGTTTTCTAATAATTAACTATTTAAGGATCTACTATAAAGTTGGATAGATACTTCTAATGTATGTGGTCCTTAAAAATAATGTAATGGAACATATATAATGTATTTCATATATTAATGAAGTTTAAAATACCGAGTCATTATATTTAGTGGACATGTACTTATTTACTTCTATAAAAAGGAATAATTGGTGGAATATACTATGTATTTGTTTAATTTATGATTATTATAGATATACATGTGTCTATTTTTTATAAAATAAATTCAAATAATTTTTTGGTTTTACTAATTTCTTAGCCAGATCTATATAGTATAATAACCTCTATTTGATAACTGTTAGTTCAGTTTATTGGTGGGGAAATTGGTATATTATGATTTTGAATCTTTTTTAGTCAGAAATATATTATGAATAATTTTTTGGAAACTATAAAACCATATAAAAATGGTGTAGTTTTAAAAAATAGAAATGTCTAAGAGATTTCAAGAACCATTCTGAGGGAATATTTAAATTCTAAAAAATATTGGGCTAAAGAAGTAATTATTGTATTCTATTCTATAAATCGAGTTTTAATTAAACATTTTAATAAAAAAACTCATTATCAGTTGTGTAATGAATGTAATTTGACACATCATTACTTAAATTTTATTTATGGAAATAATTCATATTTAATATTGAAGATATCATTCATAAATTTTCTATAAAATATGATGAATGCATATTTTTAGGTAAGTCAAGAAATACTAAGGAATATAAGTTTTTTAATAAAAATAGAAGTACTTTGTATGAAATTTTACAAGTTAAATTTGATGAAACCGATATGTCTGATTTGATACATCATAAACCTATATTTTCATATGTTATTTCTAAAATTTATTTTCAACCTATATTGGAAACAAATTCTCATTAGAGACCAACTGAAGTGTATATTTATGTAGTTATAAGTCAAGATGAATTTTAATATGATGCTGAAGAATAGAGTTTTGTAAGCCCATAAATTCAGTTGTTTCTTAAGAATTATCCTTGCTATAATATAATTGGTTATATAGATTAACTAGGTAAATATAGAAGTTCATTTTTAAATGAATGCTTTTTTAAATTTTTTTATCAATTAATCCTTAAGACTCATGATGATGCTTTATGTGATTATGATTTGATTAAACTATATATATTAATGAATCTAAAAATTAAAATTTAAAACTATAATTACAACGTAATATTTTTAAAGAATGAAATTATTCAATCTAGTATATCATATAATATAAATCTTTGTACACTTTATGGATTTCTAGGGGAAATACACAAAATAAGGATGATCTAAAATGCTCAGTATGATTTAAATAAAATGAAATCTATCACAAACCAATGATCATGCTCAATAAGGAAAGAGAAATAACATAACACACATACCCCTTAAATAACTGGATAAGGCATACTCAATATTGATGGTTAAATTACTAAAAACACATGCCATTTAATTAATAAACTGAGAATTAAATTACTCCATTGATAATATCATTGTGAAAATCTTATGGATAATATTAATTAAATTCTAAATGATGGAAACGATTAATTATAAGACATCATGTTTCCCAGTAACATAGTACCATTTACTATAATGATCATTCATAGTATGTTTTAGAACATACAGGGTAAAAATAAATCTTATTTATCCAATTGATTCATATAATCAAACTATTAATGCATCGAGGGGAATGCATTAACTGGTCTAAACCAATTTATTTCATGTCGAAATAAATCCACATATATCGAAGAAGCTATTTAATTCAAAAACAATATCCCTTATTAAATATATTTATTTATAAAGGGATACTGATTTATAAATATTCCCTTAGTATATAAAATAATTATCATTGTAAACCCCACATGTAAAAGTGATATTCATTTTAGAAAATAATCATATACATAAAAATACAATATGAATAATTAGTTTAAATTTACTTTCTTATAAAAAATGAGTATAACAAAGATATTATTTCATTGGGAAGTTAATAAGAAAAAAATTAATCATGAAGTGCGTGTTTATAGAATTCGTGGTCAAATCCTTTATAATCCATCTCGAGGAAGAATAATTATGGTATCAGTACATCTTATCACATGTGTTGTAATAATAAAGGGATGGTTTCATTGATCAATAGTAATAATATAAAATAAAATTTAAAAACATTCTTGATGAAAATATCCTTTTCATTTTAAAAATTTATTTTTAAAATAGAAAACATTTTTAAAATTCTTCTCTTTTGAAATAACATTTAAAAATTAATAATCCCCATAATATTAAGGAAAAAAATTATTTATAGAAAAATATTATAAAAATTAAAAGTAAAGTTCATATAAATGATGGTGGGTAATTTCTTACATGTTTTATATGATAAATATAAGATTACATTATCTCTATAAAAAGGATTGATATATACCTTATTTGGAAAAGGATAATAATATTACTTTCAAAATTTCATTACCATCCAAATAATCATTGTATGAAAGTTATATGAAGGTAAATTTTATTTTTTTATAAATATAACTAAAAATAATTTTGAATAGTTTTAAAAAATTGTATTTTTTAGAAAAATGGTTTTCAAAGAGAGGATATTGATGACTAAAGAGAGAAATGAAGTACGTTTTTCTAGAAAAAAATATAAATTATTTTATATACACTATATTTGAAAAATGATACCATTAATTGGAATTATCTTGAATTACTATAGAATATGAAAATTAATTTGGTTTATTTTAATTTTATCATGTAATTTCTTTTATCTAATATTTAAGAATAAACCACCTCGATTAGAACAATATTTTGAAGTAAATGAGTAAAACGATAATAATGATAATGTGAAAATTAATCAATGAATTTATTATGTGTATAAATTATAATTACACATTAAACAAGTGTAAATATAAAATAATAAAATTAAAAGTCATTAAATCCATAATCTTATAATGATGTAATCAATAAAGTAAAAGTTAAACTCGATTATTGGAAATTGAGTTATTAAACCACATTCTAATTTTTAATTAGTCAAATCATCTGGCCAATTAAAAATAATTTTTAAGAAAAAATTATGTATAATAAGAATAAATAAATACAAGGTATAAATTTGAAATTGGAATTATGAAAAATTTTAAAAATAATTTAGGTTCATACCATAAAACATGGCTCAATGAATGAAAATTATGATGATGTTCCTCACTATGATTTAATAGTATAACAACAACACTTAATGAATCCTGAAATGGATTAATGAGAGTAAAATGTGCCTGTAATCATATTATAATAACATTTAATGTTTTAGTGATGTGTTAAATCATATCCCATCATTCAGAACAAGAAATAAAATGCATAAATAAAGGAATGTTCCTGAATGGAAAAGAAGTTAAAGAGGTCACTTACTAAATATCAACGTAGTAATACCTTGGGTAGAGGTTCTAAATAGAGGGGATAAATTATATATATTTATTTTAAAATCATTTGGATAGTAAATTGAAATTTATAAAGTTATGAAAATATAATAAATTGATAATCAAAGGCTTATAGAAAATAAGAGACATGAATGTAAAAGAATAAAGAGAGTTACATTAATAAATTTTGGCTACATAATGGTATATATTAGGGATAACGAAAATGGACTAATTAGAGGAAAATAATGCTTCAAATTGATATAACATAATATTATATGTCTAATTAACATCAAAATTTTATATAAATATTGTACATTTATAGTTATAAGATACCAATGAAGGGAAGTATGTGAAAGGTGTTGTTGAGGAGTAGAATTACAACCTTAAGGAGTTTCTTCCTAAATCACGGAGGGGAAAAATTATAACATTAGATACATCATGGGAAAACATTTTATGCTCTTTATAGAGATTAAAATACTATATAATAATTTATTTTGAACATGGAGTGAATATAGCAAGTGGTAAGGGATATTTATACTTTGGTATGGGTATTTTTAAGCGATAAGATAATGATTGTTTTGTATTAATTATCGTATCTAATATATATATATATGAATTAAAGCATATTTATTTACAAAATATTTCCAATTTTAATCAAATAACATGAAAATTAAACTACATATCTAACAACTGTATGTTGTTTAGGAAATAATAATATCCATCACATAATAATATGGATATTTATGAGAAATTTAATTTCCAATGAAATATTATTAAAATTAAGTTATTATTTCATTGGAATGTTAATCACTACAAAAATATATCAAGGAAGTGAATGCTAGTACTGTGTATGGTTAGTGAAATCATAAACAATCTAGAGGGTTAATAAAGATGGTATCAATAAAATATACCCCATGTTGAGTAAGAATAAAGGTATTTTTTTCATTGATGAATATAAATACCTTAAAAATATATTAAAAAAAAGTTATTTAGGAAAATATTAATTTTATATTATAAATTAATTTTAAAAAATTAATATATATTTGAAATCATTTTTTATTGAAATCCACTGTTAAAAAAATATGAATTTTCAAAATATTATGGAAAAAAATTCTCTAAAAATATAACCTTATTAAAATTCAAATGTAACTTCACATAAATGAAAGTGTGAAATTCATAAATTAATTATAAGATAAAAATAACATTCCATTTTCACTTTAAAAAGTGTTTAAAGGTACTTTGTTCAAAAAATGACAAGAATATTCCTTTCACATTTTCAGTAAAATCCAAATGTGCATTGTTTTGAAAATGATATCAATATTTTCTTTTAATAATGGTTTTAGTAAATCATTTTGAATATGGTAAACTTATTTTCAAAAAATATTTTTGGAAGAAAATATGTTTCTGGCCGAAGAGAGAAATGAAGTCAGATTTTTATAAATTTAATTATCAATTATGTTAAGTTAAAATGAGTGAAAAATGGTATTTTTATATGAAAATATCATTCATAAATAAAGGGGAAGAAAATTAAGGGGTCTATTATGATATTTTTAATGAATTTATTTAATATTATATTTATGAATAAAAATAATAATTAGAATGAGCCTGTGTAAAGAACCCATAA
This sequence comes from Viscum album, assembly GCA_963277665.1. Lineage (NCBI taxonomy): Eukaryota > Viridiplantae > Streptophyta > Magnoliopsida > Santalales > Viscaceae > Viscum > Viscum album. The sequence continues at coordinate 792,115,568 of OY728127.1, forward strand.
AATGATCATAACGATTAAGATAAAGTTAATCAGTTAATTGATTTTTTTTATAATATATAAATCCACATAAAAAATTTTCAAATAATATTAATATAATAGATATTAACTAAAATAATAATAATATCATTGCATAATCAATGATTTATAATTTTAACCAAATGAGTGGAAATTAGGTTATGAAATCTCTAAAAAAATTTAATTAGTAAAATCGTATTACCTATGAATGAATAATAATTAAAGAAAATTATATTTCATTTGAATAAATAAATTCATGATATAACATGTCAAATGGGTGTTATAAACACCATAGAAAATATTATTGTTTTATAACATCAAAATATTCCCCAATGAATGAAAACTAGAATGATGTTCCTTTCTAAATATCTATATCATAATTGTAAAACATAAATATTCATGAAACTATTTAATGATAACTAAAGGTGTGTATCATAATTTGGGCATAAAAATTATTATCCGAGTGATTCTAGAAATAATATCCCATACATTTCAATTATAAATCAAACACGTAAATTAAAGATTGCGCTTGAATGGGAAATAAGAGAGAGAGGTCCCTTACTAAATTTCAAAGTACTAAGGACTTGGTTAAATGTTATAATCAGATGGGATACCTTATATATGAGTATAATAACATAAATTATACATTTAGTAGAAATTTATTCATAAAAACAAAACGAACTGATCATAGAAGGATTATATAGAATAATAAGCTACAATAGAAAAAAGAGATAGATCACTTACTAAATTGTGGCAGCATAACTGTATACATTGAACCATATGAAAAGGGAATAATGGGAGGGAAATAAGGTTCAACATTGGTAAAACAAAAAATAATTAAAATAGGTAAGATAAGAATTTTATATAAATTAAGTATCACTATAATTATATGATAAAAAGGAAAAGAAGTATGTGTAAGGAAAAAAGTGGAGGAGAATTCCCTTAATGTGAAGAGTTTATTCCTAAATTAGGGGGAAACCATAAGACATTGGTGAATCCATGGAAAACCATTTGTGATTATTGAGGGAAAAAATAAATGAAATTATTTAAAATTTAATTTTTTGTGGAGATGCGGGTTGGAAGGGGGTATTTATAATTGATGAGGGGTGGTTTTATGTGAAAAAATAATGATTTTTTTGAATTTAATGCTAACCACTTTTTGGGGGAATTAATTTCAACGAATATGGTAGATAATTAATTTTGTATAAAACATATTGGTTCCTAAAAAACATAAAAACCCATTGATTTTTTTTGTTTTTATATATTTTAATCTTATAGCATTTATCTTTAACACCCTACATTATTTTACCTACACTATGGTAAATATTGTTTTCTGTGATATCATTTTTTATTCCAAAAAATGAAAATTATACTAATCACTTAAATTTTTAATTCTGATTCAAAATATATAATTCTTTTTTAAAAATTTAGAAAACGTATATTTCAAATTTAAATTTAATATTAAACCAAAAAACACAATGAAAACTATTTTAGAGAATTTTTTTTCAATTCGAATATTTAAATTACGAAAAATACTTTTAAAGGATTAATAATAAAAATTAATAAGATAATATTTAACTAAAGTCAAATTATGTTAAATTTATAAAAAAATTTAATCACAAATTTCCCTTTTAATTTAATGAAAATTACAGTTTTATAATAGTCATTTTTCACTATTTATAGTAAAATCAATCTTCTCAGAAAATTAACAAAAATTTATAATAAATTAATTTAAATTTTTTAATGTCAAGAATTATATTATTATTTTAATATTATATTTATATAATTCAATGAAATTAATTATGATATTTAGTCATAAAATTAATGAAAACCATTTTGGAAGACAATGTTTTTAAGGAAAAAAACAATACTATAAAAAATTAAGTTCTTATTCACATAGAATTAATTAATACATTGACAATGATACAAAATGTTATATATATTTCATAATGGGTTTAATGCTATTAATTACCATAAATTTAATATCACTTTCAAATACTAATATTTCATTATTCATTTAAGCTAGGTGTCGGGTACAATGTCACCTATTAAAGACATTAAATTTATTTTAAAATAGATATACTGTAAAATAATGTTGTGTTACATTTGTTTAATTTAATGTAAAATATAAAGGAAAAGTAAATATATATATATATATATGTAATGATTCTACTAAATGATATAATATTGTGAAAATTTTAAATATTTCTTTATTAATAACTGATGTTGATAAAAAATGTTGGTTGTTTTCTTCTCTAATGGTATGCTGGATAACTATGATTGATTTCATTAGATGTTAAGAATTGATCTTTATAATAAATTTTAAGATTATATTTACTATATTTGTCACACCCATATGTTTTTTTATTGAATCCCCCTTTAAATAAATACTCCATTGAAATAATTATTTAATATGAATTACCTAACTAAAAAGAAAACATGATAAATTTTATTAATATTATATTATATATATTAAATGAGCTCATTATCATATTATCATTTAATTATTTGGACTAAATAGAGGGAAAAACATTATTAACTCAATGTATAAATAAAAAAATTTCATTTTCAAACTAATTCATTGATAAAATTCAATCAGTGTAGCTAAGTAACTAATAAGATAATTTTATCAAAAAATTTCTTTTTCTTAAATATTTACTTTTTAGGTGCTATACATTTTTTAAGAAACTAAATATATTATTGTAAAAAAATTTAATATAATTTTTTTATGAATAATATATTAATAATAATTTTTTTTTTAAAATTGATAGAAATTATAATAAGAATAATTAATATTTAAAAAATTGTTCTTTTTATAGAAAAATCTTTTCAATAATTTATATTTTTAAAATTAAAATTAAACTCCCTAAATTTTAAAATTTGAATTTGAAAAATATGAATAATTTTTTTGAACGTGCCAACATTAACCTAATTAGAATTTTCAAAATGTTTCTAAAAATTTTGATTGTTATGTTAATAGTGGAAGATATCATTTTCACAAATATAGTGAATTTTTTGAAATCATTAGTCTATATAAAAAATTAATAAAATTTAAACCATTGATTAATAAATTTTATAGTTTAAAAGTATAAATAAATATTTCAAATTTTTGTTTATTTTAAAAAATGGTATTCAACATTTTAGAACATATGTTATATTATTATCTAAAACCCTTTTAATGGTTTATAAATTAATTATTTTAAAATTAATTTTTATTAGTATTTTAAATTGTTTCAATTAAAATGGATTAATTATTTTGAATCATAAGGAACACATTATTTATGAATTTATTTATATCTTTATTAATAAAAATAAATTACTTAGGTAAAAATAGACAAAAAGGTTAAAGTAAATATGATGAATGGTTTAAAAATAGTATAAGACATAAAAAATGTTAATAAGTTGCTTAAAAATATATTATAAAGGTCTTGATCAACCCAAAAAATTATCCTCTCTATTAGTTTCCTCTTTTTGAGCTAGTTTCCATTGAATGTGGCATGAAATAAATATAATTTTTTGATTATTTACCAATTTCTCACTCATCACTCATAGAAAAAAATACTTTCACCACTCCATTTGTATCACACCTAAATCCACCGTGCTATATTTAAATCCACACGAATCCATCCCAAATAATCGTACCAATATATTATAGGTTCTTCACTCCTCAAAATATTCTCTGTCAATGTCTTTGTCCATGTTTCAATGTAGTTATTTCAATGAGTAATGTAAAAGTTCTCAAATCATACTTTTTATTTATATTTACTTAATTGTTCTTATTATACATTCAAATTATATTATTCCATCCAAATATAATAAAATCAATTTCATTATTATACAATGATTTTATGTTTTATAAGGAATAATCATTATCTACATTTCACTATTCTGTTTTGAAAAATGAAAACATCACTTATGTGTATATGCAGACTACAACCTCCATGAATAATGTTCTACACGTTTCAACACCTCCTTTTATGTTTAGTTTTGATAATGTAATTAAGTGAAAAATAAGATATTTATAAACTAATTATTTTTCTGAAAATATGAACTAATTTATTTCTTTATTCTTTTCAATTGAATACAAAAACATCTCTCATGTATACATGCAAACTACCATATACTTGGACAATAGATTTTTGTTTTCATTATAACTTAACATGGATGATTTAAAAATATAATTGATGAATTTATATATTATTATATATTATTATAGTCAATTAATATTATTCTACAATTTTTCCATAAAAAATAAATATCCTTATAAATTAATTCATTGATATTATTAAATTACTCGAAACAATCCAATTACTGATTCCATCTTCATAAATCCTGAATAAAATTATCATTGAATAAAAATTAAATTTTATAAATAATTATAAAGTTCATATAAAATAAAATAAAATAATTTTTTACTGATTAATATTTATTCAATTATTTAGTATTGACATTGACATTTCAAAAAATGCACGAAACAATCAAAATTATTATCATCCAATGATGAAGATAAACTCTAAATAGTTAATAAATCTATAATAAATAATTAATATAATAATGTATATTTTAATATATATTTTTTTGAATGTAAATTATTAATATTTATATGTTTATTATATAGGAGTTTGAATATAGTTTGAGAATGACCAGTGTAAAATATATGGTGTCCACCTCAACTATCCATTCATTGAGGAATGTTTTCATGTAATGAAAATATTATTCATTTTTAGGTATCACATACTAAACCAATTATATTATATTACTAATAATAATGTTTAATTAATTATATTTACCCATATTTTGATGAGTCCATACATTATATTAATTTTATTCAAGTGGTACCATAATTATAAGGGTTCTTAGTGTCAAATTATCTTATTTGAGACATGTTTTATGTTATTCTCATATTCTCATTTACATGGTGTATATATTGACCCTTTGAAATATATTACAATGACTATCCTTACTAATGGTATTTAAAGATATTTTAAAATTTTTCATTTACATGTAATTACGACTCAAAGGATACCAAAACTATTACGGTTTGACTTTAATATAATTTCTAAAATGAGAAGGTTTGGAATGAATTTCTATATCATGAAATATTTTATAAACATTATCATTAAAAAATAAAACATTTTCTTATCCCATATAATTATTAGGTTCTTCATTTCAAAAATTGATTTCATTTCCTTTTAAAACTAATTCTTCTGAGGTGAAGGTTGCAATTAAAACCAACCCCACCTCTTCATTTCGGTCAAGAATATTCTTCTAATATGCTTATATTAATTTTATGGATGTAAATTTCCATTAATTAAGAATTATTTCAGTTTTCCTAATATTTTTACATTATTTGCGAATTTTTTTATTTTTTCTAATGTTTTCCACTACAATTGTTTAACAAAAATAATCAATTTTTTAATATATGCATGCTAACTCATTATTTCTCAATTATATGAATTATTCTTTATGACGATACCATTATAGTATTTAAAATGGGTTTTCAACCAATTTTATTTATTATATTTTAAAATTAAGTAAAATATTGTTATATATTTTTAAAGAAATGGTTTTAATTAGAAAATAATTTTTTATTTAAAAAATGTATTTTATAGTCTTTTTCTTTTAAAAAAATATTTGTATAGTTATTTTATGCATTTTCAATAATTTTTTTGATAAATTGTTTCATTTATAATTTTTGAATATATAATTATTAGTTTTAATTGAAACTTTTTAAAATTTTATATCAATGTCAAATTATTTCATGATTATTAAAAAAATTTAAGGACTTCTCAATCATTTAAAAGAGGGATATAAATTCGAATTTTTTATAGTGACTTTTCTAATAATCATAAAATGTTGTTTTTATCAATTTAAACATTTTTTAATGTTACTTATGTTGGAATTAGTATATGTTATTATGATACCATGTAAATTATATCTATAAAATTTTTATAATTATGATATTTTAAGTATTTTTCATGAAACTTATTTCATTACCATGTGGAATATTGTTTATTAATAAAATAACCTTATTTTTCCCATGTGTTATGATTATATAATATTGATTATTGATTGGAAAATATATTTTCATCCCATATAATTGTACATCAGTGAGGATTGTTATTAATTACTGTGGATCAATTATCATAAATTATATTATTTCCCATATATTTTATATGGGGAATTCATTGGAATTAATGAATTAATATGTGTGGCCAGAAATTTATATCTCCTTGATTCATTAGATGGGTTCATTAGACAAATTTTTTTGGTGTTTTCTATATATCGACAAAAATAATGAAGGATCACTTTTCTATGACATTTATGGAAAGAATGACATCATGGATACATTCAAAATGGAATTAATGATATATTTGATATAACTATGATATAATTAATTACCTCTTCAATATGAATATGATTGAATGAATTATTTCCTAGCAATGGATTGGATAAAATGTTTTATGTCATTTCACAATGACTTGATGGTAATATCAAGATGCCCATCATTATTCATTCTTTCACCATGAGTTATGTTATTATTATCCAGAGGATTATTTACATCACTATGTTATCTATGGATATATATAATGATCATATTATTTATTTTATGTAATTATTATTTACCGTTCAATATATCATGATGTGTGTGCCAATTTTATATATGATAATTTCTATTTTATAGGTCCCCTTATTGAGAAGATGGGATCACCCTTACATTTTTCCATTTACATTGTCCATTAAGAGGATATCATTAAGTGAATTCATTGAAATAATAAAAGGATTAACAATTAATTCATGATTTTTATTATGATATGTTTTAGTTTTTATAATGTAATATAGACAACATTTATGTATCTAGTATCCCAACACTACTAAATGTTGGGGTCTTATAAGACATGATCCCGTATATCTTATGTAAATATAATAACGTGACCACCATATCCAGGTTATTTTATTCAAGGAGTTACAATTGATATTAGATAAATATTAGTATAATCAGTGGGAATTGTATATATACATTTGAAATAATGAGTGAGATCATATTACCCTTTAGTAATTTGTAGGGATAAGTTTAAGTGTAAGAAAACATAAAACAATTTTAGTGATGTGTAGATTGTTATATTTCATAGTAATGAAACCCATGATTGGATATAAAAAGTTAGATGTATTCTCTAGTAGAGATGTGCCTTTGGGTAATAATATAACAAATAAAAATTAGGTATTAAATCTATATTCACCCAGTATCGGATAAAGAGGCCTAAATGCACCCTTATTTTTACCCTCCTAATGGATACTATATTGTTGATTCACATTCTATTCACAAACTATTATAATTTATTTTAATGGACATTCATGTTGTAATACAAATATAGTTATGTTGTATAACAAAATAAGACAATGACCATGGATAACCTATATTAAAACCATCAGTGTCATGATCATGGCTGTAAATTTTAGTTATTAAATATTTATTGTTTGTTCGTTGTTTTAATTTTTCAGATATATTAATTTAATTATTTACATCCTCAAATATTTTGAGAAATATTAACTGGGGAAGGAGTAATAAAATTAAATATAGATGTGATTGATAATTTTGTGATTTTCCTAATGATATACTAAATGACATAGGTGTTTTATTGTGGAATCTTGTGATTATTCTAAACCAGTTATAATAAATTATGACTAACAAAATGAATATAGTTGATTTGTTAAACACATTAAAAGATAAGGTTGAAGATTAATAGATGTTCAAGGGATAATAAAAATAGTGGAAAGAAGATCTAATTTCTTATGTTTTCAGGAATTTTGGAAGAAGCATCCACATAAATTTATTAAAAGAACTAGAAGATAGTTTATGCATTAAAAAGTAATAAATGATGGAAAAAATTTGATAAGAAATGAAGAGTTTGGCTAAAAAGGTGATTAGAAACAAACATCATCAAAAGGTATCCATAGTTATTAAATATATTAAATATTGGGATCATGGCAGTTATCCATGTTAGTTCCATGATACAGGGTCTAACAAGTATTACAATATTTTGCAACAATCTAGACCAAGAAAACAAGGAAGGACCTCTGATATGAGAACCGCCTAATTGGATCATGATTATTCATGAATGACTATCCAAAATTATGGTTATAGAGTATTATTTTTATCACTATATTATATATATGACGTTTTTAAACACCATTATATAACCCCCAATGAGTTTTTATTCATTTATTAGGGAACAATTATATTTGTATGATTATTATATCACATTTTGATATTTTATGGAATGATCCACATGAGAAATTATTATTCATAATGTTTATTAATTTAATGTAATATTAGAAATTTATTTTTCTCTCTTATTAGATGAAAGAATATTTTTTTTGAATAGTAAATAACATTTCATATTTTTCTATGGTTGTTTATAACTTACATAATCACTATTAAATTCTATTATTAGAATGTAATATAATATGGGTATTAATATCGAATAATTATGGAATCATTAATCAAATGTTTATCAAAAACTAAATATTTAGGATGTTATTATTATGAAGGATTATATGAGTTTCCAAGTATTAACCATAATAGAGAGTTGGATATCTTATTAAAATTAAATATTGAGTCTTGTTTATTTTATAGATACCCTACATTATATTCATTTGTAATAATTGAAATTTTGAGGAAGAGAATTATTTAAGGGGGGACAATGTAACACAATAAAATTGGAATATTTAATTTTATTTTAAATAAATATTTTTAAATAGATTCTTTCACATGAACCACCAAACTATAACTAAAAGGCATTACATTTTCAAGATAATATTTTGAGAATAAAATGTTACATTTATAATGTATGTGTTGAATAAGTTCATATAAATAAAATTTTAAGAATAAAAAATTAGTATATAAAGAAAAATATGGGCCGTTTTTAATAATATTTCATTTATAAAATTCTATTGGTGAAGATAAATAAAAATAAGTTTATTCTATGCTTAAAAATGAATTTCGCTAAAAATTTCCTTAATTAATATTTAATCATTTTTTAGGAAACTATATATTTTACGATTAAATGAAAAATTATATTTTTGATATTAATAACATATTAACAATAATATAATTATTAATTAATAGGAAATTATAATTTCAAAATTTAATATAAAAAATATTTTCCTTCTGTAGAAAAAAATTCATTATATATTATGTTTCTATTTAAATATTAACTTCTTATATTTTAGAATCATGATTTTTAAAAATGAACTTAATTTTTTATTCAACATTTAAATATTATCATAATATTTTTTTTGGGATTTTAATGAAAAGAATGATTTTTAGGTAAATAGTGAAAAATCATTTTGACAAATATTATTATATTAATCACATAAAATGCATATAATAAAAAATTAAAATTTATGAAATCTTTCCTTAATAAATTAGGAAATTAATAAGGAAAATTATAAATTTAAAAATAATTTTTAAAAATTTAAAAACAATATTTTTCACTTTAGAAATTAAGTTATTTTATTCAATAAAACCATTGGAATGCATTATAAATTTCTTATTTTATAATTATTTTTTATCACATTTATAAGCCAATTAAAATATATTTATTTTCATATTTGTAATCATATGGTCTAAATTATCTAATAATGACCATTATATTTTTATTATTAAAATAATTTAAATCTGTAAAAAATAGTTACCACAGTAAAAATTAAAAAGGTATTAGGGTTAAAAAAGGGGTGGAGGCTTAACTTATATTAAAAACAAGCCTCCAAATTACTGGATTCAATATTTAATAACCAAAACTAATCAAAACACCATTACTATCCACTTTTGGAGAAACATTACACTAAAGGTGACATGATATTAATATAATTTAATCATTATTTAAAAAAATTCCACCATTTTCACTTTTAAAATTAGTCTTTCTCCATCCCACAATTTTTTACTCATCAAGTACCTTATTTAAACCAAAATATTCCAAGATTAATCCCCTTAACACTAATTCATGTGCTCTAGGTTCTTACCAACCCAATATACTGTGGGATGTGGTTTCCTAGAACAAAATTCTTTGTACGTTATGATAAACATGTATTCATTTTGTGGATATTAATAAACTCTTTATCAAGTAATGATTGTTGTTCTACATGACATTGTATGTCATAATGTCCAAAGAGTAGCCGTCAAACTGAAAGTTAATTGCTGATCCCTTCTATGATGAGAACTGACAAGTACTATTACCATGTTCTTAAATATATGTTCTACAACTGTATGATATCATTTGAAGGGACAAAAATTATATAGTCCATCATGGGTGGAGACTCAAAGGAAATTGAGTCACCTTATCATGTTTTACACCCTTTGTAATGTCAAGGAAGGTATTATGAGAACGAGACCATCCAGTACAAAATCCACATTTATAAGAGTCATTGGATGTTCCTATATGCAAAAGTGTGTATATTTCCTTATACATTAAGATTATTATTAATGGGTATTATAACTCACACACTTATATGTATTGGTGAAAACTGTGATGGTATATGTTTGCGGCGAGGTAGTATATGTTTGGTGCCTCATGAGTAATATTTCACTAATGAATAATGAAATAAAGGAATTTTCAATTATTTTATATAATAGAAGATGATATCTTAGGCCCATTTATGGAAATGATATATCCTAAATAAATCCATGGACATGGTGTTCTATAGGTAAGTCCAAATTCTGACATATTAAAGAATGAAAAATAGAGAAAATTGGTTGATGGAACTTCCATGAAACGTGTATGATTGGATATATCAAAAAAATGGAATTATATTACATGGTAAGTGTTCATATGAGGTGACATTTCATTGTGACATTAACTTATTTCAATACGGGTTCCATGGCATGTTACAAGACACTAACCTAGGAATTTTGGATGCTCTGGGTAATTCCATTGAGTAAGAGGCCTTGAGGGTCACACACTAAGTGTATCCAATATATTAGTTCAATAATATATAATTTCTTATTTAACAAGTTGAATAAATATTCTTCCTAGTTTTGGTTCAATAATTATTCATGGATTCCTAATCGCATTTATTACGACAGTAGTTATTTGAGAGAATATATTATCGGTGGAATAATTAATTAATATTTATTTTCTATTTAGTAAATATAACATTTATATATTTATTTTTGAATAATTATGTGATATTTATTTAATAAATAAATATTAATTATTCAAGTTTCAATAAAGATGGTGGAGTATTGTTGAACTGAGTTAATGGTTTAGTGAGAAATAATAATATTGAATATTGTATAATTAAATAATATTTAATTATAACTCACAATATAAGTGAATGTCAAGAAATAATAATGTTTCTGTTATTATTTGACACGATGGTTTCATCTGGATTAATAAAAATAATTAAGGAACCTATTAAAATTATTTATTATTACTATAGTGAAATATGTTTTTGGTTATATTATTGTCCCATTAGACAAGGACCAGTTATGCGATGCCTATTTTTTTGTGCACAACATTTCGAGAAAACAACTCAGGCCTAGATAGTTCATTCCTCTCCAAGAATGCACTCAAGAATGAGAGAGATCCTCCACCACCAGATCAAGTAGAACACTTTGGAAGTGGTTTTCAAGGCGATCAAAGGTAGCATCACAAGTGAAAGGATCTACCATGATAGTACATGGACACTCATTCAACAATGTTTGGAGATAGATGGAGCACATTTGGATCACTTCTATAGGAGATCAACCCTTGATCTCTACAATACAACAAATACACACTCTAGATCTATGCCTGGTTGCATCAACGAAGAATGAATAAAAATTGGATGTAATTTTTATTTATTTAAATTAATAATAAACAAAATATGTTGATCCCAACTTCTCGCTTCTGGGTTATATTCCATTTTCTTATTTCTTTGATTCAATTCCTTATATCATGACATTCATCATCACTAGATCTTATATTGGTCATAGATAATGGAAAAAATAAAATTTGGGATCCATCCCTCCCATACTTCCGCTATCCCCGGAACCTACAAGTGGAATCAGGGTAGACATATTATTGTATATAATTATTTACTTCTGTAGATGATTTACAAATTCATAATTTAATTTTTCAATTTTAATTTATTCATTATTTAAATATGAATTATTATATCAATTTCTTCCATCATAATTTCTCATAGATATAATAAAAACGGTCAGTTTTATGTTTAAAATAAAATTGAGGAATGCATCCTTAGGTGGAAAGGATTATACTTAGGCACCACATCGGTATATGCGATGTAACTAGAGTTTCACACCGTGTAACCAGAGTTATGCGCTGTGTAAATGGGGTAACATTCCGTGTAGTTGTGAATAATAAACCATGAGTTAATTTAGAAATTACTCATCATGTCTGCATTAAATACATGTGGTGTAGTTAATTCTTACATGGCCATTTGACCAGGAAGTACAGGTGCATGGTAATTCAGACTGAATTCCATGTGGCCCACTGGACACTATGTATAATCCCTTTCATGTCAATGATGGGCTATGTATCCCATACATGGGTTAGCCGACTGGTTACCGTGTAACATAGAGTCAACATGGCGTGTTTTCCACTAGACATGTTGTGTATTAGGAAATCTCACAGGTACACCTCACATGATGATTCCCTTGGTGTGTACTTCAGATATACAGTGAAGCTAGAACATGTTGTGTAGATCATATATACACGTCGTGTACTTTACTAAATTATGCATAATTAAAAAATTAATATTTTCATAATTTTTAAATCTTCATATCATGTATAAGTCCTATTATAGGTTGTTACTGAATGTGCATTAGAGAATATCATGTGACCAAAAAAATGTAATTTTTCTAATCATCTGTGAAGTTCATACCCTGAAAGTAAGTGATAATTTGTGTACTCCATATGTCATAAGAGTAAAACAGTATAAGATCATGAGCATGTTCGGTTGGTTTGGAAAGGTATTCACTGGGTTACCTACAAGGTACAAGTTGTGTACAAGATTAATTTTAAATTAATTTTAAATTGTATAAAATTATAATTTATTAGAATCTCAATGAAATTCATAAATGGATTAATATAACAGGATTGATTAATTAATGATAACAATTAATCAATTCAAGAACAATTAATCTTAAATAAGAATGATTAATGAATTGAATTATATTTTTGTTAAATGTGTAAATTTGTTGTATGAATGTGGATGATGATGAGCTATACTAGACATTTTTTATGTGATTAGTTTCCTTCAAATTTATCAAATTAAATTGTTAGTCTGTGTTCCTTCTCCCCTCATTAATATGTTGTTCATATGTGCCTATGAATTCTTTTATGTCAACCCCATTTTACCCCTTACCTACAATTTATTAAAAGAATATGTGATGTATAGAGCTCTCAAGCAAGTAGAGGTGGTTCAAGTTAGGAGCTAAGGCGAAGCCAGTCCATGGAGTTATCAATGTGGATAGGTGGAAAGTCGTAAGCATGAACCAAATTGGTTTAAGGTTTTTCTCCCCTAGATCAGTGTTAAGATTATATACTGCTAACTAAACTAACAATTATAATAATCTCACGATTATACCCTTTATATTATTTCTATTATTTATGTGGTTATTCATTATGAATGATTTTTCATGTTCACATAATTAATGAATTAACAAGTATGAAATATGGAACTAAAATAAACTAGATTTTGTGTAAATAATATCCAATACATGGTTAATCACTTAATCATAGCCCACATAACATTAACAAGCATGTGAAAAGACAATAAATGGGAATTTACTCATAATGTATAAAATCCCCCAATAAAATTTAAGTCATTATAGACTTCCATTACTTTGGTTAGAAACGAACCATAGTTCATAGTGAATGACCAAACAATGTGGGGGTGAATTAAATTATTAGAGAAATGTATTTTTAGGTTTTGGGTGGATTTGAATTAGTTTACATCAAGAGTTTACTACCAAAGTAGGATATGGTATAACTAAGGGGAAATGTTTGAGAGAATACAAAATTAATGATTTTAGGATTAGGTAGTTATAACGACCCATACTTTACATACATTGTTAATACTTCAAAATTGAAGCACACTTATTACAACATATGATAAAACCACAAAGGACCGTATAGGTATAGTGTCTTTAGAAACTGGGAAACATAAACAACTGGTTCATAAATCTTCTGCAGTGTCTCCCATTTATTTCATCATATCTAGGGTCCCTTTTAGCATATTATACTTAATATCCATCTTCCTGACCTGGGGAAAAGAAAACATAAAAGGGTGAGCTCAAATGCTCAGTAAGGGTAAACAAAAGAAATATCAATCACATCATATACATAAGAACATAGCTTTTGGAAATCTTAACCTGCAAAAGAGCTCATAATATCATAACATGGGATAAATCATAGAAGTGAAAATGAGATCCCCATAATCATAACATGAAACTTGAAACTTTGTGGCATGCACACATAATCATGGAAAATCATTTCTTGTTGGTCATGACTCATTGCCAAGACTATCTTAGTGGACAAAGTCCCTTTCTGAACCGAGTTCACTCCTCGTTTCAGTCCTGTATCACTGAACCGAAATAACCTTCCGTTCCAGCCATGTCTATCTCATGAGATATAAAATCTTTACCCAATGCATTGGAGGGAGATATAGGTCCCACCCATCTTATAATGAATCCTTTCTTATGTGTGCCACATAATCATAAATCATACATCACCGCATAACACATGTAACAAAAATGGGATTCTTGAAACATCATGACATCATAAAATAAATCTTATAAGGAAAATGACTTCATAAAAATAATTCTCTCACAACATAATCAAATCAATGTAATTAAAGGGATAAAAACAGAACCCTTTATTATCTTATATGGAAAATAATTTTGATAAAACACTTGAACTCCATTCTTGAGGAAAATATCCTTTCTTCTTCAAAAACACTTTTCTTTTCTTAACATGTCATACAATTATAAACTAAAAGAAGTTGATTAAAAATAAACTTGAAAACATGTAAAGGAAGCTTCTTAGGAATAATGTTTTAAAAATCCATTCATGCCGTATAAGTTAAAAAAAACATTCTTCGTACTTTTGTCGGAAAAGTCAAAAAGTACCTCGTACGAAAAACGACAAAAGATTCCTTTCATACATATTACTAAAAACTCACCAAAGGGTAAAAATGGATTTAAACGATTGTAGGTGGATGGAAATAATATTACATATTGATGAAACATGGATGTGGATGATAAAATACACCCCAGTAAATACTTACTAATAAACAATCTCGGATAAAAATGAGATTGTGATATTTCCCTTACCTTAGGTCCGATTTGCTTTGTTCGTGTCGGAAGCTCCTGTATAATGGTTTAAATAATGATATTGACTTATTCCAGAATCATACATATTGATATGATATCATATATGGTCATATTCATAGCTTCTTGTTAGTAATATTTCATTGTTACTTGTTACTCGGGTCTTTATTGCCTTTTCTTCTTATGCGTGTTTTGCCGAATAAATTCTTATTCTTATTTTAAGGTTATAGATACCTTATATCCAGAATGGTATTAGTGTAGTATATACCATATTCATTCATTCAATTCATTTATATAATCATTATGAAATGAAGATCATGTAGAACGAGTCGCATCACATCGTGGAGACGGTATTCCGTACGTACGCACGAGTGATGATATCGTTCCTATGATCGTGGAATTGTATTGGAGTATATATATATTATTTCAGTATCAATATTACTTCATAATAATCATATATATTTACTCATTACACCATCATACCCATCCTTGTAAGGTGATGGTGGAAAATAGATTACACCACGGCGTGGAGACGGTATTCCGTACGTACGCACGCGCGGTGATTTCATTTTTCCGTAGGATGGATAGAAGGTGAATTAGGGTTGTTTCATATTTATAATAACATATCAGTATGTAAGTAATACTGATGTTATTACTTTATCATGAAACAACTAAAGAAGAAGAAGTTGAAGAAGAAAGAAATTGAAAAGATCGGTAATGGATATTACCTCTTCTTTGGAACGCCTCTTTGAATCCTCCACTTAAGGAACTAAGAGTGGTCTTTGGAGAAGAACAGGACCTCTTGGACTATTCTAGGGAAGTGGAGAGGAGAAAATGGCAGGGGTTGGCCGAGCTTGAGTGCTCAAATTGATGTGAGGAGGAGGGAGAGGAGGTGCCCTTTTATAAGGGAGGAGAGGGGCACCTTAGGAATATCTCAAAATATTATTTTATATTAAAGTCAAAATCGGTTTATAATGGTTCCAAAGGGTCTTATTTCAAAGATAAAGTGGGGTTGGGTAGAAATCATATCAACCAATAGAATTTAGACAAGTTTAGGATATTATTTTAACCTTATCAATTAGATTTAACTCTAAGTTAAATAATTTAACTTTTACCATGTCTTTTTGTTTTCTTTCACTATATGGTTAATACACTTACTATAACATGCCAAAAGAACCCCAAATTGTTTATTATTAATATATATATCCTTATCTAAGTCATTTGGCCGAACTTTAGATTTTTAGGAATACAATAACAATTAATAATATAATATTTGATTTAAAAACTATTTTGTGTCAATTTTGACACTATTTGATATATGATTTTTGTGAAAGTCATAACAGAATTATATGTTCTAACTAAGTTGATTAAATTAATACTAATATATCATAGTAACCTAGAAAATTAGTGGAATTCATAAAAAGTGTCAAATTACATTTATTTTGGTGTTTATAACATCAATTATATCAATATTTCATTAATAAGATAATTACTGCATCATCATTGTGTCATAAATAAATTAAATTATTTAATGTCTAAAAATTACAAATAAAATACCATTATGTAGGAAATCTTTTTATCTTTCTAATGAATATTTATAGTCGAATTTATCTTATGTATAACCCCATATTAAAAATGATTTACTTATTAATCTTTGATTTTAACTATTTTAATCCTTCTTTAAATAAATTAATAATAAATGTCCTAATCTAATCCAAGTGGGCCTAAATGGTCATATTTTATTCCTAAGTTTGTTTTTGGTCGAATTACACTTGTCCAATAGAATTAGGACATGTGTTAGGGTAATATTAATATCATATTTACCCTTAGTTACCCTATTTACTATTAACCGCGGTAAAAAAAGTAAAATGTTACTATTCACCAAAAAATTATTTTCATCTCATTGAACCACATTTTAGTCCTTGATATTAACCGTGTCTCTCGGATTTTCGAAATTCCATTCACAGAAGCGGTAAAATTAAGTTTTATGCAAAATTCAGTTTTTAACCTACCACTTAGTGGTTTCACTATTCATCAAAAATTGAAAGTTTTCAGAAAAATACCAAAATTTCACCCTAAGCTAATTTCGATATTCTGAGTCCAAAAATGAGGTCCATTTTGAAAAATAAAATTTATAAAATTTCAAAAAGTGGTTATTACTATTCATAATGGCTAGTTTTAATAGTATATTTTTGTTTAGTGAAACTCGGTATTGCGTACGACGCAAGCTATCGAGGAAGGTCGCGATTGCGTGTAAAGAAAGCCAAGCAAGTGTTGTGTAGAAAAAGATTCCTTTGATGATTTATATAACATAAAAGACTCGGGTGTTACATTCTACCCCCCTTAAAAAGAATTTTTCCCTCGAAATTCATCACTTTGTAACAAACAGATGAGGATACTTCTCCTTCATCATATCCTCAAGCTCCCATGTAGCTTCTTCAAGTTGGTGGTTCCTCCATAAAACATTCACCAATCGAGTGGTCTTGTTTCGTAGAACTTTTTCGCTACGATCTAGAATCTCTATCGGCTGTTCTTCATAAGAAAGATCTTGCTCCAGCGGTACAACTTCTGAGCTGAGTACATGTGAAGGATCAGGTATGTACTTTCTCAGGAGAGATACATGGAACACATCGTGAACTTGAGAGAGATTCGGTGGAAGCGCCAATCGGTAAGCTACCTTCCCAACATGATCCAGTATTTCGAAAGGACCGATATATCTAGGGCTCAACTTCCCCTTCTTTCCAAATCTCATAACCCTCTTCCAGGGAGATATTCGTAAGAACACTTTATCACCCACTTCAAACTCTAGGTCTTTTCTTCGGTTGTCGGCATAACTTTTCTGTCGACTCTGAGATGCTCTTATGTGTTGTTGAATAGATCTGACCTTTTCTGCCATTTCATCAACGAGATCAGGTCCTAATAGCTTTCTTTCCCCAACTTCATCTCAGCAAGTTGGAGTCCTGTATTTCTTTCCATAGAGAGCTTCATAAGGAGCCATCTGAATACTGGAGTGAAAGCTATTGTTATAAGAAAATTCCACCAAAGGTAGGTGTTGATCCCAACCTCCTTTGAAATCCATAGAGTAAGCTCTCAACATATCTTCTAGGGTTTGAATTGTTCTCTCAGACTGACCGTCTATCTGGGGATGATAAGCAGTGCTGAAACTCAACTCTGTATCCAGAGTATGCTGAAGACTTCGCCAGAACTTCGAGTTAAATCTCGGATCCCGATCAGATATAATAGAAAGTGGAACTCCATGCAATCTTACTACTTCCTTTACATATGTCCTGGCAAGCTGATCTAGAGAGAAATCCTCTCTAATAGCAATGAAGTGTGCAGACTTTGTAAGACGATCAACTATAACCCAGATAGCATTATTTCCTTTGGATGTTTTAGGAAGTCCTGTGACAAAGTCCATAGTGATGTTTTCCCATTTCCATTCGGGTATGGGTAATGGTTGTAACATCCCCTTAGACTTTTGTCTCTCAGCTTTAACTTGTTGACAAACCAAGCATCGAGAGACATATTCAGCAACATCTCTTTTCATGCCATCCCACCAGAAGTACTCTTTCAGGTCCCTATACATCTTCGTACTTCCAGGATGAATAGAGAGTGATGAACTATGAGCCTCATCCAGCAGCTCCTTCTTTAATTCGGGGATGGGAGGAACACAAACCCGATTCCTGAACTTTATTATCCCATCACAATCAAGGTTGAATTCAGGAACATTTCTCACCTTCTTTTGTAACTCGACATCTTCTTTCTGTGCCTCTTTAATCTTCACATGTATAGATGGTTGAACATTCATTTGAGAAAGATAAGATTTTCCCCTTCCATTATAATTCCAAGATCTATCCTTTGTAAATCCATAAATATTGAATCTTTTGTGATCCTCATCATGGATAAACTAGCATGGTCTTGTCGACTTAATGCATCTGCCACCTTGTTTGCTTTCCCTGGGTGGTAATGGATTGAGCAGTCGTAATCCTTAATCAGCTCCAACCATCTTCTTTGACGCATATTCAGCTCCTTTTGTGTGAAAATATACTTTAAACTTTTATGATCAGTATAAATATCACACCTTTCACCATAAAGGTAATCCCTCCAAATCTTTAATGCAAAGATTACCGCAGCCAACTCCAAATCATGTGTTGGGTAATTTTACTCATGGATTTTCAACTGTCGTGAGGCATAAGCTATCACCATATCATTTTGCATAAGAACACACCCCAATCCCTTCTTGGATGCATCACTATAGATCACAAACCTTTCTCCACTACAAGGCAGTGTGAGCATAGGTGCACTGGATAACCTTCTTTTCAACTCCTTGAAATTCTCTTCACATTCCTCTGTCCAGACAAACTTAACTCCTTTCCGAGTCAACTTGGTGAGTGGATTAGATAATCGTGAAAAATCTTTTACAAAACGTCGATAATATCCATCCAAACCAAGAAAACTTCGGATCTCAGTTACTGTTGTTGGTCTTGACCATCTTTCGATAACCTCTGTTTTTGCTGGATCCACAGATATCCCCTCTTTTGAGATTATATGACCTAAAAATGCAACTTTTTGAAGCCAAAATTCACACTTGGTAAATTTGGCATAAAGCTTCTCCTTTCTCAGGGTCTTCAATATAATTCTCAAGTGATCTTCATGCTCTTCCTTTCTCTTTGAATAGACAAGAATATCATCTATAAAGACTACCACAAATTGATCAAGATAGTCTCTAAAGACTCTATTCATTAGATCCATGAAGATAGCAGGGGCATTAGTAAGACCAAATGGCATCACTATAAATTCATAGTGTCCATACCTTGTACGGAAAGCCGTCTTTGGTATATCATCCCTTTTGACCCTTAATTGATGATACCCTGAACGAAGATCAATCTTGGAAAAGTATTGAGCTCCGCGTAGTTGGTCAAATAAGTCATCAATGCGTGGGAGAGGATATTTGTTCTTGATAGTGATCTTGTTAAGTTCTCGATAATCAATGCAGAGTCTCATTGATCCATCTTTCTTCTTAACAAATAGAACAGGTGCTCCCCAAGGTGACACACTAGGGCGTATGAATCCCTTATCAAGATTCTATTGGAGTTGCTTCTTCAATTCCTGCAACTCAATTGGGGCCATTCTATAAGGTGTCTTTGAAATAGGCAAAGCACCCGGTACGAGTTCTATTGAAAACTCAACTTCACGATTTGGTGGAAGACCCAGTAATTCCTCCAGAAAGACATCATCAAACTCCCGTACAATGGGCATATTCTTAATCGTAAGTTTCTCTCCAACCATTTGAGATAAATAACCTTCATTTAGTGGAATCATGACACATAAGATGGAAGGAATTTACACTGGAAGGTTATGTTCATCCTTGCATTGATAGACGATCGTAGATTGATCTGGAATATGAAATGTGACTTCCCTTCTTTGGCAATTGATATGAGCTCCATGTAGAGAAATCCAATCCATGCCAAGAATCACATCAAATTCCACTAAAGGAAGGATCACAAGATTGGCAGGAAGCACTTTCCCACAAACTTCGATCGGAGAAGAATTATAATCTTTTGATGCGACTGTTGTGCCATTAGGTGTCGTCACAGCTAACTCAACATCTAATTGTTGAGGTAATACAGTGATACCCTTAGAAAATTCTTTAGAAATAAAAGAGTGGGTGGATCCAGAATCAAATAAAACATTTTCTACTTTAGAGTGGATGGTAAGTGTACCTTTCACCACTTCGTCATCGTACTCCACATCGCTGATAGAAATTACATGTGACTTTCCTTTGTCTTTAGCCTTAAGATTTTGTTGACGTCGACCATCATCATCAACCCTTGGATTTGGGCATTGATTGGCATAATGCCCCATCTCCTTGCACTTGAAACATTGAAGTGTAGTAGGATCATTCTCTGTATCCCTTCCTTTGTTTGCATCATTAGACATCTTATTCCCATTATCGCGGCATTCAAATGCCCGATGACCTTCCTTTCCACATTTGAAACATTTAATTGTCCCTTTAAGACAACTCCCTCCATGTTTCTTTCCACACTTTGAGCATAAGGGAAAGTTCATCTTCTTTTCAGTGTGCTCTTTAGAGTTTCCTTTGAATTCCATTTTCCTCTTCTTATCAAACCCATGTGACTGTTGGGTTACTCCAATCTCCATCTCGACTTTGAGAGCACATCGAACGATTTCCTCGTAGCTATTGAAGTCCCTTATGGCTAACGCCCTTCGAAGACTTGGTTTTAAGCCACTAAAGAATCGATCGATCTTACTCTCAGGTTGGATAATAATACCAGAAGCGTACCTTGCAAGTCTTGTAAAATTTTCTTCATAGGTACTAACAGATTCATCATCCCTTTGCTTCAGTTCAAGGAACTCTTTCTCCATCTTTGTTCGGAGAATACGAGGGAAGTACTTATTGAAAAATAAGTTCTTGAACTCGTCCCATTCCATAAACTCAATTTCATCCCTTTGCCTCGTATTCTTAATAAGATTCCACCATTGATCAGCATCTCCTTCCAAACGATACACTGCTAGGATGACTTTATCATGTTTAGAACATTGAAGAACTGAAAATATCTTTTCAGTAGTACTAATCCATTGTTCAGGAACTAATGGATCAGTAGACCCACTGAAAGAAGGTGGACGCTGCCTCATGAAGGATTCAACAGAATGTTGCTCCTTCTTTTGCTCGTTTGGAAGTCCTGCATGATTCATATCTTGAGAAAGTTGTGTGAGCATGGCTACAAGATTTTGCATTCCAGCTCCCATATCGTTTGGTTGCTCAGGGGGACAATCATTGCATTGCCCATCGCATTCCGTATTAACACGGTTCCTTCGGGTTCCAGCCATTGACTAAAACCAAGAAGAATAGTGTGAGCAACACTAATTATAATAGGAAAACCACATAATTCAAGAATACAATTTTCATGCTTAAGGTATTACCCTAGGTTATTCAAGGACATTTCTAAAACACTAAGATTGTGTTCTATGCTTAGACTTATCCTTAGGGTTCTTACTAAGGCTTTCACATCCTAGTTTCCAAAGGTTGACTATACCTTTCCTCTGATACCAATTATAACGACCCATACTTTACATACATTATTAATACTTCAAAATTGAAGCACACTTACTACAACATATGATAAAACCACAAAGGACCGTATAGGTATAGTGTCTTTAGAAACTGGGAAACATAAACAACTGGTTCATAAATCTTCTACAATGTCTCCCATTTATTTCATCATATCTAGGGTCCCTTTTAGCATATTCTACTTAATATCCATCTTCCTGACCTGGGGAAAAGAAAACATAAAAGGGTGAGCTCAAATGCTCAGTAAGGGTAAACAAAAGAAATATCAATCACATCATATACATAAGAACATAGCTTTTGGAAATCTTAACCTGCAAAAGAGCTCATAATATCATAACATGGGATAAATCATAGAAGTGAAAATGAGATCCCCATAATCATAACATGAAACTTGAAACTTTGTGGCATGCACACATAATCATGGAAAATCATTTCTTGTTGGTCATGACTCATTGCCAAGACTATCTTAGTGGACAAAGTCCCTTTCTGAACCGAGTTCACTCCTCGTTTCAGTCCTGTATCACTGAACCGAAATAACCTTCCATTCCAGCCATGTCTATCTCATGAGATATAAAATCTTTACCCAATTCATTGGAGGGAGATATAGGTCCCACCCATCTTATAATGAATCCTTTCTTATGTGTGCCACATAATCATAAATCATACATCATCGCATAACACATGTAACAAAAATGGGATTCTTGAAACATCATGACATCATAAAATAAATCTTATAAGGCAAATGACTTCATAAAAATAATTCCCTCACAACATAATCAAATCAATGTAATTAAAGGGATAAAAACAGAACCCTTTATTATCTTAGATGGAAAATAATTTTGATAAAACACTTGAACTCCATTCTTGAGGAAAATATCCTTTCTTCTTCAAAAACACTTTTCTTTTCTTAACATGTCATACAATTATAAACTAAAAGAATTTGATTAAAAATAAACTTGAAAACTTGTAAAGTAAGCTTCTTGGGAATAATGTTTTAAAAATCCATTCATGCCGTATAAGTTAAAAAAAACATTCTTCGTACTTTTGTCGGAAAAGTCAAAAAGTACCTCGTACGAAAAACGACAAAAGATTCCTTTCATACATATTACTAAAAACTCACCGAAGGGTAAAAATGGATTTAAACAATTGTAGGTGGATGGAAATAATATTACATATTGATGAAACATGTATGTGGATGATAAAATACACCCCAGTAAATACTTACTAATAAACAATCTCGGATAAAAATGAGATTGTGATATTTCCCTTACCTTAGGTCCGATTTGCTTTGTTCGTGTCCGAAGCTCCTGTATAATGGTTTAAATAATGTTATTGACTTATTCCAGAATCATACATATTGATATGATATCATATATGGTCATATTCTTAGCTTCTTGTTAGTAATATTTCATTGTTACTTGTTACTCGGGTCTTTATTGCCTTTTGTTCTTATGCGTGTTTTGCCGAATAAATTCTTATTCTTCTTTTAAGGTTATCGATACCTTATATCCAGAATGGTATTAGTGTAGTATATACCATATTCATTCATTCAATTCATTTATATAATCATTATGAAATGAAGATCACGTAGAACGAGTCGCATCACATCGTGGAGACGGTATTCCGTACGTACGCACGAGTGATGATATCGTTCCTATGATCGTGGAATTGTATTGGAGTATATATATATTATTTCAGTATCAATATTACTTCATAATAATCATATATAGTTACTCATTACACCATCATACCCATCCTTGTAAGGTGATGGTGGAAAATAGATTACACCACGGCGTGGAGACGGTATTCCGTACGTACGCACGCGCGGTGATTTCATTTTTCCGTAGGATGGATAGAAGGTGAATTAGGGTTGTTTCATATTTATAATAACATATCATTATGTAAGTAATACTGATGTTATTACTTTATCATGAAAAAACTAAAGAATAAGAAGTTGAAGAAGAAAGAAATTGAAAAGATCGGTAATGGATATTACCTCTTCTTTGGAATGCCTCTTTGAATCCTCCCCTTAAGGAACTAAGAGTGGTCTTTGGAGAAGAACAGGACCTCTAGGACTATTCTAGGGAAGTGGAGAGGAGAAAATGGCAGGGGTTGGCCGAGCTTGAGTGCTCAAATTGGTGTGAGGAGGAGGGAGAGGAGGTGCCCTTTTATAAGGGAGGAGAGGGGCACCTTAGGAATATCTCAAAATATTATTTTATATTAAAGTCAAAATCGGTTTATAATGGTTCCAAAGGGTCTTATTTAGAATTTAAAGTGGGGATGGGTCGAAATCCTATCAACCAATAGAATTTAGACAAGTTTAGGATATTATTTTAACCTTATCAATTATATTTAACTCTAAGTTAAATAATTTAACTTTTACCATGTCTTTTTGTTTTCTTTCACTATATGGTTAATACACTTACTATAACATGCCAAACGAACCCCAAATTGTTTATTATTAATATATATATCCTTATCTAAGTCATTTGGCCGAACCTTAGATTTTTAGGAATACAATAACAATTAATAATATAATATTTGATTTAAAAACTATTTTGTGTCAATTTTGACGCTATTTGATATATGATTTTTGTGAAAGTCATAACAGAATTATATGTTCGAAATAAGTTGATTAAATTAACACTAATATATCATAGTAACCTAGAAAATTAGTGGAATTCATAAAAAGTCTCAAATTACATTTATTTGGGTGTTTATAACATCAATTATATCAATATTTCATTAATAAGATAATTACTGCATCATCATTGTGTCATAAATAAATTAAATTATTTAATGTCTAAAAATTACAAATAAAATACCATTATGTAGGAAATATTTTTATCTTTCTAATTAATATTTATAGTCGAATTTATCTTATGTATAACCCCATATTAAAAATGATTTACTTATTAAACTTTTATTTTAACTATTTTAATCCTTCTTTAAATAAATTAATAATAAATGTCCTAATCTAATCCAAGTGGTCCTAAATGGTCATATTTTATTCCTAAGTTTGTTTTTGGTCGAATTACACTTGTCCAATAGAATTAGGACATGTTTTAGGGTAATATTAATATCATATTTACCCTTAGTTACCCTATTTACTATTAACCGCGGTAAAAAAAGTAAAATGTTACTATTCACCAAAAAATTATTTTCATCTCATTGAACCACATTTTAGTCCTTGATATTAACCGTGTCTCTCGGATTTTCGAAATTCCATTCACAGAAGCGGTAAAATTACGTTTTATGCAAAATTCAGTTTTTAACCTACCACTTAGTGGTTTCACTATTCATCAAAAATTGAATGTTTTCTAAAAAATACCAAAATTTCACCCTAAGCTAATTTCGATATTCTGAGTCCAAAAATGAGGTCCATTTTGAAAATTAAAATTTATAAAATTTCAAAAAGTGGTTATTACTATTCATAATGGCTAGTTTTAATAGTATATTGTTGTTTAGTGAAACTCGGTATTGCGTACGACGCAAGCTATC
Organism: Viscum album; assembly: GCA_963277665.1. Lineage (NCBI taxonomy): Eukaryota > Viridiplantae > Streptophyta > Magnoliopsida > Santalales > Viscaceae > Viscum > Viscum album. The sequence continues at coordinate 792,141,514 of OY728127.1, forward strand.
GAGGAAGGTCGCGATTGCGTGTAAAGAAAGCCAAGCAAGTGTTGTGTAGAAAAAGATTCCTTTGATGATTTATATAACATAAAAGACTCGGGTGTTACAGTAGTCCACTCAACAGAATAATTAGTTGTGAGTTAATATAGTTTTCATTTGTAATGCCTACCTAAAACCTTCCAAATATCATGACCATCCAACATTGGAGTAATACGAAGGGAAATATTGATCCTTACCACTAGAATGTCCAAGGAATAGGATATTACAAATAAAATGGTGATGAGTATTGGGTTTTGAAAAAATAATGGGATACCAATGAATATTTATCTATTTATTTTCCTTAATTTTATCAGATAAGGTACTAAAACTCTATTCATATAATTTCAGAAATGTAATTAAAAATGAAATCAAACATATCATTGAGCTCCATACTTGATAATTTAAATTTTCCCACCTATATGTGTAAGAATAACATTTACCAGTGCTCCAAGAAATGAGGAGAGTGATGAGGCGCTCTCTGTGTACTATAAAAATATGAATGATGCTATGGATGTTCAGTGCCTCATGCTATTATCCATGACCAATGAAATCTTGAATATAAATGAGAAAATAGATTCTTATAGCATGATTTCTAACATTCAGGACCTATATGAAGAGAATATGAGATGAGATTGGTATGAGATCTCCAACACTTTGTTCACCAATACGTGTGGAGAGTCAGTGAAAACTAGGACACATGTAGTCATGATTATTGGATACATTGATCATCTGTACATCTTAGGGATTAAATTCCTAGATTCTTTTCATGCATATATCGTACTATCATCACATCCCAAGAAATTCTCTTATTTTATTATGAATTATAATATGAGTAACAATGAAAAGAGTTTATTGAAACTTATTACATTAATTCTACAAGTGGATAAGGACTTGGGGAATGAAAAACCTTCAGTCCTTATGGTGAATATGAAGAATAAGGATAAGAAAATGGGGCATGATACTTATAAATAGTCTAAAACCCCAAAGAACTATCTAACCAAGAAGAAGAAGAAGATCTAAAGTAAGGGTAAGGAAAAGGAGATATAATGATTTGGATATTGAAAGTCAAGCCACTAGAAGAGGAACTGCACACAGAGGAATGGGGAAGCCAAAGGTGTGTTTGTTATTGATTTAAATCTTTCCATTTCTACACATTTGGTATTATATATAGCTTGTGGTGCTCACATTTCATTTCAAATGCTAGAATCAGGTAGATTCTAGATAATTTCCAGGGGAGAGGTGGATTAGCGAGCTTCCAATGGTGCAAGGCTAGCTACTCTTTCCATTGGTGACTACCACCGAAGATTTCAAAAGGAAAGATTTTAGTTTTACACTAGTGTTATTATGTACCAAGTGTTACCAAAAACAAATTTTAGGTATCATGTTTTGTTATAGATGGGTTTATTTTCTTTTTCAAAAATAAATGTTTTTTGTTTTGTAAGGAGAACATATTTTATGGAATTGAGAATTTAAATAATGGTATATATGTATTAAATTATTAACACCAAGTGTTGCTAATTGATAACTAACAAAGTTCACATGATGCATTTAACACATAGTTTTGGAATCACCATCTCAACCATGAAAATGTTAAGTGCTTGAAAAATATCTATCTAGATAGTTTTTTAGACTCTTTTGAGCTAAAACCACTTGATAGATGTCACACTTGTTTACAAGGGAAAATGACCAAACCACCATTTGGTGGATAGGGTGAAAGGGCCCCATATCTTCTAGGATTGGTACACACTAATGTGTGTGGACCATTTACAGTAGCATCTAGAGGAACATATTATTACTTCATAACATTTACTGATAACTTGTGTAGATATAGATATATTTACATGATGAGGTATAAGTCTAAGTCCTTTGAGAATTTCTAGGAATTCAATAATGAAGTATAGAATTAGCTTACTAAGAAGACAAAGAAGGTTTGATTAGATTGTTGTGGATAATATCTTAACCAAGAGTTCATTTAGTTTCTATGGGTTTTTGGAATTTTATTTTAACTCACTCCACCATATAAACCACAATGTAATGGTGTTAGTGAATGGAGGAACCAAAACTTGTTGGACATGGTAAGGTCAATCATTAATCATACAGATCTTCCATTATCCTTCTGGGGATATTCATCGAAAAATGTTGAAAAACAATTAAATTGAGTACCAACTAAGGAAAAAAATGGAGTTCCCTTTGAGTTATGGTGTATAGAGAAACACATTTGGTTGAATATACATGTTTGGGGATGTGAGGAATTTATTAAGGCTTTCTCCCTTAAAAAACAAGCACCTCAGATCATGAAGTGTATCTCTATAAGGTATCCCAAAAAAATAAAAGGATACTACCTATACAACCCCTTAGACAATAAAGTAATTATTTCCAGACAAGATATATTTTTTGATAGGGAGAACATCCTAAAAAAGAATAGTGGGAGAAAGATTGAATTTGATGAAGTTGATGCCCATGATACACATGAGTTGGTACAGGAACAAGTTCCATAGGTCCCTATGTAAGAAGTTTATCTTGAGACACAAGTATTTTGTAGGAGCTCAAGAGTGGTAATGGAACCAGAAAGATATGGTTTTCTAGTCATCAAGGATGGTGACTCATTATTGTTAAACAATGATGAACCTTTCTCCTAAAAGGAATTAATTGAGATCTTAAAAGATACAGGATTTCTAAAAGCATTGAATACATATATAGATTCCATATATTAGAACCAAGTTTGGATTTTTTCCAATGTACCATTTGATGTAATTCTTGTTGGGTGTAAATGGGAATTCAAGACGAAAATGGACATGGATGGTAAAGTACCTATAAATCAAAGCTAGTTGCAAATGGTTTTAAACAATATTAAGGAATTGAAAACAATGAATCCTTTACCCCAGTTTCCATATTTAAATCCATAATAATCGTACCTATCATCGTTATTACCATGACTATGAGATTTGGATGATGGATGTCAAAACTGAATTCCATAATGGGAACATTCAGGAAGATGTCAAAATGACACAAACAGAAGGTTTTGTTACACCAGGTGATGCCAAAAGGGTTTTCAAGTTATAGAGGTCCATTTATGGATTGAATCAAGTATCAAGGTCATGGAATATTTGATTTGATGAATCCATAAGGGAATTTGGTTTTATTAAGAATGAATGTTATCCATGTGTTTACCAAAGGTTTAATGGGAATGTGGTTGTTATCCTATTAGTATATATTGATGACATATTACTTATTGGAAATGACATACCAATATTATTGTATGTTAAATACTTATTGAACAATTTCTTCTACAAGAAATATATAAGGGAAATATCCTTCCTTCTAGGTATCAATTTCATCTGTGATATATCCAATAGGCTTCCATGACTAAGTCAAAGTACATAAATTTACCAGATATTATAGAGATTTGGTATAGAACAATCAAGAGGGGATTAGTTCTAGTGTCAAATGGTTTACATATTTCTATGAAAATTCATTCCTAGACACAATAGGAGAAAGATAGAATAAGTAATATCACATACACTTTAGTGATAAGATCATTCATGTATGCCATTTTATGTACTGGACATGATATTTCCTATGCACTTAGCATAATAGGTAGATATAAATAAGATTTAGGAAAAAAACATTAGAATTTTTTAAATATTATCCTCAAGTACCTGAGAAGAACTAAGGATATTTTCCTGATGTATGGAGGAGATGAAGGTCTTTTCATCAAAGGGTATGCCGATGTCAGTTTTAAAATAGAATGGAATGATCTGAATCCACAATCAGAATACGTTTTTTTCTCTACAGAGGATATTTGAGATAGAAAAGTTCAAAGAATCCAGTTTTCATTGATTCTACATCATATTTTGAGTATATATCATCTTCTTATGCTTCTATAGAAGCTTTCTGGATTCAGAACGTTATCCACGATATTGATGTGGTACCTAGTAGTAAAGAACCAATCACATTGTATTGGGATAATAATGTGGAAATTCCTCTTGAATAAGGGACAAGGTCACCTCAATGGACAATGAAAATACTCTGTAAGTATCACCTATTGAGGGATTTCTATCAAAGGGGTGATGTTGGAGTGATTAGAGTATCAATGGAAGAGAATGTGGAAGACCTCATGACTAAATTCCTATCTGAGAAGAAGAATGAATATCATGTGAGAGATTTCAAACTGAGGATTGTTAGCATTTGGCTCTAGTGCAAGTGGGATTTAGTTGGATTTGGTGCCCTAGAACCAAATTCATTGCATTTTATGATAAACATGTATTCATTGGATTGATATAAATAAACTCTTTATCAGTTCATGATTTTTCTTCTACATTACATTGTATGTGATAATGTCCTAAGTGTAGTCATCACACTAAAAGGTCATAGCAGATCCCTTCTATGATGAGAAACCATAAGTTCCATGACACTATTGTTGAATATATGTTTTTATAGTCAGATTATATCATTTTAAGGGAGACAAATGATACAGACTTTCAAAGGTGGAGACTCATAGGACTTTGAGGTACCTTCTCATGATGTACTCCCTTGGTAATGTCTAGGAGGATATTTCGATAATGAGACCCAAAAGTAGAAAATCCACATTTATAAGTGTCATTGTTTGTTCCTATCTATGGATGTTTGTAGTGGTCCTTAGAAATTAATATTATTATTAATGGGTATTATGACTCACGTACATAGATGTATTGGAGAAAACTATGATTAAATATGATTGTGGTGAGGTGGGATATGTAGTGTGCATCACGAGTAATATTGTATTAATAAATAATGCGAGAAAAGATTTTTCCCTTCAGTTCCATAATGGAATATGATATCTTAGGCCATCGATAGAAATTATATAGCCTAAATAAATCCATAGACATGGTATTCTATAGAGATGTTTAAATTGTTGGAATTCAAAGAATGAGAAAATGAGCACATGGTTTGATGCCACTTACATTCAACCATCTTTATTTGAGATATAAATACAAAGAGACTCTATTATATAGTAAGTGTTCATATGATGTGATGTGTCGTTAAAACATTAACTTATTTCTATATAGTTTCCTTAGCATATTTCTAAATGATAACCTTGGAATTTAGGCTTCTCCACCTAATGCCACTAAGAAAGTGGCCTTGAGGTTAAAACACTATGTGTATGAAATATCTTAGTAAAATAATATATTATTTATTATCTATCAAGTTAAATAAATATTATTCTTAGTCGTGGTTTAATAATTATTCTTGGATTCCTGATTGCTTTTATTTTGACACTAGTAATTTAGGAGAATGTATTATGGTATGAATAATTAATAAATATTTATTTTATATTTAGTGGATATAATATTTATATATTTATTGGAGAATAATTCTATGATAATTATTTAATAAATAAATAGTCATTGTTCACGTTTCAATAAATATAGTATAGGATTGGAGGACCAAGTTAACGGTCTGGTGAGAAATAATAATATTTAATATTATTTGATTAAATAAAATTTAATTATAACTCTCAAGATAATCACCTTACAAGATGTAATAATGTTGATGTTATTCTTTTAAATGGGGTTTTTTCTAGAGTAAATAAAATAATTAAGGCTTTTGTGCAAATTATTTATTATTACCCTAGTGAAATAAATGACCACTTATATTATTATCTCTTTAGACATTGGAATGATATGAAAGGCCTCTTGTGTTGTGGATTTTTTTTGATAAAACCTCGCAATCCTTGAGAGTTTATCCCTCTCCAAAAATGCTATTGATAATGAGAGAGATGCTCCCCCATTATATCAAGTAGAATGATTTGGAAGAAGTTCTCAAAGAGATCGATGGTGTACATTGAATGTGAAAGCATCTTCCGTGCTAGCACCTGAATACTCCTTTAGTGATGTACCAAGATACATAGTTCATGTTTGGATCACCACTAGAGGATATATACCCTTTATCACTGCAACACAATGATAGTGCACTCAAAATCTGTAGCTGGATTCATCAATGAAGAAAGAATAACCCATAGAGGTAATTCTTATTTAATTAAAATAATTATAAACAAAATATGTTGATCCTCTCTTCTCAATTCTGGGTTCTATTCCCTTTTTTTATTTCATTGATTCAATTCCATGGATCAGGGGGTCCACTAGCACTAAATCTTAGATTGTTCATCGATAATGGGAAAAATAAATGTTGGGCACCATCCCTCTAGTGATTCTGCTACGCCCATAACTAACACATACCACCACCCAAATGTATAATTATAGTGACCCAAACCTTCTACACATATTATTACATGATTTATAATATAAAAATACATTTATTACAACCCAAATATCATGTGACCTAGTGACCTTGGAAGACTAGTATTATAATATATCTAAGTGATTAAAAAATAAAACACCATTATTTTATTATTCATATTAATCTAAAAAATATTTTTGAGATTCTATAATAGAAAGAGCTATCTTGGGAAATACCTAAAATAATGGGGAGGTGTTAAATTCCAAATAAGGGAATAACATAGTAAGGAAACATAAAATGTGATTCAAAAGTATTCAAAATTATCAAAAAAATGGTAGACCCATGAGTAAATATGTGGAAGAATTTATAAATGACATGGTTAAATAAGATCCTAAGATAATATGAAATGTTGTAGTAACATATAACAAAACATAAACATGAGTCAAAGATTTCATCATAGACAGTATCACATGGAGTACAAGGTCCCATAATGGATTAGTTTTACTCACTAATCCCAGACACGATACCTCATAATACAAAACACTTACCTAATGTGTTTGAGTTATATATATTAAAACCCATCATATGATTTTCTTGATTATGTGGTTCATAAAAAAAATCAATCATAATCCTTAAGAATAATTATTACACATTGAATGAAATGGGATTCATATTCTTTCCTCATTTCATAATTAGAGCACACATCATAAAGATCCATTAGATAAATAAACATAAAAAATGGTTTTCCTTGTAAAAGGAAGGTAGATTATGATAGTTATATATTTTGTATGTATATATATTGAATTTAGATGTGTTTTTTAACATTAAAGTGAGATATAGTAAGTTATATAGTGAATTTTCATATCTCGATTTAAAGGGTTGTTCAGAGAGATTCATTTCCCATATAAGAAAAACATTACCATATTTAAAAATATTTATTCAAAATAAATTCCATTTCAAAATAAATACATAAATGAGAAAGTGGATTTTTTAGGAAATAATAAAATCATATAATTAAATAAAATTATCAAATAATGTTTTTTGGAAGGGAAGTTGATGTTATATACATTAAATTATAAAATTCAACTTGTATTTTGTAATGAAATTCAATGAATACCTCCTTTAGAAAATAATAGACTGTAAATTAAAAATGACAAAAAATTCATTTGAAAAATAATGGGAAAATATTAAAAAATATGTTTTAAATGTTTGAAGGAAAATATTATTGTGGTAGAAAATGATGTTTCAACCGAAAAGTAAAATAATATTTTCAATTCATAAAAAAAATTCAAAATCACATTAACCAGTGAATAGATGTAGATGGTACTAATAAAAGAAAATTTAATGAGTAAATTTAGTAGAATAAAATTAAAGTGGCCTGTTGTATAATTATTAGATAATATATATCAAATTAAATTCAAGCATAAACATTCCAGATTAATGTGTGAGTGAAATATAAACCTTTATTTTGTTATATTTAAATTATTACCCACTTAAATGATGAAAGTTAATTGAAACTGAAAATACCAAGAGTTATGGAGGATTAATGACATAATAGGGTCTGTATATGCACAATATAGAATATATTAGGTGCCTAAAACCCTATGTGTCTCAACGAATGATGTTTTGAGATAGAACACCTAACACAATCTCATATAATCACATGCATTTCTTATATTCACGAGTAATAAACTTATTTTAATTATTTAATTTATAAGGAAACATTTTCAAATTTATTATTTCATTTATTTTATTTTCCACTATGTAATATTCAATTACATTGCCAATAAATGCCATGTCAGATGTTGTGATGATAATTGGATCATATGTCCAAAATCATTTTTCTTGGTTGAGTATATTAAAAAAAATTATTATTTCAGCACTGAAAAATGATAATATTGAAATAATTATAAATTTTATATGTAAATTATACTTTTATGAAAAAAAATCAAATATTATTATATGAAATTAGGTACGATACAATCTTGAGGATGGTAGGACCTATGTACACACGAGTAATATTTCCATTTTTTGATGATCATGATGGAAATAATGTAAGAGTTATTTTATAATAGATAATTATAATTATATCCTACATATAAAATTATTTCATTAAATACACTTACAAAAACAATCAATGTGTTGTGTTCATAAAAAAATGAATCACATTGCTCTGTAAGGCGGTTCTTTACCATATACACAAATAACGTTATCATTTATTAAATAGATGACATAGTAACAAATTACATGATATATATCATTAATATAAAAAATAAAATTTCATGAATAAAATATCTAAATATTAAATAAATAATTAAAAAAATGTTAGAGGTGATGATGGAAAATGTATTATATCATTGGGTGAGGCTGTAGTCCTTCAGGAATGCGAATAATGGATTCATTTTCCATTCGATGGGGGAGTATATGGATAAAATGAATTAAAATAACATAATAATATCTCGTTATAGTGGAGATAAACATATTATTATATCATAATGATTTAATAATATTTGAATCAGGTCGAAGAATAAAAAAAAGACACCCAATTAAGAGTGATGCATCTTCTTCAAACCACCTTATTAACATTATAATAAAATCCACCATTGAATTTATTTATGATCAAACAAGTCTTATAAGATGAGGAGAGGGAATAAAGTAAGATATTTGGTTTTTTTCATTTTGAATGGTATTTTTGTTTTTAAAGATAAGAGGAGAGTGGTGTCCCTTTATATGTGTGAGAGAGGACACACATGGAATTTTTTAAAATAATGAATCATACCGACATATTTCACATGAATAATTGATCTAAACAGTATGATAATAAAATATTTTAAGATTTAATATCTATATATTTTCATATAATAGTATCTATTCCATTTTAATCAATTCATAATGCTTATCATTTTTACTTTCACTACCATTTATACCCATTTTCACGTTAACCATAATAACAAATTCTTAGTATTTTAAAATTTATTATTTTAAAAAGTAATGCATAAATTAATAGATAATATTAATTATTATGATTCAAAAAATAGAATTCATTTTTTCAAAATAATATCATATAAGTGTTAGGAGATAATTAATTAATCCCACTAATGAGATGAAATTACAATTTTCCAAAGAATACATTTTTATAAGTATGAAAAGAGTTTTTATATCAAAATTTATCATAAAATTACCTAAAATGAAATAAATTTTAAAAATAATAATATAACTAAAATTATTTTTCTATTAATAAAATGGGATAGAATTTTCAAAATTTTAAATGATTTAAACAGATTAAAAATATCAACAAAAATCATTATTTATCATCATTAATAGAAAAATTAATATTAAAAAAAATCCAAAAAATTATAAGATAATTTTAACATGATGATTTGAAAAATTATTTTAATATTTTAATATAAATTTCTAATTTTTTTGAAAATTATTTGTAATGTATCGGTAGAAAATGATAGAAAACTATTTTTTAGGAAAAACAATTAAGTATAAAATTGAATTTATTATTATCTCTTACCAACAAAAAAATATTGAACGATAATTTTTTTTGAATATATAAAATTTAAATTTCATTTATAAAATTTAAAAAAATAAATAATTTAATTTATTAAAGAAAAATTTCGGGTATAAAATAATTTTTTCTGAAAAAAATTCTTTTATTTTTAATTGGTCATTATTTTCATTTGTAATTAATTTATTAACAAATATTTTATTTTTTTAGATGTTTAAACCATATGTTTCGTAATTTATTAAATATGAATCATAGTCTCTATTCCAAGAGCTTGGAGATAAATGTTTTCTATAAAAATATTTTTATAATATATAACAGTTCATATACACCTGATGTTGTGTGTAACATAAGCTATCAATATAGAAGAAAAGATATCAAAAAAATTATTTCATTAAATATTATTGTGTTATATTATACACCCTTAAATAAATTTTGTTCTTCCAATTTGAACTTATGGCTAGGAATAAAGGTATTAAATTTTGACAACCCCTTTACGGAATACCAACATCATAAAAAGGGGTTAATTAAACTTCCTATTAAAAAAGTATATTAAAATGTATTCTAGAATAACAAAAACAAATCAGTTTATAGATTATTAGAACATTTTAATTAATATAAAAAATTTATTTTTATTGATTATACATTTAGGATAAAATGTTATACATTTTTTCACAAGAGATTATAGATCATAAATTTATAAAAAATGAGTAACATTTTCACTTTCTTATTCTTTTAAATTTTTTTAGGGATTATTTATTAATATATATTCAATGATCAGAGGGAAACATCCTTTCTTGATAGTTTTAATTTAACCCTTTACCAAATTCCCACTATAATCAAATATATGTATCTAAATAAAGTGTATTCAAGATGAATTGTTCATGAATGAAAAACTAAAATAAAATCTTAATTAATTAATTCATTCCACATTTCGATATCAAGATATTTATCTTTTTTTATTAATTAACAAATCCCAAAAATGGTTAGTACTAGGTGTGAAAATTCCAAAAATCAATATAACTTCATATTAATCTCTAAACCCAATTTTCATCATAAATCATTCAATATCTTAATAAACATATATATCAAATAAACTAAACATTCAAAATTTTAATTTTTTTTCTTCCCAAATAACCTTTAATGTTAAATACCATGTTATTACTAATGTTTCATATATATCCTCCCAATAAAACAATTACCAAAATATCATTAATCACCTAAAAATATTAAAAACTCAAAATAATTTGACCATAATTTTTATAAATCAACTTAATATATTTATTAAAAATCATTTAAGTAAAAATAATTTCATACTAACTAGTACATATTATAGGAAAAAAGTAGGAGATGTCCCCTTGTCACCTTTCCATTGTGGGTTCAAGCCCTATGTCCTTACCTGATTTCATGCATTGTCACCCAATATGTGGGTTGTTGTTTTCATGATGCTATATTAATAAAAAATCAAATAATTATCCCAAAAATATTGTGAACATTGTAAAAATAAAAGTATTCATCAAATAATTTTCAACCATTATGGTTTTTATATAGCATATTTTTTCTTATGAAATCAAATGATCTTAATTAACTATAATTAACTCAACATTAAGCACATGTTAATGATTATCCTTTCTTAAATAAAGTGCTTTCCCAAAAAATATCACCTTTCTATTAAATCAACATTAAAGTTCATTAGTACCACTCAATATAATCTTAAATATCCTTAACTAAATATATTGCATAACAATAAATGTTTTATTATTCTTGTAACATGATTACCATCAATAAAAACACCCCAAAAACATTATTCATGAGATTCATACCTAAAAAATTAAATAATTTCCCTTAAATGAATTTAAAAATATAGGCATATAGAATGTAATACTTTTAAGTGGGAATTGACCTAGATATTGGCCATGTTCTCGATATTTATGGTATTGAACTACTAGTGGTTCCTTAGTTTGAGAATTATTTCCATTCTTCTTGTTAACCAAACATTTCATTTTTCTTCTACAATTAGCTAGTTTGTTCCCTAATATTCTTCACATAATGATTACTCTAGTTGCATTAAGTAATTTTCCATGGTTCATCTTCCAAAATTATTGACATGTGTTAAATTGAGTCTTCTTTTATTTACCATATTTAACACTTTAACTTCCATGAGATGCAATCCTTCTCTTATTTTTATTTCATGGAAATTAAAATTTGTTCTAGTTAATAATCCTAGCATGAGAAACATAATTTGGCATGATCAAAATATTTCTAACATTAATTCACATTAGTCCATGGGCCTCTTTTTGAAAATAATTTCATTTCACATCACATTGGTTGTTGTAATGATTTCTATTAATTAATTCCATTAACTATAAATTAATAAAATAATCAATATGAGAATTAATTAACATAGAAAGGGAAGCATATAAACCCAGAATGAAAAAAATATAAAATTTAAGTATATCCTATATTATGAGTCTCTATGTTTAAATCCAGTCTATCCACAATATTATTTCCTATTAGGTTTTCAATACTAACAATTTTATCATTTCATTTTTAATGGTTCATATTGATTTTTTAAATTTGAAAAAAATATCTCCCAACAGAGTCAAACAAAGAGCACAATAATGGAACACTAACCATATCCCAGAATGATGTCCAATATATAATCAAACAACTATTTTCAAGGTTATTAACCCTAAATGAATCTATTCCAAATGAAAATCCCCATTTTGTACACATTCAAGGATGTATTGTTAGGAAAAGACTTGATCTATTATAAAAAACATTCCAATATATTTTATTATATGAAGAAATATCTGGATACTCATCCATGGGGTTATCAATAATGTTTTCTTATCTATGTCCCCAAAGATAACTAAACCATTTCTCTGAAACAAACTATAGCGACTCAAGCCTCTTACACATATAATTATACTATTTTTAACATTAACATCCATTAAATACAACAAAAGAATATGAAAATTATTTTATTTTGGTGATTGGGATCTTGATACATCAACGTGAGACAAAAATAAAATAAAATAATTTTATTCTTAATAATGATCTACTAAATCATATTAAGCTCATAAAACATATCATGTGACTACTTTGAGAATACATAACATAAAGTGCTCAGATAAAATTACCAACAAGGGTATTACATGGTAATGAAACCTAATATGTGAGTAAAAAGTACATTATAATATCATAATATAGAAGGACAATGAGTGAATCACATGGAATAATATTTGAATTAAATTGGTATCATAATATCATGACATCATATTAAATGTGGAAACATCATATAACATGACATAAACATTAGTCAAGTGTAACTTCCTAGAAAATATCTCATGGTGGACAAAGCCCCATAATGGATTAGGTTTACTCCCTAATCCCATAAAGGATTCCACATGATAATAAAGTATTACCCAAATCATTATAGAATTAATTAGGTACACCCATCATATTGTGTTCATGATTTTATGTTCCATAAAAGGAAAAAAAATTATAAAGAATAATCCTAATAATTATCCATGGAATTAAATGGGTTTCATAATCTTTCCCCATGTCATAATCAAAATAAATTTCACAAATGATACATTTTAGAAATGAAAATAAGATATGTATTACCCAATCAGTGGAATAGTGAATTAGCTAGGTAAATATGTGAGAGATAGTTATATATATATAAAATTTAGAATCATTATATATGATTAAATAAAGATAAATCATGTTATTGAAATAATTTTCATAACCTAATGGAATGGGTTGTTTAGAAGGATCCCTTACACCCATAATAATAATAATTCCATATATAAGAAATATAAATTCCTTATAAAACCCCTTTTAAAATAATATACACAATTTTAAAGAGGGGTTTTCATTAATTAAATCATTTAATCTTATAAAAAATCTAGGCATCAAATAATGGTTGCGGTGGTGTTAAAGCTATTGCCGACATGTACATTAAAATATTACATTTCCTTTGTATTTTGTCAAAAAATACAAAATGTACATTATTTAAAAATTGACATAAGGAATCCATTTAAAATGAGGGAAAAAATATCTTTTCTAAATAATGGGTTAATTTAAAAAAAATTATTTAAAAAATTTTATGGAAAATATAGAGATGATATAAAATTCATTATCAAGATAAATGGGATCTAATATTTGATTTTATTAAAAAAATCTCAATCACTTTAAATACAAAATAGATTAAAATAGAAATACTAATTTAAAACTATATGAATTTTTATATGATAATTAAATTAATGGGTTTTATTATAAAATGATCAAACAATTTCATTCAATTTAAATACAATAATAAACTATACCGATTAAAATGTGATTAAAGCATAAACCCTTACAATTTCAATAACATTGGAATAATAACACCAATGATTTATGGAAATGTATATTAACTCAAAATAACCTGAAATATTAATTACTCATTATATAATAAGTAAATAGGAATTTTATACATCATATATAAAATTATATGTGTATAAAAGAGGATGTGTCTCCAAGAAAGATGTTTTTGAGATGAAAAGCGTAAACCAATCACGAATCATCATAAAAAAATACGTTAATTATTTAAATTCCTAATAAAAAATTTCAAATTTATTATATATTTTATTTCAATTGTTTCTATATCATATTCAATTACATAAGAAACTAATTTCATGTGATAAAATTTAATTATAATCGGATCATATTTCCAAAATCAAATTAGTATGTTGGAAAAGTCAAATAGATTAATATTTAATCATCTCAATAATGGAATTAATGAAATAATAATTATTTTTATGCATAAATTATTAACTTAGAACAAAACAGGAAATATCGTTATGAAAATTGAACTACATTACAATCACAGAGATGGCATTTCGTAAGTACAGATGAGAAATGTTTCCATTTTTTGATGATCATGATGGAATGAAGGTAAGTGTTATTTTATAATTATAGAATAATAGTTATATCATAAATATAATATTTATTATTTAAATACAATTACATATACCATCCATGTGATTTTATAATAAAAAATTAATAATATCTCTTCTTGAGAAGGTAGTTCACCATACTTACAAATGATGTAATCAATTATTTAATGGATGGTAAGGTAAAAAATTATATGATATATTAATTTTATAAAATGGTTAATATTTATAATTTTTCTTATATAAATATTAAGTAAATCATTATAAATTATTTGGGAGGATATTATGGAAAATAAATTACAATGGTTCATGGGGTGGTACTCATCTATTCACATGAATGAATGTTTTATTTCCAATTTGATGGAGGGGGTATAGAAGTATGTTATGAAACTATCCTAAGGAAATATAAGAGTATGGGAGATAATTTTATTTTTATATAGGTATAAATGAATAATATTTCAAGGATGTGTAGGAAAAAATGGAACAAATACACTTAGTTAATAGTGACTCCTCTTCTTCCGACCACTTATTTAGGATTATACCAAAGCCTCCATCAACATGATTTATGATCACAATAAGGAATCTTGGATGTGGTTAGGTAAGTAAGGTAGGGATTTTGGTTGTTAGTTTTTTATAAAATGGATATGGATGTGTGACTGTGAGAGGATTTATTGTGTCCATTTATATGTAGGGAGAGGACACAAATGGAATTTTTGCAAGGAATGAATTACTCCGATGTTTTTAACATTCCAAAAGGAAAAAACAGCCAATAATATATCCATTTATTATATTAGGTCAAAATATGGCCTTAAAAAAGTAATGATATCATTTTTCGATAAATTTTTAACAATTAATATTTTATTTTAACGACATAGTAGTCCAATTTTCAACTTAACTGTGGTCACAAATTATTACAGTTTTACTATTAATTAAGGCGATGAATTAAGTTGACCATATTAGATAAGATTAATTTTTATTATTAAAAATATGGAACCTATTTCATTAAATTTAAAACATATAATTGGAGGAATATAGATAAAAATTAATGTTATAGACATGATTAAGGTTAGTTTTTCCAATGAAGGCATTTTGCAAACTCATGAAATGTTTTTTTGTCAAATATTTTCCAAAGTATTGAATAAAATGGCCTTAATTGGATTATTTTTAAAATAAATTAACTAATTTTACTATTCAAAATGTTTAAAATAGTTTGTATCTTAGTATATGCTTTATACAAAAAGTCAATTCCCAATAAAAATTATCATTTTCACTATTCATTAAAAAAATTAATATATTCAAAAAATTACCAAGGATTTAATATAATATAATTTTGAAAATATTACTGAAAAAATTAATTTAATCAATTCAAATATATTTATAAAACATTACAAGAAATAAACTTTTAATATAAGTGTTCATAATTTGACACTCTATTTGTTTAAAAAATTAGTTTTTAAGCATGATATTGGATTTATCCGTATATCATAACTAGAATTTTTTTAAATAAATGGTAATGAAATATATTGAATATAAAATAAATAAATTTTGACTAAAATAATTCAAAAATAGTGATAGGTTTAATTTATTAAGATAAATACACAATGCGTGCATAAAAACATTTTCCAATAAAACATTTAATTTATTTTTAATTTCCCATTGTTTTCATTTATAATTATTTGATAATAAAAAAGATTAATTATATATATATTAATAATATATTTCATAAATTATTTTATCATATAAATACGCTCCATTCCAAGATTTAGGCGACACATATCATATATAATAATATATTAATAGCATTTTGTAGTAGGTTTTTACAAATTATTACATGTAAGATATGATATATAAGAAATAAAATATATTTTTTAAAATATATTTCATAAAATAAAAGAGTTTCATAGTAAGACAATATTAAAATTTGTTATTCACAATAATAAGTTAATACTACAGAAATAATTTCATTTCATTAATATTTCATTACGTCTTCTTCTAATACATTAAATTTATATTATACCATATTAAAATAATAATATCTTTATAATTAGTATAATTTAATTTAATTACATATGTGGAAAAATATTATATACCTTATTAAGATATTTTTATAAAATTGAAAACATCACCATATGTTTTGGGTGGGCCACCACATATATGAATAGAGTACTTCATTTTTCATTTTCAACATTAATAGAAAATTATATGAATATAATTAATAAATATTATTTTTATAACAATATTTATATTATTAAAGGTAAATAAATATATACATTGTTTTTGTTATATGTAAAATTAAAACGTCACATGGATGTATTTCTAGACTACCACAACCATGGAAGATGTAACGACCCAAACTTTTATTAATATTTGTTTCCAATTTTGTGTGGTATTTATTTTATTCTCAAAAAAATATATTCTCTAATTAATGAAGTGAGTATAATTAAATGATACTATTCGATTTCTACTGTTATATTACCGTTCGTCAATATGACCGTTGAAAACTAAACTCTTAACATTACAATTATTGTTTATAAATAAAAGTTATCATGGTTAATTAATACAGAAAGAAGATTTTATGGCCTAATCTAGTAGACTCGGGCCATTAGTATCCCATCTAACGGAATTTAGGAAAGAGTTATCACCACTGGGATTTTCTCTGGACAAATCCCAAGCTAAACTTTATCAGGTGAAGCTTGAACAGAATCACCTACGGGAGAAGTTCAAGCTGATAGAAATCACCCCTCGGGCAATGCTGGTCAAGTTGCCACAAAATTCTATCACCTTAGCACACCTTACACTTAGGTCCTATGCTGGTGTTATAAGAGGCTATGTAACAAGACCTTATCTTCATTGTGTAATCCTTTTATATAAATAAAATTTTTATTTCTTATTATGGTAACGTTTGTGAATTTCAAGTGTCCAAATAAATATAGGATGTATATTACTGATGAATTTTGAAAAAAATGATATTTTAAAATATTTATGTAAAACTTAAATAATTAATAATGTGTAATGATTTTTAAAAAATAGTCTGCTATAGTTGTGTTCAGTAAGAAATTTAGAGTCTAATAAGATCAACTTAATTTTTGGTGAATATTAAATTATGAATAGTAATTTTATGATTACGAATAATAATGTGACTAAATGGAATAGTAAAATCACTTAGTAAAGTATTAATATTATTTAGACACCTTGATTAGGTAATGTGATTCAATAAAATAAGTAAAAGAACTGTTTCAAAAATTATTAGTTTTGTATTAATTTTTTTCCGGTGAATTGTGTTTTTATTTAAAAATTAAATTAAAATATTTAGAAAATTATTTTCATAAAATGGAGTTCATTTTTGAATTCAGAGCATCGATATTAGGTTAAGGTGAATTTTTTGATTTTTCTGAAAGAGTTCAATTTTCGGTGAATAGTAAAAATACAGTTTTGAGTTTTTGGTGTTTAACAAAATCATTAATGATGTAATAATTATGTAATAATTCTGGTCGACATATGAGTTTTAAGATATGTTATGAGGTGTCCCAAGTTCCCAATACCATGGGAAAATATCTTGGTCAAGCCCATGGTTTTTCCAATACCACCGATGAGGTGTCCCATGGAAATTAATAATTTATTCCCCCACTTTTCCTATAAATACCAAGCCATTCCCTCATTAATTTCAATCCACAATCCTTCTCAACGAAGTTATTGTCTCTTTACCTCCCAATTAGTCCTCCCTAGGTGCCCTCAATCCCCCCAAGGTATCGACCTTCATGATTTCGAAGTTACTCTTCAAGGTAAGAAAAAGTTTCACCCTCCTCTTTTATGTCATGACTTCCATTATGTTATGTCTTATTGTTCCATTTTATTATGGGGGGAATTGTTATTATATATCTTTATTACTATCCATTTCATTTCCAAATTATTAGAGACCCTTTCTACTCTCATTAATTTATTTTCTGAATTTTTATGTGACGCCATTAGGCTGCCAAATTTTCGTAAAAGAAATTGTGCTTCCTCTTTCCTTTGAGGTTTCCTTTTCATGTGTTCAGTCATTCAAATGTCCACAAAATGATCTTATTTATTTTTATTCTGTACCTATACTTCAAAATAATTCATTTATTTATTGGAGACACTTTTCCCCTCTCTTTTAATTATTTTCTAAAACTATGTTATATAGCTGTTATGATGCAGAAATTTCATCTCAAAATTTCGCTATATTTCTCTCAAGAAATTATCTTGTTTTATATATGCAGATACCCATACATATTTAATTTTTATGGGTGTTAATAGTTACAAAAAATGATATATTTTATTCTATAATTGACATACATGTAACCCTCACTCCTTTCCATGGGTTATAAATGACATAACGATCTTATTTTTGAGAAATTTTAAAACGTCACGATTTTGAAATGAACCCCATTTATTTTATTATATATGAGTTATTTATGAAATGTTTTATTAAGATCTATCTCGATCACATGAAAATAAATACATATTAAGGGTGATTTTTGATAGCACTCCAATGCATTGGGTAAGGACTTTCATCTCTAGAGATGACAAGTTTCACGATACCTTAGTGAATAACCTTGGTAAATTTTTATGACACCTTGGGGACCAACCTTGGTGATATGTTCATGAATGTCTAAAAGGAATGTTTTATCAACATACTCAAGTTAAATTTAAATTTATTTTCATTATTATATTCCTATTCGTTAATTTATCTTGTCTTTATGTTTTTATCAAGATCGTATTGATATCACAAGTAAACTAATTCCCTTGTTTACCCTTACTGGGCCTTCAGCTTACCCTTTCCATTGATGTATGTCTCCAGGTTATGAGATGTAGTAATTGTACTTAGGATGAACTTATAATGAAGCCTTAGAGGTGGATTATAAGAATTTTTTATGTTGTTTTCATGTATTATGTTCCTGATTTCCAAGACACCAGACTTTAAAAGATCCTACATTTATAAATTATAATGAAAAGTTATGTAATAAATTGGCGGGATGCTATAGTTGGTATCAAATGATAGTTTAGTTATTTATGGAAATTAGGATATGAAAACAATAGGAATAACCCTATATAAAAGTTTAAATATAAGAAAACTTCCTGGTATTTTGGTGAGTATTGAGTAAGTTGTTTATCATGAAAATACATCCATGTCTGGATACGAGCTGGTAGAGGCGGCTCTGGCACAAATGTATATAGGGGTAAAACCTGAAAACACCACTTTGAGCTAAACTAAAATGGGAACTGGTGCATGACAATGGGCCCTGCTACACTCTAGGTTATGACACTCCTAGGGAAAATTTTTGGTTAATCACAAGCTTTTTGTGAATCATTATGAAGGAATTATAGAGAAATGTAATTGTTTATGCATGATGTTTTAAGACATAAATTCCTTTATAGTTAAAAGATTCGTAACGGAAATATGATTCCCACTAAGGTTTTATTCTTTTAAAAAATGTAGGGTAATATGAGGAATTGTGCAAATGGTGACCCCAATGGACCACACGCTGAAAGATCTCCGATAGAAGTCAGAGTGGAAACATTCATGCGAATGGTGAACCAACTGACTCATGTTATGGGAAATAACTTGAATCAAGATGAGAGACTGATCTCACCACAAAGGTAACAACATTCTGTTGAATCCTTTATGCATCAATGACCACCTAATTTTGTGGATCGACCGAACCATTGGTTACTAAACAGTGGATCAGATCTGTAGAAAAGATCTTTTATGTGCTCAGCTGTTCAGAGCTTGAGAAGGTCACATTGGCTATCTATTGCTTATAAGGAGAAGCTGATCATTGGTGGTAAGTGATTAAAAACATGAGGAAAAGAGTGGATGTTGAAGCTATGGAGTGGGAAGAGTTCAGAGGGATATTTTTCAACAAGTATTTCCCTCGTTCCACGAGAACAAGAATGGAGAAGGTGTTTCTTGAGCTGAAGAAGATGGAGAATGAATCTGTGGGAAGCTACGAGATGATATTCACCAGACTTTCCTATTATACTTCAAGCTCTATCATGGATCCTAGTGGGAAGGTTGATGGATTCTTTGGTGGACTAGTACCTCATTTGCAGAAGAATCTAGCCAATCGAGACTATGATAGCTATGAGGAGATCGTACAGAATGGAATAAAGTAGAACTGGAGTTCCGTGAGACACAATAGTCTCATATCTCTAATGAAAAGAAGAGATCTACGAAACCCAGCTTAGGGAGGACCTTTTATTAGGGAATATGAGGCAATAAAGGACAATGTCCCATGTGTAATAAATGTGGGTAGAATCATTTGGGGAACTCCCTGCTCGGGAGTGGGAAATGATATAAATGTGGAAGAGATGGCCATGCTATGAGGAATTATCGTAGTGAGGTGAAACCTCAACATCAAAACATTAATTACAAGGGGAAGATAGTGCAGGCCCTACCTGATGTCCAGTGCATTATGTATAGATAACTTGGGCACTTTTCCAATCATTGTCCAAATCTGAGGGCAATGGAGGGGAATCGCCATCAGCCTCAGTAATGGCCAAGGGAACAAGGTCGTACTTTTTTAATCACTGCATCTGAAGTTGAAGTGCCAAATGATGTGGTGGTAGGTACTCTTGGTTTTATCTCAAAGCTAGCAAGTACTTTGTCTGATTCTGGTTCTACTCATTCCTTTATTTCCTCCACGTTTGAAAAGAATTTAGAATCATCCCCCAATTTTCTAAAAGTAGAGTTATCAATTAAGACTTCTGGTGGGATTATCCAAGCATCGTCAGTGTTTAAAAACTCTAGTATTTACTTTGGTTAGCACAATATTATCCCAAATATAGTAGTCATTCCCATGATGGAATTCAAAATTATACTAGGGATAGACAGGCTCCCAAAGTATAATGCTAAGATCAAATGAATATGTAAGGAAACCTCAGTAGTCTTGAATGAAAAACCTACAGTTATCTTCCAAGGAGAGATATCTGAACCTGATATTTGTGTAGAATAACCCCCTATATCCTTCTTCATGGAGTTGAATGGTGATGAAGAAGAAGGATATGAGAGTTTAAGAATAGAAAATGTCCCCATCGTCTAGGAATACGTTGACATATTTTTTAAGGAGTTTCCCAGAACTCCCCCGGAAATATAGGTAGACTTATCCATTGAACTCGTACATAGATCTCATCTGATATCCAAGACCCACTATATGACGAAAAATGTCTAGCTAGAGGAATTAAAGAAACAACTCAAAGATCTTTTGGAGAAGGGGATTATCTGACTGAGTGTGTCTCATTGGGGAGAACCAGTTCTCTTTTTGAAGAATAAGGATGGATCGATGCGGCTATGAATTGATTATAGGGAACTGAATGGGATCATAGTGAATAAAAAATACCCTCTTCCAAGAATTAATGAATTATTTGACCAATTTAGTGGGACTCAATTCCTCCCTAAGATTTATCATTCATCTCGTTATCATCAATTGGGGGTGAAGAAAGAAGATATTCCAAAAAACTGCCTTCCGATCAAGATATTGGCATTATGAGTTTGTTGTTATCCCCTTCAGACTGACTAATTCACCTGCTATTGTTATGGATTTGATTAATAGAATATTTAAGGACTACCTTGATAAATTTTTGGTAGTTTTTATTGATGATATTCTGATATATTCAAAAATTCTCGAGGAGCATGAAGATCATATAAGGTTTATTTTACAAACTATATAGAAGGAGAGGCTTTTTGGAAAGTTCAATAAATCTGAATTCTGGTAACAACAAGTTGATTTCTTGGGGAGCATTGTTACCTATGAAGGCATAACAGTTTACCCTGTGAATACAAAAGTAGTAGAGGAGTGGCATCAACCTACAACAATAACCGAGATTTGTAGTTTCCATGGCGTAACGGGATATTATAAGAGGTTTGTGAAATACTTTTCATGACATTCTAATCCATTAACCAAGTTAACTCGAAAAGGGGTCAAGTTCATCTGGACAATGGAGTGTGAGGAAAGTTTCCAAGAGCCAAAGAAGAGATTGGTTACAACAACCTTGTTAACTTTGCCCTCAAGTAGAGAAGGATTCATTATTTTTAGAGATGCATCTCTGAAAGGGATTTGGTGTGTCCTCATAAAAAATGAGAAAGTCAATGATTACACATCTCGACAGTTGAAGACTCATGGGAAGAACTATCTTACACTTGATCTGGAGATGGCTGTGGTCATTTTTGCTCTTAAGATATGGAGGAAATATCTTTATGGGGGAAAATGTGATATATACACAGACCATCAATGTTTGGTGAATATTTTCACACAAAAGGAATTGAACATAGGATAAAGGAGATGGTGGGAAATTATTAAAGACTATTATTGTTCAATTAATTATCATTCCAGATAAGAAAACAATGTTGCAGGTGCATTAAGCACGAAAGACCCTGTTTTCCTTTCTATGATGAGGATTCAAAGATATCCTTTGATGAATGACCTAGTAAAGCATGACTTGGGAATTATAAGGAAAGGACATAATCAAACCTGACCCAAATGATTTCTCAACCGTCATTACTAGAGAAGATCAATAAGGATCAGAAAGATGATCCATTGTTATAGAAGAAGTTTGAGGCTATGAAGGATGAGAAGTTTCCTGAGTTCAATATTGGTCAAGAAGGTGTACTGAAATCTTGTACTAGACTATGTATTCCATCTATTCTGGGAATAAAGAAGGATATAATGGATGAAGATCATAACTATACTTTCTCTCTACACCCTGGAAGCCCAAAAATGTATATGGACCTTCATGATCATTATTGGTGGGATAATATGAGAAGGGATATTGCTTAATACACTTCAAGGTGCCTGGTACGTCAGCAAGTGAAGGTAGAGCGACAAATTAAAAAAAGGGGTATTACAACCACTACCCATACCAGCATGGAAGTGGGATAATATCACAATAGTCTTCATCACTGGTCTCCTGATAATTTCCAAAGGAAACAATGTGATATGGGTTATTGTGGAAAGTCTCACCAAGACTGCTCATTTTATCTCTATTCGGGAAGATTTCTCTCTTGATCAACTTTCCAGGATTTATGCGAAGGAAGTGGTAAGGCTGCATAGTGTTCCACTTTCTATCATATCTGATCGTGATCCAAGGTTCAGATCAAAATTCTAAAGAATTCTTCGACACGATCTAAGCACTAAATTGAATTTCAGTACGTCCTATCACCCCCAAACTGATGGAAAATCTTAAAAGACTATTGAAACACTTGAGGACATTCTGAGAACATGCTCAATGGAATTTAAAGGTGGATGGGATAAACATCTCCCTTTAGTTGAGTTCTCTTACAAAAATAGCTTCCACTTGAGCATTAAAATGGAACCCTATGAAGCTCTATATGGGAAGCGATGTAGAAATCATACTTTTTGGGATGAAGTTGGGGAGAGAAAAATTCTTGGGCCTGATCTTGTGCAAGAGATGATATAAAAATTCCATTCCATACAACAACACATTAAGGCTATTCAGAGTCGGAAAAAGAGATATGCTGACAACCATAGAAGGGAATTGTAGTTTGATGTTGGTGAAAAAGCCTTTCTTTGTATTTCACCTTGGAAGAGATTCACGAGGTTTGGTAATAAAGGGAAGCTCAACACTAGGTACATTGGCCCTTATGAAATCCTTGATCGCGTAGGAGTAGTGGCCTATTGGCTTGAACTTACTCCAAATCTAGCATAACTTCATGATGTCTTCCACATATCCCTCTTGAAGAAGTATATACCTAAACCTTCACATGTACTAAACACATAGGTGGTACAACTGGACCATGAATTCTATTAGGAGGAGCAGCTGGTGGAGATCTTAGATCGTAGAGACAAGGTTCTACCCAACAGGACTACCCAACTTGTCAAGGTGTTATGGAGGAACCACAAATGTGAAGAAGCCACATGGGAACCAGAGGAGTCTATAAAGTAGAAGTACCCACACCTTTTCTCTTTTGAGGGTACGAGTTAAAATTTTGAGGAAAAAATTTCTTAAGGGGGGAATAATGTAACAACCCAAACTTTTATTAATATTTGTTGCCAATTTTGTGTGTTATTTAATTTATGCTCAATAAAACTGTATTCTTTAATTAACGAAGTGAGTATAATTAAATGAGACTATTGGGTTTCGACTATTATATAACCATTGGTAAAATTAAATGTTGGAAACTAAACTATTAACATTAAAATTATTATTTATAAATACAAGTGGTCTTGGTTAATTAAAACAGAAAGAGGATTCGATGACCTCATCCAGTAGACTCGAGCCATTCAAAGCCCATCTGATGGACCTTGGGAAGGAGGAAGAACCACTGG
This sequence comes from Viscum album, assembly GCA_963277665.1. Lineage (NCBI taxonomy): Eukaryota > Viridiplantae > Streptophyta > Magnoliopsida > Santalales > Viscaceae > Viscum > Viscum album. The sequence continues at coordinate 792,166,521 of OY728127.1, forward strand.
TCTTTGCTCTGTACCAATCCCATGCTGAACATCATCATGTGAAGCTTGAACGGAATCACCTATGGGAGAAGTTCAAGCTGATAGAAATCACCACTCGGGTAATGTTGGCCGAGGCACCCCAAGATTCTATCACCTTATCACACCTTACAATTAGGTCCTATGTTGGTGTTATAAGGGTCTATGAAACAAGGCCTTAGTAACATTGTTTACTCCTTTTATATAAATAAAAATTTTATTTCTTATTATGGTAAATTTTGTGAATTTCAAATGTCCGGATAAATATAGGATGTATATTATTGTTGAATTTTGAAAAAAATTATATTTTAAAATATTTACGTCATCCTTAAATAATTAATAATTTGTAATGATTTTTAAAAATGGTATTCTACGGTTGTGTTCAGTAAGAAATTTAGAGTCTAACAAATCAACTTATTTTTTTTGTGAATAGTAAATTATGAATAGTAATTTTACGCTTATGAATAGTAATATGACTAAATGGAATATTAACCTCAATTAATAATGTACTTATAATTTAGGCACCTTGATTAGGTAATGTGATTCAATAAAATATGTAAATAACTGTTTCAGAAATTCTTAGTTAAGTATTAGTTTTTTCTGGTGAATAGTGTTTATATTTAAAAATTAAATTAAAAATACATAGAAAATTATTTTCATAAAATGGCGTTCATTTTTTAATTCAGATCATCGATATTAGGTTAAGGTGAATTTTTGGATTTTTTTTGAAATAGTTGAATTTTCAGTGAATAGTAAAAATACAGTTTTGAGTTTCAGGTGTTTAATGACATCATTAATGATGTAATAATTGTGTAATCATTCTGGTAGACTTATGAATAGTAATATATTCTATGAGGTGTCCCAAGTGGCCAATAACATGGGAAAATACCATGGTCAAGCCCTTGAGTTTTCCAATACCACCAACGAGGTGTCCCTTGGAAATTAATAATTTATTCTCTCACTTTCCAAGTAAATATAAATCCATTCACTCATTCCATTCATTAAAAAATCCTCTTCAACGTTGTTATGGTCTATTTAAATCCCAAGGAGTCCTCCCTAGGTTCCCTAAAGCCTCCCATGGCCCTGACCTTCACGCTTTTTAAGTTACTCATCAAGGTAAGGGAAACTTTCAACCTCCTCTTTTAAGTCATGACTTCCTCTATGTTATGTCTTATAGTTCCATTTTATTATGATGGGGCTTGTTATTATATATATTTAATATTGTAAATTTCATTTCCAAATTATTATAGACCCTTTCCGCTCTCATCAATTGATTTTATGAATTTTTAATTGATGCCGTTAGGCTGCCGAATTTTCGTAAAAAAAATCATGATTTCTCTTTCCTTTCAAGTTTCCTTTTCATGTGGTGTGTCATTCAAATTTCCACACCATGATCTTATTTATTTTATTCTGTACCTATAATGAAAAAAGATTCATTTATGGATGGTATACTCTTGTCCCCTCTCTTTTTATTATTTTCTAAAACCATGTTATATAGCTGTTATGCTGCAGAAATTTCATCTCAAAATTTAACTCTCTTTCTCTCAAAAAATTATCATTTTTTATATATGAGAATACCCATAAATATTTCGTTTATATGGGTGTTCATAGTTATTAAAAAATGATATATTTTATTCTGGAATTGACATACATGTAACCCTCACTCCCTTTCCATGGGTTATAAATGACATAACGATCTTCTTTTTAAGAAATTTTAAAAAGTCAAGATTTTGAAATGAAAGCATTTCTTTTATTCTCTATGGGTTATTTATTAAATGTTTGATTAAGATATATGTGGCTCACATGAAAATAATTACATATTAAGGGTGATCTCTGATATCCCTCCGATGCATTGGGTAAAGAATTTAATCTCCACAGATGACAAGTTTCACGATACCTTGGTGAATAAACTTTGTAATTGTTTTTATGAAACCTTGGGGATGAACCTTGGTGATATGTTCATGAATGTTTAAATGGAATTTTGTAGACACATACTCAAGTTATGTTTCAAGTTCTTTTCATTATGATATTCATATTCTTTAATTTCTATTGTCTTTATGTTTTTATCAAGTTCGTATTGATATCACAAGTAAAATGATTCCCTTTTTACCCTTACTGGGCCTTCAGCTCACCCTTTCCTTTGATATATGTCTCCAGGTTATGAGATGTAGTAATTGTAATTAGGATTAACATATAATGAATCCTTAAAAGTGGATTGGAAGAATATTATATGTTGTTTTCATGTTTTATGTTCCTGATTTCCAAGACAATTGACTTTAAAATATCCTCTATTTGTAAAATGTAATGAAAAGTTATGTAATAAAATGGAAGGATGCTATAGAAGACATATTTATTCTTTAATAATGTCCTTTTATTTATGATTATAAAAATTTACTGATATTTTATATGATATTTCTGAGTAATATATTTCATGAATTTGGATCTTTGAGGATACCAAGAGAATTACTAATCATTAGAAAGTAATCAATTGATATTAGTATATTACATGAAACAAGCCTATCAATGATTTCATCTTTATGAATCATGAATAAAATTCTCATAGAATTAAATTATATATTTATAAATAATTATAATCAATGTATTCTTTTTTCCTTACCTAATCTTATAATGATGATATATTATTCATCAAATAAGGGTTTACATTGACATTTAAAAATAAGCATGAATCAATCATAATTATTTACATTGATTATAAAAATAAACGATAAATAACTAAAAAAATTATAATAAGATATTATAACATAGTATATTATAGAGTAATTGATATTAATAATATTATTAAATAAATGATTAATATTTTGTGTTTATTTTAATTAATTTTAATCAAATATTGTGAAATTGTGGAGCTAGATGTGTGAGTTTTTGTCTCAACTTCTATTCCTTGAGGAATTTTTTCATGTTACACACCTAATAATATTATATAAGGTGTATATAACACATCAATTGGATGCTATTACATATATTAATTTTTTTAATTTTATTTTTACATCTATTCCTCAATTCCTACTTCATATTCTTTTGATTCAAATGTTACCTAATTTGTCAGGGGTATTTCTCTCAAATTCATTTCATTAGGACATGTTATATATCATACACCTTTTAGGTTAAAATGGTTTATATATTTACATTTTTAAACATTTATCAATAAATAAATTTATTCATGTTTTGGAATTATATACTTTAATATCTCTCCTAAATATTTTTTGAATCAAATATTACTAAAGAAGTGATGGATTATTTCCATTCTCATTTCCAAAAATGAAATTTTTATACCTAAATTTCCATATAAGTAAATATTATGGAAAATTTTCCTATAAAACCTCAACCATATTATTCTCCTTTTGTTATTTTTTGTTTTATATTTAACATTACAATTTCATTTCTTCTGGTTAAAATATTACCTGATGTGACGCTTGAAATTGATTCTGACCCCACATATTCTTTTCTATTGCGAATATTATTTCCCTATGTCCATATTAATTTTTAATATGTACATATCCATAGTTCAATAATATATTAATGATTTTTTATATTATTTAAAAAATATTTTTAAAATTTATAAAGAATGTTTTAACATTTTCTACAAGCATCGTTTTGAAAATAGTATCCTTTTTTATCATTTTCTATATGAATGAATTATTTAGAAATTATGAGAATTCAACATTACAAATATGGTTTTCCATGATTAAAAAAGTTTTTTAAATGAATTTATTTAACAATGAGGTTAAAAGTGAAGAGGTAATATTATTATACTTTATAAAAGTAATAGTTGTATTCTAAAATGATATTATTGATTTTAAAAATGGACTATATAGTCTTGTATGTTTATGAAGTAATCATTCATTAATTTTATGACTTATCAAAAAAAGAATTTAAAAATAATATTTCTTTTAAAATAATTACTTTTTTGTAAACACATGATAACTATATTTCTTGAATAAATTTTAAAGTTTTTTAATGTATTTATTTTTTGTTCATGTTATTAATCATGACAATAGTTGGATCATTTTACTTGTTCTTTATTTTATGGATGGAACACCAAATTTATGAAAAAGGATTGAATATGGATGAATATTGGAGTTAATAGACACTTTATGCTGTGAGCAATGAAATGTGGCGTAACACTGGATTTTTGAGGACGTAGTAGAGCCTAAAAACTACAGAAAACCAGTTTACATGTCATGTATTCCATTTACACAATGTTAATTTTTTTGAGATTAGTTTTTGTAAGAGTTACGATGAAATTCACGACACCTAGAAATTAAAATATTACACACCATTTAACATAAATACAAGTAATTTATGTGTCCGTGAGAAGATAATAAAACACTTGGAGTTTGATGGTTTGACACATAGGCTTTTAAAAACAAGACCTCACCACACTAACTATTAGATCCATGATGAGAGGAAGGATAGTGATGTTGGAATATGACATCCAAATGATAGTGTGATGAACTATATCCTTGTATAACCATCATTCTTCACCACTATTCTTCCTTGAGTATCCATGTGGCTTATTCTCAACATTCCTATCATGAGAAATTAGTTTTTTTGCGTCGGGTTATGTGATTGTTAGGGTAATTTTGTTTAGGGGTGTTTTAAATTTGTTATTAAAGTTTTATGTTTCTCCAATAATTTTTTTAATTAGACATCTATTTATATTGAAATTACCTAACCATTTCTTGTGAATTGAGTATTTTTATCATATTAAATAAATTAATCACATTTTTGTGTGTGAGAAAATTATGTAATCTAGGTTGTTTATGTTTAAATATTGTTTTGGATCATATAGTTTTTCATTTTCACTCTATATATGACCCTTTTATAGGATTTATTATTGGATTAGGTATGGATACCAAGACTAAAGATCCCTATAGACCCAATTCTGACACAAAATTAGAAGAAATACATTATTAATTTAATCTCTATAACATGATCCAAAAAACAATGAACTTGGAATGCATCTAGCTTGATTTTAAATCCTAATCCTTTCAACAAATTTTCCCTTTATTAAAACAATCAAACTATTTCTATTTATATTTATTTAATGAATTTATAACATATGGATTTTTCCTCTGGGTTTGACACTTATCATTGCCAAGTACTATATGTTTAGTAGTTTTTATGAGTCTTAAAAACAATTAAATTTGTATATCCTCCTAGGAAATTAATGACTCCCTCTAGGTTATAAAAAATTTTATGGTTTTCGAGGGAACCTTTAATAATATTCTATCAAGATCAATGATTTTTTTATGAAAAGGAATTTTATAGGGTTTTAAAACATTTTAAAAAGTTATATTTATTATTTTTTAGAGTACATTATCCAAAAAAATTAAAATCATTTTTTGATATATGTCGAAATCCATTAACCATACCTATTATACAGTCATGATATGTTCATATGATGTGAGACAAATTAATTCTCCAAATCCATTTTGATTATGATGATTATTAGGTATTTTTTTTCATGAAATCTAATTCAATTCCATATACGATATGATTTAATCATACAAATAACATTAATTATATGGATTTCATATGTTCATGTTATAAATATAAATTATTCAGGAAATTATTTTAATCCCAATTTTATTTATTTTAATAATAATGTTTGTTGATTTATAATCCATATTTGTTATGTATTTTATTATTATTTATATCTCTCATATGATGAGTATATTACACATAATGATGTCATGGGTGGGTCCTGATAATTTACTTCCCCTTGATGTATATATTGGTCTCATAATAAAAATGGATTGAGTATTTTTTGTATTCCTAACTATGATACCCAAGACCCACACTCCTGGATCAAATGCTCATAAATACATACTCTACATACTAACTTATATTACATTTGTATATTCTCATACATTATTATAACATAATTGCATGTAAGCTAATATTGAATTACATATATTCACATAACCTTTTAGGTCTAGGGGGTTAGTAAATTAAGAAAAAAATATAAATTAACAAAATCCAAGTTCATTCTCAATAGAATGATATTTTTTATACTATAAGATGTTTATAAATCCACAATAAGTCCTCAACAACTACTAAACATTCCCTAAAAAATATACCACACTAGGAATATCATGTATAATACTTTTTTCATAACCATGTTAAATGTGAAAATGCAAATTTTTGACCTCACATGCCCATCAGGGGAAAATATACAACTGAGGAAATCATGGAATAAATTATATTTACTAAATAATAAATCATCATAATGTAATAATCATCAGAATATAAGAGAATAAAATCCATGTATAGAAATGAAACAAAATTGATCCCATTTATAGAAATAAATTGGTCCTTATAAATAATTTGGTTGATGCCAGATATCAAATTTCATATCATAATACAAGATATTAATATCGCAGATTCTTAGATCTTTAAGTCAATGAATTATCTTTTTTTTGTAGGAATAAACCCAAGTAAACAAAAAAAATTATTATCACGAGACATATCAATTCACTAAGAGTATATATACTGTAGGTCCCAAACTACAACTTGTTTTTGTCTAATGAATTCATCATATGATATATTCAGTAAAAATTACATAATAATTTTTTCCAATAATAATCCTTACTGGGATAACAATATATATATTTCCGATAGTTTTCCCCATGTAAATAAAAGGGATAACATGAAAAAAACCAATTTTTGGAAAGAATATGGATGGTAAAACAACTCATAGTGAACACATAAATAATCAACTTTATTGGAATGAGAACATATCGAATGGTAATAATTGTCATCATGTGAATTGAAAGGATAACATGTTCATAACCGATCTAGAGAGAGAATGTATATGGTAAAAAATATAACAACCCCAAATAAAATGACATAGAGTCTATATCTATATTATTACATTATTATAGATAGTAGAGATATAATCCCAAAGGACTGATCAATTTAGTATTTATAGAGATCAAAATATATAGATGATACCCATTTTACATTTTAAATAAATTATAAAACATAAGAAATTTGAATGTTCTATATCCTTGAAAATCATTCAAAAATGTCTTCCTTATAACCTGGGTAAGGGATACAAAATTTCAATGTGACAAAAATTATTAGTATGGGATATGTACATTGGAATTTGTCATGATTAAATAAGGTATACTATATATGGAAAGGTAAATATTTAAATATCAATCAAATTTAATCAAAAACAAGAGAAAGAATGCATCTATATATAAATGAAATAATATCATGGGTAATAACCAAATAAAAATGAATAAAATTAATAATATTTCACTTCATGATATCAAACATCATGATATCTATACCTTCAAATCCATTTGGTTATAATTTTCAATCGATGCATAGGTATACACCAAAATTCATTTAATATTCCCAACTGATTATTCCCATGATACATGTGGATGCTTTGATGGGATGTATATAATTTGGCCCCACTAGTCACTACATTTCCCATTTATTCCTCAAATATTGTATAATCGATTCAATTCACAAAAATATTAATTATAAAAAAATATCCATATTGACAAAATAATATGGATTTATCAATATATTCCGTAGACAATAAAATAATATTAATAGAAAAAACCACATATAAAATAGGAATATAGTTTGTTAAATAATAATATCCTTGATATAAATAATATTGATATATAAGCTAAATTTAATTTACAACGATTTTAATAATGTGAATTTTCCAAGATAAAGTTGAAAAAAACATTAATATATGGGATGACTATAATTTCATTAGAAATATAAGTTTTGAAATTAAATTATTCTCAAAACAATAGAGAGAAAATTAATGTTAAATAGTAAAATAATAATTCATTTAAGATATTTCTTTGTAAACAATTAATGAAATTATAGATGAATCTAAATATAATAAAAAAATTATGGTGATGGGGATGTCATTTAATGTTTCATATGTTATAAAAAACATTCATTTTTAGTTTTTAAAAAGAATGACTAAAATTACCATTTTGGAAAACATTATAATTATTACTACAAAATATTTAAAATGTAAATAATAATATAAAATTTCGATCATAAATCATTTGAGTAATAAGAATTATAATTTTATAAATATTGAAAAATATATAAATGAATGAAAATATAAATGAAATGAAGTGTAATAAAATTAATTATTCTAAAAAATAACTTTTCATGATTCAAGTCCACATTAGAGGAAAATATTTAAGAAAAAAAATTCCCAAAATATCTATAGGATATGAAAATAGTCAGATATTATGATAGATAGATTATAAGATTACTTCATTGCAGATTATGGAACCCCAAAAAAATTGAGATTGTAAAATAAATCCTTACCTCTTTGGTAACTTTTAAAAATTTTCCCATTAATGGAAAAACTGAAATGAAATATTTATCATCATGAATAAATATTTATTCTTGTTAAATATATCATTGGGGAATTATATACACCACATAAAAATAAATTAGTGGATAATTTGAAATATTTCTAAATGGAATGGGAATTGAGACAAAATATCTTACCTCACACTTCCCTCCCATTGAATTTTCTTTAACTACCTATATATTGGTGTTAAACAAGTTATTAGTTTATACCAAAAACATATTCATATTTAAAATTTCCTATATAATACTATTATATTATATTATCTACCATTAGATAATATTTTTTAATTATTACCAATATATTATGTGTTAAATATATAGTTTTCTCTTGCATGTTTAATTTTGGATGATCCAGTTCATATTAATATTAAATACATCCATCATACGTAGAATTTTATTAATATTATAAATATATCATTTATTAATTAGATATTTTTTTAGAATCATTCTTGCAAATTGGACCTAGAAAATGAATCACATTACTTCATGGAGACTGTTTTTCATATCTATAGACAAGGGATTTTATCATTTCCTTAATGGGTAAAATGGTATTTTTGGATGATATAATAATTTTAATAAATCAATTTTATTTCATAAGTATATTATATATTAATTAATAACATCATTATGACTAAATTTGTGTAATGGTGGTGGAAAACAATTTATACTAACTTACATGGCTCTAGTTAATTGTACAAATGAGTTATAGCTTTGTCTACAATTTGATAGAAGAGATGGATATATATTATGAAATGAACATAATAAAATATAATAATATGGGAGTTTTTATTATAATTATATTTAATTTTTTAATAAATAATAGATGGTGGTATAATAATTACAAATAAATATACTTCTTGGTGAAGATGATTAATTTATTTTATAAAAACATCCATGGTATATCATATTAAGGACCCCAGGGTTGGACTTTTGGGAAGACCAAAATCACTATAATGCACCTAAGGATATTGGAAATATATTATTATAGGTTTTGGGAATGATAAGTGGATTTATAGGTTTAAAAATTTAATGGTTATAGGTTCCCATTAATAAATGAGGTAATTTTCACACTTCTAATTTTTGAAGGATTTATAATAATCTCAAGCCACATTCATTGGAAATTGGCTCTAATATGGAAAATATTATATGTTAATAAGGTTAGGTTCTAAATTAGACAAATAAATTGGATTTTACAAGGGTTTTATTCCATTTTACCCCCTATTTATTTAGTTTAAACCCATAGAAAGAGGATTCAATCCTTAACCATAATAATTATTTTTTACCGTTTTATCTATTCATTATGAAAAATAGTAAATATTCCTTCATTAATAATATTATCTTTTTTTTGATTCAAAATATGTAATCCATTTTATCAAATTAAATTCAATGAATTCATTAATTGTTCTTAAAAAATAATCCAAAAAAACCTATAAAAATCTGGTTCCCTAGAAATGCATTTTTATAGTATTAGATAATCATATATTAACTATAAGAGTGTTTATAATCATTATATTGTTTAAAAATATCTATATATATATAATATAAATTTAATTTAAATAATTCTTCATTAATTATTATTTTAATTTGTTATAATTTAAATCAATTATTCATTTTTATAAAAATAACCCTTATTTACTTCATTTTATCTTATATTTATTACTATAAAATTGATTGAAACTTATTTTTTATTATTATTATAGGAAATTATCATAAAAAATGGATTTTTTTAAATCAAAATTTTTAATTATAAATAAAATATTATTTATATTGGAAATTTAAATAATTCCATATAGGCTTATGTTGACGTTTAAAATCAATATTTTTCCTATAAATTTAGTTTTTTTATTCGTTGAAATATTCAGATGCTCATTATGTTATATTTTTATTTAAATTTAATGATCATTTTCTATAGTTTATGTCCTACTATTACATTATTCTTTCCAAAAACAAATTTGAGATTGATATTTTAATGGATATTAATTTCAATGAATATATGGGTGGTTATTCTTCATTATATCCTTTGAATCATATATTTCATCCTCCATTTGATGAATTTTCCAAATTACTTTTACATGTCGAGTCATCTAATTATTAAATACATGCTCTATAGTTTAAAACAATTTACGGCATCTTCACCATAAAATCAGTTTGGTTCCAAAAAAAAATATAGGTGAGAACATATTATGGATCAAGAATTTAATTCCCTAACATTGATATATGGAACACATCCTGTACATTAGATATTAAATACAGAATTTACAATTGTTATGCCATTGATTCATTTGTTTCCAAAATTTAATATGGTCCAATGTACTTTGGGAGTAGTTTACCTATAGTACCAGACCATATAATAACCTTCCATGGAGATACTTTCTAGAAAATATGATATCCCATTTTAAATTCAAATCGTTCCTTATGTTATCAGTATAACTTTGTTTATTCCTTTTAGATAATTTAATATGAGTTTGTATATTAATTTACATTAAAATTATATCTAATAATTATTTTGGTCCAACAATATTCATTTCACAAACATTATTCTAAAATGTTAGAGTGTGGCATCTCTTGTCATATAAATATTTATAAACTATTAATTGAATACTTGAATAGAAGCTACTATGATAGAAAAAAATCATCCAAAGGTAAATACATATAACATAAAACTTTAATGTGAAGTGATAATGGCCTCAAAATGACTTTAATGTCAAGATACTATTTTAATATTGGAAATCATTTTTTTGGTGTCATGTGGTGCTCAAACGAAGCTCAATATATAGATACTTCTGAACACATTTTCTATAATTTTGATATGAATTTTGGTTCATTTTCAGAAAAAATTCAATAAGGTGCACCCTCATATTTTACAACATTTATTATAATTATATTTTCAAGGCACTCAAGAGGAAAATATTCTTATACAGAAAGGAAATGCTAATATTTTGTAGATTCATCAACAATAACCCATATTGCATCCTTTTTTTGGAGTTATTCTTAATCAAATGAAAAATTATTTAGTAATTTCATCCATTTTCCAGTTAGGAATAGGTAGTGTTTTCTTTAATCCTCTAGGATTATGTATATAATTAACCATCATGGTTTAACCTAACACGTCACCGAATCTGGCTGACCACAAGGCCCCATGTTGTTTATCCCAATGTAGAGGCTTTCGACTAGAGACAAGGGTAAAAAAGATATAGTGGGGTTACTATAACCTCTACTCATTGTAAAATAATAGAAATAAATAACCAAACACATAAATAATGACAAAAATTAAAATATTCGTAATATATAAAATAAAATATGGGTATTCAATAATAAATAAAATAAGGAATATAGTCATACGAATCACAAGCATGATGAAAACGATAGCTATTTGCACACTAGGATAACAACTCATTCAAAATAATAATGCTGAAAATATATTCAAAATGATCTATAAACAACATCAAGCCAAACCACATACATGGTCTCCATGATGCTCATGCAAAACAATCTATATCTTGAGACACCATACATGTGGATCCACTTGACCAAGTAACATTAGGTCTCATCCCCAACCACAGTGAATCCTATGATCCAAACTAAAATCATACATGAGGTCTTCATGTGTATTGATCTACATGTATAGGGGAGATAAATAAATCAATGCGAACTAACCCCAATTGTGAAAAAATATTTTTTTCTATAATAGGTGAATTCATATTTGATATTATAAGTCAAGTAAAAAACTATTAAAAATTGTAATAAAAGAAAAAAATGTAGAGAAATATGAAAACAAAGAAAAAATGCCTCAACAGGTTGTAGTCTAACAGCTAAGGTAAATTTATCTCTTCTCTATCACACACTAGAGTACTTGTAGAACAAAAAACACCTATTAACATGAAAAAATAAGTGACCTCTAAATATACACAAGTTCTATAAGATGTATAGGAAAAAAATGAATGATTTTTAAATTCTAATTTTAACAATAAGAATCTAACAAACAAATAACATTAATCAAGATCAAGTAAAGTAGAAGAAAAATCTAAACTATTTAATTGAACTACTAGGGAAACCAAATTGGAGGTCCTATATGTATCAATGGTCTCATAGGATAAATCGAACACTAGATTTTCACCCAACAATAAGAGGGATCCAAAACAAAAAAGAGAACACAATTTAAATGACACCAGGATCACAACAGTATCCAAAATATATAAAACAAACTTGATGAGTGACATAGAACCTCATAGTCCCAAAACCATTCGATCCATAGAGAATACTAAACAATATAGGGGTTGTAATCGCCCATATCACCCATTTTATCCTTAATCTCATCAAAATATTCCCATCTAGTGGAGGAGAGAACTATATAAAAACTCAAGGTCGTCACAAATAAGTGATTTACCAAGGGTATCCTACTAAAACCATGTAATTATCTTAAATATCCACAATCATATTATCAAATATAGATTATAATGTGGAATAGTATAAATCGGGAACCCACTACCCAAATTGAGAATACATAAGAATCAATCATTTTCTGCCAATGAAGCATATGGCCTCTCTCGATCCCATGGATCTCTAAATACAACCAAAAGACACCATGGTCTCCTAATGAACCTCTCAAGGGTGAAAAAAACATGAGTCTCTAATGGTCTCTAACGTTAGAACATAATTTTGGCCCAAATTAGGGACCGCCCATCCTACACCCAAGATCTCTGGACATGCCCATCCAAAACATCCTTAATGTATTAGAGGCAAGAAATAGATTCAAAAACCCTATTCGGGGAATGCATATATCCTTAAAACTAGGACATTCCCCATGTTGGATCATCCAAAATGGAAATCTATGTCCTCTAACTGATCATCAATCCATAACATGCCCTAAGGGGAATATAAAAGAAAGACCCTACCAATAAAGTTATTCTCAATGGTTCTGATGACCAACTAAATAGAATCCCCTATAAGGGATCCTCATCTTACCAAAAATTAATGCATATAAGAATTATCAACTAATGCCTAAGACCACCTATGATCACTCAATCCGCGGATATCCATTAAGGGAATCTTTATGAGTCCCTCATACTCATCTCAACATCTCAATGTCTCCAAAACACGACTAACATCCCATGGTGACAACCCATCTGGACAATTCCAAGAGATATGACCCTCAAACATATGATCCAAACCTCAACTACTATATCCTTAAGAAAACGAATCCTAAGACACTAGGACCAACCAGACTCTCCTCAGAGATACTAAACGATTCTCTTATTTAGGTTCCTTCCAAAAATACCTAAAAATCAAGCTGGTTTCTGCAATCAATGCTAACTGAATTCATAAATAGCCACATCATGGCCTCACAACTCACGAACCAACTCACATGAAGATTATAAAAATAAAACCAACATGATATCCTCCTAACAAAAATAAAAAATCACAAAAAATTCTAGAAGGACCCTTAATGATGAAAGTATTCAACAATAATTATTTGGTTGAAAAAATGTTCAATATGGACTACTAAAATGTTTGATTTTATATATACAATTAAAATTGAAAATAAGACCAACGATTGAAAAAAAAAGTCATGTACTTTGCATACATGATGTGTAAACCAAATTGTAACACCCTGAGATTTTATGAAAAATATTCTTTTAATTTTATTGATGTATTGTGTTGTACACTACACCAAAATTAGCTTGTTCTATACGCAACATTGTATTAGCTTATATTATACGCAAACACTATTCCTGGCTTGTGTTGCACGCAGGAGAAACCTTCCTCAATAGCGTGTGTTGTACGCAATACTGAGTTTCACTAAAAAACGATATATTGTTATAATATTATTATGAAATAGCCATTATGAATATTAGTAACTAAATTTTTAATTTTATGACATTATAATTTTATATAACATGGTATGAGAACAAAATAATTTTTTTGGGTAAAATAAGTATTTTTAAAAAAATGCAGTTTTGCCTCCTTTTGATGGTGCACCCACATTAAATTTAGTTTTTGACATGTTTATAAGTTAAATTTGACAAAATAATTTTTTTTTGGAATCAGGATATAAAAATTTACTTTGTATAAATTTTTGATATTTTTTCTAATAAGTTTCTTATATTGATGAATAGTAAAAATACGGTAAATTTTAATTAAAAACAACTTTTTCATCGAGATAATTTATATGGTTAAATTATAATATTTAATGGATTTAATGTATAAATAGAATAAATTTTTACCATTTAATATAATGTATGTCATTTTCATTGATTTTACATTGAATTGATAGGTAATATCATTTCAATCTTTTCAATGTTTTAACTTTTAAAACTCTTTTTCTTAACAATAGGATTAATTTTAAATTAATTTCTACAACTTCTGTGATTTCAATTTGGAAAAATTGATTCTATATTTTGAATCATTAGGACCAATATTATGTTAAAAAACTATCTTTTATTTTTAGTCATTATGAATAGTAACTACGGTAAATTTTATTTACCATAGTTAAAGGTAAATCGGGTAATTAAGGGTAAATATAATATTATAAAATTACCCTACAACTTGTACTAAAATAATTTAATGATTATATTTTACCCTAAATAATACTTGGGTCGAAATGGAATCGAATGGAACCCACTTGTATTTGATTAAGACCTTTTATTTATTTTATTTAAATGAAAGTGAAATGTCTCACTCAAACTTTAATAATTAGATTATTTTTAATATAAGGTTATATAGAATATAAATTCGATTATAAATACTCATTTGAAATTTAAAAAGTTTTTATTTATCATGGTAATTTATTTTTAATTTTTAGGAAATATTTAATTACGTTAATAGCTTATACATTAATGATGATGAAATTATTTATTTAGTGAAAAATCAGTAATATAGTTTTTATTAAAATAACAATACCAATCAAAAGGACCATTAACTTGAAAAAGAATTATTGTTCGAATATATATATACCCTAAGCATCGAAGTGTATATTTTTTGACCATTTGGAGCCTTATAATACCAATTAGGACAATTATATTATTTTATTTTCAATGATGTCAAAGATGTCACCTTCATAATTTAATAAATATAACAATTTAAATGTTGTGATTTTAAGATGATAAATTCGAGTAAAAATATTATTATGAAATTTATTATATTTATCTTCATCATAGGATTTTATTTGTAATTTTTATGCAATAAATAAGTATATTAAATAATTATACAAAAATGTTGTAGTAATTATTTTATTAAGAGATATATCAAATAAATGGTTTTAAAAATATTAAAATAAATAATATATTAACAAATTAATGTTCCCCATGAATTTTTTTGATGAATATGAAATTTTTGGAATGTATTATATATTTTGGTTCGAACATAGCTTTTGTGTGTTTTTTATTTAAATTCAAATAATGAATAGTGTCAATATTGACACTATTGATATTTTATAAAAATAACATATTATTAAATTATTTAAAAATCAAAAAAATATTTAAAAACTACAAATTTAAATTTATAAGGTCTAAAAGGTTATATAGTTTCCAATTATTAAAAATTTAAAACATTTAAGTCTGTATTTATAACAATTTATAATTTATAATTTTATTATAACAAATAAAATTGAATAGATTAAATAATGATAAATCAAGTTGATATGGTTTAAAATAAACATAAAACATGTCTAAATTTTATTGGTTGATTAGATTAAAACCCTAACTCATTTAATCTTATAATTGAGTCATTTTTGGAGGTTTCTATGTGGGGTTTCATTTTATTATTAATTAATATTTTTGAGGTTTCCAAAAGTGCCCCTCTTCTCTCCTATATAATGGCACCTCCTTCCCTTTCCTATTCACACACATTTGAGCCTTCAAGATCGGCCAAAACCTACCCATTTTACTTCTACACTTCCATAGAAACCTATTATAGGTCCTGGTCTTCTTTAAAGACCAACTTTACTACCCTAAGAGGAGGATAAGAGGAGTCGCGTCGAAGAAGAGGTAATCTCTCCTACCAATTCTTTCAAGTATCTTTCTTCTTCAAATTCCAATTTTTTAGTTGTTTCATTGTAAAGTAATATATTCTGTATCACTAATATACTGATATGATATTATAAATATGATCTAACCTC
Organism: Viscum album; assembly: GCA_963277665.1. NCBI lineage: Eukaryota > Viridiplantae > Streptophyta > Magnoliopsida > Santalales > Viscaceae > Viscum > Viscum album. Next base: position 792,183,040 of record OY728127.1, read on the forward strand.
ATTTCACCTTCTTTCCATCCTACAGAAAATGAAATCACCGCGCGTGCGTACTTACGGCATACTGTCTCTACGCCGTGGTGTAATCAGTTTTTCCACCACCACCTTACTTAGATGGGTATAATGGTGTAAAAAATAATTATATGTGTTTATTATTACATCATAATTATTCTAAGATATTATACCATCCACTCCAATTCTATTCAATAATTATGGGAATGATATCATCGCTCGTGAGTACATACGAATTACTGTCTCCATGACGCGATGATATTCATTCTACATGTTAACCATTAATGAATGATTATAAAGTTTATATAATAAATAATAATAATAATTATACTGTATTTATGTATTTATATATGTATGTCATCTACTTAATTCCATTCAATTCAATAAGGAAACGAAAATAGCATTCATACGTACGTACGACCTACCGTCTCCATGAACGGTGTATTTCATTCCATTTATCAATATATAATATATATGTATACAATGAATATATATTACATATAAATAATGTTTTACATTCTAGAATTAGGTAAATCAGTATATAAGTAATAATATCAATAGAAACAAGTCAAAACATGAATGATAAATGAAACGATTTTACCCGAAACAATGCTTTAACATGGAATTTACAAAAGAACGGGTAATATAAAGTCATAAGTGAACCATATATAATATCATAACAATAAATATGATTCATTAATAATTCATTATATTATTTAAATCATTATACAAGAGTTTTGGATACATATGAAGCATATCGGACCTATGGTAAGGGATAATTTTGCAATCTCATTTTTATCCGAGATTGCTTATACGTAAGTATTTAGTAGGGTTATATTTTTCATCCATGTCCATAAAAATGTATTCATAAAGTGTTTAATATTATAAAATATATGTTTAAATTCATTTTTACCCCTATTTTTATTTTACATTGTGTTATGGAAAAAATCCATCTTTTTTTACCATACGAGGAACTTTTTGAATTTTCCGAAAAAAGTACGAGAAGAATGTTTTTTTAACTTATACGGAATGAACATATTTTTATGGTTTCATAATGCCTAATTTCCATGAATCTTCCTCTACAATATTTCAGGACTATTTTCAACAAAATCCTTTTCTTTTAAAATTTCATGGCATTTTGTGAAAAGAAAATGATTTTGAATAAGAAAGGATATTTTCCTCAAAAATTTATTTCAAGTGTTTTATAAAAACCATTTTCCATCTAAGATGACATTATTTCATATGTGTATGTTTAAATTATAATGTCTCTATGATTTACAGGTTTTCACTTTTCTTATGATTAAATGAAATCCATTTGTTTTATATGGATTATGTTATGATGGGATGATGTCTACGAAACCCATTTTATTCTCTGGGTTATGATGAATGATTTATGTTTATGTTGTTGAACATGTAATAATGGTTTCATTAAGATATGGGTGATAACTATATCTCCCTCTAATGAATTAGGTAAAAATTTATATCTCATGAGATAGAAATGGCTGGAACAGTAAGTTAATCTGGTTCAGTGATACAGGAATGGAACAAGGAGTGAACATGATTCAGTAAGGGACTTTGTCCACTAAGATGGTCTTGGAAGCAATGCCTTGGATACTATGGAGATCATATCAAGGGTATAATGGTTTTCCACAACTAAATGTTTTATTCCCATGCTATTTTATAATCAGTAATGTTCCTTTATGAATCTATTCCTTATGTATTTCCAAGATTTATTTCTCAAGATTTTGATGTTTAAACTTGATGTTCATGTTTTTTAAAGTTCAAATGTATATTATTTGTTTTATATTCTCCATTATTACCATTAATGAGCATTTGAGATCACCCTTTATATGTTTTCTTTTCCCCAAGATTTAAATAAATGTTTTAGTTAAGAAAACAAAAGGGGAAGATCTTTATGGGAGATGTTGAAGATCATTCACCAAGATTAGAAGATTATATTACAAGTTTCCAAAGACACTAAACTATTACGGTCCTTTGGTGTCTATTTTTGTTAGGTATTAAGTATTCCAAAAAAGTAATGTAATGTCTATGTACATAAAGTTTGGGTATTTACAGTTGGTATTAGATGAAAGGATTAGTTAACCTCTGGAACCTAGGATGCGAAAAATTAATTGAGATCCCTAGAAGATATTTCTAAGGTAGGCCTAGGGATGTCCATAAGGTTACATATAAGTATAATTTATAGTCATAGAATTATGGTAAAGTTATTAGAATTTAACCTAAGATGTTATATATTGAAGGTATTCCCCCATGATTTTGATTTTTTCCTCTCACACTATTCATGTTGGGTTTTAGAAAATGACTGGAAATAGGAAGATTCACGATAATGGAGGATATGATGGACAATGGAATGATATTCTTCATGAGAAACCAAATGAAATTGGATCTGGAAGTCCAAAAATCGTTATTATGCCTAATGAGCAATCTCATAATATGATCAATAATCTCAACTTTTTTATGTTTCCGGACACAGCTAATAAGAGAAATATTGAGTTTCATGATGATCATAGAGGAAAGAAAGTTCAATTTTCCTCTTGTATATCATGTGGGAAGAGGAATATGGGAGAATGTTTCAAAGGAATTGGAAAATGCTTTGGGTGTGGAAAAGAAGGACACAAACCAGTAATTATAAAGGAAAAGGTTCTGTTAACACCATGGAAATGGATAATTGTATTGCTAAGACATCAACAACGGTAAAATGTTTTAAATGTGGAACATATTAGCATTATGCAAACCAATTCCCTAAGGTAAAATATCATGAAGAGAATAAGCATGTTCTTATGGGTAGTATTTATGTTGATGATGATGAAGAGACTACAAATGGTATATAAGATGATATAAGTGTTGAGGAATACAATGATGAAACTTGGTCAATGGTTTAAGAAGGTAGTGGAATGATTGCATGTTTATCTAGAGTAATGTTGTATAAGTAACTTCATGGTACTCTAGAATAAATAAACATATAAGGATTGTTACACTATTGTTTTTACTTAAGTTTTTTGAAAATATATGTTAAATGGTACTGGTAACCATGAAAGGTCACTCAGATATTTTTGGAAAGTAGATGATATGCACATAATGAAGGGATAAGGAGATAATGAAATGTCTGATAGTATTAATGAGCTCATGACTGGTATAAAGACAAAGTGATATCATGGGTTGAGTATACAGAATTTTGGGATTTTGGTATGGGGAAAGAGTTAACTATTGACAAAATTCATGTTTTCACTAAGGTTCAATGGGTAATCATGTTTCAAGAGAATACAAGATTAAGGCTTTCACATGTTTGGAATGTGACCAACAAGATATATATATCTTATGATATACGGGCGATAAATGATTGTGTTCAGTGATTGGTAGATGACATGTCTAGTAATTATTTTATTTATACTATGAGATTGGATAGAAGTATTTTGGATAAAACTAATGATTTGAATCGATTAATTTAGACATCGGATAGTATTGTTTAAGGCTAGAAGTTTTTTTATGTTATAATAGTATAGTTTTAGAAAAAGGACAACCTGTAGGATGGGTGACAACCCCTCGCGTCAGACAAGGTTGTGGGAATCAAACCCACAACCAAACTACAAAAGACCTTTATCACCTAATACTAGCCTATAGGAAGTACCTGGTTAGTATAAATTAGTTTTAATTTATTAAGTGGTATGATATATGAATTATAAGTCCATTTTAGGAGACATATATGATTAATCTCACTATATATGGATTTATGTATATTTAATAACTTTTTCTAACCTTTTGTTTGAGACAGATGGAATGACTTATCATTCTATCGCATGATCTGCTAACACTTCATGAATGACAAATTAATCTTCATTTATTTAAGAGATAAAGTGGAAATTGTTTAAGGAACGACCAACGGTGAGATTGTACAAAAATAAAGAAAGTATTTATTCTAATTCCAATTTTTTTTTTAACTTTTGGGAAATGATCTTGAAAACCAAAAATGTAGTCCTATTGCCCTCATATATGATGAATCAGATGGTACCTTAGATCATCACAAATTTATGGCTTTGTGATTGTTGGATTTTTCATAGCCATGTTCTACACCACTCTCCATCATAACTTGATGGTTAGATTTCTCTTCCATATCAATATTTTCACATATGTTCTCCTATGTGGAAACCCAGTGATTAGTCAATTTGGGTAACCGTTACATTTTATAATTTTTTTTGAAGTTATGTTTTGGTATTCCTTTTTAATATGTGGGTTTCTATTAAAGAAATTTTCAAGTAGTAAACCATTTATAACCTCGACAAATTTCGAAGGCGAAATTCATTTTAAGGGGGGTAGAATGTAAAACCCAGAGATTTTATGAAAAATATTCTTTTAATTTTATTAATGTCTTGTTTTGTATGCTACACCAAAATTATCTTATGCTATACGCAACACCGTATTAGCTTATATTATACGAAAACTCTATTCTTGGCTTGTGTTGCACGTAAGAGCAACCTTCCTCAATAGCGTGTGTTGTACGCAATAATGAGTTTCACTAAACAACGATATATTATTATAATATTATTATGAACTAGACATTATGAATATTAGTAAATAAATTTTTAATTTTACGAAATTATAATTTTATATAACATGGTATGAGAATAAAAAAAATTCAGGTAAAATAAGTATTTTTCAAAAAATGCAGTTTTCCACCTTTTGAGGGAACACCCACATTAAATTTAGTTTTTGACATGTTTATAAGTTCAATTTGACAAAATAAAATTATTCTATTGAATCACGATATAAAAATTTACTTTGGATAAATTTTTGATATCTTTCTCATAAGTTTTTTATTTTGATGAATAGTGTAAATACACTAAATTTTAATTAAAAACAACTTTTTTCATAGAGATAATATATATGGTTAAATTATAATATTGAATTGGTTTAAAGTATAAATAGAATATGTTTTTTCCATTTAATATAATTTATGTCATTAGAATTGATTTTACATTGAATTCATAGGTAAAATCATTTCAATGTTTTTCTATGTTTTAACTTTTAAAACTCATTTTCTTAACAACGGGATTAATTTTAAATTAATTTCTGCAACTTATTTGATTTTAATTTGGAAAAAAGGATTCCATATTTGGATTCCGTATGACCAAATTATGTTAATATGATATTTTTTATTTTTAGTCATTATAAATAGTAACCACGGTAAATTTTATTTACCATAGTTAAAGGAAAATCAGGTAATTAAGGGTAAATATAATATTATAAAATTACCCTAAAACTTTTACTAATATAAATGGATGATTATATTTTACCCTAAATAATTCTTTGGTAGAAATTGAATCTAATGGAACCCACTTGTATTTGATTAAGTCCTTTTATTTATTTTATTTAAAGGAAAGTGAAATGTCTCACTCAAACTTTAATAATTATATTATTTTTAATATAAGGTTATATAGAATATAAATTATATTATAAATACTCTTTCTAAAGTTAATTTTTTTTATTTATCATGGTTATTTATTTGTAATTTTTAAGAAATATTTAATTACCTTAATAGCTTACAGATTAATGATGAAGAAATTATTTATTTACTGAAAAATCAATAATATAGTTTTTATTAAAATAACAATACCTATCAAAAGGTCCATTAACTTGACAAAGAATTATTGGTTGAGTATATCTATACCCTAATCATCCAAGGGTCTATTTTTGGACCATTTTGATCCTTATAAAACTGATTAGGTCATTTATATTATTTTATTTTAAATGTTGTCAAAGATGTCACCTTCATAATTTAATAAATATAACAATTTAAATGTTGTGATTTTAAGATTATAAATTAGAGTAAAAAAATTATTATGAAATTTAATATATTTATCTTTATCATTGGATTTTATTTTTAATTTTTATGCAACAAATAAGCATATTAAATAATTTTACAAAAATGTTGTAGTAATTATTTTATTAAGAGATATATCAAATAAATTGTTTTAGAAATATTAAAATAAATAATATATGAAAAAATTAATGTCCCCCATGAATTTTTGTGATTAATATGACTTGTTTATAATCTATTATATATATATTTTTGAACATATCTACTTTGTGGTTTTTATTTAAATTCAAATACTGAATTGATTCAAAAGTGACACTATTGATATTTTATAAAAATAACATATTATTAAATTATTTAAAAATAAGAAATATATTTAAAAACTAAAAATTGAACATTATATGGTCTAAAAGGTCATAAAGTATAAAATTATGGGAAATTTACATCATTTATGTTTTTATTTATAACAATTTAAAATTTATAATTTTATTAACACAAATAAAATTAAATAGATTAAATAATGATAAATCAAGTTTATAAGGTTTAAATTAAATGTAAAACATGTATAAATTTTATTGGCTGATGATATTACAACCCTATATCATCTCATATTTTCATTGAGTCGTTTTTGGAGGTTTCTACGTGGGTTTTGATTTTATTATTAATTAATATTTTTAAGGTTTCTAAAAGTGCCCCTCTCCCCTCCTATATAAGGGCACATATTTCCCTCTCATCATCACACACATTTGACTCTTCAAGCTCGTCTAAACGATGACTATTTTACTTCTAAACTTCCATATAAACCTAATAGAGGTCTTGGTATTCTTTGAAGACAAACTTTAGTGCCCTAAGAGGAGGATAAGAGGAGTCGCGTCGAAGAAGAGGTAATCTCTTCTACCAATTCTTTAAAGTATCTTTCTTCTTCAACATACTGTTATTCAGTTGTTTCATTGTAAAGTAATAAAATCAGTATCACTAATACACTGAAATGATATTATAAATATTAAACGTCCCCATTTCACCTTCTATCCATCCTACAGAAAATTAAATCACCGCGCGTGCGTACGTACAGAATACTGTCTCCATGCCATGGTGTAATCTGTTTTTCCACCATCACCTTACTTGGATGGGTATAATGGTGTAAATAATAAATATATATGGTTATTATAAAATCATACTTATTCTGAGATATTATACCATCCTCTCCAATTCTATTCAATAACTATGGGAACGATATCATCGCTCGTGCATACGTACAGATTACCATCTCCACGACGCGATGAGATTCATTCTCCATGTTAACCATTCATGAATGATTATAAAGTTTATATAATGAATAATAATAATAATTCTACTGAATTTATGTATATATATATATATATGTATGTCATCTACTTAATTCCATTCAATTCAATAAGGAATCGAAAATAGTGTTCATGCGTACGTACGACCTAACGTCTCCATGAACGGTGTATTTCATTCCAATTATAGATCTATCATATATATGTATATGATGAATATATATTATATATAAATCATTTTTTAAATTTTGGAATTAAGTAAATAAGGATATAAGTAATAATATCAAGAACAACAAGTCGAAACATGTACGATAAATGAAATGATTTTACCCGAAACACTACATTAACATGGAATTTACAAAAGAACGGGTAATATAATGTCATAAGTGAACCATATATGATATAATAATAATAAATATGATTATGTAATAAGTCAATGGAATTATTTAAATCATTATACAGAAGGTTCGGATACGTACGAAGTATATCAGACCTAAAGTAATGGATAATTTTTCAATCTCTTTTTTATCCGAGATTGCTTATACAAAAGTATTTACTATGGTTATATTTTTCATCCATGTCCATAAAAATGTATTCATAAAGTGTTTAATATTATAAAAATTATGTTTAAAGTCATTTTTACCCATATTTTACTTTTACATTGTGTTATGGAAGGAATCTATCTTTTGTTTACCATATGAGGAAAATTTTGAATTTTCCAGCAATTGTACGAGAAGAATGTTATTTTTAAACTTATACAGAATGAACGGATTTTTAAAGTTTCATAACGCCTAATTTTCATGAATCTTACTCTATAAGATTTCATGACTATTTTCAATAATATCTATTTCTTTTAAAATTTCATGGCATTTTGTGAAAATAAAATGATTTTGAATAAGAATGGATATTTTCCTTAAGAATTTATTTCAAGTGTTTTATCACAACCATTTTCCATAGAAGATGACATTATTTCATATGTGTATGTTTCAAGTATAATGTCTCTATGATTTACATGGTTTTACTTTTCTTATGATGAAATTATATCCATTTGTTTTATATGGATTATTTTATGATGGGATGATGTTTATGAAACCCATTTTATTCTCTGGGTTATGATGAATGATTTATGTTAATGTTGTTGAACATGGAAGAATAATTTCATTAAGAGATGTATGGGACCTATATCTCCCTCTAATTCATTGGGTAAAGATTTATATCTCATGAAATAGACATGGATGGAATGGTAAGTTAATCCGGTTCAGGGATACAGGACTGGAATGAGGAGTGAACTCGATTCAGTAAGGGACTTTGTCCACTAATATGGTCTTGACAGCAATGCCTTGGATACTATGGAAATCATATCATGTGAATAATGGTTTTCCACAATTAAATGTTTTATTCCCATGTTATTTTATTATGATTAATGTTCCTTTATGAATCTATTCCTTATGTATTTCCAAGATTTATTTCTCATGATTTTTATGTTTAAACTTTATGTTAATGTTTTTTTAAGTTAAAATGTATGTGATTTGTTTTATTTTCTCTATGCTTATCCTTAATGAGAATTTTAACTCACCCTTTATATGTTTTATTTTTCCAAGTATTTAAATAAAGGTTTTAGGTAAGAAAAAAAATGAGGAAGATCTTTATGGGAGATGTTGAAAATCTTTCACCAAGATTAGAAGATTATGTTCCAAGTTTCCAAAGACACTAAACTATTACAGTCTTTTGGTGTATGTTTTTCTTATGTATTAAGTATTACAAAAAATTAATGTAATGTCCATGTACATCAAGTTTTGGTATTTACACAAATGTCCCTCCCATACAATGTGACCCAGACAACTTAGTGCGTACTTTTCCAAAATAGATATTGTGTCTTTCATGTACACAGAACATTGTCTAATAGAGGTATATGACTTTGTACCTCATACCCGCAAAATGTATAACACTCACAAATACAAATTTTATCCCAAAATCACAAGGTATATCTAGATGTGCACCCTATACATGTTTTGGAAAAGTAAACTACACAATCTATGGATGATTAATCCACATAGTTTCTAGCTATGTACATGATACATGTATGTACCTTGACATGGGGTATCTAGTCATTCACTCAAACACACCTCGAGTCTCTCCCACACAACATGTACCAACATGTACCTCACATCTAATCCCAACTAAATAAACATCCCTTAAATAGGAATAATACATAATATGTGTTCTCTGAACTGCATGCTATTTACATGGGTTTTCCCGAACATGAAACCCCTTGAAAGGAAAAAAATAACTATTTCTCCCAGATTAAGACTATATCAACCCTAAGGGGTCCCCAAAATCCCAAAATGTATTGAAAAAGAGATTTTACACTATAGGAATTTATTGAAAAAATTAAAAAACTTCCACCATATATCATAAAACAATTAAATGTTAACATGAAAGACCTAGTCACAGTCGCTATACTTCAATCTAGGTAAATGATGATCCCATAGGTGGTACATTCTCTTTACTCTCCATGTTATCTATGTTTCACCCTCCTAGTAGAAAGATATATGATACCATGGGGGTGTAAGTGAGAATAAATATGGGATAAATATAAATATAAAAAGTTAAAATGGCAAAAAAGGAAAATTAAAAGAAAAGAAAATAAATGGGATTTGTCCCTAGATCAGTACCCACGATAGGTTTGTCACATTGTTAAGAGAAAAAACTAGTTCCAAACTCAACCATAGAGTTTGAATATCAATATAAAAATTAATTTAAATAATTTTAATGAAGGAATAAACATGAATAATTATATATTTTTTAAATTAAGTATAAAATATTTAAAGTAAACTCAATTGTATCATATTTCCATAAAATTTTTGGTCTACGGTAAATACCCTATTTCAGGACCCACAAAATGGTAGGGAAATTTATCAATTTTTATATCATTGTGAAAATTTCTATTTTACCCTAAACACTTACATGAACAAAAGGATTTAATTTATCTTCATTTTCATGACTTGTGACAACACGATACAACAGAAACTCAACATAAAAAATTTCTTATTACCCCAAATATACCCTTATGGGAAACTAGAATCAATGTTCTCCCCAATTACTGGGGAATCATACCCTATCATGACAATTTAACAAATAGTCATATAACTCCAAAATCTCTCTCCCAACATGGGATAATTAGAATCATGACTGATTTGATACTCCACAGTATATAAGTGTTCTGATCATTTCACCATTTTCTAAAAGGAAATCCACATGGTCCAAACGATGTGAATAACTAAACACAATATATAAAAATTCCAAACCCACTAACACCAGAGTACCAACATAAAAATATAAAAAAACCAAATCTCATTCCTATAACACTAGAAAAAAACTTCTACACTCAAAAAATACTTAATAAGGTTAATGACCTTAATAAGACCATAATTTTCTACATAAAAAAAGTCATTAAATAAACTGCAATCAAATGACAACACATTCCAAGATCTAATAAAGCTAGGGTAATGTGAATAAAACCATATATCGATTATCTTCACGCATGTCAATTCAAACAAACTAGAATACCCTCGATACTCCTCTTTAAAAAAACGTATCTCTCTTATTCCAAGATCAACGACATGACCACCCTCCTCTAGGCCGCAATAGAGGATTTATAGCTACTAGCTCACCCAACCACATGACATTAGGCATGTCTACCAATTCTACAAATGATCTACAAGATTTATAAATTCAATGGATTGATAGTTGTACCCTAAGGTATGACCATATACATATAAATGAAAATGGAAGTCTAAAAAGATATAGGATTCCAAGAGCAATATCTGAACTATAGAGGGTAACATCGAGGTCAAAAAATAGGGAACTAATTATTACCAAATATCCTTAATAATGAACCAGGAACAATCTATGGAGCGAAAAATATTTATGATCTTCACAAAAAATGAGGTCACACAACATCCATGATACTATGGGAAAAACATACTTTCCTAATAAAACACAATCATTATGTTCCTATACTCCTCAAATGTCAAACCCAGTCTAGCCAGGGGGGATAATCAATTTTATGGGGACACACTCATCGGTATTTCCAGTTATCTCCCAAATACCATATATATAAAACAATACAATATCCTATATAAGTAGAGAAAAACTTAGGGATACACCGAATATATGATATTTATATCATCTTCTCCTAAAATTTAATCCTGAGTAGAAATTGCCTCAAATATCCCATATAAAAGGACGCAAGAACATGGGTTGGTATAATACTCAAACTCACAATCTAAAAAACAATACTATAAATGCCTATCAACTATTAGAGAAAAATTAAAGGATCCTATATTGGTCCCCTATATCTTAGAATCCATCCAACCATAACCGTGTTCTCTATGAGAATATCTTTATGGGAAACCCAAATTCAAGTCTCCCACAGTCCCTTGGGTCAATAAAAAAACATCTATCCACTATGGACTTTTTCCTATGCCCAATATCTCCGTCCATGACTATTAAAAATATCTCCAAATGGTCCAATGTTTATAATAAGGGTAGGAAACCCTATGGGGTTTCTTTATCCCATTTAAAGCCCATGATATGGCTAGTGAAGGAACATCACAAATGACTCTCAGTGGCTTCAATCTAATCCCAGATCAACAATGCTCCCAAACGGGCTTCTAAAATCACGATCCTACCTATAGGTACATTCCCAATGGTCCTTATGACCACCTAAAAATAAGGGACCTATAGGGGATCATCAATATAATACAAACCATTCCACATGATCATTCTCAACCTATGACTATAGACACCACCAATTACATGATTTGAAACCATCCCACAAGGGAATCAATAGTAGTATCATAGACCTATATCCACATATAAATGGCTCACATAAATTACCAACATCCAATGAAATCAATACACTCTTATTGGTTAAACCAATATGATACTCAAACACATGATTTAATCCTAAAAAATTATAACTCCTGATAACTGGTTCTCACACACATGGACCAATGATGATATCCTCAAAGGGAATAATCTCTCCCTACTTATGGGATCCCTATGACCCACCTAAAAAAGTTATAATCCACAAACCATTACATCTAACGGGATCACTACACCCACTGGGGCCTTGATTCTCAGAACCCAACCCATAGGAGGACACTAACCACCAAAGAATGAAAAACTCCCCTCAAGATGACCTATAAATTCCAAAATAATTCCACAATAATTTTATATGTCGAAGAAAATAATAATTTACTAATCAAAATTATGATTCATAATCATTGGTGAAAACAATAGATATAAGGAATGGTAGTAAAAAGTATATGGTGTATAATTCAGGTACATAGTCTATAACACAAAAAGTCCACCCTAGAAATGCTCATTTGGAAACATGACATATACATTTCAAAATTTAATGGAATGTAAAACATGAACATGACATGTATCCCCATGTGGGTACCTTCCCATGTAACGCAACCCCATAAGACATGTAACACACCTAACAACACAGTGTGTACCAAACACACTTGATGTGTGTCCCCCATTGGGTACCTAGATGACAATTTTCCCCAACACATGGTGTCTGGTTATTACTAAACCACACTTAGAGTCACCCCTAAATGGTGTGTACCCCCATGAATATGGTGTTTCATCCTAAAAAAATAATCTTCCCAAAAAATTAACAACACACAACATATGTTCTATGAACCACACACCATGTAAATGGGTTTTCATGAATGGATAACACCGAAAATGGCAGGAAACCCCAAATTTATCAATGATTAATACTAGATCAAACCGCATGGGGTACCTATAAAAAATGTTATTACAAATTTTAAATTTCCACATAATAGATTTATGGAAAGAAAATAAAAAATGGGTCTAACTGAAGGAATAAAACACTGAATCATTTCTCTGAAACAACTACCCAATATTGCTACAATCCAATCCATTCCTCATGTGAACCCATGGACGAATCCTAATTATTAATCACCCACTTATATCTCTCTAAATATCTTATTAATGTGAAATTAGTTCCAAGAGAGAGTACATGATAAGAGTCATGTGAGAAAGGATAAACTAAAAAGGAAAATGGGGGAAATTTAAATAGAGGAAAATTACATGAATAAGAAATGGTACATGCCCAGTACCATATACAATGATGTGTTTTTTCCATGCCTAGAAAGTCCCCCATTTCTTAATCCACCAAAGATAAATAATAACAACTTTATGCACTATTTAATATAATTTCTTGAAAGAAGACAAGAAAATAAATTAATATTTAATTTCATAAATATTAAATATTCTGTGAAAAATTGAACATCTTGGATTTCCATGACACTAATGCCCATGTTTAAACAACCTATATTCATAAAATAAGAGTTTTTAGAAAAATTATCAAAGATAATAATATAAGGTAAATTACCATTTTACCCATAAATAGAAATTTTAACTTGTTGATCAAATTTCTCATGATTTTCATAACCCATAATGACCCGAGATGTAAAAATATATCTTAGTCATCCCCTAAAAACAAACCATGATTTTCTTATATATAATCATTAATTTACTACTTAATATTATCCAATGATAAAATTTCTCTCTAACCCATATACATTATGGTGCTTCCAGTGTGTATAAAGGAATTTGACCCATGAGCATTATAAAATAATCACCTTTTCATCTTAGGTATTGATGGAACATATATTCTCATTCAAAATATTAGAACACCATATACATATAAAGTATTCAAATTTTCAATCATTCATAAATTTAATTTTCTTTTGATAATTACATCATCGGTTTGATAACTTTTTATATTTTCTAATAAATGTAGTTTGGAAATCATTCGAAAAAGAAGTGATATCTCCCTATATTTAACAATTTTCATATACCTATTTATTATATCCATAAACATAGGATCTATTTCACACTTGATATTTTTTATAACTGCATGTTTTTCATCTTCAATTAATAATCTACTATATTTTCCTTCTATGGGTGGAATTTTATTGAGAAATAATAAAAATTGAGTAGTGTGAGCCATCTATGTTGCCTCATATTGATCTATTTATGTGAAAATATTTATTTTGGACTCCAATGATCTTTGTATGACTCAAATCATTTACTATATAGATAATGTATCCATATCTCTATTGTAATTATTATGGCATCAAACTCAATATCATGAGATGCATTATCTTGTTCATGATTCCTTAAATTCATTTACCCAGAGGAAATACCTTTATCACTACTCACAAGGGCCCAACTAATTATTTTATTCAACGAATCACTATATTTCCAAAATCCATTATTTCTTGATGGTAGGGTCAAAATAAAATTATTTTCCATAATCCTTCTCAATTATAAAAAATTTATACACATCAATTTATCTTATGAACATAACCCCATTACCTATAAGCTTGGTTAATAGGTTCTCCAATAATCAATATTTTTAATCAAATCACTTTTTGTATCCTAACAAACCAATGAAATAATATAACTCAGTTATTTTCATTAGTGTAGGTCATTCAGTGACTACTATTTTATTCATAAGATCAATTCAGATTCAATACATGCATAAAATTTAGCCATGAAAAGAAATAAAAATTAAACTTGAATTATCACTTGAAAAACTTCTCATATGTCTTTTTGATTCACAGAGTGTCAATAAAGTCTATAAAGTTATTTTTATGAAAACTATAAATTTTAAAATACAACATAAAATTATCAATAAATACCAAAAATAGATTGTCAATATATTCTATTCATAATATGTACATTATATCCATAAAAACAGGGTGCATTAGTCAATATAAATAGAATTTATTGAATCTCATAATGTCCATACCTTACACAAAATTTTTTCATCATAATACCTCCAATGTTTTCTCATAATTGATGATACTGAGAATAGTGTTAAATCATTGAAAAATGTTGCGATTTATAAATTGTATCGAATAATTCATTATTTTGAGGAAAAAAATATGTTCATTATCATAAGAGACTTATTTTCCATTTAATTAATGTAAATCCCCTTAGATCCATCACTCATCTTAATGAAAAGATTAAGGTCACCCCAAGGTGATAAAATTGGGAATAAAAATCCATTATCACAAAACTTATAATTTTTTTCCAAAAATTCCACTAATTATATTGTGTCCATTCTATTATAATACCTTGATATAGGTATTTCTTCATTGGTTAAATCAATATAAAACATGACCTCACACACTGGTGGTGTCTAGGTAATTCCTCATAAAATATATCATTGTATTCTTATGTAATATGTACTCAATCAATTTTATGATTATCATTTCCATATTCATATTATGTGTAATCATCTTCTAAAATAATATCATTAAAATGATTAACTAGGTTTATTAGAGACCCAAACTTCTAATACAAAAATATTATAAATTTTAAGATAAATATTCATTATATTAACCAAAAAAACACTTTACGATCATATAATTATAGTGTAATTGGAAACCATAAGGATTAACTACTATTACATAAGTGTTATACAAAATCTACCACTTAGACCCTAATTACTAAAACCCTTTTTAGACACATCACATGTAATATATATCATTAAAACATGTAGAAATGGAATGTATGAATTTTTCAGATAATAATCTTAGTAACGGTAAACAAGTGATATATATTGAAAAACCATGAGCATAAGGTAATGATAACATTAATATAAAACATGAAAACCATACCCTAAATAACATTGATAAAAAACACGAGTCATGTTAAAAATCATGGTTGTTTATAAGACATGAATAATAATAGATTCCGAGAACATATTCCATGGAATAATTATATTTTCCTAAGACATAAGTTTATAGAATGAAAAGATTAGAAAAAAGTATATAAATGATACCCATAAAGACATTCAAAAAAAATTAGGATTGGACTAACCACCAATGTACCTTCATTCAGATTAGGATAAACTCTAGTTTACCTTCTTTACAGTGTTGGGAAAACATTTTTTTACCCTCTTGGATTATAGAACATTAATCATTATCCATTTCATAAAAGATAGATATAGGTCCCTCTTGAAACATAGTGAAAATTATATATACATGTTCCAAAATATCATAAAATGTTGATCATATCAGATCATGTGACACGAAATGGGTTTCATAAAACAATTCATCATTACATAACCCATGAAAAACAATAAGGCTTCTTAATCATTATTTCATTATAAAGATAAACCATTAGGATATTGAATGATGATTGTTTCATTCAATCATATCCCATGTAAATATTATGCAACGTTACTGGATTTATTAATAGATTAGAAAATAAATTTTAGTGAATAATCTCTTCAAATAGTTCTTCATGAATCTAACATTTCATTGAAAATCACCTTTTTATAACAAGAAATTTATATTATATTGTTTAAGTCCTTCTTAAGAATATGTCCTTGAAAAAATATAAAATAATCATTAGAAATAAATTAATTCATTTCTTTAAGAAAATAAAATTTCTATGAAATTCACCACTTTTAAACAAGAAAATTATAAAATATTTTGGAAGTCCTTCAATATGAAAATTACCTTGAATTTTTTAAAAAATTCTCTAAAAACAATTTAAAACATTTGATAAGGAAAATATCTTTTCCACATTATGAAATACATCTATAAATAAGAAAACATTTTATAGATTCATTTATTTTAAAATAGGCTTTGAAACTTATGAAGGAAGATTTAAAATGTTGATTATTCATAACATAAGGAAATTCTGTACACATTAAAACAATGGATCCATTCATATTTGTGATAAAATACCAATGGGACTGGTTTTTAAAATGACATGAATATTTAATTTATGTTTATTATAAAAAGTAAAAAAGGTGTAAAAAATAGATTAAAAAGACCCATAGGAACATTAAAAAAATTTGAAATATTTTTTAGAAATATTGGATGTTGGAGAAGAAGAAATTTTCAACGAAAGAGAGAAATAAAATTGGTATTCTTTAAAAAAATTCATTTCAAATTATGTGTCCCTAAAGAGAATAAAATAGAGGGAAATCATGTATTCTCAGGAGATAATTATTTAATAGTAAGGGTAATGTGTTTTTTGATATATGGGTCATAAATTTTCATTATCTAGAATAATAATCCAATATAATCTTGATAAATAATGATATTGTAACATCAAAACATTACAACATTGGTTACATTTGAATCATAAGACCTATTAAACAATATATTTGTCACGATCCGTCCTAGTGGGGCCCGAGCCGCAACTCCCCAAGCCCACCTCCAATAGGCCAGGGGAAGGTGACTAGCACCAAGTAGGCATGCTACTAATGTGGGAGGCATTGCCTATAACCTGAAAACACGCACACACATCTCCAAGATCACAAAGATGAAAAGTAAAAAAATACTATAAATGGAAAAGATGCATGCACACACTAAAAACCAACCACATAGTACGATAGGAAAGTAAAGTACAAGAATGTAAATCCCTTGGCCAAAAATACAATCCCACAAAAAAGAATGTCTGTAACAAAGTCCAACCTGTAAGGAAAGGTGCTGGGACTATAATCTATATTCGTAGGAACACACCTCGGCCCGCCTGATCTCACTAAGCACCGTCTGGTCCTGGTCCACCTAGAATCCTATCAAAGGCTCGCTCGTATGCACAAGACACAACACGTGCTGGCAAAGCCCGTACAGGGGTGGGTATAACAATAACCAGTGGAACACCCCGAAACCACAAATGAAATACAACAAGGGAAAAAATACCACAAAGAAAGATACAGTCAGCTCTACACAGTATATGTCTATCGAACATGTAACAAGAATATCCAGATATACTCATACACGATCGACTACCGCGAAACCACTACTAAGAACCAGCTCGAAGATTCCACTAAGCATGCAACCAGGAGAACACACTCCTAGTTCTGAAGAGAGAGATTCAAAGTACTCTTTCTGGGAGGACACAATCCACAAGTTCCTTGAGAACATGAGTCTCAGATGAGGATCACAGCCAAGTCATGGGGTGATTCCGACAACTCAGTCTAAGCTAATCCGCTAAGCACAGGATCGGCGCCCGAGTAAAGTTGGTCATGTCGATACCAAGAACTCTACCTAGGGTTCCAGGAATGAATAGATGATCCGACTCTAAGCCTCATAGAGGGAATTCCAATAACTCTATTCTAGAAGTTCTGCTGAAGGGATCATACTCTTGTATAAAATAAATGATACCAGAACCTTCAGGGGATAACCAAGGGTACAAACCCTAAGAACTAGCCAAGTCACATAAGACAAGTAGCTTAATCCATGAAGAAAAGGTTACATGGCGTGTAGTATGGTTACACGCCGTGTTCCTTAACCCCGGGTACTACCCATGTAAACATCTGGTGTCATTCGTTCAAGCTGTGTAAAACCAAACTACACGGCGTGTAGAAAAAGTACACGCCGTGTTCCTTGACCCCGGGTACTGCCCGTGTAACCGGACAGTGTCATTAGGCATGTCGTATGAAAAGAAACTACACGACATGTTGAATAATCACATGCTGTGTCCGAGAATCTAGGCTCGCTCCGTATACGCTGGCCATGTGCCTGTACACGGTCTTTGCCCGTGTCCGTGTCGCCTGCCCGTGTACCAGTACACGGGGTATCCTGTGTATCAGGCCGGGTCTGGACGGGGAGGGGTATACATAGCGTGTCCTTGGTCGTGTACCCTGCCCGTGTCCATGTACTCCCGGACTACACGCCAGGTGGTCCGCCGATGAACACACGCCGTGTAGCCCATAATACACAGCGTGTAGTTGGGAAATTTCCAGAATGCCATCTTCTTCCTCGCGCTTCGGCCGATATTCCGGATCCACGATCTCTCGTCTG
The DNA here is from genome assembly GCA_963277665.1 of Viscum album. NCBI lineage: Eukaryota > Viridiplantae > Streptophyta > Magnoliopsida > Santalales > Viscaceae > Viscum > Viscum album. The sequence goes on from OY728127.1 coordinate 792,202,062, forward strand.
TTCTTCCCAATACTCCAGGGATTGGTTTGGATCATCATACGAACATCGAGATGGGTTTTTTCGACCATTAAACGGATCATAAACCTCGAACGATCCATCCGAAGAAAAATGCCTAAAAACTCATAACTCTCAATCCGCTCCGAATCGTCCGCCGATATCGTCATCGCACCTCTGTGGCACCGCTCCGGGGTTGGATCCATAGTTTGGGATTGTTGCGTCATAGAACAGATGCACAACGATCTATCATTCATTGCCCCGTGAAGAACATGAAGAACGTAGTGAGGAACCCGAGAATTTGGAGAAAAAGAACACAAAAAAATTGAGAGGGACGAACCTCGATCGATGTTCATGTCGATCTTGGTCTGTCACCATTAGGATGTTGAGCGAAACCAAAACAATTTCAAGAATCAAATCTCCACGATTCTCGAAAAATCCCATCCCACAAGAACGATCGATCCGCGGACTAATCTGTTAGTGGATTAGTCGGCGTTTGTCACGGAAATAAAAAACGGGGAAGAAAAATAACAAAACAAACATCCTACCTGGATTCCGCGGTGTTTGTCGGCGATGATCCGGTCGCTGCGTCGTCGTTGCTGCATTGGGAGGTTTTCTCTAGAGCCTCCAGAGCCACCAAGGGTTTCAGGGTTGTGAGGTTTATAACCCTAGACCCCTGCGCTAATCTTTATTTAAAAAGGATAAAGATATCCACTACAACAGTTTTATTAAAACATTTTAAATAAAATATTTTATTACTGTTACTTCCAAAACCCAGTTTTTTGCCACCAGATTGTGCCAGTTGATGTTAGGTCTCTTCTAGGGTAAACCCACTACTCTGAATGCAACAGTTCCATCATATATTTGATCCGAGCACCTGTTCGTGAGTTATTCCACTTTTTCAGGAAAACTGCACGCGCACGTAATTTAATTATTAAATTAAATTAAAATATTTGTTCCCGGCTCACCGGGCCTTAGAACTGCACGTCTTCTCAGAGCCTGGTCTTGAATTTATTCCCATATAATATTAAAATAATACATGGAAAAAATCTGGGACATTACACCACACCCATCTTAGGGATTCTATGTCTCCGAAATGCCAAAACAAAGGCTACTCAAACTGATGTGGGTACTGCACACGGATCTGAGCCTCCCGCTCCCACGTGCTCTCCTAGAGATTCTCATGCTGCCACCAGACATGCACCAAGGGAATAGCTCATCCATGAAGGATCTTCTCATGTCGATCCTCGATCTCTACTGGGTACTCTGCAAAGGTCACCCCATCGTCGATGTCCAGCTCGCCCCAGTCGATAATGTGCAATGGATTGTGCACGTACCTCTGTAGTCGTGACACATGGAAGACATTGTGTACCCGGTCCATCTGAGGAGGTAGAGCCAAGTGATATGAAACCTACCCAACTCTACATAGAATCTGAAAAGGGCCAACAAACCTCGGAGATAGCTTGTCGCCTCGGCCAAATCTCTGCAATCCCCGTCGAGGTGAGCCCCGAAGGAACACATGGTCTCCCTCCTCGAACTCCAAGGGCCTCCTACTCTAGTAGGAAAAAGAATTTTTACGACTCTGTGCAGTTTTCATCCATTCCTAGATGACCTTCACCTTTTCTCTAGTAGCTCTCACCATCTCTGGGCCCATGAGTGCTGACTCTCCTGGGTCAGTCCAGCAAGGTGGTGACCTATAAGGTCTCCCGTACAGAGCCTCGAATGGTGCCATACCAATAGTGGAATGATAAATGTTGTTGTAAGAAAATTCCAATAGTGGAGGGTGATCCTCCTAGTTTCGACCGAAGTCAAGAATTCAAGCTCGAAGCATATCCTCTAGGACCAGGATGGTCCGCTTTGTCTGACCATCAGTCTGGGGATGAAAAACTGTGCTCAAGCGTAATTGAGTCCCAAAATATTCCTGCAATCCCTTCCACAACCAGGATGTGAAATGAGCATCACGATCTAAAACTATCGTGGATGGAACTCCATGAAGTCGAAGTATCTCCTACACTTAGAGGGGCCCCAAGCTCTCTACTGAACTCTGCTCCTGTTTGGCTAGGAAGTGGGCCGACTTGGTGAGTCGATCAACGATCACCCAGATGGAATCGTGTCCCCTGGACGTATGTGGTAAACCCGTCCTGAAGTCCATGGATATCCCATCCCACTTCCACTCTGGCATCTCAAGGTGCTGAGTCAAACCCGCTGGCACCTGGTGCTCAGCCTGTACTTGCTAACACGTAAGGCACCGAGAGACAAACTCTGCCACACCCTTCTTCATTCTTGGCCACCAGAACTAATGTCGGAGGTCCTGATACATCTTTTCTGCGCCTAGATGCACCGCCAAAGGGGATGTATGGAAATCACTCAGAACCTCCTCCTGCAACATCGCTGGTACTACCATGCACCCTCTAAAAAGAACAACATGCTCCCCACCTTCTGAATATCCATCAGAAGCATCGCATGTGGATATCTGAGCACGTCGAGTCTCACAGCTAGCATCCTTGCGTTGTGCTTCCCTGACTCACTGTAAGAGTGGAGGGGTAACAACCATCGACTGAAGGTAAGCTCCCTCATCTCCATACATGAAGGATAACTATAAGGAGTCCAACTTCCTTGTCGCCTCATCCAGCAACTGTGAACTGGATTTACTACTGAGAGCATCTGCCACTACGTTCCACATTCAAGGAGTTTAAATGATCTCAAAGTCGTAATCCTGGAGGAACTCAAGCCATCGCCTCTGTCTCAAATTTAGATCCTTTTGAGAAAAGATATATCAGAGACTCGTGTGATCAAAGTAGACAGTAAACCACTCACCCATCGGGTAGTGCCACCACATCTTCAATTCGAAGACTACCCCTACCAACTCAAGATCATGGGTCGCGTAGTTCTGATCGTGTGGCCTCAACTGACGTGAGCCATAGGAAATCACTTCTTGCCTCTACATCAGGTCACAACCAAGCCCGGTTCCTAATGCTTCGTAGAACACTACATACTCGACACCCTCCTCTGGTAATCTCAATATTGGGGTGCTCATCAAACTCTGTGTCAACTGATGGAAAGCCTGCTGGAATCTCTCGGTCCACACGAAAGGCTGCCCCTTTCGGGTCAAAGCATTCATGGGTGCTTCAATCCTGGAGAAATCAAAGATGAATCTCTGATATTAGCCTGCCAACCCAAGGAAACTCCGCACCTCCATCTTGCTCCGGGGTGGCTCCCATGATAGCACTGCCTCCACCTTGGCTGGGTCCACTGCTACACCATCTGCCTAGATGACGTGTCCCAGAAAGTGGACCTCCTGTAACCAGAACTGAAACTTCGAGAGTGTCCCATACAACTGGTGCTCTTTGAGTGTGTCTAGAACCATCCTTAGGTGTCTCACGTGATCCTCCTTAGATGCAGAGTACATAAGGATATCATCGATGAAGACCACTAAAAACCGGTCTAGATAGGGCTGAATGATCGGGTTCATGAGTCACATGAACACTGTCGGGGCGTTCGTCATGCCGAAGGGAATCACCAAGTACTCATAGTGACCGTAGCGACATCTGAAAGCCATATTCGGTATATCCTCATCCCGTACTCGCAACTGTTGATAGCCTAATCGTAGATCAACCTTCGATAACCATCATGCCCCTCTCAACTGGTTGAAGAGGTCATCGATCCTCGGTAGTGGATACCGGTTCTTCATGGTCACCTGATTCAAGCGCCGATAATCCACACATAGCCTCAAGATCTTGTCTGCCTTCTTGGAAAATAGCACTAGGGCCGCCCTGGGTGAAACACTGGGTCTCACAAAGCCCTTCTTCTGCAAGTCGTCAAACTGCACCCTCAGCTCACGAATCTCTAAAAGAGCCATCCGATATGCTGATGCTGATATCGATGTCATCCTGGGTTGCAAATCAATGTAAAAATCTATCTCCCGATGGGGAGGTAGCCTGGGGACATCATCCGGAAAGACATCCTCGTACTTAGCCACTACTGCTGAAAACTGGGAACTCATAACATCAGCTACGCCGAGGGCTAGCCTAGCCAACTGATGTGAATTTGGTTGTCCCCTCCTATGAACGAGTCCATCTTGTGCTTCCTGGGTCTCTCTTTCACTGACAAAAGAGAACCTCATTCCATCACTGCGGACACACCGCACCCTTCGACAAAAATAGTCTATCTGGGCGTGAACTGTGGATAGCCAATCCATACCAAGAATGACATCATAATGCCTCGATGCTACCACCAAGAGGTTCCAACCGAAACTCTCGCCTCCAAGTGTTAGGTCACAATGTCTACAGATGTGTGTGATCTATGAATCTTCTCCAGTCAGTGTTTCCAAGTGTAAAGGTTGAGTCAACAGCTCAACTGGAATCTCAAGGTCTCGAACAAGATAAGCAGCCGGAAAGGAATGACTAGAACCTATGTCTATCAATACGGAATCCAAAGTATAAAAGACACAGATAGTACCTCTAATCATTCCGTGAGTACCTGGTTCATAAGACTCTACCGCCTGCAGCTGTCCCTGCCTCTGTCCACCAGCTCTCTAAGCCTGGGGTGGACCTCTTGGGGGTGGTGGTGGTAAAAGATCAAAACGTCGACCACCTCCACCTGCTCTCCCAACTCCCATACCACGTCCTCCACCACACAGATCTGTCTTCTCCACACGTTTCCTCTGCTTCGGTGGTCCATCCACTGCTCCCGTGTCAGTAGTATGGTGGTTCGGACAATCCCGAACGACATGTCCCCTGCCATCACATGAGTAGCATCGCCTCTCTCTAGGATGGCTGGATGCGCCCTGCAAACCTTGTACGATAGATCCCCTATCCTGGGATCTCCTCTGAAAATGTCTCCCACACCTGGGTCCCTGACGTCGGCTCCCTGCTGCCAAGGTCTCTTCTCCAGCTCGCCCACTACTCATATCTGCTATCTCTCTCTTCTCTATCAAAAAGCTATCGACCACGAGAGCCTGCTTGAGCACCCCAGCATAAGTATGAATTCTCATAGGGATGATGCTAGCTAGATTATCTCTGGGCAAGCCCCACTCAAAAGTCCGAGCTCTGAAGTACTGATATCTGACCATATCGATCGAGTACCACGAGAGGTCAGTAAACCTTGAAGAATAGTCAGCCACCGGCATGGCTCCCTACTGGAGGTGAAGAAGATCTTGTATGCGTACTGCTCTCAGGGTAACCGGTGAAAACTCCTATCTGAAGAGACACTCAATCTCCGACCATGAAAGTGTTCCCTCCTCGTGGGTCTGGATAACCAAACTCCACCATCGTCATGTCGAGCCCTGCCGAAGGCTCGCTGCTAGGATCACCATCTGGTCTGATGGTGTCCTGACCAAATGGAAGACTCTGGCCACTGCCTCAATCTAGTCCTCTGCTGCCTGAGGGTCAGACTCACCTTGAAACCATAGGGGTCTCTGTCTCTGAAACTCATGGAGTGTGCTCAGCCTGCACTCCTCCTCCATTGGCACAACAGGCACTAAACACTGATCCACAGGTGGTGGGATAACTAGCACACCACCTGGTGGAAAAACTGGGTGATCCGACCCCTGTATCGAGGCATCATCACTGAGGGGGTCAACCTCATGATCGAGCTGCTGGATCCTAATGGGTGCGCGTCGCAGAGGCATCCTGTTAAAGAAACAAGATGTATCTTAGTCAATGAGTATATCTGGAGAGCTGACTCAAAAAGGACATGGAAACCACAACCCATTACTATATGATGCATGTACCATTATTTTCCCCGCAACTAGTGTTCTCATGTTCCGAGTAGAAAAGTAGGTTATCAGAGTCCTTGTGTATGGATACGTTGGCCACCCGCACCAACACTGGGGTCCCTAGCCTGAAACCCGAACTCGAAACACATAACACTGCTGCCCCAAACCAACTCACAGACTCTCGGTCCTAATGTAGAACCGAAAACCTCTAATACCACTCTGTCACGACCCGTCCCAGTGGGGCCCGAGCCACAACTCCCCAAGCCCGCCTCCAATAGGCCAGGGGCTGGTGACTAGCACCGAGTAGGAATGCTACTAATGTGGGAGACATTGCTTATAACCTGTACACACGCACACACATCTCCAAGCCCACAAAGATGAAAAGTAAAAACTACTAAAAATGTAAAAGATACATGCATACATTAAAACCCAACCACAGAGTATGTCAGGAAAGTAAAGTGTAAGAAGGTAAATCCTTGGTACAGAAATACAAGATGATTATTCACTTAAAGTGGCTAATATTCATTGTTATGTTCTTAATATTAATGTTTTTAAAAGTTCATAAACATCAATTTTAGTCCAATTCAGAAATTGAACTTCATTTCCCATCATTGTGCAATTCATGCTTAAAATGTCAATTTGGGCCCACTCAATACTTTGCTTGTGGAAATTACAATATTCATCATTTTAATTTTAAATTTTGGGATATGATTGATCACTTTGTTTGGAACATTTTATCTTTTAGGTCTGATGGATGAATCCCAAAGGAAGATGGAGACTTTTGCGCCTGAAGGCAGAAACTTGTTGGAAAAAGCATAATGGGCCTAAGGCCCATCAAACAAATGTGGGGCCCAGAAACCAAGCCCAATGAAGCTCAAATTTATACAGTAGAAATATAAAAATATTAGGATCATTTTATTCAACTGTGGCCGGAGCTAATTCTGATGTTATCATGATGATAAAGGGATCTAAAGTTGAGATTTAAATGGTGGACATGACATTAATGCTCAAAAATCCGTCCCACCATTTCGACTATAACTTCCAAACGGCTAAGCGAAATTTCCTGAAATTTTTACAGATCATATTGGACAGCTGGATGAAGATATGTCTCTTCTACAGACCCTCCGGATTCGGCCTTCTTCAATTTCTAATTCACAAGTCAATGTGGTGGATGAATATGGATAGTTTTCCGGGTCAAATTCGAAACATCAATTTCCTTTTGATTATTCACCCTCCATTTGACTCTATTAATTGTTGGGGGTGAATTAATTGTTGGGGGATGTACCTAAGGCTCCTAATATGCCTATATAAGGAGCTATAGGTGAAGGGAATGGGGGTGAAAATTTTTCTTATCATCTTTTGTTGCTTGTTTCATTGTAAGGTTATGCTTCCAAATTTCCTTTGTAATGTTTTCCATTTCCATGTAAGTTTCTTTTTTGTATCTTTATGTTCTTAATCAACTTCTTTCTATTATATATTTTCCATTTCATTTATTAAAACTTTTTAATCACAAAGCACAGCGATATCCCTATGTTGTTGTGAATTAGTTCACACATAGGTGTGAATTTCATTCACACACACGGAAGAGTGCTCGTTATTTCCGCGGTTTTAATTTCTTCAATCCAATTCTTGTTAGCCATCTTCTGCCCACCATTGAGAGTATACCATCAATGGAGGGCTAAACCCTTAATGGGTTGATCTTAGGAGGATGCAAAGGCTGGATTGAATTTTATTTTATGAACGAATTGTTGTTAATTGGATAATTAATTTAAGACATCCATTCTTCAGTTATTTCTACACTTCATCTTTACTCTGTTTGAGCAAAATAAATTCAATTACTAAATGACCATATACCTCGGAGAGATCATGAATTTGGTTCTCTATGTGTATAAGGGATTAGTAATTGTGTTTAGTAAGCACCAAACCAGAAAATGATGAAGGTAGTGTTATTTTTGAAGAATGGATTCATCAAGAATTAATAAAACCAAAATTGTTTTCATTCAATCCACCTCGAGCATAATCCTAGATCAACCCATTTTCATTAAATTGAATTCACATATGTTTCTTAGTGTTATTTAAACCATCCAAAATCGAACCCAAAGTTGGCTACTTCAAAGCCCATCCCGCACCAAATCATAGTGTCTCAAGGTTACTTCTTCGGTCCCTGTGGATTCGATCCCTACTTGTACTTCAACGACCGCTTTTACCAGTAGGGTAAATTTGGGCGCAACCAAATTTTGGCGCCGTTGCCGGGGACCAAGTAAGTCACCTTAGAACATCTTTCTATTCTGCCTCATTTCTATTTTCTCATCCCCATTTCTCTTATCTTTTCCCCTTTCTTTTTTTGACCCCTGAAAATCACGATTCCAAATTTTCAAATAAATCCAATGGAGTATAATCAACAATATCCCTTCACAAACTCAGGATGGAATCAGTTTGAAAATTCACATTGGGAATCACCAACCTTTTTTAATCAACCTTTGAAAGAATACCCCACCCCTGATAACATGAACGAAATTTGTAATGATGAAGGTTTAAAAGAACAATTTCCATACCTATCAAGAATGATTCAAAAGATGACTAATGAGGAATTCCATGATGTCAAAACATCTATCAATCCTAATCCTGAAACAATTCTTCAAAAATTGTGTGAACAAATGGAAAATATGAATTCAGAGGTATCAAGTTTCAGACAAGAACTTCAAAGCATTAAAACTTGTGTGGGCCCCATTCTCACTCAAACCATCCCTTACTCAATATTGATAGAAGAATCTTGTAACACACAAACCCCTCAAGACTTTATTGAGGAACCAACCATTGGATTTGGGATAGTTGAAGATAATAAAGGAATTGTTGATGGGTGCTTAAATCAAGAGGAAATTAATTTTATGGATTCACAGGTGGAAAATTTGACATCATGGACTGAGTTTCCTAATTATAACTCCATTAATAATTTTTCAAAAACACTAATCACTGAAAAATTCGGAGAAATACCAAACATTGATCCCACACACACTTCAGATATTCAACTGGATAATTTTCAGGATGAATCTTATTTTCAAAATGAACCAATTCTTTCTAAATTTTTTGGAGAAGAAACTGATTTTGATTTAATTTGTCAATCCCCTTTAGGAAATTTCAATGAAACCGAGCTCAAAATCATTATCCTTCCTTCCCCAGACAAGAATTACATCATAGGTGATAAAAAGGACCTTGTAGTTTTAGTTCATTCATCTAATGAAGACAATAATTTTGGAATGGTCATTGATGTCTTAGGAAGGAATATAAGTTCAAATCGATCAACAATTTCATATATTCCTTGGATTTTACCAACAATTGTGGAAAATAGGATTTTACATGAAACAAATTTCAAAAAAATAATCAATCTCAATCTTATTGAAGTGGAAAAAGATGGGTTAATTAAAATTCTGAATGTTGGAATTGGATAAGTTGGGGGTAAAAGTCGAGCCAACGACGTTAAACAAAAGCGCTCCATGGGAGGCAACCCATGGTTTTCATGTTTCTAATCATTTTGAATCATTTTTTTTATATAATAAATTACCATAAACTGTTGACCTATTCTTCTTTTATGAGTAAGGATGGGTATGAAAGGGGAGCGCCATATTCATCCGTGTCACGTGGTGTGATCTCTGAGTAATACCTTACCCAGAAAATATAAAGAAGACAATGTATCATCAGTTTATTTTGTTTTGTTTTATTTTTTTTATAGGTTAAAAAAAATAAATGGACATGTTGAAATCCATAAGGAAAATCCAATCACCACCATCCAAGCCGCTGAGACTCAAATCCAGGATTGAAGGGAGACTATGGCATGCGCTATCATCATCAACCACTAGGTGACATCATTCCATGATTTTCATTTTAAATTTCTTCATTGAACTCTTCTCCTACCCCCTTCTAACTTTTCTATTCTTTAAACACTGGGGACAGTGTCATTCTAAGTTGGGGGGAGATAAAAAATGATTTTTTTTTATTTTGTGAATAAAAAAATGCATGAAAAGAAAAATTCCATTAACCATAAACATGATAAACACACATTGAAAACTCTAAAATTGAATATCAAATAAATTTTTCATGCCTTGATTCTGATTTTAATGCAAGTTTAAGTTCATGAGCATAGTTTTTGGAAAGTGCGGTTGTCCGATGTGATTTTTCAACGTTTACAATTTCATACTCTTAATAAAAATGCCACAATGCACGTCTACTGGATCGTGGGTATAAATTTGAGTTCTTGGGTCCCTTTCATTATATCATAGGGTTCTGGGGTCACTTTTAGTTTAATTTGAGTATCCAAACAAAACAAAAAAAAAACAAAAAAAAAACAAAAAAAAATTGAAAAAAAAAATAATGACCACATAGAGCAATGTTTTGTCCAAATGTGTGGCGTCCGACACTTGGGGATCGTGACTCCATAGTTGTCTTGCCCAGAGTTAGGATTTATATCTCTATTGTAGAGCATGAAATTGACAATATGTGTGGCGTCCGGCACTTGGGGATCGTGACTCCATAGTTGTCTTGCCCAGAGTTAGTCTTTTCATATCTACTTTGGTTAAAAAAAATAAAAAAAAAATCAAAAAAAATGGATACTCATCTTAAGGTTTAATGTGATTCCCACCTAGCGCTTCCATTTTTTCCCCTTGAACAATAAAATGGGCCCCATATCTTTTGTGATGCACAACACTTTATCATGCTTAATTGGAATTGGATGAAATGTGGCAATGAATTTGAACAAAGGAATGGGCTTGGGCTTGGTATATGCTTATGGACCTAGCTTGTTTTAAATGATTTTGATGGGTTCCATAATTTTTTTTCTATGAGGTCTTTTGGGTGAGCAATGTGTATTTAAAATGTTTTTGGAAAAGGGGATTTCAATTTCATATTTGTAATTTATTTTTCTCGGGACTAGCAAAACTCAAGTTCGGGGGTGTGATTAGTCACTTAAAGTGGCTAATATTCATTGTTATGTTCTTAATATTAATGTTTTTAAAAGTTCATAAACATCAATTTTAGTCCAATTCAGAAATTGAACTTCATTTCCCATCATTGTGCAATTCATGCTTAAAATGTCAATTTGGGCCCACTCAATACTTTGCTTGTGGAAATTACAATATTCATCATTTTAATTTGAAATTTTGGGATATTATTGATCACTTTGTTTGGAACATTTTATCTTTTAGGTCCGATGGATGAATCCCAAAGGAAGATGGAGAATTTTGTGACTGAAGGCAGAAACTTGTTGGAAAAAGCATAATGGGCCTAAGGCCCATCAAACAAATGTGGGGCCCAGAAACCAAGCCCAATGAAGCTAAAATTTATAAAGTAGAAAGATACAATTATTAGGATCATTTTATTCAACTGTGGCCGGAGCTAATTCTGATGTTATCATGATGATAAAGGGATCTAAAGTTGAGATTTAAATGGTGGACATGACATTAATGCTCAAAAATCCGTCCCACCATTTCGACTATAACTTCCAAACGGCTAAGTGAAATTTCCTGAAATTTTTACAGATCATATTGGACATATGGATGAAGATATGTCTCTTCTACAGACCCTCCGGATTCAGCCTTCTTCAATTTCTAATTCACACGTCAATGTGGTGGATGAATATGGACAGTTTTCCGGGTCAAATTCGAAACATCAATTTCCTTTTGATTATTCACCCTCCATTTGACTCTATTAATTGTTGGGGGTGAATTAATTGTTGGGGGATGTACCTAAGGCTCCTAATATGCCTATATAAGGAGCTATAGGTGAAGGTAATGGGGGTGAAAATTTTTCTTATCATCTTTTGTTGCTTGTTTCATTGTAAGGTTATGCCTCCAAATTTCCTTTGTAATGTTTTCCATTTCTATGTAAGATTCTTTTTTGTATCTTTATGTTATTAATCAACTTCTTTCTCTTATATATTTTCCATTTCATTTATTAAAACTTTTTAATCACAAAGCACAGTGATATCTCTGTGTTGTTGTGAATTAGTTCACACATAGGTGTGAATTTCATTCACACACACGGAGGAGTGCTCGTTATTTCCGCGGTTTTAATTTCTTCAATCCAATTCTTGTTAGCCATCTTCCACCCACCATTGAGAGTATACCATCAATGGAGGGCTAAACCCTTAATGGGTTTATCTTAGGAGGATGCAAAGGCTGGATTGAATTTTATTTTATGAACGTATTGTTGTTAATTGGATAATTAATTTAAGACATCCATTCTTCAGTTATTTCTACACTTCATCTTTACTGTGTTTGAGCAAAATAAATTCAATTACTAAATGACCATATACCTCGGAGAGATCATGAATTTGGTTCTCTAAGTGTATAAGAGATTAGTAATTGTGTTTAGTAATCACCAAACCAGAAAATGATGAAGGTAGTGTTATTTTTGAAGAATGGATTCATCAAGAATTAATAAAACCAAAATTGTTTTCATTCAATCCACCCCGAGCATAATCCTAGATCAACCCATTTTCATTAAATTGAATTCAAATAAGTTTCTTAGTGTTATTTAAACCATACAAAATCGAACCCAAAGTTGGATACTTCAAAGCCCATCCCGCCCCAAATCATAGTGTCTCAAGGTTACTTCTTCGGTCCCTGTGGATTCGATCCCTACTTGTACTTCAACGACCACTTTTACCAGTAGGGTAAATTTGGGCGCAATCAAATTTTGGCGCCGTTGCCGGGGACCAAGTAAGTCACCTTAGAACATCTTTCTATTCTGCCTCATTTCTATTTTCTCATCCCCATTTCTCTTATCTTTTCCCCTTTCTTTTTTTGACCCCTGAAAATCATGATTCCAAATTTTCAAATAAATCCAATGGAGTATAATCAACAATATCCCTTCACAAACTCAGGATGCAATCAGTTTGAAAATTCACATTAGGAATCACCAACTTTTTTAATCAACCTTTGAATGAATACCCCACCCCTGATAACATGAACGAAATTTGTAATGATGAAGGTTTAAAAGAACAATTTCCATACCTATCAAGAATGATTCAAAAGATGAATAATGAGGAATTCCATGATGTCAAAACATATATCAATCCTAATCCTGAAACAATTCTTCAAAAATTGTGTGAACAAATGGAAAAAATGAATTCAGAGGTATCAAGTTTCAGACAAGAACTTCAAAGCATTAAAACTTGTGTGGACCCCATTCTCACTCAAACCATCCCTTACTCAATATTGATAGAGGAATCTTGTAACACAAAAACCCCTCAAGCCTTTATTGAGGAACCAACCATTGGATTTGGGATAGTTGAAGATAATAAAGGAATTATTGATGGGTGCTTAAATCAAGAGGAAATTAATTTTATGGATTCACAGGGGGAAAATTTGACATCATGGACTGAGTTTCCTAATTATAACTCCGTTAATAATTTTTCAAAAACACTAATCACTGAAAAATTCGGAGAAATACCAAACATTGATCCCACACACACTTCAGATATTCAACTTGACAATTTTCAGGATGAATCTTATTTTCAAAATGAACCAATTCTTTCTAAATTTTTTGGAGAAGAAACTGATTTTGATTTAATTTGTCAATCCCCTTTAGGAAATTTCAATGAAACTGAGCTCAAAATCATTATCCTTCCTTCCCCAGACAAGAATTACATCATAGGTGATAAAAAGGAACTTATAGTTTTAGTTCATTCATCTAATGAAGACAATAATTTTGGAATGGTCATTGATGTCTTAGGAAAGAATATAAGTTCAAATCGATCAACAATTTCATATATTCCTTGGATTTTACCAATAATTGTGGAAAATAGGATTTTACATGAAACAAATTTCAAAAAAATAATAAATCTCAATCTTATTGAAGTGGAAAAAGATGGGTTAATTAAAATTCTGAAAGTTGGAATTGGATAAGTTGGGGGGTAAAAGTCGAGCCAACGACGTTAAACAAAAGCACTGCATGGGAGGCAACCCATGGTTTTCATGTTTCTAATCATTTTGAATCATTTTTTTTCATATAATAAATTACCATAAACTGTTGACATGTTCTTCTTTTATGAGTAAGGATGGGTATGAAAGGGGAGCGCCATATTCATCCGTGTCACGTGGTGTGATCTCTAAGTAACACCTTACCCAGAAAATATAAAGAAGACAATGTATCATCAGTTTATTTTGTTTTGTTTTATTTTTTTTATAGGTTAAAAAAAATAAATGGACATGTTGAAATCCATAAGGAAAATCCATTCACCACCATCCAAGCCGCTGAGACTCAAATCCAGGATTGAAGGGAGACTATGGCATGCGCTATCATCATCAACCACCAGGTGACTTCATTCCATGATTTTCATTTTAAATTTCTTCATTGAACTCTTCTCCTACCCCCTTCTAACTTTTCTATTCTTTAAACACTGGGGACAATGTCATTCTAAGTTGGGGGGAGATAAAAAATGATTTTTTTATTTTGTGAATAAAAACATGCATGAAAAGAAAAATTCCATTAACCATAAACATGATAAACACACATTGAAAACTCTAAAATTTAATATCAAATAAATTTTTCATGCCTTGATTCCGATTTTAATGCAACTTTAAGTTCATGAGCATAGTTTTTGGAAAGTGCGGTTGTCCGATGTGATTTTTCAATGTTTACAATTTAATCCTCTTAATAAAAATTCCACAATGCACGTCTACTGGATCGTGGGTGTAAATTTGAGTTCTTGGGTCCCTTTCATTATATCATAGGGTTCTGGGGTCACTTTTAGTTTAATTTGAGTATCCAAAAAAAAAACAAAAAAAACAAAAAAAAAACAAAAATAAATTGAAAAAAAATAATAATGACCACATAGAGAAATGTTTTGTCCAAAAGTGTGGCGTCCGACACTTGGGGATCGTGACTCCATAGTTGTCTTGCCCAGAGTTAGGCTTTATATCTCTATTGTAGAGCATGAAATTGACAATATGTGTGGCGTCCGGCACTTGGGGATCGTGACTCCATAGTTTTCCTGCCCAGAGTTAGTCTTTTCATATCTATTGTGGTTAAAAAAAATAAAAAAAAAAATGGATACTCATCTTAAGGTTTAATGTGATTCCCACCTAGCGCTTCCATTTTTTCCCCTTGAACAATAAAATGGGCCCCATATCTTTTGTGATGCACAACACTTTATCATGCTTAATTGGAATTGGATGAAATGTGGCAATGAATTTGAACAAAGGAATGGGCTTGGGATTGGGATATGCTTCTGGAACTAGCTTGTTTTAAATGATTTTGATGGGTTCCATAATTTTTTTTCTATGAGGTCTTTCGGGTGAGCAATGTCTATTTAAAATGTTTTTGGAAAAGGGGATTTCAATTTCATATTTGTAATTTATTTTGCTCGGGACTAGCAAAACTCAAGTTGGGGGGTGTGATTAGTCACTTAAAGTGGCTAATATTCATTGTCATGTTCTTAATATTAATGTTTTTAAAAGTTCATAAACATCAATTTTAGTCCAATTCAGAAATTGAACTTCATTTCCCATCATTGTGCAATTCATGCTTAAAATGTCAATTTGGGCCCACTCAATACTTTGCTTCTGGAAATTACAATATTCATAATTTTAATTTGATATTTTGGGATATGATTGATCACTTTTTTTGGAACATTTTATCTTTTAGGTCCGATTGATGAATCCCAAAGGAAGATGGAGACTTTTGCACCTGAAGGCAGAAACTTGTTGGAAAAAGCATAATGGGCCTAAGGCCCATCAAAAAAATGTGGGGCCCAGAAACCAAGCCCAATGAAGCTCAAATTTATACAGTAGAAAGATAAAAATATTAGGATCATTTTATTCAACTGTGTCCGGAGCTAATTCTGATGTTATCATGATGATAAAGGGATCTAAAGTTGAGATTTAAATGGTGGACATGACATTAATGCTCAAAAATCCGTCCCACCATTTCGACTATAACATCCAAACGGCTGAGCGAAATTTCCTGAAATTTTTACAGATCATATTGGACAGCTGGATGAAGATATGTCTCTTCTACAGACCCTGCGGATTCGGCCTTCTTCAATTTCTAATTCACACGTCAATGTGGTGGATGAATATGGACAGTTTTCCGGGTCAAATTCGAAACATCAATTTCCTTTTGATTATTCACCCTCCATTTGACTCTATTAATTGTTGGGGGTGAATTAATTGTTGGGGGATGTACCTAAGGCTCCTAATATGCCTATATAAGGAGCTATAGGTGAAGGGAATGGGGGTGAAAATTTTTCTTATCATCGTTTGTTGCTTGTTTCATTGTAAGGTTATGCTTCCAAATTTCCTTTGTAATGTTTTCCATTTCCATGTAAGTTTCTTTTTTGTATCTTTATGTTCTTAATAAACTTCTTTCTCTTATATATTTTCCATTTCATTTATTAAAACTTTTTAATCACAAATCACAGTGATATCTCTGTGTTGTTGTGAATTAGTTCACACATAGGTGTGAATTTCATTCACACACACGGAGGAGTGCTCGTTATTTCCGCGGTTTTAATTTCTTCAATCCAATTCTTGTTAGCCATCTTCCGCCCACCATTGAGAGTATACCATCAATGGAGGGCTAAACCCTTCGTGGGTGGATCTTAGGAGGATGCAAAGGCTGGATTGAATTTTATTTTATGAACGAATTGTTGTTAATTGGATAATTAATTTAAGACATCCATTCTTCAGTTATTTCTACACTTCATCTTTACTGTGTTTGAGCAAAATAAATTCAATTACTAAATGAACATATACCTCGGAGAGATCATGAATTTGGTTCTCTAAGTGCATAAGGGATTAGTAATTGTGTTTAGTAAGCACCAAACCAGAAAATGATGAAGGTAGTGTTATTTTTGAAGAATGGATTCATCAAGAATTAATAAAACCAAAATTGTTTTCATTCAATCCACCCTGAGCATAATCCTAGATCAACCCATTTTCATTAAATTGAATTCACATTGGTTTCTTAGTGTTATTTAAACCATCCAAAATCGAACCCAAAGTTGGCTACTTCAAAGCCCATTCCGCACCAAATCATAGTGTCTCAAGGTTACTTCGTCGGTCCCTGTGGATTCGATCCCTACTTGTACTTCAACGACCGCTTTTACCAGTAGGGTAAATTTGGGCACAACCACAAGACCACCATAAAGAAAGTATGTAACAAAGTCCAAACTATAAGGAAAGGTACTGGGACTGTAATCTGTAGCTGTAGGAACAAACCTCGGCCCACCTGATCTCAATGAGCACCATCTGGTCCTGGTCCACCTAGAATCCTGTCAAAGGCTCGCTCGTCTTCACAAGACATGACACCTGTGGGAAATGCCCGTGCAGGGGTGAGTATAACAATACCAATAAGGACACCTCACAACAACAAAGGAAATACAACAAGGGAAAAAATACCACAAATAAAGATACAGTCAGCTATACACAGTATATGTCTACCGAACCTATAACAAGAATATCCAGATATACTCTTACATGATTGATTACCGCGAAACCACCCCTAAGAACCAGCTCGAAGATTCCACTAAGCATGCAACCGGGAGAACACACTCCTAGGTATGAAGAGAGATATTCTAAGTACTCGTTCAGGGAGGAAACACTCCACAAGTACCTTGAGAACATGATTCTCAGATGAGGATCATAGCCATGTCATGGGGTGATTCCGAAAACTCAATCTGAGCTAATCCGCTAAGCAGAGGATTGGCACCCGAGTAAATTTGGTCATGTCAATACCAAGAACTCTACCTAGGGTTTCGGGAATAAATAGAGGATCTGGCTCTAAGACTCATAGAGGGGATTCCAACAACTCTATTCAGGAAGTTCTGCTGAAGAGTTCATACTGTGGTATAAATGAAATGATACCAGAACCTTCAGGGGATAACCAAGGGTACAAACCCTTATAACTAGTCCAAGTCATAAAAGACAAGTGGCTTAAGCCATGAAAAAAAGGTTACATGGTGTGTAGTATGGTTACACGCCGTGTTCCTTAACCCCGGGTACTGCCCGTGTAAACGACCCGTGTCATTCGTTCAAGCCGTGTAAAACCAAACTACACGGCGTATAGAAAAGGTACACACCGTGTTCCTTGACCCCGGGTACTGCCCGTGTAACCGGACCATTTCATTCGGGTTATCGGATGGAAAGAAACTACACGGCGTGTAGAATAATCACACGCAGTGTCCAAGAATCTGGGCTCGCTCCGTGTACGCTGGCCATGTGCCCGTACACGGTCTCTGCCCATGTCCACGTTGCCTGCCCGTGTACCAGTACACGGGGTATCCTACGTATCTGGTCGGGTCTGGCCGGGGAGGGGTATACACGGCGTGTCCCTGGCCGTGTACCCTTCCCGTGTCTGTGTACTCCTAGAGTACATGCCAGGTGGTCTGCCAACGAACACATGTCGTGTAGCCCATACTACACGGCGTGTAGTCGGGAAATTTACAGAACGCCGTCTTCTTCCTCACGCTTCGGACGATCTTCCGGATCCATGATCTCTCGTTTGTTCGTCCCGATACTCAAGGTATTGGTTTGGTTCGTCTTACGAATACCGCGACAGGTGTTTTAGGACTTTAAAACGGATCATAAACCTCGAACGATCCATCTGAAGAAAAATGCCCAAAAACTCATAACTCTCAATCCGCTCCAAATTGTCCGCTGATATCGTCATCTCACCTCCGTGGCACCGCTCCGGGGATGGATCCACGTTTTGGGATCGTTGCGTCACAGAATGGATGCGCAACGGTCCATCATTCATTACCCAATGAAGAACACGAAGAACGCAGTGAAGAACGCGATAATTTGGGGAAGAAGAATAGAACAAAATCGAGAGGGACAAACCTCGATCGATGTTCGTGTCAATCTTGGTCTGTCACCGTTATGATGTTGAACGAAACCAAAACAATTTCAAGAATCAAATCCCCATAATTCCCACAAAATCCCATCCCGCAAGAATGATCGATCCGTGGGCTAATCTGTTCGTGGATTAATCCGCGTTCATCATGGAAATAAAAAACGGGGAAGACAAATCTCAAAACAAACATCCTACCTGGATTCTGTGGCGTTCGTCAGTGATGATCCGGCCACTGCGTCGTCGTCGCCACATTGGGAGGTTTTTTCCAGAGCCTTCAGAGCCCCCAAGGGTTTTAGGGTTGTGAGGTTTGTAACCCTGGACCCCTGCGCTAATCTTTATTTAAAAAGGATAAAGATATCCACTACAACATTTTTAATAAAATATTTTAAATTAAATATTTTATTACGGTGATGTCCAAAACCCAGTTTTCACCACCGGCCTGTGACAGTTGATGTTAGGTCTCTTCTAGTGTAAACTCGCTGCTCTAAACGCAACGGTGCCATCAGATTTTTCATCCGAGAACCTATTCGTGAGTTATTCCACTTTTTCAGGAAAACCGCAGGTGTGCGTAATTTAATTTTTAAATTAAATTCAAACAGTTGTTCCCGGCTCAGCGGGCCTCGGAACTATATGCCGTCTCAGTTCCTGGTCTCAAATTAATTCCCATATAATATTAAAATAATACATGGAAAAAATCCGGGACATTACAATATTAAAATTGATATTAGATATAATTTATATTAGGATATTTATGATATATTATTTCAATATGGATTTATATTCACCTCATAGGATAGGACATGTGAATAACATAATATATATATCAATGAAGAAAAATTGAGAAAACAATCCTTTACCACATTAGTAACTTTTGACCAGTAATACCAATTCAAGAGAGAAAATAAAATAGATATGTTGATCCCAATAATGTGTAAGACCCATATCATAAAATAAATTATTTTTTAATATATAAACAATAAAAAATAAATATTTGTAGAATATGGAATATGACTCACAAAAAACAAACATTAGATGGAAATATCATATAATAAGTATGTACTTCCTTTGAAAAAATTATAACCTCCTATATGATAATTATATTTTAATTATAAATATATTATAAAAAAATATTTTATATATAAAACCATATATTATTTACTTATGACCTTTTAGTACACATTTATTTAAAATTCCATGTTAATATCATGTTCCTGGGAAAAACTACTTTGTTCTTCATGTAAGTTTTCAATTTCTTATTTTTGGTCCACATAAATTGATCATGGATATATAATATATTGAATAATAACCATCAAATAAATATCCCATATATTCATTATATATTTATTTATATTAATTCATAAAATTTGGAGATATAAAATTAAATACATCATTCATGGAGATGGTAGGTCATATGTATACATTAATGCGATTTCCATTTTATGGGTGGATGAAATTATAGAAAGGAAAATAATATATTACATTTTTATAATAATTTTTTTAAAATATATATCACATATTTTCATCAAATGTACACTAATTAACTCCCATTTAAGGATTTATTAAACAAATAATACTGTTTCGTGAGGAGGTATTCCTCCATACACACAAATAACATTTTGTTACCCCCCATGGAATGGATAGGAAGCAAGTATATGTGATATAATAATTCCAAAATTATAATTTTGTTAAATATATAATATATATTCATTTAATCTATCCTTATTACCGTCCATGTTAAATGGAAATGAAAAACAACACATCGGTTCTTGAGGCAGTAGTCCACCTTACAAATGAGGGACATTATCATTTTTCAATGGGTTTGGAGGTAAGAATGTTGATGTGAAAAGATAATTCAAGTAGATATATAATATAATAAATAAAATACATAAAAAATAAATCGAAAACTATATTTAGTATTTAGAGGTGTTGATAGAAAATGTATAATTTCATTTTGTGAGGTGGTAGTCCACCATACACAATATTGAATGTTTTGTTTCCCATTTTATCGAAGATTATATAGAAATAAGTTATTAATTTTCCATAAAAACCTAAAAGAGTATCAGATATATTATTGTTTTTATATATTCATTTTTGAATATTTTTTTTATGTTTTAGATTAATAAATTAGACAAAAATATAGATTTAATAATTGTACATATTCTGTAGAGAACCATATTATGTTTGTTCCTAAATAATTATTTGGATAGCTTAATAATTAATATAAAACCATTAGGATGTTTATAGTGATGTAGGGAAGATATTTGGTATGTTCATGGAAAAAAAATTGTCTTTGAAATTGTGAAGAGTAGAGGACTTGGGATGACCTTTTATAAATTGGGGAGTTGACAAAAATGAAATATTTCAAAAGAATAAAGTTTTATCACCTTTTTTATGTGCCTAAAATCTCCAAAATGGCCCATTCACTAACCATAGATTTTATTAGGTTGAAATATGACTATAAAATGTTTTTTAAATGATTATATTTCCTTTTATACCTTATATCATTAGTTTAACCCCTCATAAATCCATTTTAACATCCAAAATGATAATTAATTTTTTCTATTTTTACTAATCATTATGGTACACAATTTAGTTGAACCAAATATATAATATAAATTATTATTATTACAAATATGGAATCAGTTTTCCAAAATTCCATTCACATAATTGGAAAATTTTAATTTAATTTTAACCTTGTATACGTGATGAGAAATGTAGTTTTCCAAAGAGAAAATATCCTAATGATTATAAAGTATTTATATCAAAATTTAACATGATTTTTTTTTGAAAAAACATAAATTAGATTAATATATATATATATTTATATAATTTTACTATTATAAATATTAAAATAAAACTTATCATATAAATACAATGAATGATAATTTAATTTTTTTATAAAAAAGTGTATTTTTCACCATTAACTACAAATTTTATCATTGTAGGGAATTCATGAAAAATCATTAAATGATAAATTTTACATGATGATATAAAAAATTATGTTTTTTTAACGAAATATATCTTATTGACGTTGAAAAAAATAATTATAAAAGTATGTATATAATATGTGAAAACACAACTTTTTAGAGAAATACCATTTGTAAGATAACTCAATTATTTATTGAATTATCATCCTAGAAAATAGATAAGAATAATTTAAAAATATTATTGATTTAATAGTGTAAAAATTTCATTAAAATAATTAACCTAAATTTATTTTAAATTCTTTTATGGTAAAACAAATTTTTCGCATAAAAATAATTTTATAGAAAAAGGTTTTATTGTGACCCATGCTTCTCATATATGAATATTAAAAAAATTAGATAAATATTCATTACATTAAACAAATAAATACATTATTAACATAATAGTTTAGTGCCTTTGGAAACATGGAACTCAATCCTCTTAATTCATGAATAGTATTAAATGTCCCACATAAACACATTCTTATTTAGTAATGTTACATAAAACCATTCATTGTTACTTATGGAAAGGAAATATAAAAATGAGTATGCTCAAATTGTCAATATAGAAAAATATGGGTAATAAATAAGAATAACATTATAATAAGGGTATGAGTACATGAGAATAACATTCTAAAACCATAACCAAGAAATAAAATATTATAATAGCGAGTTAGGGTATAAATATTGACCATTGAAATAGAATTAATCAAAATTAATTAAAAGAAAATGATCCCTGGGAGAATAAAATTGGAATAATTTATTTAATTTTGGAATACACATATAAATATAATATCACAAATTAAGGTTGTAAACAAAGAAATTCTTAACATGTTAGACATGGTATAATCATTTATGTACCTTCTTTGAGACTAGGATAAACTCTAGTGTAACTTTTTATTTCGGGAAAGGGATAACCTCTGGTGTACCCTTTTCATTCAGGGATTAGACAACATCCTCTATACCCTATTGATTCGAGATTGGGACAACCTCCCATGTACCCTCTTCTTTTAGGTTTGTGATAACTTCTTATTTACCATTTTATTTTAGGATTGGGATAACCTCCCAGTCACCCTATGAGAAAATATATTATTTATTATTACCCAATATAGTAGAGGGATATGTTTCTCCCATACATCCTAGTTATAATGTTACTAGAATCCTTGTCTATAATGTAACTATCATCATATAAGGATAATCAATCATGTGTGTGAAATAAGATCATAAAAAATAATCATATTAGAACCCATGAAATCAAATGGGTTTTATAAACATTTCATCCTATCATAACATGTAGAATTAATATAGGATTCATAATCATTTTAATATATCATTATTTTTGATCATTTTGGGAAAGAAATGGGTTTCCTTATAATTTTATCATGATATAACCGATGGATGAAAAATTGTCCTCATACATATCTTTTCATCATTAAAAATTCAATGAAAGAATAAAAATGGTATCCTTGGTTCATATACCCATCAAAGAATAAATTACATCAAGCTAAGTCGTCTTAGATAGAGAATGATTTTTAATGTAAATCACATGAAACATTTATTTGTTAAGATAAAATTTCATTAATAATATGGTTTTTGGGAAAAAATCTATAAAACAATTGGGAAATACATTCATTTGAAAATAAACTAAAAACATATAAAAACTTCATTAAAAATATATTAAATCATTTCTTTAGAAAAATATCATTTCCACTTTCAAAACACTTTTTAAAATATTTTAAATTTCAAAAATCATATCCATTCCAAATTACCTTGAAAATTTATTAACGAATACTCAATAAAATAATGGTTATGATAGCATGAAATTTTGTTCATTCCATACACAATGACTACTTTCTCATTTTTATAAGAGCCAAACATCCATTATTTTTAAAAAACTTATGAGTATTATTTTAAATTATTAACCAAAAATACAATAATTTGTATAAAATACATTAATAAATTATTTGTATAATGATAAATATATTTTTGAAAGCATGTTTAGAAAAAAAGTTTTTTAAGAAAAGTGGATTTAAATTAAAAAGATGAATAAACATAGTTTTTTTTTAAAAAATATTCCCAATTATTGTATGTACACAAGAGTGGAATATTGGTACTATTAATTAAAAATATTTAGTAACCAATAGAGAATGAAAATTATTGTGCTTCATGGGAGACATATCATACTATTTTCCCGTCATAATACTAAAAAAACTAATAATAAATGATTTGATTGTAATCATCAATATATTTCTTTGAAATTAACATCCAAGAATTCATGTCCAAAATACCCCAATAACAATCCATGGTCGCATATGCTCAATCCATCAATCAAAAATGGGAAAAATATACAAAATCTATTTAAAATAAAATTTCCCATTCTTTGTTTCAATATGCCAATTTCTTTTCAAAACCAAAACATTGGTTTTTAATCATTTAATAATTTTTCAAACCAAACCCAATATTAGGTATTTATAAATTCAATTGAAGACATTTTTTCTCAGACATAAATTTTAAAAATCAATCAATTTAAAAGTAAAACCCAATATCCAATTCCATTGGAATTTGGGGTTTTCCCTAAAATCTATACAATATAATTTGGTATCCTAATTGGAATAGAATTGTGTTTATGTTAAAATAAATGGATAGAAATTATAAAAATAAGAAATTAATGTTTTAAAGTGTAATAAAATATTAAATATAACCACCTACCTTTACTATAGAATCACAGTTCCTACAATGGGACTCACTAATGAAAAATGAAGACATAGAAGATCTAGTAACTCAATGTAGAATAAATATTCATCAAAAAAGAGTTTATATCACTTAATACCAAGATGATCTATCAAACCCCAAGGAGTAAAATAGAAAGAGACAAAAGGGAAAAGAATAATTCTTAATTGAGAGATGAACTACAACCAACAAAATAATCAATCACTGAACATATGATCTGGAGGGATTTTAGATCTCAAATATAACCTAATAATAACCAATAAGTTGATATCAAGGAAACCTAGAGAGAGGGCATAATGATTTCATCAAAACCACTAGCTTAAAACTAACCCATGGGATTCTACATGACATGTAACAAAATTACACATCATGTAATTTTTGAGTCCCTAATATGCCATAAAATCCATAAAATAACATTGAAAATATAATTTTTAATTTTTACATTGCATGTAAATTTTATGTCACATGTATCTATGCACACTATGTACCCATTTCATAGAATCTTCCAGGGGAAAATTAGGCATCTTGTAAACCCATTACACTACATGTAAATAACTACAAGAATAAAGAAACTATAGGTTTTATGCTGAAAATTTCAACAACTACCTATCGTCACCATTATGGGTATCGAACCATTTCCTTCTTATTATTACCCAGTTGTCAAAAAAGGAAACCTAGAAGAAAGTTCTACTATATGCCTATCATAAAAGGTGAAGGGGTGTTTGAATACCCCCCGCCCCCACAAGAACATTTTATCCCCATAAATCATGTCAATAAGTATCTATATTAGAAATCATATTCCACTTCTCTACCACCAGTGCCCCACATTCCCCTTTATCATGATAAATAGTACCATTCTATCATAGCACATTGACCAATGGAATAATTTTTCCATGAAGAACCATTGTCTCATAATCAATTATCCAAATGGGATTATCAGTGATAGAAAAACGAGAATCACCATCATGATAACTCCAACTCAAAACCTTATATGGATCAGAAAGATACATTTGTAGTTGAGATACAAGGAAACAATTACATATCAACATAAATTATGGTGAATGTTATAAATGGTAATATGAATTCCCCATCTTCTCAACAACATAAAAACGTCTCACAGAATAAGGAGAATGGTTTCCATACCTCTAAATCTGTTGATGACTGAAATGAGGTGAATCATTCAATAACACCTCCTTACCCACAAAAAACTCCAATATTATACAGTACTAATAAACTAAAGATTTATTTTTGCTCTATATAGTCAACAATCACTAGAAAATAAACTAAATATTTATTGTTTTCTCTTATATCAATCATAGTTCAACCAAGTATAATTCACTAATATCAAACCAACATAATGGAGATTTACAAGTCCATCCCTACAAGGCCTCTAATGGAGACATTATGATCACATACTAGTTACTATTTTTCTAATAAAACTAAATCAATCCCAAATAGACATCCTAAGATCCACTAAAATAAAGGATGTAATATTGAAGCATATCCTCAATAGTATATTTATCCCTAACTATTTATCCATCCATATTTGTATGGTATTTCGTACTCAAATGAGCAAGAAATCCTACTGACTCTGGAAGGCCTATCCATATATGAGAAGAAAAATGGGGATATTTATGATTTTATATAGCCTATGGAACTTCATGATAACCACACTCTCTATCAAATACTTATTTCCCAGATCCTCAACATTAGTTTCATCATGAATGGGTATAATGTGAGAATATCTTTCTCGCCTATTGATTATAAATAATATCAAATTCTTCATTCTATGGGTACATTTAAACCCAACCACAATATACAATAAAATCTCATCCCACACCCGAGTTAGTACTATATGTGGATGAAGCAATCTCTAATGTCATTAATGTATAACCTTGACTTATTATCAATTATATCTCTATGAAAAAAATCAATGATGCCTCATCTCATAAATGGACACCAAAATCATCACCACATGTCAGAAAACATCATTGTGGTTCCTAGGTTCACATACCACTGAGAATTATTGAAATCACCTAACACACCTTTACTTACAAGAATTGTAACAATGTACTTGTTCCAAAAACATAGTATACCATATATGGAGAATGAAAAATCAACAATAGTCTCTCCAACCTAATGAGTTATTCTAATTCCATGGAATCCATCATCAAGATACTGCTCTTGAAGGAGCTTCTCAAGATGAGCATAGGTCAATAGAACAGCGGCCAATAAAACATTTGCCCCTATTTCCTGAACTCCAATATGAAACTATGAAAAAGGGAAATATATTTCCACTCTTCTGATGATTATTTCATGGAATGGGTTAGATTATTTCTTCTTAATACATCAACAATGAAATTACCTTTAACGGGCATATCTGAAATATAAAAATCATAATATTCTAGGTACTCCTCCTATAATCTCTATTGGATATTCAAGCCATTTTAAGAGAATATTTAACTTAAGAACATGTGTAAAAAATTAATGGTAATCCATTATCCATAAAATTAATGTTGTTGACTCATAATCGAATACATCATAGCTAAATTTCCAAGTTCATGGGTTTGATAATTTTTCTCACGTGTCTAAAAATTACAAGATCCATAGGTAATGAAATGATCCCACTGCATAAGAACACATCCCAACCCCAAACCAAATGCATCATAGAAAACGACATGTCCATTATCTGCATCTAGAAGTGTCAATCCCATTGAAAATGTCAAAATATTTCTTGTATCTATAGAGGAATTCTGACACTTCTCATCCTAATAAAACATTACCCTCATCCTAGTTATATTATTCTCCAAAAAGTCCAGCATCCAAAAATCCTTTATGAACTAGTGATAATATCTAGTAAAATAGAAGAAGCTCCAAATCATGAAAACATTATGTGGTTTATCCAATGTTATAATATATTTCACCATCTATGGATCAATAGATACTCTATGTTCCAAAAATATATTTCCCAAGAACGTCGCTTCCTAAATCTAGAAAATACATTTCGATAGATTTCTATTAAGTCACAGATTTTGTTAAAATTTCATAATTTCACGCAAATTATTCATTGGATCCTCCTTGGATGTAGAGTAAACATGGATTTCATCACAAAATACCATGATGGAAGTATCATTATAATCATAGAGAATATAGTTCATCATTGAAATATGATAATTGGTTAGACCAAATTACATGAAAAGATATTCATAATGGCCATACAAGATCCAAAGGCAGTTTCATGAATATGAAATTATTTTATTATCAAATAGTTATAACCATATATAAAATAAATCTTTGAGAACCACTTAATATTAAATCATATCTTCAATACATGTTAATATATACTTGTTCATTATTGTGATTTTATTGATCATCTAGTAATTAAAATGTTTAAAAATTGATCCAACAAATTTCCTAGATAATAGAACATCTACTGACTAAGGTGACATAATTGGATTTATGAACCCCTTCTCAACTTTTTATCTATATGAGTCTTAAAATATTACATTATAGATGGTTATATATAGTAAAAAGGAATCGATATTGGTTGAGTACCATGATAAAAATTAATAAAAAAATATACCTCCATTAACAATGGAAAACTAGAGAAGTTTGAAGAGAAAATGTTAGGAAACATGGTAAAAATTGGAGGGGGATTAATGCTCAAGTATTGTCACTCTAGATAAAAATAATTCCCTAATATCACTTTAACTAAATCAAGATAATAAGGTCCTTCTCTACTTAATATTTCACCCCATTATCCTTGAATGAAATGACACACCCCACCAGGGAACACAAATGAGACCCATAAAATATAAGAAAAATTGAGATTTATTAGCAATAATATAATCCATATTAATACTGACATGAATAGGTTTCATGTTGAGAACTATAACACCCCAAGTAAGATGAATCTCTAACATAGGGAAGATACAAGTAGGACAATAGAGACCATGTTATCACTTTAATCTAAGGGGTGTATTAATATTCATCATATAAGATAAATGATCCATAAGATGATTTAGAATATTCAAAATATGATTCACAATGAATGAATGAGATACATTAGTATTAAATAAATAAGTCACTAAATAAAAAGCTATAGTGATTGTATCTCTCACAGTTTTTAGACCTACATCTGCTACCTATTGAGACTCTTCCACAATGTGAATAATTTTTTTATGGATGCATGTGGCTAGAACCACTTTAGATCTTGATGCATCTGATTTAAACTCATTAATTTTTTTTTGAAGATACCACACAACTACATGGAGGAGAATAAATATATAAGAGTTTGTGCAATTGGCCTAAATGAAAACATGAACCATATTTCATGGGTTCCTCAGTGAAGACTTATTTCTAATGTCTAGGATTATCACATAGGAAGGAAATAAAAGGGAATCAACAAGTCACTAGAGGAGGTCTAGAATAACCTTGCAATCATGATCAATCATGAGATTCATCATTATTCCTATTTTCTTTATCTGAACTCATTGAACTCCCACAAGGATGAAAAGGAACTCCCATTAATCCAGATTTTCTAACTAGATCGTGTTCAAACATTAGCGCCCAATATAGAATGCCATTATAAGAATAGAGAATTAGTAATAAAAACAATGAATGAATATCATATCAAATTCTTATATCAAACTACTAATTCTTCATATCAAAATTTGATATAATCTCATGTAAAAACTACATATTATTAGTGAATAATTTTTCATATCCCATCATATTCTTATTATCCATCTTGAGTTTTGAAAAAATCCATAGTCTTTGGAAGCACTATAAACTATGGATAGAACTGGTTGGTTAAAATATATTTAAATTCCATATACTCTAAACCCTCATAATTAATCTCCATAACCATAGAATCCCACTAATACTGATAGGTCCCTCATTCTTAAAGGTAAAAACCATTACCTTATAGATTATAGAGTCTCCAAAATGTCAAAGAAATTCTCAATAATTTTCATCTAGTCCTTATCCTCTTTAGAATCATTAGATCCATGTAAATGAAGTGGTTTCAAATGAAGGAAATCATGAGAATTTTTCTAGGATTCCTTCGTTTGAGGTTCCACAAAAAGATCCTTTGTCGGTATGGGTGAAATTGCATATCCCAGAAAAAGGACAACACACAAAACATATTACCCTTATTCTAGTCCCCAAGAGGATTTTCTCAAATTGGATCAAAAAAATATTCCAACTAGATCCTATTAAAATATACCTTTATAGGATTGATGATACAAATAATTAGAAAACATCATTTAATACATCAAAAGAATACTCAGATAAACCCTCAAAATATTGATATAAGTGAAATTAATTCCCTTAGATAAAAAACATGATTTGGAATTCCATGTATCTAAATATCCAACATGGAAAAGAATAAAACTAGTCATCAAGACAAAAAATTTATGAATCAATAGTGACTTAAGGCTCCTTATGATGATTTCTGGTCAATCACTAACTCAAAACTACCTCTTATATCCTAATAAGATCTCTCAAATGCATACTGACATTAAGGTAGATCCTTAACCTGAAATTGTTATTCTAATTTGTCACTAACCAGCCTGAATACCCTTGTACTCTAATAATCGAGCTAATATTTACATATGTAGAAGGTATTTATTAACCCCAATGTGGTTTCTAATAGGATTTTTCTTCACATAATATAATAGTGGAAATGGTTTTTCCACAAACATAGAGGAAGATGACAGATATACATCAGTATACACAAAAAGTTATAATGAGAAAATATAAAAAAATTGGTATATCAGAAACCCATATAGTAAATCATAAATGTACCAAAAATGGAATGTTGAACCCAATTTACCCATATACATGTCACTCATATCCCTATGGAAAAAATAAAATCCACCTCCCCTAAGAGTTGTTTCCCCTATTCTTGGACATGGAAGAACGAAATCTACAAACACTAGAAAAAAAAGGTAGGCTGTGATCTAAAAATACTAGTAGGGTCTCACCAATTGTTTCATAATATGATTACATAATGATAAAACATATTATACATTAATTATTAATCAAAATAGAAAATAGAATTCATTTTCATATTTAAGAAAAAAACAAGCTTTTATTTTACCTTGATACAAAACACATTTTCAAAATAGATTAAATAATATATTTATGTATAACATTT
The DNA here is from genome assembly GCA_963277665.1 of Viscum album. Classification (NCBI taxonomy): domain Eukaryota; kingdom Viridiplantae; phylum Streptophyta; class Magnoliopsida; order Santalales; family Viscaceae; genus Viscum; species Viscum album. The sequence continues at coordinate 792,232,474 of OY728127.1, forward strand.
TATATAAATCAATATGAATGAGAAATTTAGTTTAATATAAATGGAATATATATAAAAAATAACAAAAATAAATAACATGGTCATATTACCTATATTATGAAAATTTCTAGTTGTTGGATCCTAACACATCTCATATTAATGATCATGGAATGTATGTGTACAAATGCCCCACATTCTCACATCGGTTAGGACCCATAAACATCCCATAAGTGGTGCGATATTCAAAAATAGGTTGTTGTAAAATTTTTAGTCATTTTTACATTTATAAGGAATTACCATCCAATTATTCTTCTAAAAAATAACTAACTACCCAGGCTCACATGTTCTCAATCAATCATTCAATAGTGGTAAGTTGTTGCAAATCATTTTAAAATAAAATTTCCCCATTCTAATTTTCAATATTCTAATTTCATTCCAAAACTAAAACATAGGTTTTTAATCAGTTATTTCCTTTTCAATAAAAATCCATTCAAATGGTTTTCATCAATTCAATGTAATCTACATTACCTAAAAATAATTTCATAAATTGATAAATTTTTAAATAAACCCTAATCTCCAATCCCATTAGAATTGGTTATTTCTCCCAAACTCCATACCATATCAATTTCAATCCCAATTCGTATAAAATTGTTTTTTTAAATCGATTGAAATCATTTAAAAATTACTAGAAATTCAAGGATTTATAAAATTTCCAATCTTAAATAGAGACACCTACCTTTCTCACAGAATCACATTGACTACAATGGGACTTGCCAATGAAGAATGGGGGGAAAATAATCTAGGAAGTAAAATTAGAATCATGATTCAGTAAAATAGATTTTATATCCGTAAAATTAAATATGATCTATCAAAATCCAATGAGGGAATGAAAAAGTGACATAAGATATATGAATCTCTCTTACCTAGAGAGACCCACCACATCCCACATGATGATCAATCTTCGAATGAATGATATTGATAGATTATATATCTCTAAATTAATATAGCGAGAGAATCCATGCCTAAGAAAAGGAAACCCAATTAAAGGAAATATAGATTTCATCTGAACCACCAAGCTTATAATAGACACTCATAATTTTACATGGTATATAATACAATTACTAATCATGTAATTTTTGTGTCCCATATATGCCAAAAAACCCATTATATCTTATTAAAAATAAATTTTTTATTATTTACACATAGTGTAAATTGTATATGAAATATAATCATGCATGATATGTATCCATTTAATATAATATTTTATATGATGATTTCACATCATGAAAACACATTACATGGAAAGGAAATCTACAAAATACTTTAAAAACTATATTTTTTATGATGAAAATTCAAAAAACAATAACCAACATTGGCATTACAGGTATCCACCAAATTCTATATCATCATTTCCAATCTAAAAAAGAATAAAAGAAAAAATAATTTGAATATACCCTATATAAAGGTAACATATTTTTTAAAAACATTAAATACGATTTACAAATACACACTCAATTACCATATAGTATGAGTATCGATTGAGACTAGATACATAATCTTCTTATTTCTTGAATGATCATCAAATTATCCCACAAATATCCCCCATTTATATTTCTTAAATGAAAAAAAACATCATAAAACCTTTTTTCAAAACATGGATGAAGAAACAAACAACCAATGACATCAAATGATCGGTATGGGTAGAAAAGGGATGTAAAAATGATAAGTTAAACATAACAAGAGAATAAAGGTATGAGAACCTGATCTTAACAATTAAAAACAATACATTTCATATCAAAGATCAAAACCTTGAATCATGGAATAAATATTATCACTTCATAAGACATAAATAACAATGGAATTAATGAACACGACCCCTTAGAGAATATAATTATCCCAAGACATAAATTTTTGGAATACACATATGCATATAAAAATATTTACATAGTATTCAAGGCTCATCTCCATGAATATAATAGTGGAATGATTTCACACAAAAAATTCCTTAGTAGTGATTGATCATTCCAAAGACAATCCTAGTGGATAATGTCTTTTAACAAAATTGTTATAAATCCCCATTCATGTCCTTTTATCCCAATAGATATCAATTGATGATCAAATGATATCATAAGATAAAAGGAAGGGTATATGTAAATATGATATTAGAAATTTAAAACCATAAACTTCATAACATATATTAAAATCTATGTCATTTAATAAAACAAATTATTTTATAAGACATTAATTATAATAAAAATTAATGATCTTCAGCCATGAGAGAATAACATAGCTGTATGAATCTGGTGAATACATAAGATTATAATTTTTTAAAATGTATAAATAAAAATAGGTTCATTTAACAAGTTAATGACATGAAATTAGGAACTCACATGGTCTTATGGACATGAAAAACAGGTCCATACATAATCTTATTAACATGAAAGCCATGTCCTTGTAAAAAAATTTGACATGAAATCTATGTATGTTCTTAATTTTATGGACATCCAAACCATATCCTGACATTAAATTGTTACCTAGAAATTAGGTTCTCTTACAAGATATTTACCTCATGAGTTATCCAATTTTACACAATGCATTGAAGGGAAATATAATTCTTGGACCGCTGATATCATAATGAAAACCATACATATGAATTACACAAGATCATAAAACAATCATCATATCATAACCCATTTTTAAAATATTAGTTTCATGAAACATTTCATCATAGAATAACCTATGGAAAATAACAAAATTTCATAAGAATTTTGAAATAATAACTATAATCCATCCAGATAATGAATATTGTTATTATTCTCATATCATGTCCCTAGTAGTTCTTATGTATAATAAGTTTTATATATCATTTATGTATTGAAGTAATGTAAAAATACCATCAAAACATTCTCAAGGAAGATAATTGTTCCTCTTTCAAAATAAAATTTGGAAGAATATGCAAAAATTATTATAATTAATAAATTTCATAGAAAATAACCCTAAGAACATATAATGGAATATTTAAAACATTTAGTTTTTATGACTATGTAAAATTATGTTCATGTATTACAACATAAAATATAAATTTATATCATATTTTTGGTAAAATTTCAAAAGTACCTAAATGGGAAAATGAAAATAATATTACATTAAAATATTTTTTCAAAATTCATAAATTTGTAAAAATTAATTTAAAAAATAATAGGATAGTATTAAAAACATTCTTTACATCATTTTTAGATAAAATTCATATGTATGAATATATTTTTTTGTTGAAGAGACGAGATATGTGATTTTCCCTAAAACTCATAATTCTATATCTAGAATATAGAATGTGATTAAAATTAAAGGGAACAAATTATTATAAATAAATAAATAGTGAAGTGGAAAATTAATTAGTTTCTCGAGGGTAAATTCATTTTATTTTATCATCTTTATATTAATAAAAAACAATCCTGACAAATAATGAGATTGTGGCATAAACAATTACAAATTTGGAATCATTTGGATAAAAAGCCACATTAATGAAATAAAATTATATCGATATTTATATCCCCATAATTTACATAATAAGCTTCCTAAAATACATTAATTTTTATATATAGTCTACATAAAAGAATCAAGTTGTGAATATAGAATTTTTTTAAAAAAACTAAAGTGAGATGAATATCCATTACCACATGTTCAATATCCTCCAAACATGTTACAAAATCATGTATAATAAATATAGTTTTATTATATTTATATTATATAAAAAACTCATATATATATATATATCATAAAATATATGATTTTATTGTATCTATTTATGACCCATTTATTAACAATTATTTATTAAAATCACTTTTCTGGGTGATATTTACATTATTTTTCATATTTATTTTGGTTTAGTATTTTTTGTTATTATATATTTTCAATATTTCCATAATATACATAATTTCAATGAGTATATATGTATCATATTTATTAATTATATACATATCTATATTAGTCCATAAATATTTCAAACAGTGAAATAAATTACACTTTTTATGGAGACGGTAGGTCCTACTTATGCATGAATTCTTTTTTCATTTTTCAATAAATGTAGAAAAATAAAGGAAAATAAAAATAAACCATTAAAAATAATTATTTAATATTTTAAATCAAATATATTCATCAATCCATCCTTATTACAATCCATGTAAAATAGAAAAGAAAAATGATTCAAAACACTTTTTTAAGGCGGTAATCCTCGTGCACAAATGAGAAACATTATCATTTTCCAAATGATATAAAGTTTAAAAGTTTGAAGATATATTTTAATACATAATAATTATAATTTACCAAATATATTATATATATAAATTAATTAAAAAATTATATTTAACTATGAGTGGTGGTGATGGAAAACAAATGACATCGGTTCACGATGTGGTAGTTCACAAGCCACACGATCGATAATTTCTTTACCCATTTGAAGGAAGATTATATGGATATAGGTTAATAAATTTATATAATAACATAAAAATAATTAGGTTATATATTTTTTACAATATTGGGATGGATTAATAACATTTTAATAAGGTCAATGGAGATAGAAAAAAACACTTTGTTTTAGGAAATAATAATTTGTTTGATAACCTCTTTAGGATTACACCAAAATCCATCCTTAGATGGGTTTCTATTAAAAATAGGGAAAATGGGTAGTGTGGAGGGAAGTAAATATGTTGTTTGGTCAGGTATTTTATGACCCAAAACGTTTTATATTTTTGATGAATAGAGAAGAAAATGTGGATTTTTAAATGAGAGGGCAAGAGAACTCTTAGAATTTCTTAATATATTAATTTAATATTAATAAATTTTCAAATTCATGTAGATAATTTTTTAAATAATAGATTTTATGTATCATAATATCTATCCATGATTCATCCAATTAAAATAAACATATTATAAATATTTTATCCCCTTTACATCTAAGGATACCCACTATGACAATTTTAGTTTTCACCACGATAACATGTTTTTTTACTTAAGTATTTTATCATTTAGATGTAAAAGTAAATTGATCTTAAATAGTTAATTTTTACCCATATATCCTAGATATTAAATAAAATATATCTTTTAAAAAATATATGTTTTTGGAAAATTAATTTTATCATAAGCGCATGTAACGCTTAAAACCCCATTGTAACCTTAATTACAATGACAATGTTTTTACCTTATAGGGGTCAATATATTTACAATAAAAGTAAACATTATCCAAATATGAGATATGGTAGATATTTATAACCATATACCAATTATATGTATTACTATTTTATTTTTTCGAATTTTTAATCATTATTAAAATATTATGTAATATAAGACAAAAATAATATTAATTCTTAAAATATTCATTAAATTTAACACAAAAAATATAAAAAAATATCAAATTCAAGTATATTACTAAAAAACTATCTAAAATTTTATATTTTTATAAAAAATTATTTAACAAATTAAATCATTCAACATAAATTAATTTTCTTTTTTTGGTGTCATTTATTTTTTTCAATTTAATATAAATAATTATTACATCATTATTGTGTATGGATTTAAGATTATAATATAACTACTAAATATTATAAATAAATTAAAACCATTAAAAATGTTTTATTATTATCAAAATGAAAGTAAGTATTTTTTCATTACTTTCCGTTGTCCCTATATGAACACATAATTGAAATTTAAAAGGGGTGGTATTTTTTATATTTTTTCTCATTAATTATTATATAGATATATTCATGGAGGTGGGTAAGATTAATAAATAAAAAATGAGCCTATTTTCATAAGGTTCATATAATTTCATCACATACAATTAAACATGAAAAATAGTTTCCATATAACTTATTTTTATCCATGGTTAATCTAATTTACCCATTTACTAGGGAATTGAATTTTACAATTTTTATTATTCATTTTGACCAAAAAGTATGTTAAAATTATTAAATAATATAAAAAATATTTATTCCAAATATGGAAACAATTTTTTTATATTAATACCTATTGAGTTGTAGAAATTCAATTTATAAAAATATCAAATATCACAATTGAAAATATGATTTCATGAAAATGTATTATTTGTAAGAAATATATGGTCTTATGTTAACTTTATGACAAGAAATCCTAATTATAAGAATTTAAATTTATATAATAATATATATAATCTATAAATTAAATTTAAATTTTTTCTTACTAGGTGTTATAATAATTAATTAAACTGTATATTATTTATTCACATAACAACTGTTTTCACAAAATTAAATTTTTAAGCACAAAAATAAACTTATACCAAAACGAATAAAATTGTTAATTAAAATAAAGTTAAATATTTTTTTATAATTGAAAAAATTAATTAGTCACATTAATACAAAATCCTTTATATAATGGTAATTTTAAGTTAATTTTTTTATTACAGTATTTGAAGAATTTATAATTTTCCATGTACACAGAAAAATAAAAAATGTAAGAAAAATACCAAAATTTCACCAAAATATAATTTTGATATGTTGTTTTTTAAAAATTAATGTTCATTTTATAAAATAATATTTCAAAAAATAAATAAATTTTTTATATTCTTTTTTAAATGAAAATTAAATACTTTTTTGGATGAAAATGTATTTTTGCTGAATAAAATGCCATTATTTTAAATTAAGTTCTTATTTACTAATAAATTATTATTAAATTTATGGTAATTAGAAAGTGTATATATATATATATATTATAAAGGATCTAATTATATTTATACCCACAAATTTAATTCATGGGTTATAATGTTAATATTTAAATAATAATACTTTACTGTTAGTTTAGTCTCATTATTGTTTGTCATATGTGATATGAAACATAGTTTTATTTTAAAAAACTCAGGTGGTTATATTATCCCCCCTTTAATAACTTACATCCTCAAAATTTGAACTTGTTCTTGATAATAAAATGGTTGACACTTGAAAATTCCATTATTGAAATTCCACATAGTAAAAAGGGTTAATAAAACATCCTCTTAAAAAGATGTAATGAAAAATAAAATGATTTTGTAGAATACAGAATAACTCTAATTTAAAATAGTAGGACATTATTTGGAAGTGAAATTATAAAATGGAATGAAATTAGTGTTTCTAGATCATTAATCATAATAAATTGAATGATCATGAGAAATATAATGACCAAAAAATGTAAACAAAAGAGTAGAGAAAATAAAGGTATATTCACCATAAATTAATGTAATTTTACAACATTTTAATCTCAGGATCCTTTCCTATGAAAGTGTGAATATTTTTTATATATAGATAACTGAAGAAAATATACTTTATTTATTTATATTTCATGAGAAAAATATAATCATCTGGTTTTTCTTCAATAAATTTCACCATCCTGAATTAACACATGAAATGGAAATGAATCACTAAAACATCATCCAATGTTCAGATTAAAGATTAGTATAAATGGTTAACCATAAAACCCTTCCAAAATTAAAAAATATAATTAAGGTCAAATAATTTCCAAAATAAATTTAATATTAATCCAAAAAAATCATAAAATAACTCTTATTTTTATGGTAAATCTTTTTTAATACCTTGGTCATAAATTCTCTAGAAACAAGGTAATAACCTAAAATACTATAAAACCTAAATTAAAATGGACAATCATAAAAAAAATTAAATCATTACTAATTAAATAAATGAAATAAAATATTAAAGAATATATTTAAATAATTTTAATATGATATAACTCTCTCAAATGTAACACAAACCATTTTGTAATCAAATCACTATTCATTCCCAAGGTCATCACTACTATCCAATTTACATTATACATAAAAAAAGCTCATTTTCCTATCTAAATATCAATAAGTACACATTATTAAAATATTTAGTATAATATTTCCCCAAATTAGTTAATTTTTATAAAATATCTTATCTATATTAAATCACATTTTGGGTTATGAGTACCATTCAACATATTCTTGAAAATCCTTAAGGGAAAAAACCACAACAAAATCCATAGATGATTCATGGTCCCTAAAAACATAAAAATACTTATACAATAAAATTATTAAAATATAATATGGATTGAGTTCATTCCTTTTAATTTAATGATTGATATGGTGTAGTTCTTTCCTTGGTCTATGATTTAACCCATGAATTTTGGCATTGAACATAATAATTATCATGTTTCCCACACATATGACATTGAAATCATTAGAAATTTATTTCTCTATGATATTTATTTTGAAAAATAAAACAACTCACCATTCATTTAAGAAATTACTTGGGATATCTCTTCACACATTTTTATTATATGGTAATTCAACCTTAATATCTCCATGGGACCCACTACTCAATCTCTTAGTAATCAAAATCTTATTGTTTTTAAATGAATCATATAGTTATTTAATGGGCATAATTTTTATCATATTAATTTATGAATGATTTGGTAGAGTCATAATATATTTTACTTCATCCAACTTCCCATTCAGTTTCTCATAATCACTATATTATCCATCACATTCAACATTAACATAGTTCTTTCAGTTTTTATCCCATATATAAAACAAAAAATCATAGTTATAGGAACACTATTAAGAGAAGGAAACAACTGAATGATGAAAAATTTATTGGATATCTAAATCATGATAGCTTCTATTCATCCAATGACATCTCGATTTATAGTAGGTCATTCTGGATTATCATCTATTCAAATCCATCATAATTTATCATGAAGAATGTGTGGATTGAGAAAAATAATATCTAATGGGTGTGTCAAACCACATGTACAACAACAATAATTGTTTTGAACTGGGATCAAATCATGTAAAATCTCAATTTTCCCTTTTCTTTTTCACTAAACATAGGTAAAATTGTGCTAGATCTAGATCCACCTATAGTATCCAAATAGGGATTCAATTGCTTGGAAAGTCTCATAAAATCAAGCTTGCCAAAGTAGTAGGATGTTATCCTATATATAAAATTACCTATATGGTTTTAACCAATGGTATCATATCTTTATCTCTAAAGGTTTCCTACACATATACATTGATACCAACTATAGGGAAAAATTAATTTCATATAATGATATATAATCATTTTATTTGAATATTATATATAATTTATAGATACACACCTAATGAATATATAATATTCTTTTATTTAGATACTAGATGCACATTATTTCTATTTATTGAATATACTGACCTAGTATTATCATACATCAATATTACATTATTTCATATGAACATTCTACAAATTACGAAAGTACATTAACTTGGACTGTAACAATTTTGTGTCTTCAGAAACATTGAACACATTATTCTAATATTTTTGATTAATCTCAAATGATTTCCACAAATATCAACCCATTTTTTAATACTACTTAAAAACATTATTCATAATCTAGGAAAATTAAACATATGAAACTATGATCTCAGTTTATTAGAAAGGGTAAATAAAGTAAATTTATAAGCATAAAATGTACATAAGAGTATTGGGACATGGGAAAACATTTTGAGTTCTTACCCTTCATATAAAAGATAATAATAAGGATCCATTTAATAAATATTCATTTTTCATAAGACATAAATGATAAATAAATAAATGAACATGATCGATGAGTGCATAAGATTTTCATAAGACATAGATTTCTGAAATACTCATCAGCATATAAAATCATTCCCTATAAGTGAGGTCTCATTAAAAAAACATATTAGTGCACTTCATGGGGAATAAACTTAATGGACAGGACACACCACCATCCACAGTTGCATTAATTTCTTTATAGTGGATCATTTTTACCCTTCTTCCCATAGTTTTTTGAGTTTCCCCTTCATTCCATAGCGGATCAGGTTTCCCCTTCATCCCAATGTAGATAAAGCTCGTCGTCGTGTTTCCTATCATTGTCTCAGGAGAAAAAAATCATTACCATTTGAATTAGGAATTGATATTTGTCACAAATATTACCTAATAAAATATTACATATATGTATTGTAAGATAATAAAACATTCATCGTATCATAACCCCTAAAAAGAGACTTGGTTCATAAATATCATATCATAACCCATGAAATGAAATTTGTATCATAAACATGTCATCAAATCATAACATGTAGAAAAGAGATATGTCTTTTAATCCTTTAATTACTGAATAAAACATTAAAATAACAGGGTTTCAAAATCATATAACCCACGTAAGATACAGGGGTTTCATAATTAAAAATTAATCATAAGCATAAACCATTCAAATAAAGATTAAGGATGATTTTCTTGGATTATATCCTCAGTAAACCATACACTATTTCAATGGATTTCATCATAGATGGAGAAATATTTTCATATATAAATTGAGAAATTTCTAAAGGAAAATATCCTTTCAATAAAAATCCCTTTCATAAAACATTGTCAAAGATTAATTTTATTATAAATAATGATTAGAAAATTCATTTAAAAATTTTCATGAGGTAAATATTTTTTCCTCTTTGAAAAATGAATTTCTAAAACATAAATAATTTTTGAAAACCTTTTTCATGGAAAATTGTTTTAAAACATAAAAAGTAATCTTGAAAAAATTATTAAAACCTTCTCATTGAAAATATAATTGAAAAATTATAGAGAAATAAGGAAAAAAATTCGAAGCATTTTCATTGTAAATAGCCTCAAAAACTAATAATGAAAACATAAAAACATCATGAAATGTTTTTCTAGAAATATATATTTTAAAACTTATAAATGAATCATAAAAACATTTTCAAAATATTTTCATTTAAAATATCATTTAAAATATATAAAGGATAATTTAAAACAAATTGATAACCTTCTCATTCAAAATAACATTGAAAACAATTTAATAGATCTTGAAAACATTTTCAGAATATTTTTATTTAATAAATATCTATGAAAACCAAAACAAATAGATATTATATTTACATTAAAATTATCTTAAAATATATTTTATTGAAAAAATTGAAAACATCTTTTAATGTATGGTTCATAAATAAAACTGATATCTGGTTGAAGAGAGAAAGAAAGTCATTTTTTCTTAAATACATTTCCTTAATTATATTAAATAAAAATATAGTTTAACAATTGTAAAATAAATGATGATATCATGAATAACCAGAGGAGAATAAAATTTGTGAGAGTTCTTCAGATTTTCATCATAATATATCTTCAATGAAATCATAATCATAAATAGTCTTGATAAATGATTTGATTGTAGCAATAAACTATTACCATGTTGGTAACATTAAACCATAACGTCCAAGTCAGAATAAAATTATATAAATGTCATAATATCCTGGAAATAATAATAATAATGATATTAAATGTCAAAGGGATAATATATACACCTTGTAAATGAATATAGGTGAATAGAATAATATGTGTCTCGAAGAAGGAAAATTGAGAAAAAATTGGCTTGTTGATTTGTTAACATTTGATCTGTAATGTATCGAACCATACTAGAATACCATCTAAACCAATATTCAATTTGAATCCCCAATAAACAAAAGAGCATTCCTGATATCCACATGGTGGTGAAAATCACCTGAGAATCAATACATTACATTGGAGAATGATTTATCCCTCAATGTATTAATATAACAGAGTAAAATACAGAAATATAATCATATATATATATATATCAATAAATAAAAACACATCAAATTAATAAGTGACACTATAAAAACTAACAGTTTTAAATAACAAAACAACGCCCCTAGGGGTACCCGAATACCAACCATGTCCCATGTAACCACCCCTTAGTCACTGTAACTCAAAAACAACAAAGGAAGGAGAGAGCAGAAACACCTTCTATTAAATAATAAAGGGATACAAACCCCAAAAGGTATAAACAGGGTGCGAGAAAAAGATTCTTATATGATTCAACCAAATATTATATATGGTGTTACATCATTAGGTAATTCAAATATTCTAAAATATGCATACATAGGAGTTTTTAAGAGGATTAGATTAAAAATAAAATTTTAAATATTTAAAAATAATTTATAAAACTCGACCTATAAAACATGAAATTTAACAACTTAACAACTAATAATTTTCATGAAAATAATTGAAAACAATTTCAAAATCAAATATTTGATAATCAAGAAAATATGAGAATAAGCACTAAGTATGAAATAATGAATAAGAGTCAATAAAATAGAGTCACAATGCATAATAACAAAAAATGAAGGATGAAAGGAAACTACAGTTCTAAAGAGTGAAAATGAATGAAATAATGTATCAATATAATGTATATAGATTTCATCAATAAAACCGAGTTATTATTGTGATTCCACCTTAAAATGTTTAATCAATTTACCAAATGATCAATTTTTTTGGCTTACATCTAGTCTCATGTGTCTAAAGAAAACTAATTCCATGCACATCCACATTCATGGTAACAAGTTTATTTTTTGAATCTTTAACATTCTATATGGATCCACTAGAATGGTGTGAATATGACAGTGAATCATTTATCAAGGTCATCTAATATAAATATATAGGTTCCCATGAATAGACAATAGAAGGTGTGAGATAAATAAGTTACAAGGATCATGGTATCCTTATCGTCATCATCTCACTCTCACCCCCATACTCTCTCAATGTTAATAAACCAATTTCAATCCCCAAACTATGCAAAGTATAAGAATAAAAAAGGATACAATTGAGGGATTATCACTTGGGAGAATTATCATAACGTTCCAACTGGGCTATCAAGAATCATCAATTTTTATTCAACAAATTTTAAATAATATAACAATAAAAGGCTAATAATACCTACTTCAATTCACAATTAATTGTTAAAATTCCAAAGAGTCCTTTTAAAAAATCATTTATTTCAAAAAAATATTAACATATAAAATGGATGTATTACAATTTTAAAAATTATAGAATAGATTTAAAAAAATGGATTACATCATATTTTCATGAGTTTAAATCATTTATTTCAAATAACCTAAGAAAATAAATTCCAAAACAAGGATAAAATAATTTAAATGGGTTCTAGGTTATTTAATAAATTCAATCATTTAAACTATTTATAAAACATTAAATAGTAGAATTCATTTAATTATAATCAAGGAAGTTCATTTAATAAACCAAGACATGGGTTAAAGACCTCTCTTTCACCAAATCATACTTTAAAATATCATTATAAAAAAATAAAAAATAAACATGGAATTTATTAAACCATATAATGTTAGAAAAATTAAATTCAAAGTAGTTAAATTCATGCTATATTCAATTGAAAGGAAAATTGGTTAAAAAATATTTTATTAGGAATTAATTAAAGAAATTTCATAGACCATGTTTTATAATATAGGAAATATTTATCATTGAATTATCAAGAAATAATGAATCACAAAAAGATTGAAAATAATAGAAACACCATAATAAAAATTAATAAATCCAACTGCAACAAATATGAGATGTGTCACCTTTGATGGAGATCATTGTTTTTTGGATTATATATCTAGAAATAAGAGAGAAAAGTTTCTAGATCTAAAATTCTACATAAATAAACTAATATCCAACAAAACTTAAGGCCATTATATCCTTTTGGAAGAAGGAATCAAGATAATATGAAAAATAAAATATGATGTAGAGAATAACTCACCAAAATATAAGATCTATGCTTCGATTATAACATCAATCCATTAAAGATGAGTTTGGGAGAGGAAAAATTCTTCTTGAGGGCTCCTAAAACCATAAGTGTCAGATTATGATCATGTGGGGTTAGTATGTGGTTAATTAGGGGGATTTGGGGACATAAATTGGAATTTTCATAACTTTAATTATTGTTCTCATATTTTTCAGGGCCAATTCGCACTATTTGAACTAACCATGTTCCATTATCATGAAACATTGAAAACTTAGGCTTCATATTTAGTTTAAAAATGTGAAATCCATCTGACCATGATGTACAGTTATTTTAACCTTAAATAAACAATTCAAAAATCCATACAATAGGTTTCACACTTTGTTTATCCAGGTGAAAACAATGTGATAATGTCACATACATAGATTATTTTAAATTTATTTTTATTTTACTTTCCATTAATGCTTTTTTTTGGGGGGTTTCCAAAGTTTTTATGGAGAATAGGTGAGTTTTCATGAATTGGGCCAAACCGTGAGCCCAATTCCAGATTTAAAAATAAATTTTTGTTTCTTTTATAACTTATTCATTTTTTAATATTTTTTACTCATTCAAACTCCTAAATGTCCTCCCCTGATATATTAACACCACAATTAAAATTTGGAGTCTTTGTAAATCCATAACCAAGGTGTATATGGGTGTTTATTTAAGGGATTGGGCCTGCCCGAAAGCCCAATTCCAGTTTTAAAAATAAAAATTGATTAACTAATAACATATTCATTTTTAAGGCTTTTTTGGTGATTCCAAGCCCCAAACACGCCCCTTGAACCCAGACGCGCGTCCCATATCCTCCCACTCTCTTTTCATCTCTTTTGCATCGCGGTTTAGGTCAAAATTTCGGGAGAACTCAAATTTCGGGAAGATTTATAAAGGTAATTTGTTTCCTTCATAACTCCTTCGATTATTACTCTTTTTCCCCCATTCAAATTCCTAAATGATCTACCTATTCTTGTTAAAACCTCCCTGGAAGGTTTTAGTATTTTTGAAATCAGATACCGGTATTTTGGGGGAAGATTTATAGAAGATATTTTAAGTAAGTTGTTCTCCTCCTTTCTTCTTTCAATTTGTTTAGGGTTACATCCAATTTACATAGGGTTTATTCCATTATCATTGAGGTTTCTTATGTACAAAAAGTAGGGTTTAAAATTTATGGTTTTATATTGTGTTTTATGGTCTGAAATTCTGGTTTTAGGTCTGGTTTATCTTTCTTGAGGTGCGGCAGTGCTGCGTTTGAGTTTTCGCACAAAGGATTCAAGGGTTTCCTTGGTTTTGGTAGGTGATTACATTGTGTATGAAATCTTTGTTAATTGGATACTATTTTTATGGTATTTTCATGCTTATTAAATTTTATTATTTCTGAAAAATATAGTTTTAGTGGTGTTTGTATTTAAAATGAACCCTAAAGGCCAATTTCATGTGAAATTGGGGATTTTTCATAGAAATGCATTATTAGTTTAATTGGGGCTACCCTATAAGTAACTAGTTGATTTTATTGAACTATAATAGGGATAAAAATACTGTTTTTAATGATTTTCCCTTGTGTTTGTTGCTCAAAAATCTGGTTTTAATGGTGTTTGTGAACCACATGAAATTCTAAGAGTTGTGTTGTGTAAAAAAATGGAGACTTTGCAATGATGTCGTTTCTTGAACCATATAGGGTTGCCCTAAAAATGATTTTGTGTTTTCACTGAAATGTAGTGGGATATCCTTTATGTTTTGGAAACTTAAATATGTGCACATAGTATGCAAGTGTGGTTTATAAGGTGTTTTGTGTCCGAAACACTACGAGATTTTGAGGAATTGTTTTATGAAAAATCTAAGTGCTTTGTTGCGTGTTTTAAGTGGTATAAAATGTGATAGCTAATGTATTGGTTGTGATTGACCAGTAATGGTGTTTTATATGAAAATTTATTTATGTTTCATGCTGAAATTGATTGAGCACAAAAGGGGAAGCCCGGGTACCTAGGTGGGGCGGATTTGTACTAGTACGGCTAGTGGACCGGATGGGTTTTGTCCCTGTTTCACTTAGCATTTGGATAACGACAACTCTAACTAAACTATGTGGATGATTATTGGGGACCAATAGGTTATGGGTGTGTTCCCTACTAGTGGATCGTGCACGATAAAGGATTTTTCTATGGTTACTTTACACCGAGGTACGAGGTACATAGGGCCCAAGACAACCCAGTGCCTAGGGGTGTTCCCAATGCTGTTGCTCATTGGATTTGTAGTATCTACCCATGTATTAGGGTGTTTTTGGAAGTAAATTACAGTATCTAACATTTCTATTTTAATGTTTTAATATTCTGAAAATTTTGGATTGAAAAATATTTTTAATTAGAGGTTACATTTCTTGAAATTTTAACACTACTTTTCCTTGCGTTTGAAAACTGATTGCTTTTTCACATTGTATTTCTTACTCTTTGGAATCATTGGGTGGTATCCTACTGGGCTTGGGATCACACCCTACTTACACCCCTTGGGTGTAAGTAGACTTGGTTATGTTTGATTCAGGTAAAGGAATGGCTAAGGGTGATGGCGGTTCATGGTGTTAGTTCCCATTCTTGGTGCGGAGTTGTGGAGATAGCTTGGGGGCGATGACCCCTAGTCGTGTGGAGTCCGTGGGGATGTCTTAATGCTATAATTATTTTTATTTGGACCACTTGTATAATCTTTAAAATAATGTACTCAGTTCTGGTTTTTACTTAAGTCTTGTTTGGCTCAAAAATTTCAGATTTATATTATGGATTGTTTTTAATGTTTTATGCTTTCATACTCGGGTAAATCATTCCCAAACCAAAATTAATGATACCCGGGAACTTGTGCCAGCCCGTGGGGATAGGGAACGCCCTTCGGGTCTCTCCATGGACCGGGTCGGGTGCTGATTTTGATGGCGACCAGATTCAGTTCGTGACAAAATGGTATCAGAGGAGGTTCTCTCCATTTGAGTCATGTTATTTGGGAAATAGTCGGGATAATATAGAGTTATGATTGTTGGGACATAGAATTCTGGTTATGGGTAGTGTTCTTGATCACCACACCTCATTTCAGGATTCAAGTCGCCAGGGGAAGTTGGGATTTGTCTATGTCTTTTGGTTTTCTTGGTTTGATGATGATTAGGGGAAATGAAAAGAGAGTTTGGTTAATGGTCTCAATGAGCTCGCAGGGTCTGGCAAGCCATGTGGAGCTGGGGATATTCCCTAGAACACTCTCTGTGATAGTGAAGTGATTGGAATATGGCCTCCAACCATATGTCCAAGTCACCCACTGAAACTAGTTTCCTCTCGCATTGTCTTATGTTCTTTAGTTTTGAAATCTTGGAACTTTGGTTTTAAAGTGACTTGGTTTTATGAAGTGTAATGTTTTTGTGAAATTATTTTCAAATAAAGATGGAATGGTATGATTTATGATATTTTGGAACTAAATATTCAGAATTATTTTGAAATAGAAAATGGTGTGATTACACCTCTTTTGAAGGTAGAAACTGTATTGAAGTTGGTTTTGAAAAGTGTTTCCAATAGAGTTTTCTAAACAATCAGAGTGTGTTTTAATGGGATGAGATGTTTTGAAATTGATGTGAATATCTTTAATGTGAGTTATTTTCTAAATGGTTGTGGCTTTCTGAAAATTTTTGTAAGATGTGAGTTGGGATTTTGATCTCGTGGTTAGCGGTTATGAGAAAAAAGGATACGTTGGTTGACTGTTTTGGTTTTGAAAAGTGGAAAGAATTATTGTTTTACCCTTTGGTATTTCCATGAGTGACCACATGCATGGGGTTATATGGGATGATGGATGGTTGATGGCACGACTGGATGAGTGCCAGGACGGATATGAGGTGGGTGTCTGGTGTGGCACGAAAACGTTCATGTGTGCGGCCCATGGGGTACCATTGGTCGATACTCTTACCGCTGAAGTGCTTGTTTTCAAAGAAATGGTTTTAAAGAAAAACATGATATATTGATGAATAGTTTTGGGATGGTTTGTATTATGGGTCATTGAAGATGTTGTTTTTGTGGGATGTTTTTTTAGTCCAATAACCACTCCTATTTGAACTGTGTTTTGGGTTTGTGTTTGGTCGGTAAGCTGTGTTGTGGGGACGGTTAGTGGTCTCTTTTGAAAAAAAATTTGGGATGTCTTTACGGTGGTTCCCTTCATGTGTCTGGATCTGGTTTGTGGAATGTTTTGACCAATAGACCATCTTGGTTGGGTCCTTGGGTTCTCTCATTGGATAAGGTACGCCGCCATTAAGGGTTAATGGACAACTGAAGTGTAACCCGTTTTGTTTCACCATTGGAAAATCCTCCAGTTGATCAATATAAAGAATATTTTATCGAACTTTTTTTATTGAGTCTACACCCATTCATTTTGCTGATTTTTGGATCCTCTTGTAGTGGGATAGTGCTTGTGGAAGGTTGAAAGGGACCTTAGTTTCTTAAGTTTCCTGATTCATCAAAGGTGGGAGTGTTCTTTCGTTGTTAGTATGGATGAGTGTCTTGATGGTGTCTAAGAGGGCCTCTGGGTTCTTTATAGTTTATTTGAAGAAAGAGTTATTATTAAACCACAAATTTTGAGATTTCGGTCATGATAGGATATTGTGTCCACTTTTCGGACTTATCAGTTGTTTAGGGACTTTGAATATGGTCCCGTTCCATGTATTGTTTCTATCAATCACCAGGGTCATGTTCGGTGACGCATTGTGATGTTGTGTGCTCTTTTGACCATAACGGTGAAGGTCACACAATCCTCTAAGGTTCTATGTTATGTTTGGATTATGTCTCCCTTGGGAAAAACATCAAATCCTATATCTTAGAGGAAGGTGTTTATATGTGTCTTTCCCATCTGTTGTTTCTCACCCAAAGAAACAAGGTGCGATGTGTGTGCATCTTCTGATCCCTTGTTTCAGTGAAATGACTGTTTCTGGGTAAAGTGGGTTATGATGTGTGTTATGTCTTGATGAACCCATCGGGGTATGAGGTGTAGTTGTTTGTGGCACCGAAAGAAGAAGTTCCACATAGGGGTTTCAATAGCCTAAGTGCGTGGCCGAAGATGCTTCAATATTTTGAGCTCCAGCCATAGGTCCTGGAGAGAAGCTGACTCATAGTCAGGGGAAACACCGGTGTTGTTTAAACCCCTGTTCAATTTCATATCCTCAGTGTGAAATATAGAAAGTGTTTAAAACTATGGTTTCATCATCTTCCTTCTGTTGTTATCATTCGGTGGAAATAGGTAGAGGGCCTTGTAACCATGTCATCGCCTAATGGCTTTCCCTCCCACATTGGTTTCCAATGAGTCATTGGAGAATGGTTGGAAATTTGGCTAGAAAGTTTGAGCACACATTTTGTGCACGATTAGTAGTGACATTGTACTAGGAATCCATGTGGAAAGAATTATTAGCATAGTTAGTGCACGGTTTCCCAAACCGTGCGGACTGACCCTGCACCCTTCCCAAATCTTAAAAAACGGGTCTTTCTGTGTCGGCCCATGCTGGTCAGTTAAGATGATTGGTTCTTGTGGTGGGAAGACCCACTGTGAGTATCATGTATATTATTTTGTAAATTTCTAATTTATGTATACCCCTTGTACTAGGGAGTCTGTTTGGGCCTCCCCCTATTAGTGTATTGATTCTGTCTCAAAAAAATTAATTAAGTTGTCTCTTACGGTGGGGAGCCCATTTGTGTCTCTTCATACGAGTAACTCATATTTTCCTTGGTTTTTTATGGGAAGTAGGTATTATAATTTGGAGATATCTAACTACCTACATCTTAATTTGGTAAACATTGATATTGAAGAGTGACAAATGGTTTAGTTATAGAAGGGAAAGTGTAACCTTGTTCGATGTTGTTGTTTATTTGGGTAAATTGATTGAGTATTGTTCAGATTGTGTTTGAAGAGTTTTCATTTTGGATAAAGCCTGAATGTGATTTATTCTTTCTGGAATGTCTTGTAAGTCATGTTTGTGAGAGTATTCCTTCCTTCATTGATCACTGGAGGTGTTATGGCCTTTGGGGGAGAAACCTGGCAAGAGAGTACCTCTTGGTTTCTCAGTTGAGTTTGGTTGTTGCTTTGGCCTTACTGTGACTTTCCGGGGCGGAAAGTTTTCATGGTGGGGAGAATTGTCACATACATAGATTATTTTAAATGTATTTTTATTTTAATTTCCATTAATGCTTTGTTTTGGGGGGTTTCCAAAGTTTTTACGGAGAATAGGTGAGTTTTCATGAATTGGGCCAAACCGTGAGCCCAATTCCAGATTTAAAAATAAATTTTGTTTCTTTTATAACTGATTCATTTTTTAATATTTTTTTACTCATTCCAACTCCTAAATGTCCTCCCCTGATATATTAACACCAAAATTAAAATTTGGAGTCTTTGTAAATCCATAACCAAGGTGTATATGGGTTTTTATTTAAGGGATTGGGCCTGCCCGAAAGCCCAATTCCAGTTTTAAAAATAAAAATCGATTAACTAATAACTTATTCATTCTTAAGGATTTTTCGGTGATTTCAAGCCCCAAACACGCCCCTTGAACCCATCCGTGCGTCCCATATCCTCTCACTCTCTTTTCATCTCTTTTTCATCTCGGTTTAGGTCGAAATTTCTGGAGAACTCAAATTTCGGGCAGATTTATAAAGGTAATTTGTTTCCTTCATAACTCCTTTGATTATTACTCTTTTTCCCCCATTAAAATTCCTAAATGATATACCTATTCTTTTCCAAACCTCCCTGGAAGGTTTGAGTATTTTTGAAATCAGATACCGGTATTTTGGGGGGAGATTTCTAGAAGATATTTTAAGTAAGTTGTTCTCCTCCTTTCTTCTTTCAATTTGTTTAGGGTTACATCCAATTTACTTAGGGTTTCTTCCATTATCATTGAGGTTTCTTATGTACAGAAAGTAGGGTTTAAAATTTAAGGTTTTATATTGTGTTTTATGGTCTGAAATTCTGGTTTTAGGTCTGGTTTAGCTTTCCTGAGGTGCGGTGGTGGTACGTTTGAGTTTTCGCACAATGGATTCAAGGGTTTCCTTGGTTTTGGTAGGTGATTCCATTGTGTATGAAATATTTGTGAATTGGCTAATATTTTTATGGTATTTTCATGCTTATTAAATTTTATTATTTCTGAAAAATATAGTTTTAGTGGTGTTTGTATTTAAAATGAACCCTAAAGGCCAATTTCATGTGAAATTGGGGATTTTTCATAGAAATGTATTGTTAGTTTAATTGGGGATACCCTATAAGTAACTAGTTGATTTTATTGAACTATAATAGGGATAAAAATACTGTTTTTAATGATTGTCCCTTGTGTTTTTTGCTGAAAAATCTGGTTTTAATGGTGTTTGTGAACCACATGAAATTCTAAGAGTTGTGTTGTGTAAAAAAATGGAGACTTTGCAATGATGTCATTTTTGAACCATATAGGGTTTCCCTAAAAATGATTTTGTGTTTTCACTGAAATGTAGTGGGATATCCTTTATGTTTTGGAAACTTAAATATGTGCACATAGTATTCAAGTGAGGTTTATAAGGTGTTTTGTGTCCGAAACACTACGAGATTTTGAAGAATTGTTTTATGAAAAATCTAAGTGTTTTGTTGCGTGTTTTAAGTGGTATAAAATGTGATAGCTACTATATTGGTTGTTATTGACCAGTAATGGTGTTTTATATGAAAATTTATTTATGTTTCATGCTGAAAATGATTGAGCACAAAAGGGGAAGCCCGGGTACCTAGGTGGGGCGGATTTGTACTAGTACGGCTAGTGGACCGGATGAGTTTTGTCCCTGTTTCACTTAGAATTTGGATAACGACAACTCTAACTAAACTATTTGCATGATTTTTGGGGACCACTAGGTTATGGGTGTGTTCCCTACTAGTGGCTCATGCACGAGAAAGGATTTTTCTATGGTTACTTTACACCGAGGTACGAGGTACATAGGGCCCAAGACAACCCAGTGCCTAGGGGTGTTCCCAATGTTGTTTCTCATTGTATTTGTAGTATCTACCCATGTCTTAGGGTGTTTTTGGAAGTAAATTACAGTATCTAACATTTCTATTTTAATGTTTTAATATTCTAAAAATTTTGGATTGAAAACTATTTTCAATTAGAGGTTTCATTTCTTGAAATTTTAACACTACTTTTCCTTGCATTTGAAAACTGCTTGCTTTTTCACATTGTATTTCTTACTCTTTGGAATAATTGGGTGGTATCATACTGGGATTAGTCTCACAACCTACTTACACCCCTTGGGTGTAAGTAGACTTGGTTATGTTTGATTCAGGTAAAGGAATGGCTATGGGTGATGGCGGTTCATGGTGTTAGTTCCCATTCTTGGTGCGGAGTTGTGGAGATAGCTTGGGGGCGATGACCCCTAGTCGTGTGGAGTCCTTGGGGGTGTCTTAATGCTATAATTATTTTTATTTGGACAACTTGTATAATCTTTAAACCAATGTAATCAGTTCTGGTTTTTACTTAAGTCTTGTTTGGCTCAAAAATTTGAGATTTATATTATGGATTGTTTTTAATGTTTTATGCTTTCATACTCAGGTAAATCGTTCCCAAACCAAAATTAATGATACCCGGGCACTTGTGCCAGCCCGTGGGGATAGGGAACGCCCTTCGGGTCTCGCCATGGACCGGGTCGGGTGCCGATTTTGATGGCGACCAGATTCGGTTCGTGACAGATAACCATGAAACCCATGTTTCACACATCATTTAACCATTCAAAAACATTGTACAAACCATGAAAAGGACAAGAAACCATAGAAAACAGTCTAGTAAAATATTTAAGACATCCCAACAATAGATCCAAACATTAGGTAATCAACTAAATAGGTCAAATCGCATAAAATCAAGTAAAATAGTGTTACAACCTTTCCACCATAGGGCTTTCTATCATTAGAATGATTTCATTCTGAAGGATATAACACGATGAAACAATAAGAACATATAGACTTATCTTATGAGTTGAATGGCCCATGGTTCCTATGTGATACTCACCCAAAGGATATTAAAATAGAAAACTACAAGATCAAAACACCATGATCATCACATGTATTCAAACAACAGAATGACTAAAGACCTAGAATAGGTCTCTTAGCCTTTTAAAGATTCACCAAAATGGTGTAGCATATGAAAATCATATCCTGTAGAACCAAATAAGAGACTTCACCTCCTCACTAGGGAGAAAAATGAAATATCAAATATCCATAACTATGGTAAATAACTAACATGGATTTTTACCTAGGTTAATTACTTGATGGTTACCTAGGATTTTCTAAATTGACAGTCTTACCTCAAAGAGCTTATAATATCAAATTCTAGCCCCACCACGTCCCTAGTCAATAAAAAATCAACATCTTCTGATCTACAAGTGTACATTACAAATGTTTATCCAAGACCATGTGTAAAGAGATAACACAAATACTTTAGTGCATAATAGTTCACTATACTCAAAATAAAGAGATGATTGAACAAATCAAAATTTAGTAGTAACTCTCAAGTCAAAATAAGAAGAACACCAAGGAACCAAAAACAATATATCAAGAAAACAAACATTATTAATTAAGTAATCAATAAATTTTTTAATCCATATTCTACATAACAACAGCCAAAATGATCTTGAAAGTAAATGATTCCAAAAATAGACAAGCTATGATAAAAAAGCTCAAGTTGTTTTCACTTACACATTAGAATCATAATGCACGATCATCATTAACCATATCTAGAATCTAGGAGTTGACAACCAGAAACACCACCACTATGTGAAAATATTCACTCCAAGGCATGTGGATGGATCCCTATTTTCATCAATCTTATATTTCCCCAAATTTAGGAGTTTATATTATTGAATGTAATTTCATTTTTCAGTATAACAAATTACAAAACCTCTGAAGGTGACCATGACTATCACACCGTTGAAAAACCATTTGATATTTTGACCACAACATCATAGAAGGACTTGGATATCTACACTAAAAACACAAAAAAGTTGTATTCTTTTCACTAGGAGAATAATCTTCCACAATTGGAAATGAATAATTTATCCATTCTAATTGTTTTTGTAGGACCAGATCTGCTAAAGAGGCCCTTTCAAGATTCTTTGGACAATCGATTAACAATCACACATGCATGCCAGTTACATGGTCATTGTAAAGATCATTTCAAAAAGTGGAAGCCTTACTGAATTCTTTACCAAAAATACCATTTTTGAAACATACCAAAACATTATGAGTTCTTAGAATATTTCAGAAATAATAGATAATATTCATTGAAAACAAATAACTCAAAAACATTATACTATTTACTTCCTTGGGATACGTCTATTGAATTAATACTAACTTGAATAATTCCAAAGACATAATATCATACATACTATAGGTAATCACAAAAACCTAGCACTCATTTCTATGTCTCTAAAATAAGGAGTGTATAGAATTGAACTTTAGATATTTAGGAGTCTTGGGAGTATCAAATATTACATCAACTTCTTCAAGAAAAAAAAATGCATCAAGATAACTTTGTTCACCTTTACAAGAAGGTGGATGAAAATTCATAAAGTAAAGTATGGGGTTTAAATGAGAGATGGAAATAGGCTCAACCACTAGATATGTAGTCTTAGAAGAGTCACTAATAGGGGATTATACTATTAGAAAACTTGAAGAACTACCCTGAGAAATGGACCATTGAAAAAACAGGCTATCTTTCTTAAAGGACTATCTAGAATACATTTCAAAACATTTAAAAACATAAAAATATAAACTCAAGGATAAAATAAAACTCAAATATATCACAAATGTTTTTAAACAAACTCATAATAAATATTAATCAAAACATCACTAATTTTATAACAAAAAAGTTTTCACCATTTATATAACAACACTCAATCATTTCAAAATGATAAATCTTACTCTAAATGAATTTATGTTCATAAACCCCTTTACCAACCCATGACCATTATTCCATGGTTTCAAAATAATCAATTCAATTTTCCAATTATCAAAACCATTCTTATTTTAAATCAATTAAAAACCAAAATTACTTCTTAAAACATTGTTTTATTACATCACATAAAATTATTTGAGAATTATTTTTTTGAACAAATAATTTCATAAAACAAACACTTATTGGTACCTTAAAACATTCCTTAGAGAACATAGAAAAAAAATATGATACAATATAGTTTTTACAAGGTATTAAGATTTATTAATGAGGCATTGAATTTGAAAAAACCAAAAAAGAGCATGAAACAAACCATATAAAAAACCCACATAACAATACCCACATAATTGATGTCACTTGTATGAAAATGGATATGGATTCATGTTTCGAACCATGTTAGAACCATAAAATGCTTGGTCGTATGGGATGGTAAACCAAACACAAACCTCACAACAGTTCATGGTTGGATTTCCAAATCAGCCACATGAATTAATCATAGTTTATAAGTCTGTGAAAAACATGGTGCCACTATAGTTATCCTTCCATTATGGTTCATAAAATTATAATATATTCTAGAAATATAATATGGTTTCATTGGAAATATAAATAAAATTTATCATTATAAACCCATTAACTAAAAATAAATACTCAAGTCCAAACATCCCGGTTTACTCAAATCTGACCATGAAGGAGTGGTAATCAAGAACCCTCTCAAGGAAAACCTCTTGGGTCCCAAAACATTCTTAGTATCATTTCTACCATAAATCACCCAAAATAACATAAGGATTTTAAATTCATGTACTTTATTTTAAGGAAAGACCAACTCAAATACAATTGGTAACAAAGTAACTAGAAGTCCATATAAATCCATATCTAAGATGAATCTACAATATCTCGACGAGGGATCCCAATCACTTTGTTCTAACTACCAGAACTTGGGAATTAATACATAACCATTTGGAATAATTTCCCCCTCATAGTTTTATAATAATAGTGTATAATGATAAAACATCATCAGATATATATCAATCAACACATACAAATCAATGTACAATGAGATACTATAAAAATGGAATGCGTAACATAACAAACAAACCCCCACCTCCAAGAGTTCCACACCCACTCATTATGTCCCATGTCACCCTCTCATGGAAATATTTACTCTAAAACCCTAAAGGATGTCCAGAGAATGAACACCTGGTATATGTTAATAAAGGGATACAAACACCAAATGGTATAAGTAGGGTGTGAGATAATGTGATGAGAAGGATTCCACCCATGATTCTATTTAGTTACCTCATAAGGTGAGTCAAATATTCGAAAAGATGAGTATAAATGAGAGTGTAAGAGGAATAGTGTAAAAATATAGTTTTAGAAATTTAAAATTATTTATGAAACTAAACATGTAAGACATGTTATTTAACCATTTAAAACCTACAATTTTTCGTGAAAAACATTGACATCCATTTCACAAGCTAAAATAGGAAAATCAAGAAATGATGAGAATATTAACCTAATATGGAATGATTAAAAAGAGTCAATACAATAGAGTCATAGTGCATAATAAAAATAAATGAAGAATTATTGGAATATTCATTGACAAATAGTGGTAATGAATTTGGTCATGTATTGAGATCAATTATATGGATTCAATGGGTAAAACCTACATATGATAGTCAGTTCACCTCAGAATAGCTAATAAAATTATATCATGACCAATTTTTGGTGTAACATATTGTTTAATGGGTCCAATGAAAACTAATTCCATTCACAACTACTTTCCTAGCTTCAATTCTATAGCATGAACCATTCATGTTCTATATGGATCCACTATAAGGGCGTGAGACCTCTAGTGAAGCATATATCTGGGTTATCTCATTTGCATTTCCAGGTTACCATGACTTTTCCAAAGGTGGGTGTGATAAAAAAGTTACCAGAATCATGGGATCATTATCATAAACATCTCACTCTCTCCCCAAACTCTCTTAATGTAAACAATCCCTTTTTCAATCCCAAAATAGTGGGAGGTATTATAATCAATGCAGTTGCAATTAAGTGATTATAACAAGTTATAAATATCATAAAGTGCCAATTGGGCTTCCAATCATCATCAATTTCAATTCCAAACCATTTATACAATTCAATATTCAAAATGGCAATAATATCTACTTAATTTCATAATATATCATTAAAATAACAAATGGGACTTCAAAAAAGTCAATTATTTTAAAGAAACAATAAATCATTCAAAGTAATTATTTCAATTTTAAAAGTTATTGAATATATTTCAAAATATAATTTTATAACGTCATTTTATGTTGATAAATCATTTATTTCTTATGAACCAAGAAAACCAAATCAAAAAAGGGTAAAACTATTTAAATTTGGTGAGTGGTTATTTAAAAAATTGAATAATTTAAAACTATGCTGAAAAAATTAAATAGTTCAATTAATTTAATTCAAATCATGGTAATTCATTTATTAAATCAAAAACCAATCCAATTCCCCTAGTTTCACCAAAATAATAATTTTAAATATTTTTAAAATAAATCGTAAGTAAAATGGAAATTTTCAACTCACAAAACGGTGAGAAATAAAAGTCATAAAAATTTAATTCCTGAAATATTCAATACAAAGGATAATTAGAAAAGGAATAAATTATGTAGAATTAAATGAAATTGTTTCATTGAATAGGTTTTATAAATTAAGAAACATGTATTTATGAATTATGAAGAAATAATTAATCAAAAAATAAATGAAAAGGATTGAAACACCTATATTGATATTAAGGAATACAACCGTAAAAAATCAAAGATGTGTCACCATTGATGGAGATCAATGGATATGGGAAGATATATCTCAAAATATATTACAAGGGATCCTAGATCTATAATTCCACATTAATTAACAAATATCCTACATAATGAAATACCATAATAACCTTTATATAGAAGGTATCTAGAGAAGAACAGATATCAAAGATCAAGTAGAGATGAACTCACTGAAAGAGAATATATCCGGTTTAATTGGTCCTTAAATCCACTAAGAAATGAGATTAGGAGATCCAAAATTCCTCTTAAGGGCTCCCAAAACCACAAGTATTGGATTATGATTGAGTGGGAGGAGATTGGTGTTATTTATAGGGGTCTCAAGACATTAATTAATATTTTTATAAAATTAATTACCATTCACATGGTTTCTTTGGCCAATTAACACAGTTTTTACTAACCATAAACCATATTCATGAAATGTTTCAGTCTTAGTATGGACACTTAGTTTAACCATGTGAAATCCATTAGACCATGTTACACACGTAGTTTAACCTTGTGTAAACCATGCACAAACCATGAAACTGGATTCACACATTGTTTAACAATAAATAAACCATGAAACCTAGTTTGTGCACATTGTTTAACCATGAGGAAACCACGAAAAAAATGGCCCAAAATATTTTTAATATGGTCAAATAAAATAAAAAACTACCAGCAAAGTGATCCAAACATAGGGTACTCAAATTAATGGGTCAATGAAAATAGAAACAAGTAACTAGATGTTACATATAAACCCAGTGAAAGTGAGTTAATAAAATTGATATGTGAATAACCACAAATTAAAGGGTATAATCATATAATACATTCATTGGAAGTATATACAATAGACAACTGCAATGAGTGGAGTATATTTCATAACTCTCATAGAGATAAAAGTGACTCTATAAATCCCCTTACTATATGAGAAAATTTTGAATCATGATCCCCAAGATTGAATAGAATCAATTAAACGTTTTAATATACGTAAATAAAATAATCAAAATAAATAACATTTCATGGGGGATTATATACCCCACATAATAATAATAATTTCTGTATATAAATTATATCTCAATGAAATAAAAGTGAGGTGACAAAACTCTTACGTGAGGTCTTGTATTTCTTCATACAGATTAAAAATCCTATATATTTAATATAATTACATTATATATCTTCCACAGTACCATATTATTATATATAATACCATATATGATTTTATTATGACCTTATTTTTCCGATTTGTAAACAATTTCATGTTAAAGTTACATTTTGGGTAATAACTGCTTTGTTTTGCGTATATGTTTTGACTTTTTATTTTTCATACACTTATAAAGATTATGATTATATTATTTATAGAATCAAAAAAATGTATAAATATAATAAAAATTTAGTATATATATATTTACATTAAATTTTATGATATATAAAAATTAAATTAAATACACCATTCATTTAGTTGGTAGGTCGTACGTACGCATGAATGTTATTTTATTATTCATGAAATATTTATAGAAAGAAAGTAAGTGAAATATATATATATATATTATCATTATAGTATAATTATTATGTAATATATATAATAATCATTTACTAAACCCATACTTACCACATTCCATGTAAAGTGTGAATGAATCACATCACATTGAGTAGAAGGTAATCCACACATCAACAAACACAATTAAAATATTTCCATAAAATGAAAAGCATGAATGTATGTGTTCTATAATAATTAAAGAAAAATAAATTATTAATAAATAACATTCATATATAATTAAAAAATATAAATCCAATATTTATTAAAAACCTTACTAGGTGGAAATGGAATATTGAACGAAATCAGCTTGCGAGGCGGTAGTCAGTCGTATACATGAATGCTGATTTTGTATCCCAATTATAGATGTGTTTGTGGATATAGTTTTAACAATTAACATAACAGAACCTCAGTTTATTTAAGATACTGAGGATACTGTATAATTAGGTAATAAGAATAATTATGGCAGTGGTGAATGAAAATATGAAAAAAGTTTTTATTGAAGGATGCTACACCTTCTTTGGGTAATTCCTTTTAGTTTGAAAAAAGGACCAAAATGGTTTAATTTATTCCCAAATTTAGTATTTTAGTATGATAGAAGGAATTTTGGGTCATTATTTAAGAATTTATTGGATTATAAAAATCTAAATGATATGTGTGAATAAGTGTGGTGGGAGGGCGTGAGTTCCCTTTTATAGTTGATTAGGATTGGCATTCTTTATCAAAAACTATGTTGGCCTTATTAGAAAATATAAATTATACTTATTAAAAATATTTCATTCATTCTTAAAAATTATAATGTCATAAGTTCCATAAAATAAATTTTATATAATCTTACATAGGGGATGAAACAACAAGTTCTAAATGTAAATATGTTTTAATGTTAGAATTGTTTTTTTATTTTGAATTTCATTGTGAAATTGATTCCAATGACCTAAATTGTATTAATATATGTAAAATTTATGTAAATATTATTTAAAATAAATTTAAAATAATATTTTAATATATAAATAAATTAAATGAAAATAATTTTTTAATTAAAATTCTATTTTTTAATTATTCTTCAAAAAATGAAACTTCTCATAAAAATACCAAAATATCCCCCAAAGTAAATTTTGATATTATTAATTCAAAACATAGTTTTATTTTTTCAAACAAAATTTATCAATGTTTAAAAAATTATATTTTATTTAGTTTCACAATTAAAATATTTTACAATTACATTTTAGAAAAATGCCCCTTTTATTCATAAAATTGGATTTATCATTATCATATTCCGATCTAACCTATTTTAAGAGTGTTTAAAAACTATATTTAATATGTAATATATAAATCTTATTAAAAACTAATAAAATAGGTTTTTAACTTAATGAGATAAAATGGTTTTTTACATAAGCAAATGGGCTTCTTAGAAAATAAATTTATTCATTTTCAATTTGATATTACATTCATATCTTGATAATTGATTATATACATGTTCAAAACCAATTTTCACTACATGGTTAATATTATACAAAAATTCTATTCCAACGGCTAGGTTGTAACTATAATAATATTTTAATGAAAATATTAATTGTATATTGTGTTTTGGTAAAACATGGCCATATGTGTAATCAAATCTATCAAAGGAACTCAACATTGTGGGTAACAAAATCCAAATATAGTTGACTATGTAACTAAAGTAAATCTATGTTTTTCTTATAGTGAATGTCGATGTGGTATTTAGTATAATTCATGTCTATCATTGTTCTGTTATATAAAAATATATATTTAGTGTTTTTTGAAATGAAAAAAATATGAAAATTATTATTTTTATTCAAAAAAATACAAAAGTATCAAGGTGTTATATTCTACCCCCTTAAAATGAAATTAACCCTCTAAATTAATCTGGGTTATCATTGGTTTAGTACATGAATGTTCCTTTCTAATAAAACCACATTTTATACAAGAATACTAAATTTTACTTTAAAAAGGGAATGTTGGAACCCTAAGTATTACCCTAAGTAACTCATAACTAGGTAACCATATTGTAAAAAATTTGTTGGGAGTGAATATTAGATGTGGAAGTAAAGCGTAAATAATTATAGAGAGTGATACATCTCATTAATCACCATCAAGTGAATGATATATAGAATTTTAAGGGCCTCACTACCAAAAATCTATAATGATTTATAACTTCACTAGGTCAATAGAAACAAATGTATTATAATAAATATTTTTCCATATTCTTTTAATAGAATTGATGAATTATTTTACCGTGTAAGAACCTAAGGAATTATATTTACTTGATTTTATTCATTTAGATATGCATAATCTCACCCATTTGTTATTCCTTGTTTGATTCCCACTTCATCTATTACTATAAGAAATGAAGGTGTATTTTTCATTCCTAAAGTACTAAGGAACTGTGAGGTAGAATAATAATTCATTATTTCAATATATAGTTATTAAAATAGAAAATTGATTTGATCATATTATCATATATTCATAAATCCTCATATAGAGAGATATTACATTAATTTATAAAACAACCTCTAATGTTTAACTTAAGAATTCCATAAATGGTTAACCTTGTAACCCTTATAAAAGATGAAAATCCAAAAAATTTAAAATATGTTCCCAAAATTTTACAAAATAAACACAACATTGGTCAGTCATATATCATAAAATAGATATTCATTGTCACTCAAAAAATATTTGAATACCTTCATCAAGTATTTTCTTAAAAATTATAAATAACATGAATTACAATAAATCATTAATGAAAACATAAATTCCTATTAAATATTTTCATAAATACTTGATTACTGGATATTTTTCTTAAATAAAAAAAATGTAGTAAAATATATCACTGAGAGCATACAAAATATTTTCCAAAATTCTTAATCCATTCCCATGTAATTAGTACCATCTAATTTAATAGTTAATATATAACATATACTTATTAAAACATTATTATATAATCATGGGGAACATATTAATAGTTATATTTCGATTAATCAAATGTTTTTTATGAATATAACCTTTCTATTAAATATCATTTTATAGTCAGTATATTTTTATATATTTTTAGTATTAAACATAAATTGAAAAATCATTACATAATACACTAATCATATTTATTGAATCCAAGTATAAAAATACTTAAATCCATACACATCATTGATTGTAATGTAACATGTCAACCTTTTAACTAGAAGTAAACTCATAGGTTTCAGAATTGAGTTGGGTAATACCAATGTTCTCCAAATATAATACATTTAACTCGTCAAAAATTTGTCACACTATGATGATTTTTCTACATAGATAAATTCCTCCCCTACATTTGAGAAATGTATTCAGGTTTTCTCCCCCCCACCTTGACATTTAAATGATGAGTCCTTATTCCTCTATTTTCATTACAACATGACATTTTATAAAAATCCCCTTCCTATTATTCGATATGTTAAGAATTTAACTCACTCTCATGTTGTTAATCATATATCTTGATAGCTGATTAGGAATAACAACAAAATCCATTACACCTATAACAATTACAATTGGATACTCATAATAAAATCATCTTCCACATTCAATGTTAAACCAGACCCTTCTGGTTCCAAACATTAAATAAATCCTAAAATCATAGTATGAGAAACACATATCATAGTATAAAACCTCATAATCATGAAAAATAACTTATCTGTTATCTAAATGATGACACATTCTTCTTTAATCAATGTCACTGTAGGTTTATCATAGGTTATTCAAAGATGTATTATATTTATATGTTTCATGATGGTTTATAAATATTTTTTTCCAAATTAAATATACATTGGGAGTTATAAACTATGTTGGTAGCAAGGACTGTGGTCGTGCACCAGTTCCCGATTGAGTGTAGTTTAATATGGTGTTTTCAGAGTTGTAGATCCTATATACATATATTCTATAGTCACATACACTTTTATTATCCACACAGAGATGTGTTAGGTAGAACCCAATCAATATATCCATACCAATATTCCAATACATTTTCCATAAAATTAACTCATCCTTAGACTTATCCTTTTGAGAGATCCATGTCCATATACTTATAAATATCATGAGGAATCTCACTAATGATTTCTACTCCATGTTTCCAATATGTGACTAAAACTTTCCTTGGATACAACTATATAGACCCAAGATTAAAACACATGTATAATAAATCATTTTATATGAATATCCAATACCTTAAAAAACTAAATTCCCATGAATGGTAATATTTTATTTTATTTACAATTGTGAAACACAATATTCTAATCTTGCTGAAAGATCACCATTTTTTTCAACAATGATATTTTGATTTAGTACTTCTACTTAAATTTTTTTCTCATAACATATAGAAAGAAAACATAAGAAAAGCTAAGCTCAGGTTCTCAGTAGGGGTAAATATAGGAGAAATATAATCATAACATGGATGTAAGGGTGTGAAAAAAAGAGAAAAAAATTTAAAATTTATATCCTACATACTAAAGATCATAATCATGAGTTATAGATTAAATATGGGATGTTCATATTACATAAATCATAAGGAAATCAAAGAAAACGAGTTATGAAAATTTAAAATTTCCATTACACATAGACCTATGGAATACACATAATTATATAAAAAACTCCCTATAAGTCAAGGATCATATCCAAAACATATTATGGAACTTCATGGGGAATACACCTACTAATATGGAAACACTATTATCCCTAGTCATAGTCTTTTCCTTATAGTGGATCATGTTATACCTTCTTCCCATTATGGATCTAGTTTCCCCTTTATCCCATACTGGATAGAGTTTCCACATCTTCCCATAGTGGATCAAGCCCACTGACTTCTTCCTCATCACTATATCTTGATATATAAATATTTAGTGAATAAATTTTAGGGAGATATAGGTTACACCTATAAATAACAATTTCTTACATACATCTTCCACAATATAATAAAAAATTCATCATATCAAGACCCATAAATGGATAAGGGTTTTTTAAACATTATATGATATCCCATAAAATTAAATGTGTATCATAAACATGTCATCATATCATAACCTATGTAAAATAGAAAGGTTTCATAATCATTTCATCAAAGCATAATTTGTGCAAGGATGTGGGTTTCAAATGAATATAACCCATTAAAGAGAAACAAGGTTCATAAAAACTTTCAATATTAAACATAGACCATTAAAATAATTAATAATAATGTAGTCCTTATATCATATCCCAAGTGAATCAATAATTATTTAAAAGAATTCCAACATAGATAGAGAAGGGAATTTAAAAATCACATGGAACATTTATAAAGGAAAATATCCTTTCATTTAAAATCCCCTTCATAAAATATTTTCAAAAAATCATTTTCTTATAAGGAAACATTGAAATTTGTTTGAAAGCATTTTTTAAGGGAAATATAAATTAATTGTCAGGACCCATCCCCTAGGGCCTATATCATGACTACCCCAAGCCGGGCTTCCATAGGCCAGGGGCTGGCGACTAGCACCGAAGGTGTAAATCCCTAAATTGGGAAGGAATTGCATTTATAACTATAAACAAACACATCCTAGTACACAACTGGAAGTAAAAAAACAAAGTAAAACTGTATACAAAAGAAGTGTTGGAAAGTAAAAGGGGATGGAAATACAATCCCAACAGGAAAGTACAAGTGCAACTGAAAGCAAGTACAACTAAAGAAAAGTAAAGGAGTTATTGGTTCATCCTCGGGGGTTCCTACCTAAAGGGTAGGTATAGATAACCTCCTCAGCACTCCACATCCGCTCGTCTCCTCCGTGTACCGTCACACCGATTTGTCCACCTCCGGGTACCATCCTGTCCTGCTACTCTCTCTCTCAATCAGTGATGTCTATCGTTTGAGACCAACAAAATGAGGTGCGAGCATAGTCCGTGTAGGGGTGAGTATAACAATACTCAGTTGGGAATCCGAGACACTCAAAATCTCACTGAATCCAATAAGGATAAACCACAAAGTATGAAATCAACGGATAACCATTACATAGGTATATTCCCATAAATATACTTAAGTTATCTAGTAACCCATCTCAATCATAAGGAAAAAAACAAAAGTCATTGACTCAGTTCAAACCAAGATTTGTATTAATCTGAACCCTCACCTGCTAGAGAAAACCTCCTCTATTGATTATAGTGGGCCTTCCGCATCACACAGAGGCGCTTCCCACTAACTTGGACTGTTGAGGTAGTCATTCTGTTGAGTATCGTGGATCTGTTGCACTCACACAGAGGTGTTGTCCACTATGGGTCTACTATGCTCAGTCAGAGGTGCTCCCTTGGTAGCCTAGTGAGGTACTCCATGTATCGTGTACCATGGGTCTGCCACTATCACAAAGTGGTTCTCCCCACTGTGGATCAACCACGCTCACACAGAGGTCCTCCCCACTGGGCTAGTCGAATCACTCAGAGTTGAATCAGTCAGTAGTCGTCAAGTCTCAGCCAGCTACTAGGTTCCCGCACAAATGCCTTCTTGTCTTTGGAAGATCTGGTTCACAATCTACTAGTCGATACTCCAACTGTCACTAAGTTCCATGTAGAAGTATCTCAAGGATCCACCACGTCATAGCGGTCTCAATGCAACAGACGACGCGTCAATCAGACACCCGGTCTATTAGATATTAGCCTTTTAGTCCCGGGGCCCGGTTGGAGTCGTTTACGATCCAACCTGACCATATCTCAACTATACCCCGATCTCTAGTGGGGTATTCTCAAGGGATGACTTCACTCCAAGAATACCGGCGCCACTAATGGTTCATCAAACAGACGTCTGGTTCAAAGGATATGGCCCAAGAAGTTAATGGGTTAGTAATGGGCCTGTGTCCGGTCCTACCCGGTCGGACTGACTCAGCCCAACCCAGTCTGGGCCGACCGGGTCTGGGTCGACCCGGTCAGTCTCGATGGGTCTGACCCGACCCATTAGGCGGGTCAGCCCACTAAATTTTGGCCAGGTCCGCTGGGCCCGGACTAGCAGATAGTGAGGGCGGTTTGGCCCGGAGGTCACCACGTAGGCGACTCGGCCCGAAGGCCAGAGCCGGTTCGGCCAGCGCTGTGAGGGGTGCATCTCGGGCGACTTGGCCTGGGAGGTCGGGTCGGTCAGGAGACCATTGGGCAGGCCGTGCGGAGTGCAGGCGATCCACAGGTGCACTGGGTAGGGCGCGACTGGGGCCGGGCAGGCGACGGGGGCCCTGAGCAGGCCACGGGGGCGCCGAGCAGGCCGCGTCTGGGGATGGGAAGGTGGGACGTGCACCAGGAAGGGGGCTAGGAGGCCGTGGCCAAGCGAGCTGGGTGCCGCTCAGGCCGGCGGTGGGCGGCCAGAAGATTTGGTGCACCACGAGGGCGGCGCATTTCACGGAGGCCACAGGTAGCACGGCCTTCGTCATTGTCACTTTCTTCATCGTCGCCTCATCGACATGCTGTAGAACGCCACAAGAAAGAAGAATCGATGGATGATGTTGGGCCATGTTAGGTTGGCCCACATCCTTTGCATTTAAAATGATATCAATTGGTTCATCAAAAATAGGAAAGGTGAACAAAAATTATTTACAACCAGGCAACGATTTCTTTTCAAATGATTATGAGAAAATAAAAGGGATAAAGGACATGGTAAAACCCTACCACTTGTTCGTTGATCGATGTTCTTCATTCATTGATGGTGTTGCGGAAAGAAGATGATGAAGTTCGTTGTTCTCCATGTTCATCACGCACTCCCAACCCCAAGCTACGTCAGCCGTGGAAGACACTCCATGTCGGTTGGATCCGAGGGTGGAAGTTGAAGAAGGTTTTTGGTGGCGTTCTTCGCGTTCTTCACGTTCTTCATTCATTGTTGGGATAACTACTTTTCTCCCAAGCTCCCCTCTCAAGATCCTACCAAATTAAAATTTCCATGCCAAAAATAATATAAGTTATCTATTATTTTATTGACGCAACAATTTCAAAATAGAGGAATAAATTAAGAGGCTCCCCTTAATAAATTACATGCATTGGCACAATTGATTAATAAGGAGGTCAAGATGCTCCCCTTAGTTAAATTACACACATTGGGGCAATTAATTAAAAGGGAACGGTGGCACCAATTAATGGTAGAGGAGTTCAAGGGACTCCCCCCCTCATTAATGAGGGGAGTTGGGAGATTTTCCACCCTCCCATTAATTGGGGTGTTTTAGCCTTGTGTGGTCCCCACGACGTAACCTTTCATGGGAGGTTATGTTCATGTGGGCCCCACCACCATAACCTATCATGGGATGTTAGGCTGTGGCATACCCACCTTTTACTCCTAAGTGGTGGTTTTAACCAACAACCACTCACACTCATGGAAGCTCAAAAATAAAATAATGTGTTGTACACTTTATTTTATTACTTTTTTTATAAAAAACCCAAAACTAACTTTTATTCTCGACTATCCACTGTCGAGGTGAAAGTCTTCTTAAAATAATACTGGCACTGCGAGTTCAATGGTGCCCTCAGATTTCAGTTCCAAGCACCGGATCAAAAGTTATAAAAACCCGATCATACGTTTACTAAACGTACTCGAAAAAAACTTTAGAAATTGATTCCAAGCACACCAGGCATCAGAATCAAGCTCCGTAAAAATTCAAGAACTCGTAAGAATCCCATGAATTTAAGAAAAAAAATTCCACGGAATATTTGGGTATTTACATTCTCCCCACCTCAGGGCTTTACGTCCCCGTAAGCTACAACTCGATCTATGGGAACGAATGTAGGTACCGAGCATGCATCTGAGCCACCCACTCCCACATGCTCTCATGGAGGTTCCTATGCTGGTAGGGAATGTGAAACAGAGGTATCGAACGTCCACGTTGGACCCGATTTTTCTGATCCTCAATCCCTGCTGGAACCTCCGTAAAAGTTGCCCCATCGTCGACATCTAGCTCTCTATGGTCGATGAGGTGGGAAGGGTCATGCACGTATCTCCTTAGCTGAGATACGTGGAAGAAGTCATACACCCGGTGCCACTGAGGTGGAAGAGATAAGTGGTAATCCACTTTTCCTACTCTACTAAGGACCTGGAATGGTCCGATGAATCTTTGAGATAACTTGCCACCTCAGCCAAATCTCCGTAGACCTCATCGAGGTGAGACCCATAGAAAGACGTGGTCGCCATCCTTGAACCCCAGAGGGCTCCTTGTCCTATAAGTATATGACTTATATTTTCTTTGTGCAGTCTTCATCCACTCCAGTATGATCAAAACCTTCTTCCATAATAGCTCATACCATCTCTGGTCCCACTAGTGCTGACTCCATAAGGTCAGTCCAACATAAGGGTGATCTGGAAGGTCACCCATACAAGGCCTCAAAAGGTGCCATCCCTATGGTGGAGTGATAGTTATTGTTGTAAGAAAACTCCACCAAAGGCAAGTGATCCTCCCAGCTGTGATCAAAACTGAGGACACATGCATGTAGCATGTCCTCAAGGGTCTGAATGGTCCGCTCGGTCTGACCATTCGTCTGATGATGGAAGGTGGTGCTTAAGAAAAACTATGTCCCGAAAGCTTCCTGAAACCCCTTTCATAGCCGGGAAGTAAATCGTGCATCATGATCGAAGAAAATAGAGAAAGGTACACCATGTAAATGCACAATCTCTTGCACATAGAGGCGTCCCAAGATCTCTACTGAACCCTCCTCTCTGATCGGTAGGAAGTGGGCCGACTTGGTGAGTCGTTTGATGATCACCCAAATCGATTCATGACCCCTGGATATATGTGGAAGACCCGTCATGAAGTACATTGATATCCCATCCCACTTCCACTTTGGTACCTCTATTGGATAAACCAAGTTTGCTAGTACCTAGTGCTCTACCTTCACTTGCTGAAAATTGAGGCACCATGAGACAAACTCTGGTACTGCCTTTTTCATACCTAACCACTAGTGCTGTCGTCGAATGTCCTAGTACATATTCACCACTCCTTAATGTACCACTAGAGGGGATGTGTGGAACTACCTCAACACTTCCTCCTAAAGTGACACTGTTATAATGGTACGTCTTCTGAAAAGGATGATGTGCTCCCCACCTTCAGAGAGTCCATCAGGTGCCTGCCCTGTGGACATCTGAGCACATCGTGTCTTGTAGTCAGAATTTCCATGCTCTGCCTCCCTGACTCACTGAAGAAGAGGGGGAGTGACTCTAAGAGACTATAGAAAGGCTGCTCCATCTCTATCCACAAAGGATATATGTAAATCAGACAACTGATCTGTCACCTCTCCTAGAAGTTGTATACCAGTCCTCCTGTTGAGCGCATATGCAACAACATTCCCCTTCCCAGGATTATAGACTATCTCGAAGTCATCATCCCGAAGGAACTCAAGCCAACGTTTCGGTCTCATGTTCAGGTCCTTCTGAGAGAATACATAACTGAGAATCTTGTGATCTGAGTACATAGTAAAACGCTTTCCCATCACATAGTGCCGCCACATCTCCAAGGCGAAGACCACAGCTGCTAACTCCAGGTCATGGGTAACGTAGTTCTGCTCATGCTGTCTCAACTACCGAGAACCATAAACAATCATTGCTCGCTCCTGCATCAAGACACACCCAAGTCTGGTCCGTGATGTATCACAGTAGACTATGTACCCTACACCCTCCTGTGGAAGCCTGATGATGGGGGCACTAGTCAGCCTCTACCTCAGCTCCTGAAAGCTCTGCTGGAATCTCTCCAACCACACGAATTGTTTACTCTTCTTTGTTAAGGATGATAGTGGTGATGCCACTCTAGAGAAGTCTAGAACGAACCTCTGATAGTATCCAGCCAAACCCAGGAAACTACATACCTCTTTCACACTTAAGGGTGGCTGCCAAGCAAGTATTGCCTCGATCTTCATTGGATCCACTGCAACTCCAGCCTCTGAGATGAAGTGTCCCAATAAGTGAACCTCTCGAATAAAAAACTGGAACTTCAGGAGCTTACTTTAAATCTGGTTCCCTTAGAGTGTGTCTAGTACTACCTGAAAATGGTAGGTATGCTCCTCCTCAGTAGTCGAGTAGATCAGATTTTCATCGATGAAGACTACGACAAAACGATCGAGGTAAGGTTGGAAGATCATTCTCATGAGACTCATGAGCACTACTGGAGAATTAGTTACGCCGAAGGGCATGACCAAGAACTCTTAGTGGCCATAAAAACACCTGAATGTTGTCTTCTGCACATCCTCGCCTTGAACTCTGAGCTGGTGATAGCTTGATCTGAGGTCCATCTTCAAGAACCACCATGCTCCCTTATGCAGGTCAAAGAGGTCGTCAATCCTCAAGAGTGGTTAATTTTTCTTTACGGTCACCTGGTTTAGGTGACGATAGTCGAAACAGAGCGTTAAGATCCAATTTTCCTTCTTGGGGAACAGAATCGGGGCTGCCCAGGGAGAAACACTGGGCCAGATGAATCCCTTCCCATGCAAGTCTTATAGCTGTACCCTCAGCTCGCGAAGCCCAGCGGGATCCATCCGATATTCTAGAGTAGATATCGGTGTCGTCCCAGGGTACAGGTCAATGTAGAAGTCCACCTATCTATGAGGACGTTGTCCTAGAACATTGTTAGGGAAA
This sequence comes from Viscum album, assembly GCA_963277665.1. NCBI lineage: Eukaryota > Viridiplantae > Streptophyta > Magnoliopsida > Santalales > Viscaceae > Viscum > Viscum album. Next base: position 792,272,982 of record OY728127.1, read on the forward strand.
ACATCCGCATACTAGTCCACCACTACAGGATAAGTCGGACTCTCCACATCAACTTCTCCGAGGGTAAGGCAATCCAACTAGTGAGTGATCGGCTGCCTCCTCATCCGAGTATGTCTATCATGTGCTGCAAGGGCTCCCTTCTTTTCGGTGAAGGTAAAACTAGTCCCATCCATGTGGACACACCACAATTCTCGCCTAATACAGTCGATCTGAGCATGGACTGTAGATAACCAGTCCATACCTAACATGAAGTTGTAAGGCCTCGATGCCACTATGAGGAGATCCCAGCTGAAGCTATCACCTCCTAGAGTAAGATCACACTTCCAGAATGAGTGTGTAATCATCAAGTCTGATCCTATAGGAGTCTCTAGATGTAAGGATCGAGCAAATGGCTCCATCGGAATCTCTGAGCTCTGAACGAGGGTAGTGGCAATGAAAGAGTGACTTACACCTGTGTCTATAAGAACTTAATCTATGGTGGATTAGAGAGATATCATACCTCGAATCAACTCTAGGGCATCAGGATTGTAGGAATTAGCTTCCAAAAGCTGAGCTCTCCCCTATCCACCTACTCCCTGTGGTCGGGGTGGGCCTCCTGGTGGTTGTGGTGGTAACACCTCGTAATGTCTTCCACTACCAGCTGCACATCCTACTCCTCTGCCACGTCCGCCTCCTCCCTGCAGACCACCTCGTTCGAAACTCTTCCTCTGCCTGGGAGGTCCCTCAAATGTCTGGTGATCATATAAACGGTAGGTCGGACAGTCACGAGCCATGTGACCCTGTCCGCCGCATGAGTAACACTGCCTACTACCGGCATGTGTGTCTCTTCTCCGTGTGCCTCGCACAACAAATTTTGAGTAATGCGGTCGACCACCTTTAGGTCTGCTCTTCTTGGACCTCAGCGACATCTATCTACTAACTGCTAAATAAGACTCTACTGTATGTCAGCTAGTAGTGGGTCTCGCTGCTAGTGACTGCTCAACAAGGAAACTCTCCACCAAGAGGGCTCTATCTAGCACCCATGTCTGCGTCGAGATTCTGAGGGAGATCATCGGAGCTCTGATCTCTCTCCTTAGCCCCTGCTCGAAGGTCCATGACCTGAATAATGGGTCCCACACCATATCTATGGAGTAGCACAAGAGGTTGGTGATCCTCGCTGAGTATTGTGCTACTGTCATTCTGCCCCGCTGCAGATGAAGTAGCTCTTTTATCTGCACCGTATGAAGGGTGGCTAATAAAAACTCTACCTGGAACAGGATCTCGAAGTCTGGCTAGAGTAGGGTCTCCTCATCATACACTTGGAGAATCAGGATCCACCATCTGCCTGCTACAGTCTGAAGGGGACTAACAGAAAGGATCGCCATGAATTCTGCTAGTGTCCCTACTAGCCTGAAGACTCTCACCACAGTCTCCATCCAATCCTCAGCTTCCTGTGAGTCTGTCTCTCCCCTGAACCTGGGTGGCCTCTGGCGCTGTAACTCATGCAAGGCACTCAAGTGGCATGCATAGTTTGCTTCTAGGGATGGTGGCAACAGTGGCCCAATGGGAAGTAGTACCACTGGTGCCTCTACATGTAATGGGCCCTGCACCGAGGCCTCGTTGGTTGGTGGGATGTCAGTAAGTACTACTCTTGGGGCTCTAACTGGTCATCAGCGGGGAGGAATCTTGAAAGAAACAGATGCAACACGGTCAAAATATTATACCGGGTGAGCTGACCTGGTTCAGTTGACTTAAAGAAAAACTTTTGAAAACACACATGCAATTAGTTTATTCATGCACTGAGTCGGAAATCAGAAGTCAGGGTCCTGTTGTATGGATACATCGGCCACCCGCACCAACACTGGACTCCCAGAATAGAAAAACACACTTAGTACCCTTAACACTATTACTTCACATAAAAGAACGATTAGAGTGCTACGTTCTGTGGTAGAAACGACTCCTGTGATACCAATTTGTCACAACCCATCCCCCGAGACCCATATCGTGACTACCCCAAGCCTGCTTCCATAGGCCAGGGGATGGCGACTAGCACCAAAGGCGTAAATCCCTAAACTGGGAAGCAATTTACTTTATAACTATAAAAAATAAAATAAAAGTACACAACTGGAAGCAAAACACTAAGTAAAACTATATACAAAAGAAGTTCTAGAAAGTAAAAGGGGATGGAAATACAAGCCCAAAAGGAAAGTACAAGTACAACTCAAAGCAAGTATAACTGAAGAAAAGTAAAGCAGCTACTAGGTCATCCTCCGGGGTTCCTACATGAAGGGTAGGTACAGATGGCATCCCCAACACTCCACTTCCATCCGTCTCCTCCATGTACCATCACACCGAGTAGTCCACCTCCAAGTACCGTCCAGTCCTGATACTCTCTACCTCAGTCAGCGATGTCTGTCAACTGCAACCAACACAACGAGTTACGAGCATAGCCCGTACAGGGGTGAGCATAAAAATACTCAGTAGGGACCACAAGACCCTCAAGGTCTCACTAAATTTAACAAGGATAAACCACAAATTATGAAATCAACTGATAACCATTAATTAGGTATATTCCCATACATATACCTAAGTAATATAGTAACCCATCTCAATCATGAGGAAAACACAGAATTCATTGACCTAGCTCAAACCAGGATTTTTATTAATCTGAACCGTCGACAGCTGGGGAACTCGTCCTCTATTGAGTACAGTGGGCCTGCCACATCACATAGAGGTGCTTCCCACCAACTTGGACTACTGAGTTACTCCTCCTGTCGAGTACCGTGGATCTACTACACTCATACAGAGGCGCTCTCCACCATGGGTCTATTGTGCTCACTTAGAGGCACTCCCCTGGTAGCCTGCTGAGGTACTCCACGTGTCGAGTACCATGGGTCTTCCACAATCACACAGCGGTGCTCCCCACCATAGGTCTTTGACACTCACACAAAGGCGCTCCCCACTGGGCTAGTCAAATCACTCCAAGTAGAATCGGTTAGCAGTCGTCAAGTCTCAGCCAGCTACTAGGTTCACGCACAAATGTCTACTCTTCTCTGGAAGATCTGCTCCACATGCTACTGGTCGATACTCCAACTATCACGAAGTCCCACGTAGAAGTATCTCAAAGGTCCGCCACGTCATAGGGGCCTCAATACAACAGACAGCGCGTCAATCAGACGCCTGATTTGTTAGTTATTAGCCTTTTAGTTCTGGGGGCCCGGTTGGATTCATGTAAGATCCAACCTGACTATATCACAACTATACCCCAAACTCCAGTTGGGTATTCTCAAGGTATGGATTCACTCCAAGAATATCGGTGCCACTGACGGTTCATCAAACGGACGTCTGGTGCCAAAGATATGGCCCAAGAAGGTAATGGGTCAGTAATGGGACTAGGTTCGGTCCGACCTGGTCGGACCGGCTTGGCCCCGACCAGTCTAGGCCGACCGAGTCTGGGTCGACCCGGTCAGTCTCGCTAGGTCTGACCCGGCCCGTTGGGCGGGTCAGGCCGCTATATTTTTTCCTGGTCTACTGGGCCCGACCCAACGGACTGCGATGGCGGTTTGGCCAGGAGGTATCCACGTAGGCAACTCAGCCCTAAGGTCGGAGCCGGTTTGTCCCGCGTTGCGAGGGGCGCGACTCGGGCGACTAGGCCCGGGAGGTCGGGCCAGTTAAAAGACTGGCGGGCAGGCCGCGCGGAGCGCATGCTTGCCGCGGGTGCGCCGGGTAGGGCACGACAGGGCGCCAGGCAGGCCACGGGGGCACCGGGCAGGCCGTGGTAGGGGCCGGGCAGGTTTCGGGGAGGTGGGCCGCACTCCGGGCAGGGCATTGGGAGGCCGCAGGAAGGCGGGCCGCACATCAGGCAGGGCGTAAGGAGGCTACGGGCAGGCAGGCCGCGCACCGAGCATGGCGCTGGGAGGCCGCGAGCAGGCGGGTCGACGGTGGTCGGCCAGAAGCTTCGGTGGGCCACGGGGGTGGTGTGATTCGTGAAGTCCATGGGGAGCGCGGCCTTCGTCGTTTCCGCCTTCATCGTCGTCACCTCATCACCATGCCGTAGAATGCCACAATAAAGAAGAATAGACAGAGGATGTCCGGACATGTTAGGTTGGCATGCATCCTCCACGTTTAAAACGATATCAATTGGTTCATAAAAAAATGGAAAGATGAACAATAATTATTTACAACCATGAAACGATTTCTTTTTAAACGATGATGAGAAAAGAAAAGGGATAAAGCACAAGGTAAACCCTTACCTCTTGTTCATCGATCGGCTTTCGTCGTTTTTTGATGGTGTTGCAGAAAGAAGACGATGAAGTTCATCATTTTCCGCATTCATCACGCACTCCCAACCCTGAGTTGCGTCGGCTGTTGAAGACACTCCACGTCGGTAGGATCCAAGAGAGAAAGTTAAAGAAGGTTTTTGGCAGTGTTCTTCACGTTCTTTGCATTCTTCATTCTTCGTTGTGAGAACTTCTTTTATCCCAATCTCTCCTCTCAAGCTCCCACCAAATGAGAATTTCCAAGCAAAAAATAATATAAGTTATCTATTATTTTATTCTCACACCAATTTCATAAAGGAGGAATAAATTAAAGATCTACCTTTAATAAATTACATGCATTGGCGCAATTGAATAATGGGGAGGTCAAGAGACTCCCCTTAATTAAATTACACGTGTTGGAACAATTAATTAAAAGGGAAAGGTGACACCAATTAATGGTAGAGGAGGTCAAGGAACTCCCCCATCATTAATGAGGTGAGTTGGGAGATTTTCCACCCTCCCATTAATTTGGGGGTTTTAGTCTTGTGTGGTCCCCATGACATAACCTCTCACGGGAGGTTATATTTGGGTGGCCCCACCACTATAATCTTTCATGGGAGGTTAGGGTGGGGTGGTCCCACCTCCAACTCCCAAGTGGTGGTTTTAACCAAAAACCACTGACACTCATGGCAGCTCAAAAATAAAATAATGTGTTGTACGCTTTATTTTATTACTTTTTTTATAAAAATTTAAAAACTAAATTTTATTCTCAACCATCCCCCGTCGAGGGGAAAGACTTCTTAAGTGAATACTGGAACTACAAGTTCAACTGTGCCTTTAGATTTATGTTCTGAGCACCGGTTCAAAAGTTATAAAAACCCACTCGTATGTTTACTGAATGTACCCGAACAAAACATCAAAAACTGATTCCGGGCACACCAGGCCTTGGAGTCAAGCGTCGTAATAATTCGCAGATGCGTAAAAATCCCATGAATTTAAGAAAAAAAAATTCCACATAATTTCTGGGTCTTTACATTCATCTCCAAAAAACTGTTTTTAAAACATATTGAATTTTTAAAAAAATATCATTTCAAAATGAAATTTAAAACTTATAAATAATTCATGACAACATTTTATTTTTTTTTAAAATTATATTTGAAAACTTATAATGAAATCATGAAAACATGTTAAAGACCGTTTCACTAAAAATAGTTTTAAAATGTATATAAATGATTCAAAACATTTCTAAAACCATTTCGTTTTAAATAAAAATTAAAACATATAAATACTGAATGAAAATATATTAAAAAAACTTATTTAAAAAAAAGCCTAAAAAGTATAATGAAAATGAAATTTTAAACCAAAAAAATTAAAAATTATTTCTAAATAGAGAATTATCTTAAAATATAATTTATGGAATTTTTTTAAATCATTTGGGGAAAATGGTTTTTAAATAAAACCAATTTTCGACCAAAGAGATAAATAAGTTCATATTTCTGTAAAAACATTTCCAAAATTATATTATATAGAGAAGAGTCGAATAATAGTAAAAAAAATATGATATCTTAATTAATCATAGGTTTATACAATTACTGATGGTTATCGAGAGATGTATCATAATATTACATCAATGGAAACATAACATTAAAAAATACCAAAATATGATGATATTGAAGCAACAAACTTTTCCCACATTGCTAACATTAGATCATAGTCCCCTTGATAGAATAACATCAAATGAAGATTATAAAATCATTAAAATAATAATACCCATGATATAAAAAGTCAAATTTACAATATATAGACCTCTAAAAATAGTATAGGTGGATATGAAAACTTGTTTCTCAAAGAAGGCAAATTGAGACAAAATTACCTTTCAGGTTTGGTAACAATTGAACTGTAAACCCCATGAACTAGAGATAATAAAATTGAAATGTAAATACCCATAAAGATAAGAATAATAAAAAATTAATAAATTATTGGTTAGTATATACAATACATAATGTAAATATGTGGTGAATATTTTATGAGTCTCGCAGAAATAAAGTGAGACTAGAAATCCCACTACTACATGAGTAACATTTGAATAATAATACCCATGAAATAGTAATATAAATTAAACAATTTACAATAATTAAATAAACTTTGTTCATGATATAACATATAATCGGTAATTATATACACAACACAACAAGAATAATTGTTGAATATAGCATTTATCTCATAAAAATAAATGTGAGACGAGAAAACCCTAACCTTAAGCCTTGACGTTCTCCATACAAGTACAAACCGATGGTATAATAAATATAGGTTTATTATAGATATAACAAATATTAATATTATTTTACAACCTACTTATATATGATTTTATTAAGATATTATATTAACCTTTTATTAAAAATTTTATGTCAAATTTATGTTTCTAGTAATAACCACTTTGTTTTTCATATACATTTTGACTTGATATTCTTGATCATCTTACATAGATTATGATATTCTTATTTACAAAATGTAAAACATGATATAAATATTATATGTATTAATTATATATAATTTGTTTAATATTATATAAAATATAAAAATATGAAATGAAATACACCATTCATGGAGGCTGTAGGCAGTACATAAGCATGAACGTTGTTTTCATTTTAATGGGGAACTAATTGAATGAAGGTGAATTAAATATATGTTTATATATATTATCATTAAATTATAATTATTATTTTATTATATAATTCATGTTTAATAAAACCATACTTAAATTTTTCCATGAAAATTGTGAACTAATCACACCGCTTTGAGGGGGTGGTAGTCCAGAAATTTACCAAAGAAGTAATCATATTTCTACAAAATTGAAATCATCAAGTTAGGTGTTATATAATAACAATTGGAGAATAAATATATAAAAAATATCAGATATATCATATAGAAATTTAAATTTCTTCATTATTACTAACCTTGAACATTTTTAATGGAATAATGAACAAGATCACTTAGTGAGGTGGTAGTCTGTCAAACCAAAGAATGATGATCACATATCCCATTTGATAGAAGTGTGTGTCAATGTAGTTAAAGAAATTATCATAACAAAATTTAAGTATATTTAGTATATTTATTTTTTATATATGATTGGAACAAAAAAATAATGGGTTGGATAAATAAAACAAAACAAAAGTATTTGTTTATGGATTTAAAATCTTCATTCGGTAATTACTTTTAGTTTTCACTAAAGGACAAACATGGGTTACATTATGACCAATGTAAGGATTATGGGATGATATGAGGGAATTAGGTAGATTTTTTTGTTAGGTTTTGGACGATAAAAATGGATTTAGATTAGTGGCAATGTGTCGGGGGTAATCTCCTTTTTATAATTTAGGATGAGTGACATTCTTGTAAATATGAAATAGTAAACACTATTGAGAGTTATCCCTTAATCATGTTTTCCCAATAATTGTAAATATTAGGGAAAATTGAATATATGGTCGAAATATAGTTACATAAATTCTTATTTACTTGTTCCTAGGGTATTTGGCCCCCCTATGATAATGTTAAAACACTAAGTAAACTCATTTTTACCCTAATCACTGTAATTAATTTTAATTACTTTCACTAAAATTTTTTGTCAAAAAAGGTGAACTTATTATAAATTATAAAATAAACTTATTAAAACTATATAATCATTTTTTCAATATTATAATCAAATATTTGGATGAAATTAATTTAAAAATAATCTCGTAGATGGTACGAGACACTAGGTTTTTAATGTGAAAATTTTAAAATGTTCAAATTGTTTTTATATCCAATTTCATAATGAAATATCTTCCAATGAAATAAATTGTATTAATAGATTTAAAATTTATCTAAATATTATATAAAAATATTTAATTTTTATTTTAACTATATAAATAAACATGATTATAATACAGTTTGGAATAAAAATTCATCTTTTTTAATATTCATCAAAAAAATGAAATTTCTTAGAAAACTACCAAAATTTAACCAAAAGTAAATTTTTGTATTCCTAATTCAAAAAGGAAGTTTATTTTTTCAAATAAAATTTATAAAAATGTAAAAATGTATATTTAAAATATGTTTTCTATTAAAAGGCTGTAAAATTACCATTTAAAAAAATACATCTTTTTATTCATATAGTTGGATTTATTCATATATTATGCCTATAGAATATGTTGTAAGAGTGTAAAAAAATATTTCATATTAAATATATAAATTTTATTAAAATAATTCATCAAAATTGGTTTATTTAATTTATTGAGATTAAATTTGGTTTGTACATAGAAAAAGTGTTTTATTAGTGAAAGAATTAATTCTATTAAAATAGTTATTACATTAATATATAGATAATTTATAACCAAAAGATTAATTTAAAATAAAATTATAAACCCTATTTTTATAATTTAGTTATTATTATTCACAAATTCTATTACAATGGATAGGTTTTCACTATAGAAATATTTAAATAACTATATTAATAGTATATTATAGTTTGCTAAAACATGGCTTTGTATGTAATGAAAGTTATAAAATGACCAAGGAATTTTTTGTAACACATGCCAATCATAGTGTTTCATTTAGCAAAAGATAATCTAAGTGCCTGATGTTGAAAATTTTTATGTTTTCTTGTTTCTAATCCAAGATAGACATAGTTATTTCATATAAAAAATCTATATTAATTATTCAGTGAAATTAAAAATATAAAAAATATTAAGTAAATTCAAAAAATATTATTTCTTAAAATCCTATCATTTTACATTGAATAAACATTAATATATGCTATAATTATCTTCCTATTTATTTTTCTTCACTGAAGTTCTCTATAAAAAAACCCTCTTCAATACCTTTGGGAAGGAAACATAACGATGTGCAAGCTATGATGGTCAATAAAGATAAACAAACGAGATATCAATGATCACATAAACGTAACACGGTAATAAGGATATGTGACCGTGAGGTTATAATTTTTAAGCCAATCCCTACAAATCATATTTAAAAATCATTATTCTTGACATAATTTTTTGTAGTCCATAATACATGGATCATAATAGAATTAAGTAATATGATCCATGAGAGCATCAAATTGGTAGAAGACATTGATTTGTGTCATACACTCAAGAACAAAAAATTAATTACACAGTAGTAGAGTCTCATTTAAATGGATATAATAGTGGAATAGGGCCACTCCACAAACAATCTTATTAGTCAAGGTTCACTCCTAAGATTGTGATAGTGAAAAAACTCCCTTACAAACCTAGGTTTTCTCCCAATTTATATCTTGTTTATCTCATGATATATCAACCAATGATTATATAAAATAATAATATACATATAGGTGTATGGGTAAAAAAGAATAAAATGTCAAAAACCATACCCTATATATCATAGATCATATTTTTGAGTCATGGAATAAATCATGGTACTTTAGAAGACATGAATCATAAATGAAATCAATGAACATAAGATATGAGAGAATAAAATATAAATTTATATATGGTAAAAAATATAACATTTTGAAAATGAATAAATAGATACAGGTTTACTAAATAAGTTACGGATATATAATAATTCCATTGCATAAACTTCAGGACATAAAACCTAAGTGCACATATAATAATATAGACATGAATATCATGTCTATGAATAAACTAGTGAACATAAAATCCAGGTCCATGCAAGATCTTATAGAAATTAAAACTAGATGAATGCATGGAATTGTGATGATTAAATTTGGATCATATATAAAATATATACCTCATTATCTATCAATATTTTCCATCATAAATTGAGGGAAAAATAATTACATGACAACATACCACTTAATGAAAGCCATACTCAATTTTTCCACAAGATCATATATCAGTCATCATATCATAACACAAGATATTATAAAGGGTTCCATATTAATTTAATCATATAATATGTAAAATCCTACTACTATATTCAGATACTTCTAAAACCCTATTTTGTTCATTCTTTGGTTGGGTCTCATTTGGGGGTGCTTTAGGTGAAATTTTTGAAATCTTGAAGGGTTTTCTGGCTATGTATGGTTTGGGAACAATTTTCCAAAACCATGCACCCTTCTAGTGATGACCATGTAAACCCATTTAGTGGGGGCCTGAACTATTGGTGTAAGGTTTGATAAATTATTCACCAACCAAGGAGAAACCTTGAAATCGAATTTGCAGGGCTCATGGATTGGGCATGTGGTTTGTCGAACTGTGAAAGCCTACCTGAGAAATCATGTGTGTGGCTTTTAATTAATCCAAAAATTCATTTAAAAAAATTTGACCCTCTTTTTATCCCTTTATTAGGCCTAACATGACACCAAATTTTTTTATATGTTTTGTAGATCCCGATATCTAATTTTGGCTCATTCAATCCCATTTCTAGGGAGATTTAAGCATGGTGAATCACATTCAATCAACTATATTTATGTGAATATCCCATATTGGTCTCTTCCACTAAATTATTTTCTCCTCCCTAGTGTTTGTTATATCTCAATGTTATTGGAGGTTCTAATCCTGGGTTATTAGATCTGATGTCTAGGTTTGATTCTAGGATCATCATTGATGATATTCTCTATTGGTGTTTCACATTAAGCGCTTCGTGATTTGTGATCCAAATATCCTGAGGTAAGTAGTTCCTATTATAATTTCCCAAATTATTTAACCCTAAATTTCATTATATAAATTCAATTTCCAGATATAATTAAATTAAATTTGTTTCAATTTTTTTATTAAATAACAAATTATGGCGTGTTAGGAATTTGTATTTTATTTGGCCTGAATTGGGAAAAATACCCAATTACAATTAATTAGGGTGTGTTTTTATAAATTTATTTAAATTTATGGAATTTAATTTGTGAATTTAATGGTGAAGTTTATTTCAATTTTTTATTTGAGGAAAATTTCTTAATTTCATTAGATAGATACCCAGTGGTTTGGTCTTAGAAAAAAGATAGATTTGATTGAAACCCATTTTTTTGGTTTTTAAAATGAAATTAGCGTATAGAAATTGAAACATGGGTTGAATTGAAATTTATATATAATTATAAAAAAATTAAAATTAACATATTTAGTATAGAACATGTAGGAATAAGTAGATAGTGAGCTATTGGGACAAACACGTTTAGTTGTAATTTTCACATCATCAAATTAACACTTTACAAATTTAACATAAATTTATTGGTAGGTATTATCCACTATGGGATGTTTGTGAGTCCTATTTGAAAAATGTCAAAGTCATGTGTGTTCACATTTTCATTTTCATTATATAAGTGTTTGAAGATTTCATACCCTAGAACTGTCATGCATCTTAGTAGATGACCAAGTGTATTTTTTTAATGATTCGATATTTATATATAAAAATGTTTGATTTAATATAAACATTTTTACACATTCCTTTTGAATATATATAAAAAATTTCATATAAAATGTTCAATAATCCATTTTTTAATTATTTCCACCACATGAAATGTAAACCATGACATATTTTAAATATTCCTTTTAAATGTCATTCCCATTCATTTAAAATTGAATGATTTTTTTGGTAAACCATTGTTTCATCATATTGTGGAATCACTGGTGAGAACTTCTAGGGATTTTAGCTCGTATACTACATGTTACTTTATGAATTTTTATATTTCCTATTTACCAGTTTGAGCCAAGTGAAATCACCACGTAGATGTTGTAGTTTCTTTTGATCTTTGGGATTTGAGATGTTTTTTTCCATTGATATTGTTTTTGATTATCCTATTTTCTAGTACAATTTTGTTGTTCTTTTGGACGTATATACTTGTTTGACTACAATTAATGTTCTACCTATGGATATTTATTTTTAGTATACTTACATGTAATTATTTCTTATATTGTTTATGTAGAAAAATTATTCTAGGGTTTATCTTTTAGGATGTCGAGCACTAGTCACCAACCCATAGGGATTAGAAAATCCCTTTGGTCTATGTCCGGACAACAATGGTTATCAGGGTTCCAGGTTATTCGGGATGGATTATGAAAAAGCAGCGTCAATGGTGTAGGTTAAGAATCATGCCTTGATGTTAGTATGTAGTTGTGCAATCTTATCAGGACTTAAAAGGCATTTTCAATTAAGTTGATAGAAAAATTTCATTATAATGATCCTTATGTACCCAAGGGTGGTTTTTGAAATATGTTTTGAGGACGAGTTCGAGTATTTTCCCTAATGTTTATTGGGTTTGAATGAAATCCAAATATTTTTTTCTCATCTAATGGGATTAATTTCTCATATTTCTCTATTTCTATGCTAATATGTAGTATTAAATTTTGTCCTTTTATGTTGTGTAGAATATTTCCTCCAGGAATATGTGTGAATCATATCTGGTAGGAAACTAATAATTATCTGTAGTGGGTGAATACTCTCCTCACCCAAAATCTATATTATGTAATTGTATGTATTTTCCAAGATCCAGGACAGGAACCTGCGCCTATTCCCATTCAAACCTCAAATGTGGTAACACACAATGATGTTAACAAAAATCATGATAATGATTTACTTCACCAGAATCCACAATCATTCAAAGATTCCAATATTCCTAAAAAGTCTGATGATTGGTTTAGATGGACTGAGCATTTTTTGAGCTCTTGGTGTAACCTGATGACATCTAGGTGAAGTGTGTAACCTTTATGCTAGAGAGACAAAAAAAGAGATGATTAGAAACGATGGCGGTGGAAAATAATCAATAGTTCATAGAGTGGAATGACTTTAAATCTATTTTCACCAACCAGTTCTATCAAGATTTGATGTTTTTGTAGAATGTTATATAGCTTTTAATACCTGAGAAAGGATAAAATTCCACGATAGTATATGAAAATCACATTTTTTAGCTTGTGAAGTTAACACCTAATATTCTATCAAATGAGAATTTGCATACTTGACATTTTGATATGGTCCATTGATCGGATATTCATTCTTTGGTTTTCATAATGAATATAAATTCATTGGCTGAAGTAATGAATATGGAATTAATGGAGGAAATGGACTTGGATGATATGTTAGAGTTGAAAGGAGTTCCTTTTTCTCCCAGTGGTAGTTTATTAATTTTCCATAAAGGGAAGAGGAAGCATGATGATTATCATGGTGATTCTTGATAGTATGGTTTTTCTAGACCTCCTGTAGTGTGAGGTAGAGGTATATTGATTTGTTACAGTGTAAAATTATAGTTCATTTCAAACATGTTTGAACTGAGGCACCCAAGATATGTGGCTCTTGGAGATTCTTCGGTCACATGATGGAGTTATTCCATGAATGTTCCACTCCATATAGTGGAATACAGTCATCAACACCTAATAAATCTATAATGGAAACAAAGTATTTATGAGCAAAGGGGTTCTAGTCATAGGAATCCATAATGAATATTCTCCATACAATGAAAGACTATCTAGAGGAAGAAAATATGGGTCTCAGAATGTGTGAAGTATCACCACAATAGAATCATCATTAGTTACTTATTTATTTGATAATGGTTCATATCACTTATGTATTTCATAACGTATTGTAAATCTATTGAATATCCCATTGGATATGTTATCGAATGTGATGGATATTACTACAACCCTCATATTTATTAGAGAACATGGACCCCATAGTTCTACATCTGTATTCATATTGTCAGATATTGATATAACATAAAATTTTATGGTTCTTGACATGATTCCTCTTAAAATCATATTATAGATGGATTTGCACATTTCCAATAAAAATCCAAATAGATTATTATATTTGATGTGTCTCCTTTACTACACCCGATGGGTTTTTCCATTTAATTTAGGGAAATAGGATCCAAGATCAAATAGATCTAGAACATCATATCCAGAGTTATGGAAAGTGATATCCATGATTTCTTTTGATATGGAGTGAGAAAATTTTAGTGATTATATCCCATTGTTTATCTTTGAGATTACTGGATTTTTCAATCTTATTTCTTTCGGTTTCCCCGATTAAGAGTGGTGGAGTTCTTTATTAATTTAGTAGATGTTAATAAACCAATTTCAATTCTATATTACTAGAAATAATATGATGAAATAAAGGATTTAAAGACTCAGTTGAATTATCTTCTAGAGAATTTATTTTTACACTCACGTTCGTCACCTTGGGAGGCATCGATTCTCTTTTCTATGAAAGATGATGGGTCTCTTTACCTCAGCATGGATTAAAGAAAACTCAATATAGTCAAGATAATAGAAAAATATCCATTTCCATATATTATCAATTTATTTGACAATTTTAATTAAGAAAATTGGTTCTATCACATTAAACATAGATATGATTACCATCAGTTGAGGATAAAATAATATGAAATTCTAAAAATTACCTTTTAGAGTAGCTATGTCCATTATGAGTACATCATCATGCAATTTGATCTAACCAATGCCCAAAAAGTCTCTACTAATTTTATAGACATGATTTCCAATGAGTATATTGATATATTTTTGGTAGTAATTGTGGTTGAAATCCTTGTTTACTCAAAGTATGAGGAGGATCATGTGCATCATTTGAGAGTAGTTCTGGATTTGTTATGAAATCCTAACTTTATGTTAGGCTATAGAAATACAAGTAACTAGATGATACATATAAACCCAATGAAAGTGAGTTAATAAAATTGATATGCAAATAACCCTAAATTTATGTTTATAATCATATAATACCTTCATGGGAAGTATATACACAAGACAACTGCAATGAGTGGTGTATATTTCATAAATATCATAGAGATAAAAGTGACTCTATAAATCTATTTACTACATGAGTAACTTTTGAATAATGATACCCATTATTGAATAGCATAAATTAAACCTTTTAATATCCTTAAATAAAGGATATTAAATACATAATATGTCATGGATAATTATATACCCCACAAATTTATAATAATTTTTGTATATAACATGTATCTCAAAGAAATAAATGTGAGGTGAGAAATCTATTACATGAGGTCTCGTATTTCATCACACTCATTAAAACAACTATATATTTAATATAAGTTTATTATATATCTTGAAAATTACCACATTATTATATATAATATAATATATGATTTTAGTATGACTTTATATTTCCCAATTAAAAAAAATTTGCGTTGAAGTTGCATTTTGGGTAATAACCGCTTTGTTTTGCCAATATGTTTTGACTTTTTATTTTTCATCCACTTACAAATATTATGATTATATTACTCATAGAATCCAAAAAATTATAAAAATATCATATATATTTAGTATATATATATATATTTACATTAAATGTTAACATATAGAAATATTAAATTTAATACACCATTCATATAGATGGTAGGTCCTACTTACACATGAATTTTGATTTCTTTTTCATGGCGTGTTGATTGAAAAAAATGAAATATATGTATATATATAATATCAATAAAGTATAATTATAATGTAATATATATCATATACATTTAATAGACCCAAACATACCACATTCTATGTAATGTGTGAACGAATCACATCACATTGAGGAGGAGTTAATCCACACATCCACAAACTGAGTTATAATATTTCCATAAAATGAAAATCAGGAAGGAATGTGTTATATAATAATTGAATAAGTATAAATAATAAATAAATACCATTAATATAAAACATAAAAATATAAATCCAATGATAATTCAAAACCATTGAAGGTGGAAATGGAAGAACGAACGACATCATCTTGTGAAGCGGTAGTCCGTTGTACACATGAACGATGATTTTGTATCCAATTTTATAGAAGTGTATTTTAATATATGTCAAACAATTGACCTCAAAAACCTCATATTATTTAGTATAATTAGGTTATTGTATAATCCTATGATAAGATTAATTATGGTGGTGGTTATTGAAAATAAGACAAAAGTTTTTGTTGAAAGAGGTTACCTCTTCATTGGGTAATTTCTTTTGGTTTGAAACAAAGGACTAACATTTTTTAAATTCATTTAAAAGTTAGTATTCTAGTATAATAGGAGAAAAGTTGGGTGATTATTTATGAATTTATTGGAGTATAAAAATCTAATGATATGTTTGAATAAGTGAGGTGGGAGGGGGGAGTTCACTTTTATAGTGGAGGAGGACTGGCATTCATGATCAAAAACTATGTTGGAATTATTAGAAAATATAAATGATAATTGTTAAAAATATTTCATTCATTATTAAAAATTATAATGAAATATGTTACATAAATAAATTTAATATAATCCTATATATGGGATGATAGAGCATTCTCTAAATGTGAAAATGTTCAAAAGTAAGAATTGTTTTTTTTATTTTGAATTTCATAGTGAAGTTGATTCCAATGACCTAAATTGTATTAATATATGTATAATTTATATAAATTTTATTTTAAACAATTTAAAATAAAATTTTACTATATAAATAAACTAAATGAAAATCAGTTTTGAATAAAAAGTCTATATTTTTTACTATTCATCAAAAAAATGTAAATACTCAGAAAAATACAAAAATATCCCCCAAATTAAATTTTTATATTATTAAATCAAAACATTGTTATATTTTGTTCAAATAAAAATGATTAAAGTTTAAAATATTATATTTTATGTAGTTTCACCATAAGAATGTTGTAAAATTACATTTTAGAAAAATACCTCTTTTATTAATATAACTTGATTTATTATTATCATATTCCAATATATACTATTTTCAGAGTGTTAAAAAACTATATTTAATATGTAATATATAAATTTTATTAAAAACTCATAAAATAGTTTTTTTAACTTATTGAGATAAAATGGTGTTTGTATATAAGAAAATAGGATTCTTAGAAAAGGAATTTATTCATTTTAAAATTGATATTACATTTATCACTTGATAATTGATAATCTAAGGATTCATTTTATATATATGTTTAAAACCAATTTTCACTAAATGTTTAATCTTATAAAAAACATCTATTCCAATGGCCAGGTTGTAACTATATTAATATTTTATTGAAGATATTAAATATTATATTGTATTTTGGTAAGACATGGCCATATGTGTAATGAAATATATTAAATGAACTTGACATTGTGGGTTACACAATCAAAATAAAATTTACTATGTATCTAAAGTAAATATATGTTTTTCTGGTAGTGAATGTTTATATGTTATTTAGTATAATTCATGCATAAAATTTTTCATTCATAGAAAAAATATAAACTAAGTGTTTTATGAAATGAAAAAAATATAAAAATGATTATTTTTATTCAAAAAAATCCAAAAATATCAGGGTGTTGCATTCAACCACCTTAAAATGAATTTAACCCTGTAAATTCAACTGGGTTATCAATGGTTTAGTGCATGAATTTTCCTTTATAATAAACCCACATTGCAAATATGAATACTAAATATTATTTTAAAAGGGGAATGTTGGAACCCAAACTATTACCCTAAGTAACTCATACATAAGTAATGATGTTGGATAAAATTAGTTGGGAGTGAATATTGGATGTGGAAGTAAAGTGTAAATAATTTTAGAGAGTGATACATATCATTAATCACCAGCAAGTGAATGATATATGGAATGTTAAGGGACTCACAACAATACATCTATAATGAATTATAACTTCATCAGTTCAACGAGACAAATCTATTAGAATAAATATTTGTCCATATCCTTTTAATAGAATTGAGTAATTCTCTTACTGTATAATAACATAAGGAATTATATTTACTTGATTTCATTCATTTGGATATGCATAATCTCATCAATTGGTTAGTTATTGTTTGATTCCCACTTCAACAATTACTATAAGAATAAAGGTTCATTTTTCATTCCCTAAGTACTAATGGACCTTGAGGTTGAATAATAATTCATTACATCAATATATAGTAATTAAAATAGAAAATGATTTGATTATATTATCATATATTTATAAATCCTCATATGTAGAGATTTCACAATAATATCTAAAACAACCTCTGATGTTTAACATAAACATTCCATAAATGGTTAGCCTTGTGACCCTTATTAAAGATGAAGATCCAAAACATTTAATATAAGCTCACAAAATTTTAAAAAATCAACACAACATTGGTTTTTCATATATCATAAAATAGATATTCATTGTCACTTATAAAATATTTGAATACATTTCTCAGTTATTTTCTTGAAGTTTATAAATAACATGAATTACAATAAATAATTATTGAAAACATACATTCCTATTAAATATTTTCATAAATCCTAAATTACTGTATATTTTCCTTAAATCCAAAAAAATTTAGTAAAATATATCCTCTAGAGAATACAAAATATTTTCAAAAATAATTAATCCATTATCATGTAATTATTACCATCTAACTTAATAATTAATATATAACATTTATTTATTCAAAAATTATTATATAAACATAGGGAACATATTAACAGTTATCTTTACATTAATCAAGTTTTTTTATGAACATCACCTTTCTATTAAATATCATTTTATAGTCTATATATTTTTATATATTTGTATTATTTAACATAAAATGAAAAATACTTACATAATACACTAATCATATTTACTGAATCCATGCATATAGACAACTAAATCCCTATACATAATTGATTGGAATGTAATATTTCATCCCTTTGACTAGAAAAAAATTCATAGGTTAGGGAATTGAGTTTGTTAATACCCATGTTCTCAAAATATAATACATTTAACTCATCAAAAATTTATCAAACTTTGACTCGTTTTCCACATAGATAACTTCCTCCCCTCCATTTGAGATAATTATTCAGGTTTTTCTCCCCACCACCTTGAAATTTAAATGATGAGTCCTTATTCCTATTTGTTCATTACCACATGACATTTTAAAAAAATTGCCTTGCTATTATTTTATTTGTAAATAATTTAACTAAATCTCAAGTTGTTAACCATATATCTTGATATCTGATTAGGAATAATAAAAAATCCATTACTCCTATCATAATTTTATTTGGATGCTCATTATAAAATCATCTTCCACATTCAATGTTAAACCATACCCTTATGGTTCCACCCATTTAATAAAACCTAATGTCATAGTATTAGCAACACATATTGTAACACCCCAAGATTCCGCAGTATGTTTCCCTTTGAATAATGCAATGGCATGCATTGTACGCATCTTCGAGATTCTAACACACCACAACCAATCAAACTAGCAGTTATGAATAGTAATACATACTTTTTTGAAATTTTATAAATTTCATCTCTCAAAATGGACTTCATTTTTGAATTCTTAATATCGAATTTATCCTATGGTGAAATTTTGGAACTTTTCGGATAACATTTATTTTTTGATGAATAGTGAAAATTACTATATTTAATTAAAAACAACTTTTTTAATCGAAATAATTTATATTGATAAATTATGAATTTGAGTGGTTTTAAAGAATATTTAGAATATATTTATACCATTTAATACAATTTTGGTCATTGTACAATATTTTACAATTAAACCGGACATAAACAAGTGTCAATCTTTTGATAGTTACTATCTATTAAAAATACGCTTTTTGTTTTAACAACAGAAATTAATTTTAAATTAATTTCTCCCACTTCTGTGTTTTGAATTTAGAAAAATGGATTCCATATTTGGAATCAGGATGTTCAAATTGTGTAAATAGGTAACTTTTATTTTTAGACATTTTAAAAAATTACTTCGCTAAATATTTTATTTACCATGGTTAAAGGGTAAATCCGGTAAATAAGGGTTAAAAAATAATATTATAATAACACTAAATTACCCTAAAACGTCTCCTAACATTATTTGTGGATACATGTGCGACCATGGGCATCATTGGGTCGATTTTGGGACCCCATGGAGCCACTTGTAGGTGATAGGGACACTTAATTTTAATTAAGTTAGAATAAATACAAAAATGACATAAGGATACATCTTTTAGAAAAAATTTTTTTACATAGGGTTATATTTTTTGGAGTTTTGACTATAAATATTCATTATAAGGATAAAAATATTTCCTACATAATGGTATTTTATTTATAATTTTTAGACATTATATAAGTTAATTTATTTATGACACAATGGTGATGCAATAATTACCTAATTAATGAAAAATTAGAATAATTGATATTATAAATACCCAAATAAATGTAATTTTAGACTTTTTATAAATACCAATAATATTATAGGATAATATGACATGTTAGTACTGATATAATAAACTTTGTTCGAAGTAATCATTCTGTTATGATTTTTACAAAAATCAATTATTGAATAGTGTCAAAATTGGCATAAAAGAGTTTTTAAAAAAAATATTATATTATTAATTGATATTAAATTCCTAAAAATCTAAGGTTCTGCCAAGAGACATATATAATGACAGTTGTATCATTAACTGACCACTTGGGGGTCTCTTGGATGTATATAATAAGTTTATTAACCATATAATATAAAAATACAAAGAGACATTGTAAAAGTGAAAATAATTAACTAAGAGTTAATAACTAAAGATAATGTTAATATAGTAACCCAAACCTGTCTAAATCATATTTGTTGAGTGGTTTTCTCCCTATATTTACCTTAAACTTTAAATAATCCACTTTTGAGCCATTAGAAACCGAATATTAATTTATTATAAAATAATATTTCTATCTTTTCTAAAGGTCCCCCTCACCCCTCTTATAAAAGGGAACTCCCACTTCTAATTAATTAACATCTTCAAAGCCTTTTGGTTCGGCCATCCCCAGCCCAAATACTCTCTAAACTTCCCTTAATTCATTCTAGAGTCCTTCCTTTTGTTAGAAATCCATTCTAAGGAGCCCTTTTGATCAAATCAAAAGGAAGAACCCGAATAAGAGGTAATGATTTCACCACCATTTTTCAAGTTCCTTTCTTCTTCCACTTATTCTTTCTTTGTTTTCCCATTCTAAAATATTAAATCCAGTATATAATATATACTGTAATATTATTATAAATATGGTATATCCATATTCAGTGTTCTATCCATCCTTTGAATGAAATGTCACCATACGTGCGTACGTACGGGTTACCGTCTCCACGTCGTGGTGTAATTGTTATTCAATAAATTATTATTTGGATGGGTATAATAATGACGTTTAATTCATGTAAATAATAAATATAACATGATAATTATTCTGTGTTTATGATATAACATCCAATTATATATTATTGTAATATCAAAATAATGATATTGTTGCTCGTGCGTACGTACGGACTACCGTCTCGACGAACGCGAGGAGATTTATTCTTCATCGTATCCATTAAAGTATAATTTTCATTTGATGATTAAAAATAATGTTTAAGGACTTGATATAATTCTGGATATGAATAATATACAATCTCTCCATAACAAACATGGCTTATGTAACAAAGAATATAAAGGAAAACGAGTAAGTTAACACCCGAAATGACGATAATACTAAGATATTATTAAAAAATAAATGATAAAAGATAATATAACATATTATTGTTAAATATTCTTGTATAATTAAATAACAATTATTTCACCATTATACAGGAGGTTAACCTACCTTCGACCAAGGAAAAAGTACAAAGTAAGGGGTTTCTTATCTCACTTTAAATTCCGTGAGATTTCCATTATTCACCGCTTATTTATAGCATGTGGTGTGTGTACTGCCCATGATTGTATTGATTGTGTAATATACATTAATTTATGGATATTCACATCATCATTTTATTATACCTCTTTCATTGGTGCATGTTTCATAAGTTGCCAAATCGATAATGGAATTTGAAATTACAATATCCACTCATTTGGCTTTACGCATATTTCGTTGATGATATTACTCCAAGATTATGTGTGGAATCACTATTCATTTGATTATGTCATAATTTCCACTCCCCTTTTTGTGGATATACTTTTGATACACATAATCACTCCATTGATAATTTATTAAGTCATCGATTAGAATTTGATAAGAGTAATTTTAACTCAGTCTCCATTTGTTGAGTTAAAATCCAATTCATTGGTGTTGTATTTACAAGATTATGTGTGAATGTCCTTTGATTGTTTTACACTAAATATACAATCATATTTAGTGTATTTATATTTTTCACATAGAACTATGTCGTTGATTTATCCTTAAACTAAGGGTATGACCTTTATGAGAGATTTCATCTCAATTTGCATTCCCTTGAGACTTCTTTGTTGTTATACACCAAATCACTTTTATGTGGTGTATATAATGTACTTTGACATAGTATATCATGAATCCCTTTACTCTCATGATATTAAAATGTTTTTATTACCTCAATTATTTTTATTCAACTGTCTCTCTTTTCATTATAAACTCTAACTGAAATACCATTTTTAAATGTTTTAAAGACTTATTCTTCAAAATCTTGCTCATTAATTTCCATGTTTTAAAAATGGTTTTAAGGATTTATTTATATGGACATTAATGTTTTCAAATCAAAATTCCTTTTAAAAGTTTCAAAGTGGTATGGGAAACTTTGATTCTAAAATCTATTTTAAATGTATTCTTGACAAATAGTGTGACTTTTAAATGATTTCAAGAAAAAGGGGGATATTTCAGTGTAATTGTTTTGATGATTATTTTCATCTATGTCAATATCCTTCATCATTCTTGATTGAGGTTAATATGATACAATAAAATCATCCATATTGTATCGAATGAGTTATGTTTGACTGTGGATGTGCTATTTTTATACCATTCATGGTTTGTGGATAAAGTATTGACATTTGGTATGGTAGTTTTAATACGAATATTTATGTCATATTTCAAACTTTTCATATGAGGAATGCATTGGACTTAGTAAGTGACGGGTGGAGCCCGCTATAGCTCTTCGATGCATCAGTAGGTCTCATGAGACAAACTAGTGTCTTGCCACGAGGCCATGACAAAATCTTATTTTTAGTCTTGGCACGAGGCCTTGGCTACGTGGTTATGATAGTCTGGCATTATGCATTCCATCATTATGAATGTGGTTATTAATATTTTCATGTGATTATTTGACTAGTAGAATATCCATGTGAATTAGTAAATGGCATTATTTCATTTTATCCTTTCCATATTATGCTGAATTTCACGTTTTAAAGGCTTTTTTAGTTATACATTGCCTTAAGTGTTTATGCTTATCTATGAAAGTTTCTACTATATTGTTATCCTTACTGAGCATCTGAGCTCACCCCTTTCAATGTTTTATTTTTCCCAGGATGTGAAGATGTATTTTATGAATGACCTGCAGGGATAGTATGAGGGGATATGAAAAAAATATGTTTTTGTAGTTTTTTCACAAATTGATGTAATGTAAACTTTATGAATATATCTAGTGTTTCTAAGGCTACTAAACTAATCGGTCTTTCGAGACTTGATCTTTGTTGTGATCATGCCAATGTTATGTAATAATGCACCGACTCTGGGTATCTAGGGTCGGGGCGTTACAGTTGGTATCAGAGGAAGTTTAGTAAAAACCATGGAAGCTAGATTTAGATAAACTCTAATTAGAGCACGTAGACCTAAGATGAACTTTGAGGATTAGTATAGAAGAACTTCCTAGAATTTTGGTATTGTAGATATTTTGTGAGTTTTCCGAGAAATACATCCCGGTCTGGATACGAGCAGGTAGAGGTGGCTCTGGCACAGATGTACCTAGGGGTAAAACCCGAAAACACCGCTTTGAGCTAGACTTGGACGAGAACTGGTGCACGACAATGGGCCTTGCTGCACTCTTGGTTACGACACTCCTGGGGGATATTCTTAGAATAATTTACATTTTCTTTACAAACTGATTTGAATTATTATATATATAAGATGAGATTAAATGACCTTGGTTAATCTTAATGTGTTTCAAATTGAGAATATGGTGACATGTTAATCTCTAAATGATTTTATGACTACTGTTACTCACAAAATTCTTTCTGGTTTTAGTCAATGGCTGGATTCCAAGGAAGTCATAGTGAATTTGAGAATGATGTACAAGGTGGGGATGGTGGTATCAATGAGCAAAAAATGGAATATTGATAGGCGTAAAAGATATCATCTTCATGCTAAATCAATTTTTCAAAAATATGATCAACAATATATATATTCACCAATTCTCGGACTCAACAATAAAGTGAAAGGAAATGAATGATAAGAGCTCTAGCAGCGGAGACCATAGAGAAAGGAATCCTTAATTTACATCATGCAGAAAATGTGGAAGGAGACACCCAGGAAAGTGTCTCAATGGGACACAGCAATGATTTACATGCGGTAAGGAAGGACATAAAGTGAATAATTTCTGAAGAAAAATGAAGATTACTATGGAAGAAGATAAAAATGGTCCCACAAATCCATTTACAGTCATTTTCCGTAAATGTAGGGGACCTGGCCATTACCCGAGTGAATTCCCTATTATATAGGATATTTTCTTGGTCAAAGAAGAAGCTATGTGGAAATAAATGGTTGGAGAAATTATTGCTCCTTGTTGATGGGATTACTTTGGAAGAATTTTCTCTTGTATGTGTAACCATGAAATTTATCCTGTGAAAATGATATTTGAGGAAGAATTATCTTTTTTATTGCGGATATAGTTATACATAACCAGTTGTTTTTATATGATCGTTGGGTTTGAGGAAATTATAAGTTATTATAATTTGGGATGAAAATGCAAGGTATGAGATAAGATTTGTGGTTAAATTATGTTATGGTTATTTTGAGGAATTTATCTCATTTTGGTAATGTTATAAAATATAATTTTTGAAAAAGGTCAACACACAGACCGTGTGACAACCCGTCGCGTCGGACAAAGCTGTGGGAATCGAACCCACAACCAAAGTGCGATTGGGATTTATCACCTACCACTGGACTACTTGACATCCCTGGTTAGTGTGACTATTATTTTAGTTAAATTATTTTATTGATCAATAATAATTTGATTTGGGATCTTATGTCTTATCAAATGAATACCCTTAGTATAGGAAAATGATTTGGTGATTAAGTGATAAATGATATTTTGGAAGTTGTTCGCTTTGTTTTGAACACTATATACCCAAGGAAAATAGAATAGTATGAGATTTCATTTGAGGGGTAATGGTGGATTTTTATCTATGTTTTTATTGTGGATTTATAGTGATTTGGGTTATTTATGGAAATGATTAGGTTAATTACTTTTAAGTATGTGACTTTAAGAGTAATTAATGTCATTTGGAGATACAATTTAACGTGAAAGACTACATTCTTATAAGTTTTGGGTTTCAATATTAGTTTGGATTATATTGACGGATTTTGAGGACAATTTATTATTGAATGGTATTTATTTAACATTGGGGTATTGATGGTTTAATTTTAGAAATTAAGATTAGTTTTTTTCTCTAATGGAATATCCATTTGGGGGATAATCAGATATTATACTAACCATTTTGGTTTTGATTAATCTATAAAGAAAAGGTAAATATATAGTTTATCCTACGTGGATCATGTATTTCTATAGAAGTTTATTCTAGGTCTTCCGTTGTGACCAAGTCTTCTTGAATACTCATTGTTCAAAAAAAATGAGTTAGTGGTAAAAATTTATTAAATAATGAAACTCTACTTAAAAAGTAACTATATCTCTTTATATCCTTAGTAAATATCATAAATGAATTCCTCGTCCTTATGTAATGTAACATAAAACAAAAAAATGTCGTCCGTTTACTTTTCCTACTTGGAGACTAATGACCTTTTGTCCCAACACAAGTTTGTGATTTTCATATTGTTAAATTTCTCCGGATCATGTTTTCTATCCCTCTCCATCAGAACTTAACACTTATTTTATCGTCCATATCCATGTTTTCCTACCTGGAATCCTAGTATGGGTTATCTTGGGTGACCTTTATACCTCTTTTCCTTTCTTTTAAAGTTATAGTTTTATTGACTCTTTTTCTAATGTGGGACTTTACATTATATTATCAAGCCCAATTTTAAAAAAATTGCGAGGACGCAATTTATTGAAGGAGGGGAGAATGTAACACCCCAAGCTTCCACGGTACGTTTCCCTTTTAATAATACAATGGCGTACATTGTACGCAACTTCGAGATTCTGACACACCACAACCAATCAAACTAGCAGTTATGAATAATAATACCTACTTTTTGAAATTTCATAAATTTTATATCTAAAAATGGACTTCATTTTTGATTCGGAATATCAAATTTAGTATAGGGTGAAATTTTGGAACTTTTCGGATAACATTTATATTTTGATGAATAGTGAAAATTTCTAAATTTTAATTTAAAACAACTTTTTTAATTGAAATAATTTATATTGATAAATTATGAATTTGAGTGGTTTTAAAGTATATTTAGAATATATATTTACCATTTAATACAATTTTTGTCATTGTACATAATTTTACAATTAAACTGGACATAAACAAGTGTCAATCTTTTGATAGTTATTATCTCTTAGAAACACGCTTTTTGTTTTAACAACGGGAATTAATTTTAAATTAATTTCTGCTAGTTATGTGTTTTGAATTTGGAAAAATGGATTCCATATTTGGAATCAGGATGTTCAAATTGTGTAAATAAGTAACTTTTATTTTTTAACGTTTTGAAAAATTACTTCGGTAAATGTGTTATTTACCATGGTTAAAGGGTAAATCTGGTAAACAAGGGTTAAAGAATAATATTATAATAATACTAAATTACCCTAAAACTTGTCCTAACCTTATCTGTGGATACATTTCCAACCATGGGAATCTTTGGGTCGATTTTGGGACCCCATGGAGCAACTTGTAGGTGATAGGGACACTTTATTTTAATTAAGTTAAAATAAATACAAAAATGACGTAAGCATACATCTTTTAGAAAAACAATTTTTACATAGGGTTATATATGTTGGATTTTTGAATATAAATATTAATTAGAAAGATAAAATGATTTCCTACATAATGGTAGTTTATTTATAATTTTTAGACATTATATAAGTTAATTTATTTATGACACAATGGTGATGCAGTAATTACCTAATTAATGAAAAATTAGAATAATTGATATTATAAATACGCAAATAAATGTAATTTGAGACTTTTTATAAATAAAAATAATTTTCTCAGATAATATGACATTTTAGGATTTATTTAATTAACTTTTTTCTAAGTAATCATTCTGTTATAAATTTTTAAAAAATCAATTATTGAATAGTGTCAAAAATGACATAAATGAGTTATTTAAAAAAATATTATATTATTAATTGATATTAAATTCCTAAAAATCTATGGTTAGGCCAAGAGACATATATAATGATAGTTGTATCATTAATGGACCACTTGGGGGTATCTTGGATGTATATACTAAGTTTATTAACCATATAATATAAAAATACAAAGAGACATTGTAAAAGTGAAACTAATTAACTAAGAGTTAATACATAAAGATAAGGTTAATATAGTAACCCAAACCTGTCTAAATCCTATTGGATGAATGGTTGGCGACCTATACCCACCTTAAACTTTAAATAATCCACTTTGGAGCCATTAGAAACCGAATATAAATTTATTATAAAATAATATTTCTAGCTTTTCCAAAGGTGCCCCTCACCCCTCTTATAAAAGGGCACCCCCCTTCTCATTAATTCACACCTTCTAATCCTTTTGGTTAGGCCAACCCCCCCCCCCCAAAAAAAAACTCTCTATACTTCTCTAACTTGATTCTAGAGTCCTTCCTTTTTTCAGAAAGCCAACCTAAGGAGCCCTTTTGATCAAATCAAAAGGAAGAACCCGAAGAAGAGGTAATGATTTCACCACCCTTTTTCAAGTTCCTTTCTTCTTCCACTTCTTCTTTCTTTGTTTTCCCATTCTAAAATAATGAATCCAGTATCTCCTATATACTGTAATATTATTATAAATATGGTACAACCATATTCATTATTCTATTCATCCTTTGAATGACATGTCACCATACGTGCGTACGTACGGCTTACCGTCTCCACGTCGTGGTGTAATTGTTATTCAATAAATTATTATTTGGATGGGTATAATAATGATGTTTAATTCATGTAAATAATAAATATAACATGATAATGATTCTGTATATATGATATACCATGCAATTATATATTATATTAATATCAAAATAATGATATTGTCGCTCGTGCATACGTACGGACTACCGTCTCCATGAACGCGATGCGATTAATTCTCCATCGTATCCATTCAAGTATAATTATCATTTTATGATTAAAAATAAGTATTAAGGACTTGATATAATTCTGGATATGAACAAGATACAACATATCCATAACAAACACGGCTTACATAACAAAGAATATAAAGAAAAACGAGTCAGTTAACACCCGAAATGACAATAATTCTATGATATTATTAACAAATTAATGTTAAAATATCATATATCATATAATTGTAAATTATTCTTGTATAATTCAATAAAATTTATTTAACCGTTATACAGGAGTTTAACCTACCGTCGACCAAGGAAAAAGTACAAAGTAAGGGGTTTCTTATCTCACTTTAAATTCCGTGATATTTCCATTATTCACCACTTATTTATTGCATGTGGTGTGTGTACTGCCCGTGATTTTATTGATTGTGTAATATAATTTAATTTATGGATATTAACATCATTATTGTATTATCCTTCTTTCATGGGTACATGTTTCAAAAGTTACCAAATCGATAAGGGAATTTGAAATTTCAATTTCCACTCATTTGGATTTAGGCATTTTCATTGATTATATAACTCCAAGATTATGTGTGGAATCACTATTCATTTGATTATGTCATAATTTCCACTCCCCTTTCTGTGGATATAATTTTGATACACATAATCACTCTATTGATAATTTCTCAAGTCATCGATATGAATTTGATAAGAGTAATTTTAACTCATTCTCCATTTGTTGAGTTAAACATCCAATTCATTGGTGTTGTTTTTACAAGGTTATGTTTGAATATCCTTTTATTGTTCTATAATAAATATCCAATCATATTTAGTGTATTTATATTTGTCACACATAACTATGTCATTGATTTATCCTTAACCTAAGGATACATCCTTTATGAGAGATTTCATCTCAATTTACATTCCATTGAGACTTCTTTGTTGTTATACACCAAATCACTTTTATGTTGTGTATATAATGTACTTTGACATAGTATATCATGAATCCCTTTATTCTCATGATATTAAAATGTTATGATTACCTCAATTATTTATATTCAAGTGTCTCTCTTTTGGTTAGAAACTCTAACTAAAATACAATTTTTAAATGTTTTAAAGACTTATTCTTCTAAATCTTGCTCATTAATGTCCATGTTTTAAAAATGGTTTTAAGGATTTATTTATATGGACATTAAAGTTTTCAAATCAAAATTCCTTTTAAAAGTTTCAATGTGTTATGGGAAACATTGATTATAAAATCTATTTTAAATGGATTCTTGACAAATAGTGTGACTTTTAAATGATTTCAAGAAAAAGGGGGATATTTCACTCTAATTGTTTTGATTATTATTTTCATCTATGTCAATATCCTTCATCATTCTCGATTGAGGTTAATATGATACAACAAAATCATCCATATTGTATCGAATGAGTTATGTTTGACTGTGGATGTGCTATTTTTATACCATTCATGGTTTGTGGATAAAGTATTGACATTTCGTATGCTAGTTTTAATACGAATATTTATGTCATATTTCAAACATTTCATATGAGGAATGCATTGGAATTAGTAAGTGATAGGTGGAGCCCGCTATATATCCTCGATGCATCTGTAGGTCTCATGAGACAAACTAGTGTCTCGGAACGAGGCCTTGACAAAATCTTATTTGTAGTCTTGGCACAAGGCCTTGGCTAAGTGGTTATGATAGTCTGACATTATGAATTCCGTCAATATGAAAGTGGTTATTAATATTTTCATGTGATTATTCGACTAGTAGAATATCCATGTGAATTAGTAAATGGAATTATTTCATTTTATCCTTGCCATATTTTGCTGATGTTCAAGTTTAAAAGGATTTTGTTTTAGTTATACATTGCCTTAAGTGTTTACTTTTATCTATGAAAGTCTTCGCTATATTGTTATCCTTACTGGGCATCTGAGCTCACCCCTTTCAATGTTTTATTTTTCCTAGGATGTGAAGAAGTATTTTATGAATGACCTGTAGGGATAGTATGAGGGGATATAAAGACAATATGTTGTTGTAGTTTTTCACTATTTGATGTAATGTAAACTTTATGAATATATCTAGTGTTTCTAGGGATACTAAACCAATCAGTCTTTCGAGACTTGATCTTTCTTGTGATCATGCCAATGTTATGTAATAATGCACTGACTCTGGGTATCTATATAAGGCCCCAGCCTTAAACCTTTCTTAATCTTGAGTTATTACAAGATTACACATTGAGGATCTTTTCGGGTTTAGAGTTTTAGAGAATTAGATCATAAAACTTGCATTACATTCCACATATAAACAATGTGGTTACATAAAGATAGTATTCTTCATTCCCATCAATGGAAACATATTTAAAATAAAACATGGATTCTTTCTTGACACTTCCTTGACACTATCATCATATCATGTACCTTTCCCTTGACCTGTGAAAAACATTTCAAAAAAACTTGGGATGAGCATAAAAAGCTCAGTATGGGTTATAAAAACATGGAAAGGAAACATGGGTACATATATACATAAGAATGAAATCATACTTTACCCATAAAACATAAGCACTTTAACATACCTCATCAAATCATGAGTAAATCATTGAAATCATAAGACATAAAGGTAACTTGAGGCATTCATAACATTCTTACGTAGGGAGTAACCCTCTTGGTTACGTTTGGAATACCAATCACAGTATATTCCCTGAAATCTCTTCGGAGAAACCTTAACGTTTCACTCCTTCGCCTTACCCAATGCATTGGAGAGCTATAACGGGCTGACCCGCCCTTATTTTATCACGGAACCACCCGTCTTCATAATAATGCCCAAGAACCATAACATAATCATATCACATAAAACATGCATAAAGGAAACATAACATTTCCACATTTCAATCACAAGATATTAATACAACACATTGATATAATAAAAAAATTATGAAAACCATTTTCAATACCAAAGTAAAACATGGTATTTATTTTTCATTTAAAAAAAGGGTATGGCTGGTAGAGGAAGCCGAAACTCAAATAATGGTCACGGCGGCGGAGAAGTCGTTGTCGCCGCATACATATGACAAGAAAACATTCCTTTTTGTCGTTTTGTAAAATTTTTCAAATAAAAAAGATTCCTTTTGAATAAGCGTGAATGTGAAAGGGGTTTATACACCGTATAAAAGAAGGTTGTGTTTAAAATAAAATATGCCTCAATGAAAGGAGATTGAGGCAAAATCCCATATCTCGTATCCGACTTGACCCGACCGTTCTTTAATCTCCTGAATAATAAACTTGAGTTAATATCTACTTTCTTATGAACCTTTTTCAAGTTCATTATTCCTTTTATACCATGTTATTAACATCATGTAATGTCACGACCCGCCTTCACCAAAAGGAGGGAAGGGTCAGCAGATTTCCAGGCCCTCCCTTCTTTAAGTTGAAGGAGAGATAATGACCCCCGAAACCCGCCTTCAATAGGTCCCGGAGTGGCGACTAGCACCAAGGGTATAGGAAATTCTCGAAAATGGAAGGCATTACCCTTTTTATTTTATAGGATCGAAAGATAAGGAGGAGAAAACCCAACAACACCAAGGTAGAAAGAAAGGTAAAGCCCAAAGTAAACCATTCCCACATGCATGTTTCAAAAGTGAAAGCCACAAAGTGCAAAAGGATGACTACAAGGTAAGTACCAAAAGAAGAGAGAAACAACTGCAACTGCTCCAAAAGTCCGAGCTAGTTAGGTCCTGCATGATCCCCGAAGTCCTCTTGGAAACCTG
This sequence comes from Viscum album, assembly GCA_963277665.1. Classification (NCBI taxonomy): domain Eukaryota; kingdom Viridiplantae; phylum Streptophyta; class Magnoliopsida; order Santalales; family Viscaceae; genus Viscum; species Viscum album. Next base: position 792,305,112 of record OY728127.1, read on the forward strand.
AAAGCAGTTTTATATACGTAGGGTGAGCATACAAGTACACTCAGTAGGAAAAACCAAGACTCTCGTGCACAAGTGGGGGAACGTACTAAAGTCCCGTGAGAAAAGAGTAAACCAAACACCTAACAAGGCAAACTATCCATCCCAGGCCTCACCAAGGCTCGCTCCCCAAATAACGCAAGTCAGGTAATATATATATAAGAGCACATCGATGTTTGGGTACCCCGCGCCACTTTCCCACTGGTTATTGAGACGTCCTACGCATCGGACAAATCCCGCCATTCTCACCGCAGTCCCACTGCCAAATCCCGCCCGCACACACCTGGGCCACAACCACACGCAGTCCCACTGCCAAATCCCGCCCGCACACACCTGGGCCACAGCCACACGCAGTCCCACTGCCAAATCCCGCCCGCACACACCTGGGCCTCAACTGTCACATGTAACCATGCCTGCAAACACCTAGGCCAGAACAACCACCTCTACGCCCGAAGACACCTGGGCTAAAGGATCCAATGCCACGCCCGAAGACACCTGGGCCTCATCCCGAAGACACTTGGGAAACCACCTGCCGCACACACCTGGCCAACCACCACAACACCCTGCCCGATGATTCTTGGGCTAATAATGGACTTTAGGCCATCACAGCCTGCCCGAAGGTACTTGGGCTATCCGGGAAAGGGAGCAGAAAAGGAGCTAATAACCAGCCACTAAGGATAGTGTTGGGAAAAAACACCCTTCCCCCATAAATGGGGGTGTTCGGCACTAAGTGCTCAACTTGGGTGGGGCGCGAATAAGAAACACAAAGCTACAAGTATAGATATAGGTAACAAACACTCACCCAAAACTTAGGTTTTCCTAGCCCACCTACAGAACACAACACCACAACGTCCGAGTCAAAATTCACGACCCTTTCCCACAAACCATTTGTCCCATTCTTGTTTCACGTTCAGTCAAATGTTCAATTAATTTTAAGCACTACTGGGCAACTACCATAAGCATAACCAAGGAAAACGTCAAAGCATAGATCAACCAAAACACTCACACCCGGTTCTGCCAACAGAGGATCTCTCCCCAATTTGTGATAAAAACTCACAACCACTGAAACCATACCAACAGGAGATCCCATCCCCCAAATTCACACAGCCACCGAGAGTATAAAAAGAACGGGGAATCCCATCCCCTCCCACATTTCCAGCAAACGGCCCGAAGGGAAAACAACCAACAACTACTACCAACACAAGTCAGGGATTTTTCAGATTTAAAAGATTTAACACACCCCATGATTTCAAATTCCGTGTGTTCTAACCGGGAGTTATCACAGAAGGGCCGATCCTGGTGCTTTCAATTATTCAGCCGGATATAGTGGTTAACCAATTTTACAGCAGGAGTTCACAATTTCAGCAACCCATTTAAAACATCACGAGGGGATTCAACAGTGCACACACAACGACCACCAACGGCCTCAATTTTCAGAAAACATGAACCAGCACAACAAAAAGGATGATTCAAGATAAATCATAACAACGATCACAACCCCTTCCCCTTCTTCCTTTAGAACTTCGTTTATTATCTTCATTAGGGTTTGGTTCAACCAATTCCATAGGAACAAAAGTAACGCCCACCCCGCATGATACACAAAAGTGAGAGACGAGAGAAATTCCCTACTTGTTGATAGATGATCGACGTTTAGGCCGGGGGCGCGGAACTTTACGGATAACGACGCGGCGGTCCCGACGCACCAGAAGAGCCACGATCGAAGAAGGGGGGGAAGCCACGGCCTAACCCTTAATTTATAAGAGCTGGGGACGGTTGAGATGAAAACACAAAACCACGGAAGACGAGGGAGTCGTGGGTTGACCACGTGGCTTGACTCATCATTAATGGCACTGGGTGGTTTTAACCGACCCATGAATTAATGAAGCATTTAATTAAAACCTTTTTGCGTGTTTCGGATTCCCAAGATATTTTTAACAAGGCAGAATAGGGTTTAAAACCCTATTTGCGAAAAAGGAACGTTACTGGAACAACTTGGCAAGGCCGGGCGACGTCGGCCGGTCTCACCGATCAGTCGCACCGATCGGTCTCACCGATCGGTGTCACCGGTCGGTCTCACCGGTCAGTCTCACCGATCGGTACCCCACAAGGAAACCGGATTTTTGGCAAAGGAAGGGACCAAGGGGGGTCTGGGTCATCACATCAGATACCTCTTAAACGATTCTCGTCCCCGAGAATCAAAACAAACCAGAAGGAAAGAGAGGATCCGAACAACCATCTTCGAAGATACCTCTTAGGAGTGGACCCCTGCTAATTGAAAACACTCCCTGTCAAGAACCAAGCAACATACCACGCCAAACCGCCCGGTCATGTGGGTTTGGGGAGTTCCCCTCCCCCATGTCAAGATATTATCCGCTTTGGGCAGCACTGACTCACCCGCACAGGTTTAATCGCATCCACCTTAATGCGTCCTGATTAGGGGTCGGGTTCCCCTTTCCCTTTAGCCGGGGCTTTCCACACATAACAAAGGAAAGGAACTAGCACATTTCATAGACAAAAAGGTCAAAAGTTCTGTCACAACAGGCACCAAAGGTTCAAAGCTTAGAACAACTCGGGGTATTGGGAACACATCTGTGCTTCCCTCTCCCACGTACTCTCTTCGAGGCCGCCATGTCTCCACAACACACGAACCAGGCCGACGGTTCATCCACGAAGCACTTTCTCCTTGCGATCCTCGATTCTGACTGGCCGTTCCTCGAAGGTCGCGTCTCCTCCCACATCTAGCTCTCCCCAGTTGATGACATGAGAGTCATCATGTAAGTACTGACGAAGCTGGGAGACATGGAAGACGTCATGGACCCTCTCCAACTGAGGTGGTAGGGCCAGCTGATATGCTACCTCGCCAACTCGCCTCAGCACCTCGAAAGGTCCGATGAACATAGGGGAGAGCTTACTCCCCTTTCCGAACCTCCGCTGCCCCCGTCGAGGGGAAACCTTCAAAAACACATGATCTCCCACCTCGAACTTCAGGGGCCTCCTCCGACGATCAGCATAAGATTTCTGCCGATCCTGAGCTGATTTCATCCTCTCCCGCACTAGCTGGACTTTCTCCATGGTGCTCTGCACTACTTCTGGTCCAAGAGTACCAGTCTCACCAACCTCTGCCCAGCATAAGGGTGAACGACATGGTCTTCCATACAAAGCCTCAAAATGAGCCATGCCGATAGTAGAGTGAAAACTGTTGTTGTAGGCAAACTCTACTAAAGGCAAGTGTCGTACCCATGATCCTCCGAAATCCAGAACACATGCTCGCAGCATGTCCTCCAAGGTCTGGATAGTCCGCTCTGTCTGTCCATCAGTCTGAGGGTGAAAAGCAGTGCTAAGGCGTAGTTGGGTGCCAAAAGCATGTTGTAACCCCTTCCAGACTCGTGAGGTGAATCGAGTGTCCCGATCTGAGACGATCGTTTTCGGAACTCCATGCAAACGCACCACCTCATCCACGTACCTCTGTGCTAAGGTACTCACGGGTCCTGACTCCTTGATAGCCAAGAAGTGAGCAGATTTTGTCAATCGATCCACCACTACCCAGATAGCATCATGCCCGCCCTGAGCTCTGGGTAGTCCCGTGACGAAGTCCATCGAGACGTCGTCCCACTTCCACTCGGGAACATCTAGAGGATGCAACAGACCACCAGGAACACGGTGTTCAGCCTTCACCTGCTGACACACCAGGCATTTAGACACGAACTCTGCCACTGCCCGTTTCACCCCGGGCCACCAAAACTGTCCCCTCAGGCCTTGGTACATTTTCGATACACCCGGATGTACTGCCAAGGCTGAGCTATGGAACTCACGAAGGACTTCATCACGCATCACCTCTGGAAAAAAAAACCTCTGATGAAAGAGCATCCGACGTCGGCTGTCCTCCGACCATCCTTCCGGGGCGTTCCCCTGATCGATACGATCCCGCAACACTTCCACCTCAGGATCTCCCCACTGAGACTCTTCCACTTGCTGCAACAAAGAGGACTGTACCGTCATCTGAAACAAACAGCCTCTAGTACCTTCCACCCTTGCATCCAAGTGCAAGGCAACCAACTCCCCCATCGCCTTCCAAGCATCAGCAGATTCCCGAACCACCTCCTGATGCGGCTTCCTGCTCAGGGCATCAGCCACAACGTTTCCCTTACCTTCAGTGTATGAGATCTCAAAGTCGTAGTCCTGGAGAAACTCGACCCACCTCCGCTGTCGCAAGTTCAAGTCATGCTGGGAGAAGATATAGCGCAAGCTTTTGTGATCGGTGAAGACCAAAAAGCGCTCCCCAAAGAGGTAATGTCACCATAGCTTTAATGCGAACACTACCGCTGCAAGCTCCAGGTCATGGGTAGCATAGTTCCGCTCATGGGGACGTAGCTGCCTGGACCCGTAAGAGATCACCCCTTGTCGCTGCATCAATACGCACCCCAGGCCCTGTCCTGAAGCATCACAGAATACCTCATAGGCCATCCCTCCTTCTGGCAATCTCAACACTGGGGCACTAACCAGTTTTTCTTTTAGGTAGCTGAAGGACGACTCACATTGCTCGCTCTACATGAAAACCTGGTCCTTCTTGGTCAAAGCCGTCAAAGGGGATGCTACCCGGGAGAAGTTGGGTACGAATCTCCGGTAGTAGCCTGCCAGTCCGAGGAAACTCCGAACTTCCGCCACATTCTTGGGTGCTGCCCAAGAAACAATTGCCTCAAACTTTGATGGGTCGACTGCTACTCCCTGCTCAGACACTACATGTCCGAGGAAGTGCACTTCTCGTGCCCAGAACTTGCACTTTGAAAACTTCCCATAGAGCTGGTGCTGTTGGAGGACCTCCAAAACTGTCCTCAGGTGCTCTGCATGGTCCTCTTCTGACTTTGAATAGATTAGGATATCGTCGATGAACACCACCACAAACCGATCCAGGTACTCCCGAAAGATGGAGTTCATAAGCCCCATGAACACGGCCGGGGCGTTCGTAACACCAAAGGGCATGACCACGAACTCGAAGTGCCCATACCTGCACCTGAACGCCGTCTTCGGGACGTCGCTATCCTTCACCCTCAGCTGGTGGTACCCGGATCGCAGGTCGTTCTTCGAGAACCATCATGCCCCCTTCAGCTGGTCGAAAAGATCATCTATCCTCGGAAGAGGGTAGCGGTTCTTGATCGTTACCTGATTCAGCCTCCTGTAATCGATGCACAACCTGAGGCCACCATCTGCCTTCTTTGCGAACAAGACTGGGGCACCCCACGGTGATGCACTTGGACGAACATAACCCCTCTTCATCAGATCATCAATCTGTATCCGCAACTCCCGTAGCTCCGAAGGTGCCATCCGGTAAGGAGCCATCGAGATTGGTCGAGAGCCGGGCTGCAGGTCTATCCCGAACTCGATATCACGTCGAGGGGGTAGAGTCGTCACCTCCTCAGGAAAGACGTCCATGAATTCACGAACGATCTCTGGTACTTCCACCATTTCCTCATCTGTTGATTCTATCGTCAGTTCGGTCAACAAGGAGAGGAGAGGTTCCTCCCTCCTGTTTCCCTTCGGACAGCTCCGCTCGCCGGTGAAAGTAACACGCTGGCCGTCCAAACCAGAGAACACCACCCTCCCTTGGAAATAGTCGATGATGGCGCACACAGAAAATAGCCAGTCGATGCCTAGGATGACATCGTACGGCCGAATCTGTAGCAGAAGGAGATCCTTAACCGACTGATGTGGCCCCAACATCAGTCTACATCATCGACAAACGAACAGCAAGTCGGTCTGACCTCCAACTGGTGTGCTCAACACCAGGGGCACTGGAAGTCTCTCGGCATCTAGACCCAAGGCGCGGGCTAGACTGGGTGCAACAAAGGAGTGCGAAGCTCCGGTATCGAACAAAGCATAAGCAAGAGTGCTAAACACACTGATCGTACCTCGAACAACCTCTGGCCCTGCTGGAACTGTTGCTTCTGCGGCGTGTAACTGTCCACGCCCAGCTCCCCTGCCCCTCGGCTGTCGGCCACCTCCCCGACCACGCCCTGGTCGAGGTCCCTGGGGAGCGCCCTGAGGTCGGCCTCCCCCTCCTATGTCTGCCTGCGGAGGAGCGGGAGCTCGCTGTCCCTGCTGCTGCTGCTGGAAGGGTCTGGCTGGGAACTGCTGCTGCGGCGGACGCTGGGGATGACTGCCACTGCTGTACTGCACCCGATCGGGGCACTGACTCCGAAGATGTCCAGGGCTCCGGCAGATGAAGCACCGTGGTCCCGAGCCTGAAGGAAAAGAACGTGGGCTAGGGGATCGAAACTTAAACTGCTGCGGCCTGCTCCCTGCGGGTCGGAACCTGGAGGGTCCCGATGCTGGAGGCCTGGTGCTGACGGCCTTCCCCTTCGATGGTCCCAGCTGGATCCCTTCTCGTGACAGTCCACCTAGAGCGTGCATCCTTTCCACCACTTCGGCCTTCTTATGAACCTCTAAGTATGTCGGAAGGGTAAAGGGGGTAACAGCATACTGGAGGGAGGGTCGGAGCACCTCCTCCAAACGTCTTGCCCGAGACTCCTCATCGGGAAAGAGGTCCGGAGCAAAACGCAGGAGGTCCTTGAACTTGATTCCAAGTTCCCTCACGGACATGCTCCCCTACTGGAGGGAGAGTAGCTCCTGCCTCTTCTCCGCCTTCATTGTCGAGGAGAGAAACTCCGCCCGGAACTCCCTCTCGAAGTCCGCCCAAGCAACCTCAGACTCTTTCCTACTCCCCAGGTGAAGCATCCACCACTGACGTGCCGATCCTCGCATCTGGCTAACAGCCAGAGGAACCCCATACTCCGTCGGGGCCCGAATCAGGCCGAAGGCTATGACTAGCTCCTCCAGCCAGCCTTCCGTCTTCATGTCGGAGGTGCTGCCCTCATATTTCTCGAGGGCCTGTCGCTGAAAGGCTCGAAGAGTCTTCTGCCACTGGCCGTCCTCTTCCTCCCGATCAGCTCTCTGCCGATTGGCCAAAGTAGTCTCAGGAGTCTCGATCGCCTGTACCACACGTGGTCGCCTTCCAGGTTCCATAGCTGCAAGGTAAACAAGGAATGCCTAAGCCCAGTAGTGCAAAGAAAACCGTTCTCAAAACTTATTAAGATTTAATTTATTCTTAATTTCCCAAGACATCCCAGAAACACAAGAACACAAGTCATTTATGATGCATGTACCTTTCCTAGGGTCTCTACCCTGCAATCAGTGTGGCCTCACTTGGTCGTTCGGTAGGTCCAGAGTCCTTGCATCGGATCACGGGGGGCCCTAAAATTCCGCGTCCTAGCCGGTCCTCCCTGGCCTATTTCACGCACCAAGGTCACCCAACGCTGTTGCCTTACCATCCCATTCAATCCTTACTGTGCCTAACTCCAGACTCCGTCCTATCTCTCAACCTTCCTCTGATACCATTCTGTCACGACCCGCCTTCACCAAAAGGAGGGAAGGGTCAGCAGATTTCCAGGCCCTCCCTTCTTTAAGTTGAAGGAGAGATAATGACCCCTGAAACCCGCCTTCAATAGGTCCCGGAGTGGCGACTAGCACCAAGGGTATAGGAAATTCTCGCAAATGGAAGGCATTACCCTTTTTATTTTATAGGATCGAAAGATAAGGAGGAGAAAACCCAACAACACCAGGGTAGAAAGAAAGGTAAAGCCCAAAGTAAACCATTCCCACATGCATGTTTCAAAAGTGAAAGCCACAAAGTGCAAAAGGATGACTACAAGGTAAGTACCAAAAGAAGAGAGAAACAACTGCAACTGCTCCAAAAGTCCGAGCTAGTAAGGTCCTGCGTGATCCCCGAAGTCCTCTTGGAAACCTGAAAGCAGTTTTATATACGTAGGGTGAGCATACAAGTACACTCAGTAGGAAAAACCAAGACTCTTGTGCACAAGTGGGGGAACGTACTAAAGTCCCGTGAGAAAAGAGTAAACCAAAAACCTAACAAGGAAAACTATCCATCCCAGGCCTCACCAAGGCTCGCTCCCCAAATAACGCAAGTCAGGTAATATATATATAAGAGAACATCGATGTTTGGGTACCCCGCTCCACTTTCCCACTGGTTATTGAGACGTCCTACGCATCGGACCAATCCCGCCATTCTCACCGCAGTCCCACTGCCAAATCCCGCCCGCACACACCTGGGCCACAACCACACGCAGTCCCACTGCCAAATCCCGCCCGCACACACCTGGGCCACAGCCACACGCAGTCCCACTGCCAAATCCCGCCCGCACACACCTGGGCCTCAACTGTCACATGCAACCATGCCTGCAAACACCTAGGCCAGAACAACCACCGCTATGCCCGAAGACACCTGGGCTAAAGGATCCACTGCCACGCCCGAAGACACCTGGGCCTCATCCCGAAGACACTTGGGAAACCACCTGCCGCACACACCTGGCCAACCACCACAACACCCTGCCCGATGATTTTTTGGCTAATAATGGACTTTAGGCCATCACAGCCTGCCCGAAGGTACTTGGGCTATCTGGGAAAGGGAGCAGAAAAGGAGCTAATAACCAGCCACTAAGGATAGTGTTGGGAAAAAAACACCCTTCCCCCATAAATGGGGGTGTTCGGCACTAAGTGCTCAACTTGGGTGGGGCGCGAATAAGAAACAAAAAGCTACAAGTATAGATATAGGTAACAAACACTCACCCAAAACTTAGGTTTTCCTAGCCAACCTACAGAACACAACACCGCAACGTCCGAGTCAAAATTCACGACCCTTGCCCACAAACCATTTGTCCAATTCTTGTTTCACGTTCAGTCAAATGTTCAATTAATTTTAAGCACTACTGGGCAACTACCATAAGCATAACCAAGGAAAACGTCAAAGCATAGATCAACCAAAACACTCACACCCGGTTCTGCCAACAGAGGATCTCTCCCCAATTTGTGATAAAAACTCACAACCACTGAAACCATACCAACAGGAGATCCCATCCCCCAAATTCACACAGCCACCGAGAGTATAAAAAGAACGGGGAATCCCATCCCCTCCCACATTTCCAGCAAACGGCCCGAAGGGAAAACAACCAACAACTACTACAAACACAAGTCAGGGATTTTTCAGATTTAAAAGATTTAACACACTCCATGATTTCAAATTCCGTGTGTTCTAACCGGGAGTTATCACAGAAGGGCCGATCCTGGTGCTTTCAATTAATCAGCCGGATATAGTGGTTAACCAATTTTACAGCAGGAGTTCACAATTTCAGCAACCCATTTAAAACATCACGAGGGGATTCAACAGTGCACACACAACGACCACCAACAGCCTCAATTTTCAGAAAACATGAACCAGCACAACAAAAAGGATGATTCAAGATAAAGCATAACAACGATCACAACCCCTTCCCCTTCTTCCTTTAGAACTTCGTTTATTATCTTCATTAGGGTTTGGTTCAACCAATTCCATAGGAACAAAAGTAACGCCCACCCCGCATGATACACAAAAGTGAGAGACGAGAGAAATTCCCTACTTGTTGATAGATGATCGACGTTTAGGCCAGGGGCGCGGAACTTTACAGATAACGACGCGGTGGTCCCGACGCACCAGAAGAGCCACGATCGAAGAAGGGGGGGAAGCCATGGCCTAACCCTTAATTTATAAGAGCTGGGGACGGTTGAGATGAAAACACAAAACCACGGAAGACGAGGGAGTCGTGGGTTGACCACGTGGCTTGACTCATCATTAATGGCACTGGGTGGTTTTAACCGACCCATGAATTAATGAAGCATTTAATTAAAACCTTTATGCGCGTTTCGGATTCCCAAGATATTTTTAACAAGGCAGAATAGGGTTTAAAACCCTATTTACGAAAAAGGAACGTTACTAGAACAACTTGGCAAGGCCGGGCGACGTCGGCCGGTCTCACCGATCCGTCTCACCGATCGGTACCCCGCAAGGAAACCGGATTTTTGGAAAAGGAAGGGACCAAGGGGGGTCTGGGTCATCACATGTAATCATTTAAGTCAATAATGTTCATTTTGTCGGTATTTGGTTCTTAAGTCAAAAATAGACTTCTTACACTTACATGTTGTTAATTTGGTCAAAGTTTCGTTATATCCAGAATGATATCAATGATTTGGATAACATATATATCATATATATTCATCATATACATGTATTTATAATATTACATCACATTTAGAGGTAAGAAATGAAATGCACCGTTCATGGAGACGGTAAGCCGTACGTACGCATGAACGCTACTTCCATTTCTATTTCGTATTTTCTGGAATGGAATAATAATGATATAAGAGTATATTATAATTCCAGTATAATAACATATATAATATCATTAACTTTATCCTTTACACATCCCACATATTCTATTAACGAATCAAATCACTTTCAGGGGGCTGTAGTCCGCACTTCCTAAAATGAAGATATCGTGTTTACCCATAATGGAAAGCATAAAGGTATGCCCAAAATGAAAAAAAAACAGAAGCTTAAGGAAAACATAAACATATTATATATCATATATAAAAATAGTGACATCATAATGGCCACCTTTGAAGGTGTTAAATGAGTATTGATCAATCATCGTTTCGGGAGGCAGAATTTCGCCATCCATGGAAACCGTATGTTCTTTAACCATTTGATGTAGTTGTGTGAGAGTGTAGCTCAAATAAATCTTATAACAACATCCTAGTATATTTAAGATACTGGTGTTGTTACAAAATAAGTAAATAAAAAGATTTTAGGGGGTTGGAGATGCAAAATAAAACAAATGAACATGAGAGAATGAATTACCTTTAAAAGTGTAACTCCTTTTGATTTGAGCCTAAAGGCTTCCTTTGAAAGGATTATTCCCAAAGGGAATCCTCTAGGATGAGTAGAGGGATGTGGAGAGAGTAAATGGGCAGGGGTTGGCCGAGGCAAAGGCTTGAGGAGTGTGTGAAATGAGGTAGAGGTGTGGGCCCTTTATAAGAGGAGAGGAGGGGCACTTTTGGAAAGTAAAGATAAGTTACTTTATTTTAAAAAGAGTTTCAGATTCGAAAAGGTCCCACATTGCTATAATTCGAGGATAAGGTGATAAGGCTTCGAAATCCACTCATCCAATTGGTTTTGGGCATGTGTAGTTTATAGATTTTTCATTATCTTTCCATTTTATTTAAATCGTTAAATAACGAGGTCATCGCTTCATCATCATGATGTCATAAGTAATTTAATTTATTTAAAGTCTAAAAATTATAAAAAAAATACTAGGATGTAGGAAATATTTTTAGATTTCCAATGACTATTTATAATCAAAAATATGATCTTTATAACCCAATGTAAAATTTTTTTTCGTAAAACATATTATGTTTGTGTCATTTTTACTTTTACATTAAATAAAAAGTTATTTATGTCATTTCCCAACCAAAGTGGATCCATGGCGTCCCCAAGTTGACCCATGGCTTGTGTTGGTCGGCCATGACACAACCAATGAGGGTAGGACATGTGTCAAGCTCATCTCATTTTATTAAAGCATTATTTTTACCTTAAACTACACTAATTACCACTAATCGCGATTAAAAACTTAATAAGTTACTATTCACCAAAAAATTATTTTAATCTCATTGAACCAAATTTTACTTATTAATGACAACCATGTATGTAGGATTTTCAAAATTCAATACACATTAGTGGTAAACTTTCATTTAACTGAAAAATCAGTTTGCTTGATTACCACTTAGTGGTTTCACTATTCATCAAAAATTGGAGTTTTTTAGAAAATTACCAAAAATTCACCCTAAGCTATATTTGATATTCTTAATTAAAAAATGATTTCTATTTTTAAAAATTCAATACATATAAGTCACATTAATTAATTTAATAATTAATTCCCGCTGTCAGAGCAAATATCGTGTTTTTATGAAACAATAAGTATCAAAAGATTGACACCAGTTTAAGTCCAATTTCAAAGTGAAATTGATTCCAATGACCACCATTGGATTAAATGGTAAAAATATATTCTAATTTAACTTCAAAACCAATTCAAAAGATAATATAATTATATAAATAAATTTGATTAAATGGCAGTTTTGATGTAAAATGCAGTATTTTTAACTATTCATTTAAAAATGAATATTGTCAGAAAAATACCAAAAATTCACACAAAGTAAATTTTGATGTCCCAATCATAAAGAATAAGTTTATTATGACAAACATAGCTTATAAAATTGTCAAAATATAGATTTAAAAAGGTTTTTCCATCATAAGGCAGTAAAACAATCTTTTAAGAATATTAGTGTATTCCATGCTTAAGATTGGATTTATTTTCATTTTAAGCCTCTAAAACACCATCTAATTCATTAATAGACATAGATAAAAATATCTATTATTCATTACTTATTTGGGATGTTACATCCTTCCCCCCTTTAGAAAATTGTGTCCCCGCAATTTATTTACTTATCGAATAAATGGGGGTACTTATCCCTCATTACATTTTCAGATTCCCATGTTGCCTCTTCAATCATGTGGTTTTTCCACAAAACCTTTGCCTGGTGAATCACCTTATTCCGTAACACTTTCTCCCTGTGGTCAAGAATCTGGACCGGTTGTTCCTCATAAGATAGGTTCTCATCCAGCTGAACTACCTCTGGACTCAAAACATGAGATGGATCTGGCATATACTTTCTCAACATCGAAACATGAAAAACATTGTGTACCTGAGATAAAATCGGAGGTAAAGCCACTCGGTATGCAACTAATCCAACTCTCTCCAGAATTTCGTATGGTCCAATGAACCTTGGACTCAACTTTCCTTTCTTACCAAATCTCATCACACTTTTCCAAGGAGAAACCTTGAGAAAAACATGATCACCTACCTCGAAAGATAGATCCTTCCTCCGGTTATCCGCAAAACTCTTCTGCCTGCTCTGAGCTATTCTCATGTGCTTCTGAATCATCTGAACTTTTTCTGCCAACTCTTCTACCAATTCTGGTCCCATCAACTTCCTTTCACCCACTTCATCCTAGAAAGCTGGAGTTCGACACCGCTTCCCATATAATGCCTGAAATGGTTCCATCTGTACACTGGAATGAAAACTATTATTATATGAAAATTCAACCACAGAAAGATGTTGGTCCCAAATTACCTGATAATCAATAGAACAAGATCGTAGCATATCCTCCAATGTCTGAATTGTTCGTTATGACTGCCCATCTGATTGAGGATGAAATGTTGTACTGAAATTTAATTCAGCACCCAACGACTTCTGAAGGCCTTTCCAAAAGTTAGAAGTGAACCTGGGATCACGATCAGATACAATGGAGAGGGGAACTCCATGTAACCTGACTATCTCTTTAAGATACAAACGGGAAAGTTGATCAAGAGAGAAAGTATCTCGTATAGCAAGGAAATGAGCAGATTTGGTCAAGCGATCAACAATAACCCAGATTGCATTATTACCTCAAGATGTCTTCGGTAATCCAACAACAAAGTCCATGGATATATTCTCCCATTTCCACTCTGGCACTAGTAAAGGATAAAGCATCCCTTTCAGTAACTGCCGCTCTACTTTAACCTGTTGACAAGTCAAACACTTCACAGTAAAATCAGCAATATCTCTTTTCATTCCATCCCACCAGTAATACTCCCGCAGATCTCTATACATCTTAGTACTCCCCGGATGAACTGAAAATGGAGAACTATGAGCTTCACATAACAACTCTCTCTTCAACTGTGAATCACAAGGCACACACAATCTCTTCCCAAATCTCAAAACACACTCATTATCAATGTTGAATTCAGGCAACTTACCTTTCTGAACCAGCTCTACCTTTTTCTGCAACTCACTGTCTTGCTTCTGTGCTTGCTTGATTCTATCTGATAGAGAAGATCTCACTGATACCTGAAACAATATAGAAGAACATCCTGCACCAAAAAATTCTATGCCAAAGTTCATCAAATCCTTAACCAAAGGATCACGTTCCAAATGCAACATTGTTAACGAAGCATTACTTTTTGGACTCAAAGCATCAGCCACTTTATTTTCTTTTCTCAGATGGTAATGAATTGTACAATCATAATCCTTGATTAATTCTAGCCATCTCCTCTGTCTCATGTTTAACTCTATCTGAGTGAATATATACTTTAAACTTTTGTGATCGGTATATATGTCACACTTTACTCCATACAAATGTTGCCTCCAAATTTTTAAAGCAAAAACAAAAACAGCTAATTCCAAATCATGTGTAGGGTAATTTACCTCATGAGTTTTCAACTGTCGTGAAGCATAAGCAATTACCTGATCATTCTGCATTAGGACGCAACCAAGTCCTTTCAATGAAGCATCACTGTATATAACAAACTCACCATTCCTGGAAGGTAGTGCCAAAACTGGTGCATTCACCAATCTTCTTTTCAATTCCTGAAAACAATCATCACATTCTTTTGTCCAGATAAACTTAACACCCTTCCGAGTTAGGTTAGTCATTGGACTAGATAACCGTGAAAAATTTCTAACAAACCTTCAGTAATATCCTGCCAAACCAAGGAAGATACGAATCTCGGTTACATTTGTGGGTCTTGGCCATTCTCCCACAACTTTTGTTTTTGCAGGATCAACAGTTATTCCATCTTTAGAAACAATGTGACCAAGGAAAGAAATTTTTTGCAACCAAAACTCACACTTGCTGAATTTCCCATACAGTTTCTTTTCTTTTAACGTTTTCAAGATAACCCTTAAATGTCTTTCATGCTCCTCTTTACTTTTATAAAATACCAAAATATCATCAATGAAAACCACCACAAACTTATCCAAGAACTCATGGAAAATTCTATTCCTTATGTCCATGAATACAGAAGGTGCATTGGCTAGCCCAAAAGGCATTACTACAAATTCATAATGGCCATATCTAGTACGGAACACGGTCTTCGGAATATCTGCCTCCTTTACCTTCAGCTGATGGTACCCCGATCTCAGGTCAATCTTTAAAAAAAACTGAGCTCCCTGGAGCTGATACAACTTCATTTGATGGCCCGACATCTGCTGAAGTAGTTGAAAAGGATTTCACCACCCCTTTCTTCTTGTAGTATAACTGCTTCCCATCACTCAAGCTCTTTGTCGGACACTCGTTTGCATTGTAACCCATCTCATTGCACTTATAACATTTCACTAACTGTAAATCAAATTTGTTCTTACCTTCACCTTGATCCTTTTCAGTGCAATCACGAGCCTTATGTCCCATCTTACCACATCGGTAGCACTTTCCAGAATTCAGAAGACATTCCCCAGCATGCCTTTTGCCACATTTATCACAAACTGGAAACTTAGTTCTCTTACCATCAGACTTTTTTGAAGAATTCTTACCTTTATCCTGCCACCTCGGTCTCTTCTTCTGCTGGTTGTTATAGAACACTTGGTCATCAGAAAACTCCATTTCCACCTTCTCAGCACATAAAACATGCTTTTCATAACTTTTAAATTCACGAGAAGCTAATGCCCTTCGATATTTTGTCTTTAATCCTGAGTAAAAATGATTGATTTTACTATCAAGGTCTCGGATAAAATTTGTTGCATACCTTGCCAATCGAGTGAACCTTTCTTCATAGGTAGCCACAGAGTCTTCCTCTTGCCTCAATTCCAAGAATTTCTTTTACATCCTAAGTCGAACAGCCTTAGGAAAATACTTCTGAAGAAACATACCTTTGAATTCATCCCAGTCGAGTGCATCATTCTCATCAGCGTCCCTGATATTTTTAACCATAGACCACCACTGATCTGCTTCACCCTCCAAACGGTAAATAGCAAGACTAACCTTTTGATTTTCTGAACACCCCATGACATCAAAAATCTTCTCCAGTGCTTTAATCCACCCTTCAGCTAGCACAGGGTCAGATGATCCTCTGAAGGATGGGGGACGTTGCCTCATGAAATGTTCCACCACTGACATGTTCCTCTGCGGTTGGTCTGCCTGATCTCGTGCATGGATACCACCACCATTTATAGCCTGAGTCAACTGCGCCATTACTGCAAAAAACTGTTCAGTTCCAATTCCGACCATTTCTGGATGCTGATTCGGAAGGTTATTTCCTTCTTGTATGCCTTCCTAGCACTACTTCCCTGTTTCCTCTACGGAAAACCATTCTGAACAAACATGTCTTAGATGAAGCAACATGGTAATCTTCAAATGCTATATCATTTCAATTTTTTTTGGATAATCATTTAATATAATTCTAATTCCTTAAGTTATCTAAACTGACATCTGATACCAACTATAAGGCCCCAGCCTTAAACCTTACTTAATCTTGAGTTATTACAAGATTACATATTGAGGATCTTTTCGGGTTTAGAGTTTTAGAGAATTAGACAATAAAACTTGCATTACATTCCACATATAAACAATGTGGTTACATAAAGATATTATTCTTCATTCCCATCAATGGAAACATATTTAAAATAAAACATGGATTCTTTCTTGACACTTCCTTGACACTATCATCATATCATGTACCTTTCCCTTGACCTGTGAAAAACATTTCAAAAAAACTTGGGATGAGCATAAAAATCTCAGTATGGGTTATAAAAACATGGAAAGGAAACATGGGTACATATATACATAAGAATGAAATCATACATTACCCATAAAACATAAGCACTTTAACATACCTCATCAAATCATGAGTAAATCATTGAAATCATAAGACATAAAGTTAACTTGAGGCATTCATAACATTCTTACGTAGGGAGTAACCCTCTTGGTAACGTTTGGAATACCCATCACAGTATATTCCCTAAAATCTCTTTGGAGAAACCTTAACGTTTCACTCCTTCACGTTACCCAATGCATTGGAGAGCTATAACGGGCTCACCCTCCCTTAGTTTATCACGGAACCACCTGTCTTCATAATAATTCCCAAGAACCATAACATAATCATATCACATAAAACATGCATAAAGGAAACATAACATTTCCAAATTTCAATCACAAGATATCAATACAACACATTGATATAATAAAAACATTATGAAAACCATTTTCAATACCAAAGTAAAACATGGTATTTATTTTTCATTTAAAAAACGGGTATGGCTTGTTGAGGAAGCCGAAACTCAAATAATGGCCACGTTGGTGGAGAAGTCGTTGTCGCCGCATACGTACGACAAGAAAACATTCCCTTTTGTCGTTTTGTAAAATTCTTCGTATAAAAAAGATTCCTTTTGAATAAGCGTGAAAGTAAAAGGGGTTTATACACCGTATAAAAGAAGGTTGTGTATAAAATAAAATATGCCTCAATGAAAGGAGATTGAGACGAAGTCCCATACCTCGTATCCGACTTGACCCGACCATTCATTAATCTCCTGAATAATAAACTTGATTTAATCTCTACTTTCTTATGAACCTTTTTCAATTTCATTATTCCTTTTATACCATGTTATTGACATCATGTAATCATTTAAGTTAATAATGTTCATTTTGTCGGTATTTGGTTCTTAAGTCAAAAATAGACTTCTTACACTTACATGTTGTAAATTTGGTCAAAGGTTCGTTATATCCAGAATGATATTAATGATTTTTATAACATATATATCATATATATATTCATCATATACATGTATTTATAATATTACATCACATTTAGAGGTAAGAAATGAAATGCACCGTTCATGGAGACGGTAAGCCGTACGTACGCATGAACCCTACTTCCATTTCTATTTCGTATTTTCTGGAATGGAATCATAATGATATAAGAGTATATTATAATTCCAGTATAATAAAATATATAATATCATTAACTTTATCCTTTACACATCCCAAATATGGTATTAACGAATCAAATCACTTTCAGGGGGCGGTAGTCCGCACTTCCTAAAATGAAGATATCGTGTTTACCCATAATGGAAACCATAAAGGTATTCACAAAATGAAAAAAACAAAAGCTTAAGGAAAACATAAAAATATTATATATCATATATAAAAATATTGACATCATAATGGCCACCTTTGAAGGTGTTAAATGAGTATTTAACAATCATCGTTTTGGGAGGCATAATTTCTCCATCCACGGAAACCGTATGTTCTTTAACCATTTGATGTAGTTGTGTGAGAGTGTAGCTCAAATAAATATTATAACAACATCATAGTATATTGAATATACTGCTGCTGTTACAAATGAAGTAAATAAAAAGATTTTAGGGGGTTGGAGAAGCAAAATAAAACAAATGAACATGAGAGAATGAATTACCTTTAAAAGTGTAACTCCTTTTGATTTGAGCCTAAAGGCTTCCTTTGAAAGGATTCTGCCCAAATGGAATCCTCTAGGATGAGGAGAGGTATGTGGAGAGAGTTAATGGGCAGGGGTTGCCCGAGCCAAAGGCTTGAGGAGTGTGTGAAATGAGGTAGAGGTGGGGGCCTTTTATAAGAGGAGAGGAGGGGCACTTTTGGAAAGTATAGATAAGTTACTTTATTTTAAAAAAGAGTTTCGGATTAAAAAGGTCCCACATTGCTATAATTCAAGGATAAGGTGATAAGGCTTCAAAATCCACTCATCCAATTGGTTTTGGCCATGTGTAGGTTTTAGATTTTTCATTATCTTTCCATTTTATTTAAATCGTTTAATAATGAGGTCATCGCTTCATCATCTTGATGTCATAAATAATTTAATTTATTTAAAGTCTAAAAATTATAAAAAAATAATATGATGTAGGAAATAATTTTAGCTTTCCAATGACTATTTATAATCAAAAATCTAATCTTTATAACCCCATGTAAATTTTTTTTTCGTAAAACGTATTATGTTTGTGTCATTTTTACTTTTACATTAAATAAAACGTTATTTATGTCATTTCCCAACCAAAGTGGATCCATGGGGTCCCCAAGTTGACCCATGGATTTTCTTGGTCGGCCATGACACAACCAATGAGGGTAGGACATGTGTCAAGCTCATCTCATTTTATTAAAGCATTATTTTTACCTTAAACTACACTAATTACCACTAATCGCGATTAAAAACGTAATAAGTTACTATTCACCAAAAAATTATTTTAATCTTATTGAACCACATTTTACTTCTTAATGACAACCATGTATGTCGGATTTTCAAAATTCAATACACATTAGTGGTAAAATTTCATTTAACTGAAAAATCAGTTTGCTTGATTACCACTTAGTGGTTTCACTATTCATCAAAAATTGGAGTTTTTCAGAAAATTACCAAAAATTAACCCTAAGCTATATTTGATATTATGAATTAAAAAATGAATTCTATTTTACAAAATTCAAAACATATAAGTCACATTAATTAATTTAATAATTAATTCCCGCTGTCAGAGCAAATAGCGTGTTTTTATGAAACAATAAGTATCAAATGATTGACACCAGTTTATGTCCAATTTCAAAGTGAAATTGATTCCAATGACCACCATTGGATTAAATGGTAAAAATATATTCTAATTTCACTTCAAAACCAATTCAAAAGATAATATAATAATATAAATAAATTATATTAAAAGGCAGTTTTGATGTAAAATGCAGTATTTTTCACTGTTCATTAAAAAATTAATATTGTCAGAAAAATACCAAAAATTGACAAAAAGTAAATTTTGATGTCCCAATCATAAATAATAAGTTTATTTTGACAAACATAGCTTATAAAATTGTCAAAAGATAGATTTAAAAAGGGTTTTCCATCATAAGGCAGTAAAATAATCTTTTAAGAATATTAGTGTATTCCATGCTTAAGATTGGATTTATTATCATTTTAAGCCTCTAAAACACCATCTAATTCATTAATAGACATATATAAAAATATATATTATTCATTACTTACTTGGGATGTTACACTCTAGGGTCGGGGCATTACACATATCATAGTAGAAAACCTAATAATCATAAAAAATAACTTATCTGTTATCTAAATCACGACTCATTCTAGTTTAATCAATGTCACCATAAGATTATTATAGGTTGTTCAAAGACATATTCTATTTATATTTTTAATAATGTTTCATAAGTATTTTTTTAATTCCCCTTACATATACTTTTGGAGTGCCAAACTAGGATGGCAGCAAGGCTTGTTGTTGTTCACCAGTTCCCGATTGAGTATAGCTGAGTATGGTGTCTTCTGAGTTGTTGCCACTATACACATGTATTCTACAGACACATCCACATTTACTATACACATAGAGATATATTAGTTAGAAACCAAAAAATCTACCCATTACAAATATTCCAAGACATTTTCCTTAACATTAACTCATCATTAGACTTAACCTTTTGATACATACCTATCCATATCCTTAGAAATATCACGAGGAATATCAATAATGATTACGACTCATTATTTCCAATATATTACTAAAATTTTCCTTCGATAAAAATATATAGACCCAATATTAACACACATGTATATTGCATCATTATATAATAATATTTAATATCTTAAAAAAGTAAATTCCAATAAATGGTAATATTTTATTTTCTTTGGAATCGTGAAAGACAATCTTCTAATCTTAGTGAAAGATCATCAATTTCTCAAAAATAATATTTTGATTTATTACTCCTACTTAAAAAATTTTCTCATAACATGTGGAAAGTAAACATAAGAAAATGTGAGTACAGTTGCTTAGTAAGGGAAACTATAGGATAAATGTAATCATAACATGGATGTATGTGTATAAGAAATTGAAAAAAATTTAAAATTTTTATCTGATATACTAAAGATCATAATCATGAGTTATGGAATAAATATTAGAAGTTCATATTACATAAATAAAAAATAAATCAAATAACATGTGTCCTAAAAGTATAAAATTTTCATTACACAAAGACTTGTGGAATATACATAATTATATAAAAACTCCGTATATGTCAAGGATCATCACCAAAAAATACTAGGGAACTTCATGGGGACTACACCTACTATTATAGAAACAAAATTATCCCAAGTCGTAGTCTTTTACTTACTGTGGATCATGTTATACCTTCTTCCCATTATGGATATAGTTTCCCCTTCATCCCATAGTGGTTCATGTTTCCACATCTTCCCGTAGTGGATCAAGCCCATCGACTTATTTTTCATCACTATCTCTGTATATATAAATATTTAGTGAATGAATTGTTAGGAGATATAGGTTACACCTATAAAATAATAATATCATATATACATGTTCCCCAAGATAATAAAACATTCATCATATCATGTCCCATAAATAGAGAATGGTTTCCTAAACATTATATCATGTCCCCTAAAATGAAATGTGTATCATGTACATGTCATCATATCATAACCTCTGTAATATATAAAGGTTTAATAATAATTTCATCAAGTAATAATTTGTGCAAGGATGTGGGTTTAAAAATAATTTAACCTCTAGAATATATACAACTTTCCTAAAAACTTGTCATATTAAACAAAAACCATTAAAATAATGAATAACAATGCAATCCTTATATCATATTCCAAGTGAGTCAAAAACTATTATAAAGGATTCCAAAATAGATTGAGAAGTACATTTAATAATCAAATGGAACATTTATGATGGAAAATATTGTTTCATTTAAAATAACCTCCATGAAACATTTTCAAAAAATCCTTTTCTTATACGGAAACATTTATATTTCATTTAAAACATTTTATAAGAAAAATATACATTCATCTCTGTGAAAACACTTTTTAAAACATATTGAATTTTAAAAACATTTTCCTTTTAAAATGACATTTAAAACTTATAAATAATTCATGATAACATTTTCAAATACGTTTTATCAGAATATATTTGAAAAATTATAATGAAATCTTGAAAACATGTGGAAACTTATTTCTCTAAAAATAGTTTTAAAATTTATAAATAATACTTCAAAAAACTTCTAAAACCATTTCATTTAAAATAACATTTAAAACATATAAATAAAGATTGAACATATTTAAAAAACATTTTATTTAAAAAAATCTCTAAAAACATATAAAAAAATCATGAAATTATTTGGAAAACATATTATTTGAATATAATTACAGTACATATAATTAATTCTTAGAAACATTTTAAAAACCTTTTTCTATGAAAATAGAATTTAAAACAAAATAAAATTAAAAAGTATTTTTAAATATAAAAATATCTTAAAATATAATTTATAGAAATCATTTTTTAAATCATTTTGGAAAAATGGTTTTTCAATAAAACCAATTTTTTACCAAAGAGATAAACAAGGTCATATTTTCAAAAATATATTTACTAAATTATATTAAATAGAAAAGATTCGAATAATGGTAAAAGTAAAATATGATATCTTAAATAATAATAGGATAATAAAACTCCTAAGGGTTCTCTAGAGATGTATCATAATATTTCGTCAATGGAAACATAACATTATAAAATCCCAAAAAATTATGAGTTTGTAGAAACAATCTTTTCCCACATTGGTAACATTAGATCACAGTCCCCATGATAGAATAAAATAAAATGTATATTATAATATCATTAAAATAATAATATCCATGATATATCAAGTCAAAGGTACAATTTATACACCTCTAAAAAGAATTTAGGTGGATAGAAAAATATGTGTCTCAAAGAAGGAAAATTGAGACAAAATTACATTACATGTTTGGTAACATTTGAACCGTAAACCCCATGACATAGAGATTATAAAATTGAAATGTAAATACCCATAAATATAAGGATAATAAGAAATTAATACTTTATTTTTTAGTATAAACAATACATAATGTGAATTTATGGTGAATATTTTATAAGTCTTACAGAAATAAAAGTGAGACTAGAAATCCCACTACTACATGAGTAACATTTGAATACTGATCCCCATTAAATAGTCATATAAATTAAAAATTTTAAAATCATTAAATAAGTTATGTTCATGATATAACATGTAATAGTTAATTATATACACCACACAACAAGAATAATTTTTGAATGTAGCATTTATCTCACAAAAATAAAAGTGAGACGAGAAAACCCTTACCTTAAGCCTTAATGTTCTTCATACATGGTCAAACCTACTGTATAAAAAATATAGGTTCATTATAAGTATAACAAATATTAATATTAATTTACAACATACTTATATATTATTTTATTAGGATTTATATTAACCTTTTTTAAAAAAATTCAGTTCAAATTTATGTTTCTGGTAATAACCGCTTTGTTTTTCGTATACATTTTGACTTGATATTATTGATCATCTTACATTGATTATGATATACTTATTTTCAGAATGTAAAACATGATATAAATATCATATATATTCATTAAATATAATTGTTTTTAAAATTGTATAAAATATAAAGAGAGGAAATGAAATACACCGTTCATGGAGACTGTAGGTAGTACGTACTCATGAATGTTGTTTTCATTTTCATGGGGTATTGATTGAAAGAAGGTACATTATATATATATATATATATATTATAATTACGGTAGTATTATTATTTTATTATATCATAAATGTTTGCTAAAACCATTCCTAATTTGTTCCATGAAAAGTGTGAACTAATCACATCACTTTGAGGAGGTGGTAGCCCACACATCCACAAAAGAAGTAATCGTATTTCTTCAAAATCGAAATCATCATGTTAGGTGGTATATTATAATAAGTGGAGAATAAATATATAAAAAATATCATATATTTCATATAGTTATATAAATTTATTCATTATTACTAACCTTGAACATTGGTAAAGGAAGAACGAACAACATCACTTAGTGAGGTGGAAGTTTGTCATACCAAACAATGATGACTACATATCCCATTAGATAGAAGTGTGTGTTAATGTAGGTAAGGAAATTATCATAACAAAATTTAAGTATATTTGGTATATTTAGTTTATTATATATGATAGGAATAAAAAAATTAGGGGGTGGATACTGAAAATAAAACAAAAGTGTTTGTTTATGGATTTAAAACATTTTTTTGGTATTTCGATTCAGTTTTCACTAAAGGACTAACTTGGTTTACGTTATTACCAATGTATGGATCATGGGATTATAGGAGTGAATTATGTAATTTTTTATCAGGTTTTGGATGAGAAAATGGCTTTAGATGGGTGAAAATGTGAGAGGGGTAATTTCCCTTTTGTAAATGAGGATGAGTGACATCATTGTAAATATATAATAGTAAACAATATTGAGAGTTATCCATTAATCATGTGTCCCCAATAATTGTAAATATTAGGGAAAATTGAATATATGGTCAAATTATATCTAAAAAAAATATTTTTAACTTGTGCTTATGGTATTTGGCCACTATATGATAATGTTTAAACACTAAGTAAACTAATTTTTACCTTAATCACTCTAATTAATTTTAATTACATTCACAAATATTTGTAGTAAAAAGAGTTGAACATAATATAAATTTTAAAATACTCTTATTTCAAATATATAATCATTTTTTTCATATTATAAAAACATACTTAGATGAAATTAATTTAAAAATAATCTCGCAGATGGGATAAGACAATGAGTTTTTAATGTGAAAATTTTAAAAAATTTAAATTGTTTTTATGTCCTATTTCAACATGAAATATCTTACAAAGACATAAATTATATTAATAGATTTATAATTTATCTAAATATCATATAAAAAAATTAATATTAAATTTAACTATATAAATAAACATGATTAAAATATAGTTTGGAATTAAAATTTTCCTTTTTTACTATTCATCAAAAAAATGAAATTTCTTAGAAAACTACCAAAAATTTAACCCAAAGTAAATTTTTATATTCCTCATTCAAAAAGGGAGTTTCTTTTTTCAAAAAAAATTATAAAAATGTCAAAAATTAGATTTCAAATAGGTTTACTATTAAAAGGCTGTAAAATTACCTTTTAGAAAAATACTTCTTTTTTAATATAGTTGGATTTATTCATATATTATGACTATAAAATATATTTTAAGAGTGTCAAAAAAATATTTATTACTAAATATATAAATTTTATTAAAATAATTCATCATAAGTATTTAATTTAATTTATTGAGATTAAATTTGGTTTGTAAATAGAAAAAGTGTTTTATTTGAGAAAGAATTAATTATATTAAAATAGTTATTAGATTCATATATAGCTAGTTTATAACCAAATGATTAATTAGAAATAAATTTATAAACCCTATTTTTACAATTTAGTTATTATTATTCAAAAATTCTATTACAATGGATAGGTTGTACCTATAGTAACATATAAATCACCATATTAATAGTATTTTATAGTTTGGTAAAACATGGTTTTGCATGTAACAAAATATATCGAATGAACATGGAATTTTTTGTAACACATGCAAAACTTAGTGTTTAATTTACCAAAAGATAATCTATGTGTTCGATATTGAATTTTTTTTTGTTTTTTTGTTTCTAATATAAGATAAAATTAGTTATTTCATATAAAAAATAAATATTAATTATTCAGTGAAATTAAAAATCTAAAAAAGATTAAGTAAATTAGAAAAATATTATTTCATAAAATACTATTATGTTACATTTAATGAACAAACATATATGCTATAATTATCTTCCTATTTATTTTTCTTCATTGACGTTCCCTATAAAAAACTCTCTTCAAAACCTCTGGGAATGAAACATAGGGATGTGCAAGCTATGATGCTCAATAAGGTTAAACAAAGGATATATAAATGATCACATAAACATAACATGATTATAAGGATACATGACCATGAGATTTAAATTTTTAAACTGATCCATACATATCATATTTAAAAATTATTTTTCATGACATAATTTTTGGTAGTCCATAATAATGAATCATAATAGAATTAAGTAATATGATCCATGAGAGCATAAAATTGGTATAAGACATTGATTTGTGTCATACACGCAAGAACAAAACATCAATTACATAGAAGTAGAGTCTAATTTAAATGGATATCATAGTGTAATGAGGTAACTCCCCAAACAACCTTATTAGTCAAGGTGCACTCCTAAGATTGTGATAGTGGAAAAAAATTCCCTTACAATCCTAGGTTCACTCCCCGCTCTTATCCTATTTATATCATGATATATCAATCAGTGATTATATAAAATCATAAGATAAGTATATTTTTATGGGTAGAAAAAGTATAACATGTCAAAAACCAAACCCTATATAACATAGAACAAAATTCAGAGTCATGGAATAAATCATGGTATATTAGAAGACATGAATCATAAAAGAAATCAATGAACATGAGATATGAGAGAATAAAATATAATTTTATATGTGGGAAAAAATATAACATTTTGAAAATGAATAAATAGATATAGGTTTACTCAATAAGTTAAGGATATAAAATAATTCCATCACATAAACTTTAGGATATAAAAACTAAGTGCACACATAATCATATAGACATGAATGTCATGTCTATGAATAAACTATTGAACATAAAATCCAGGTCCATGCAAGATCCTATAGAAATGAAAACCAGATCAATGCATGTAATTATGATGATTAAATTTGGTTCATATATAACATATATACCTCATTATGTATCCATATTTTCCGTCATAATTTTAGGGAAAAATATTTACATGACAACATACCACATAATGAAAGCCATACTCGTGTTTTCCAAAAGATCATATATCATTCATCATATCATAACACAAGATATTATGAAGGGTATAATATTATTTTAATCATATAATATGTATAATCCTACTACCATATTCAGATACTTTTGAAACCATCTTTTGTTTATTCTTTGGTTGGGTCTCATTTGGGGGTGCTTTAGGTGAAGTTTTGGAAATCATGAATGGTTTTTTAGCTATGCATTGTTTGGGAATGGTTTTCCAAAACCATGAACCCTTATAATGATGACCATGTAATACAATTTAGTGGGGGTCTGACGATTGGCATAAGGTTTCAAAAAATATGCACCAACCATGAGATACCATTAAACAGAATCAGTAAGGCTCATGGATAGGGCACATGATTTTTTGAACTGTGCAACCCTACATAAGAAACCATGTGTGGCTATTAATTAATCCAAAAATTCATTTAAAATTATCTAAACCTATTTTATACCCTTATCAGGCCTAAAATTTCATAGAATGTTTTTATATGGTTTTGGGGATCCCTATATCTAATTTTGGCTCATTCAATCCCATTTCCAGGGAGATTTAAGCCTGGTGAATCACATTCCATCACCTCTATTTATGTGGATATCCTATCTTGGTCTCTTCCACTATCTTCTTATCTCATCCCTAGTGTTTTTTAGATCTCAATGTTATTGGAGGTTTTAATCTTGGGGTTTTAGATCATGAGTCTAGGTTTGATTCTAGGATCGTCATTACTAATATTCTTTGTAGGTGTTTCTCATTTAGGGCTTTATGATTTTTTATCCGAAGATCCCGAGGTAGGTGGTTCTCATTACGATTTTCCAAATTCATTAACCCTAAATTTCATTATATAAATTCATTTTCTGGATATAATTAAATAAAATTGGTTTCAATTTTCTTAATAAATAACAAATTCTGGTGTGTTAGGAATTTGTATTTGATTTTACCTGAATTGGTAAAAATACCCAATTACAATTAATTAGGGTGTGTTTTTGGAATTTGATGTAAATTTATGGAATTAAATTTGGGGAATTTAACTGATAAATTTATTTCAAATTTTTATTTGGGGAAATTGTCATAATTTTTTGGATAGAAACCCAGTGGTTTGATCCTAGAAAAATGAAATATTTGATTAAAAACACTTTTTTGGGTTTTAAAAAGAAATTGATATATAGAAAATGAAACATTGGTTGAATTTAATTTTAGATATTATTATAATAAAATTAAAATTAAAATTTTGTATTTTATAAATTGCTAGACTAGGTTTATAATGAGTTATTTGGTACAAACATGTTTAGTTGGAATTTATCCATCATCTAATTAACACTTTAACAATTTAACATAAAATGATTGGTAGGTATTATCGACAATGGGATGCTTTTCAGTCCTGCTTGACCAATGTCAAATCGATGTGTGTTCACATTGTCATTTTTATTATATAAGTGTTTGAGGATCTCAAACCCAAGAACTATCATACATATTAGAAGGTGACCATGTGGATTTTTTTCAATGTTTTTTTATTATATATATAAATGTTTCATTTAATAATTTTTTTTTACAAATTCC
The DNA here is from genome assembly GCA_963277665.1 of Viscum album. Classification (NCBI taxonomy): domain Eukaryota; kingdom Viridiplantae; phylum Streptophyta; class Magnoliopsida; order Santalales; family Viscaceae; genus Viscum; species Viscum album. Next base: position 792,333,207 of record OY728127.1, read on the forward strand.
TTCTGAATTTATATAAACCAATTAATGTAAAATTTTCATTAATCAATTTTTTAAATATTACCACCACATGAAATGTAAACCATGACCCATTTTAAATATTCATTTTAAATGTCATGCTCATTCATTTAAAATAGAATGATTTCTTTGGTAAACCATTGTGTCATCATATTGTGGAATCCCTGGTGAGAACTTATAGGGATTTTAGCACACACACTACATGTTATTTATGAATTTCTATATTTCTTCTTTATAGGTTTGAGCAAAGTGAAATCACCACTTAGAGGTTGTAGTTTCTTTTGATATTTGGGATTTGAGATGTTTTTTTCCATTGATATTTTTGAATATTATCCTATTTTATAGTAAATTTTGTTTTGTACTTTTGGATGTAAATAATTTTTTGAATAATTTTAAAATTCTCTCTATAGAGATTTATTTTTAGTATACTGACTTTTAATTATGTCTTCTATTCTTTATGTGGAAAAATTATTCTAGGGTTTATCTTTTAGGATATCAAGCACTATTCCCCAACCCATAGGGATCAGGAAATCCCTTTGGTCTATGTGAGGACCAGCGTGGTTATCAGGGTACCAGGTTATTCAGGATGGATTATGACAAAGTGTTATCAGTGGTGTAGGTTAAGAATCATCCCTTGATGTTAGTATGTAGTTGTGCAACTTTATCAGGACATATGAGGCTGTTGCAATTAAGTTGATGAAAAAATTTCACCATAATGATCCTTATGAAACCAAGGGTGGTTTTTGAAATATTTATTGAGGATTAGTTATAGCATTTTCCCAAATTATTAATTGGTTTGGATGAAATCCACATATTTTTTTCTTATCTAATAGGATTAATTTCTCCTATTTCTCTATTTTTGTGTTAATCTATGATCTTAAATATTTCCATTGATGTTGTGTAGCATCTTGCCTCCAAGAATATACCTGAATCATATCCAGTAGGAAACTAATAATTAACTATAGTGGATGAATACTATCCTCACCCAAAATCTATATGATGTAATTGTGTGTATTGTCCAAGATATGAGACATGCACCTACACTTATTCCCATTCAAAATCCAAATGTGGTACCACATAATGATGTTTCCAAAAATCATGCTCAGTATTTCCTTCACCAGAATCCACAATCATTCAGAGGAGGAAATGTTACTCCAAAGAATGATGATTTGTGTAAAAGGACTGATAATGTTTTGAGCTCTAGGGGAAATATGATGGCATCCATGTGAAGTGTGTCACCTTCATGCAAGAGGGAGCAAAAATGATGATAGGAAAAGATGACGATTGAAAATAATCATGATTTCATATAGTGGAATGACTTTAATACTATTTTCACCAACTAGTTCTATCAAGATTTGATGGTGTTGGATAATGTTAAAGTGGTTTTAAGACTCAAGAAGGGATAAAAGACCAAGATACTATATGAAAATTGTATTGTTGAGCTTCTGAAGTTCACACCTGAGATTGTATCAAATGAGAAGATGATGACATGAAATTTTGATATGGGACATCAATATGATATTCATCTTCAGGTTATCATGCTGAATATGCATTCTTAGTCCGACGTTATGGATATACAATTAATGGTGGAGATGGACCTAAAAGATATGTTAGAGTTGATAGGAGTTCCTTTTTCTCCTAGTGGTAGTTGATTATGTTCCCATTAAGGGAAGAGGAATCATAATGATTATCATAGTGATTCTTAATAGAAGGGTTTTTCTAGACCTCATTTTGTGTGAGGTAGTGTCCTATTTATTTGTATCCACTGTATAATTTTAGTTCATTTCACACAGGATTGATCTAAGGCACCTATGATATGTGGCTCTTGAAGATGCTTGGGTTACATGAATGAGTTATTCCATGATTATTCCACTCCTTGTAGTGATGTACGATCATCAACACCTAATAAAACTATAATGTAAACAAATTATTTAGAGGAAATGGGGTTATAGACATAGGAATCCATAATGAAGATTCTTAATACAATGGAAGACTCTCCATCGGAAGAATATATGGGTCCAACGAATGTGAGAATTATCATCACTCTAGCTTCGTCATTAGTGACTTCTTTATTTGATAATGGTTCTTATCACTTATTTATTTCATATCATATTGTAAATCTATTAAATATACCATTGGAGTTTTTATCCAATGTGATGGATATTAATAAAACTATCATACGGATTAGAGATCAGGGAATCCATAGTTCTTCTTGTGTGTTTTATTTTCATATATTGATCTAACATGGATTTTTCTGGTTCATGACATGATTCCTCTTAACGTAATATTCTGGTTGGATTGGAACATTTCCCATAAAATTCCAAATAGATTGTTATATTTAATGGGTCTCCTTTACTATACCCGTTGGGGTTTTCCATTTCATTGAGGGAAAATGGGATCCAAGGTCAACTAGAGCTGGACCATCCTATCCAGAGTTATGGAAAGTGATATCCATGTTTTTTTATATGGAGTGAGAATATTTGAGTGATGATCTCCTATTTATTATCTTTGAGATTCCTTGATTTTTCCATATTATTTCTTTAGGTTTCCACTATTAAGAGTATTATAGTTACTTATTGATTAAGTATATGTTAATAAACTAATGTAAATTCTATATTACTTCAAAGAACATGCTGAAATAAAGGAGTTAAAGACTCAGTTTAATTACCTTATAAAGAATGTCTTTGTGCACCCAAGTTTGTCACCTTGGGTGGTATCAATTCTTTTTTCTGTGAAAGATGATGGGTCTCTTTTCCTCTATGTGGATTATGGAAAAATCAATAGAGCCAAGATAAAGAAAAAATAACCATTTCCATATATTACTGATTTATTTGACCATTTGAATTGGAAAATTGGTTCTCTCACATTGAACATTGATATGACTACCATCAGTTGAGGATATAATAATATGAAATTCTAAAAAATTTCTTTTAGAGTAGGTATGTCCATTATTAGTACATCATCATGAAATTTATCTAACCAATTCCCCAAAAGTCTCTACTGATTTCATGGACATGATTTCCCATGAGTATATTTATATTTTTCTGTTAGTCATTGTGGTTTAAATAATTGTTTATGAAAAGTATGACAAGGATCATGTGCATCATTTGAGATTAGTTCTTGTTTTGTTATGAAATACCAACTTTATTTCAAGCTATAGAAATAAAATTTATGGATTTGGAAAGTGATGTTTATGGGATATGTGGTATCGAAACATGGAATTTCAATGGATCCTAATAAAGTAAAATATTTCATGAAATGAGAGAAACCACAAAATGTTTCTAAGATTCAAATATTATTGGGCTTATCTAGATATTATCATCATTTTGTAAATAAAATCTCATATTTGGATTCTATGATTACTATTCTAACTCATAAGGGATTAATGTTTTCATGTGTTGAAAATTTTATGATTTATATTGATGAGTTGAATCTTATTTTGACTACTGCACCAGTGTTGACACTTCTAGAGGTTGTTCATAACTATTTGGTCTTATGGGATGCATCAAGTTCATTATTGAGATGTGTTTTTATGTAGGGTGATCACATATTTGTGTATGTATCATGTCATCTTAGGCCACAAGAGAAGAATTAAAAAACCCCTGACCTTGATCTTGTAGCTATGATCCATGCGCTTAAGTGACAGAAGCATTACCTTTTGGAGAAAGGTTCATGGTTTTTTATATTGAAAAGAGATAATGTTATATATTTTTTCAAAACAATTTGAATCTCCAGTATTTTAATTGTGTAGAGTACCTAAAATATTTCAATTTTGAAATTACTTGTACCCCAGGGAAAGAGAATGTTGTCGTAGATTCTTTAAGTAGGAAACATCTGACCCATTCCATGAATGAATGATCAGAAAAGTGGAAATTGATGGTTATTTAAGAACTATTGCATATTTTAGTCGATGAACTAGGAGAGGAGGTTTTCAGGACCATTCTTAGTAGAAATATAATCTTCTTGATATCAACATTCAAGAGAAATATATTCCTGATGAATTCCACAATATTTGAGATAATCTATATGGCGGGGAGACTATAGATGACTTGTTATTCTCTAGGGATATGATTCAATGTTATAAATATCTTTTTATTGTTTTATTAGGTATAATGAATGTTGTGATGAGGGGTTTCCATATTTCATAGTGGTATTTTCACCCAAGAACCATAAATATATTCTATGACATGATGGGATGAATCTATTGGAAATATAAGAAATGAGGAATTTCTTAATTTGTCTCCCTTTTTATACATGTGAGTGTGTCATGGATGAGCAGCAAAATCCTTTATGTTTTCCGTATCCACTTCCAGTACTGACTAGGAAGTGGGATGAGATATCCATGGACATTGTGTTTGGGTTTCTACATACCCATATAAAGAAGAATGTGATAGTTGTTTTGATCGAAATTCAAACTAAATCGTCTCACTATATACCCATTCATGATAAAATAAAAGTTTAGGAGATCAGAAATCACTATGTGAGATGGATTTTTCATTTTCATATAGTTCCAACTACTATAGTTTCTGATAGATATCCCCTATTTACTTCAATGTTTTGGAGAGGAATTCTGGAGGAACTGATATCATAGTTCCATTTGATTACGATATACCATAGCGGTCAGATGGAAATACAGAAATGAATTTACATATTCTTGAGGATATACTTCACACCTTCATCCAAGACTTTGGTTGAGAAATGTATCACCATTTGGGGATGGTTGAGTTTTCTTGTACCAATATTTATCAGTCAACAATCAGGATGGATCCTTTTAAGGCCTTGTATGGATAAAATTATAAATCTATATTTTGTTGGTTATAGACTAGTGAACATTATTTGGTTGGAACGAGATTGAATTTAGAGATGACAATAGAGATTCATCTATTCTCTTAATGAATGTTGATGACATAGAGAGAGATTAAATTTTGTGGTGATCATCAATATAGATCGTAGGGGAATTATGTTGCTGATTAGGTGTTCTTGAATGTTTCACCGCATTTGGATCATCGATATCTTGGGAGGAAATGGAAGATTACACCTCATTTTGTTATAATTTTTATGGTTATTGAGATGGTGGTGAAAGTGTATTACCATTTAAAACATTCACTATAGCTGGAGTTGAAACATAACATGTTCCTTTTTTCTCATCTATGAATGTATCTTCCTAATCCATCTCATCTAATGAGTTTGACGGATCATGATATTGGGGAAAAGTTATACACGCATGAGCTTCCAGTCAGGATAGATGATTCTAAAATAATGGTATTTCATGGGAGGATGATGCCCTTGGTTTGAGTGATATGTTAGCATGGTTTATAAACTCTTTAATCATGTGAGAGAGAGGAACTGATGAGAGATCAGAGGAATCATGTTTTTTACTTGGAACCTTATTAACAAGATTTTTGGGGAAACAATGTTTATATAGTTGTGTAGTTGAAACGTCATGTTTCTATTTCAAGGTACCCTTAAACCATTATTCTATTCTGGATTTGGTTGGTTCTTATTTAGGGGTGATTCAAGTGATTTTTTGGAAAAATTTAGAGGCTCTCTGGGAGTGCACGTTTCATGCATCGGTTTCCCAAACTGTGCACCCTGCTAGTGAAAACCATGGAGACCCAAACTATAGGGGGTTTCAAAGTTAGTGAACTATTTAAAAAACTATGAACCCAATAAAGAGAAATCATGAAACCCCATCAGTATGGGTTCATAGCTATGATATATGGTTTGTCTAACCATACATCCCTACTTATGAAACCATCTGAACGACTTTTAATTATTCAAAAAATTTGATTAAACTTCTCCAACAACAATTTTATCCCTTAATTGGTTCTAACTCAACCTATGCCATTTTTCTAGGATTATGTGTCTCTAAATATCCTATTATTTCCCCCCCAAACCCCTTTTTTGGAATATTGAATAATGGAGAACCATTTATGGTCTCATCTAGTTCTGTGAATCAATTTCCATGGTCTCTCACACACTCTTATTATCTCTTCCATATAGGCTTTTTATCTTCAGGTTACTGGGGTATCTATTCCTCTTTGTTTTAGATCTTTAATCTAGTTTTTATAATCAATTATTTATTTCCAATATTTTTCCTTGGATTTTCCCATTTAGGGATGTGTGATTCTTGATCCTGTGATCCCAAGCAAGGTGATTCCATATAAGATTTTCTGAATTATTTAACCCAAAATGGTTGTTTTAATCTTAGTTTCTTTATATACATAAAATTTCTTTCATTTGGATTATTAAAAACTCATTTCCAATTAAATAAGGATATGTATTTTCTTTGAAAAAATGTTAGGAAAATCCACCAATTCTGATGAACTGGGGAATGTTTATGGACTTTGATAGAATGTTTCGGAATTTATGTTTTTGAATTTTAATTTGAAATTGATTTCAAATCATTATTTATGAAAAATGTATTACTTTTTTTAATAAAAACATGGTGTTTTTATCCGGTAAAAGGCATGATTTTATTACAAACCCATCTTTTGGTTTTAAAATGGAAATTGGCTTATTGAAATGGAAAATGGGTTGAATTTTATTTTAAATAGTTTTGAAATAAATATGCCATTATTGATTGTTATTAGAGAACATGAATTCTTATGTAGATGGAGAGTTTTTTAGGGAAAGATATATTTATTTTAATTTACTTATCATCATATTAATACTTCACAACTCTATCATTAACGGATTCTTCAGACATATCCCTTATGGGATATTGGTTAGTCATCTTTGACCAGTTTCAAATGGTGGTGTGTGTGAAAATTTCCTCTTTCATCAGATAAGTTTGTGAGGATCCCATAACAAGTAACTATCATACCTTTTGAAATATTACCATATTTATAATTGTTAATTATTATATATATATATTCCAATTCTTTTAATCTTTTTTATGCATTCCTTGTGAATTTATATAATTATTTTATACAAAATGGTTAGTATTCTGTTGTTTGAAATATATACATCTTTTTAAATGTAAATCCAGATTTGTTTTAAATATGATTTTGAAATTACATGCATGTTTACTTAAAATTATATATTAATTTGTTCAATTATAGGGGAATCATATAATGGAATCCGTGTTCAGACCCGATTGTGAATTTAGATCACACCATACTTGTGACTTTTGCTATTTGTAGATTTTCTTGTTCCATGTTTGAGAGATGGTAAAGCTCTACATTGAGGAGGTTGTTTCAATCAATCTTTGAAAAAATGTGAATCTATTTCATTTGGGACATCAATTTATTTTCCTATTTTCTTGTAAATTGTGGTTTTACATTGGGTATTTTATACCAATTTTATTTCTGGTAGAGTTCTACCTATGTATGATTCTTTGGATCATACTAACATGTAATTGTTTCTTCTACAATTAATGTGGATTAAAAATTCCCATTTTTATGTTGAATCATTCTTGGATATATTATCAAACCCATTGGTATTTGGAACTCCATTTAGGATATGTTAGGTCCAGCTCAATTGATTGGGTACCAGGGTATCTATTCTGGTTTGTGACAATATAACTGATGGAAATGAAAGGAGTTACATAAACCTGATTTAAACGTAATCATTAAACATTAATGGAAAGAAAAATTGGGTATACATGGATCATATCCATAGTAATGCATAATTAAAATCAAGTGTTGTTCTCATTGATGAATAAAAATACTCTTAAAATATCATTCAAATCATATTGAAGAAAATAGACATTCCACATTGAATATAAATTTTTGAAATTAAAAACTGAAATTTATTGTAAATTTTTTAAAAAATATTTGGAAAAATATAATGCAAGATTTAAATAATTTATTGTTAATGATTGTTGAAAATTATATTCCTCATCTACATGGAAAAATAAATATTCATTTCACATTTTTAGTGAAAAGTCAAAAGTACCATTTTTGGACAATGAAAATAAGATTCCTTTTAAAAACTTTTCTAAATTTAAATATGTGTAAAAATGAGTTTAAAAAATACTTGAATAATATTAAAAAAATTCATTAATTTTTTTTGAGAACACATAGAAAGGAGAAAAGAAATTTTGATTGAAGAGATATGTAAATATGATTGTCCTTAAAAATGATATTTCAATCTATTAATTACTTATGACAATGAATTAGGAAGGACCAGTTTTTATTATAAGTTAAAAAATATAGGATAAAATAATTCTTGTGGTTTTTGAGAGATATATAAAAATATTTCATTATCACAATCTTAATCATAAATAATCTCAATAAACAAGGAGGTTATAACAAAAATTCTTACACATTAGTAATAGTTGAATCATAATCCCAATGAAATAAATACCATTATATAGATATTTATATCACCCTAATTTTTATTATAAAAATTATTAAAATCACCCATTTTTAGAATATACACCAAAATAATGAATAATGTGGTGAATATGGAATGTCTCTCACATAAATTAAAGAGTGTTGAAAATCCCTTTTCTCATGTCCAAATTCCATTTTACATGTTTGAGACACTATAATAATAATTATACATATATATATATATATATATTATTTTTTCTAAATCAATAATCGTAAAGATAATTCCATACACGATTTAATTATATCTAATTATCACATGTTTATTAACAATTTTTTATTAAAATCATTATTTTTGGTGATATGTGCTTCATTTTTATGTGGTTGTTTTGGTCCTTATAATTTTTTAATGGTTGAAAATTTTCAAGAATGTTAATCTTGATATATATATATGATATGAATTAATTATATTCGAATTTTAGTTGCCCATAAAATTAATAGATAATGGAATGATTTATACTCTTCACGGAGATAGTAGTTTGTATGTATTCCTGAATATGTATTCATTTTTTCATGAATGGAATGAATGAATTGAAAATAGTAATTATAAATTATAGAATCATTTTTATATCATATAAATTATATATATTTATCAACCGAGAATTATTATTATCCATGTAAAGAAAAAAATAAAAAACGAGTCACAACGCTACGTGGAGGTGGAAAGAAACATATACTCACTAGTGTCATCATTTTTTTCCAACATATTGGATGATAAGAAAGTATATATGAGTTTCAATTACATAAAAATAAATATTTCTTAAATATAACATATTTACATTAAATCCATCATTAAATCCATCCATTATAAGAGGTGATGGAAAATTAATTACATTTTTTCTTGAGGTGGTATTCCGCCGTAGACATTGTCGATTGTTTCATTTCCCATTTGATGGAAGGGGATATTGATATTGTTTATTACATAAAAATAATATCATATAATTAATTTTTATATCTCTATGTTTTTATATTTTAAAGGTATAATATTTTTGAAGTATTTTTAATAAAAAATTAAACTTAAATGCATGGTTAATAATGAAAACTCTTCTTTAGACAAAATCTTTAGGTTTGCATGAGAATCCTTCCTAGGATTTTTATTTGATCAAATGAGGGACTTTAGCTCATGGGTAGGGAAATAAGGATGAGATTTTTGAAGGTATTTAAAGAACTGATACTTTTTATAGGTGTGAATAATAGAGTATGGGATGTTCCCTTTTAAAATATATGTTGGAGGAGATCCTGAAATTTCATAAAGAATTAAAATAATAATAATTAATTATCATATTAAAATTGCTCAAAAATTAAAAATAAAAGATTTAAGTGATGTTAAATTTTATCACACCACCACAATAAAAATATAATCATTTTTAAATATTTTATTCTATTTAACCATAATATTACCCACTTTAACGATTTTAGTTTTCTCTATGGTGGGTAGATTTTTTACCTAGGTAAATTATCCCTTAATAAAAAAAATAAAATGATTCGTATTAGAGAATTTTTACTGAATGTCTCTAAATTTTAAATCCTATTAGTCAAATATGAATCATATTTGCGTGGAAAAATAATTTTAATAATAGTTCATGTGATGCATAATTCTTATATTAACCTTAACCATGGTAATTTAGTTTTTACTTTTTAGTAGTCAATATAGTCACTATAAAAGAATTTGTTTTTGATGAATGAATGTTTTCTTGATATTATTAAGCATATAAAAATCACTTGGATGGATATTGTATTTTTAATATTTTAATTAATTTTATAAAATAATATTTTTTATAAAATACATTTAATTACAAATTTTACACTATTTATTTAATTTGACTTAAAAAACATCATGAAAATGATGGAAGTAGAATATATTATTTTAAAACCTATATAATATGTTATATTAATCTGAAAACTTGTTTAAAATAATAATTAATACAATTTATATAAATTTTAATATTTTCATAATCATTTATTTTATTTTTCTTTTAATTAAATAAACACTAAATTCATATTGAGTAAGAATTTATCATCATTATATAATTACTAAAAAATATAAATAAAAAATAAAATGAACATAAATTCATTTTTTTAAAATAAATATCAATAACAATTAAAATATTTCTCATTTTCCTTGTATAAACACATGATTGAAATTTAAATGGAAGAGGGTGATATTTTGACATTTTCAAAAACTTAATTACTATACTGGTCAATTTCATAGAGAACTACACCATATAAAAAAATAGAGCCTAGAATGACATGGTTATAAATAAAATTAATAAATAATAATAAATATGAATAATGATGGCCATGACACTTATTTTTATCCTTTTTTACATGATTTTACCTATTAATCATGTCGAGAATTTTTTTTTGTTTTAACAATTCATTATGATTGAAATTTAAGTTAACTTTACTAAATAATAAAAATTATTCTAATAAAAAATAATTAATCAAGTTTAAAAAATAAAAATTCTATTAGAGGAATAAATTCAGTTGCATAATATTACCACAATGTGTGATCGAAAACAATTTTCCATGAAAAAACACCATCCAAGTAGTAGATGGTCATATTTTAACTATGTTCTTAAAAATAATAATTATTTGAATATAAAAAAATATAATGAGAAATATAATAGGAACATTTAATTTAAATATATCATTTTATGGGTAATTTTAATAAATTATAATGGATAAACATAACGCACATAACAACAAATTTCAGAAAATCTTTTTTAGCATAAAAATATACATAAAAAGTCTTGAAAGGTCTTAATTAAAAATAAATTAAATAGATTATTATAAATTGAATGTTTAATTATTCAATTTAATACCAGATCCAAAATATAATTGTACTTTTCTATTAATTGATATAATTATTTTATTTTAAAAATAGGTAATTTAACTATTCACAGAAAAAAACATTTTTAAAACATCAAAAAATATCACCCTAATTTAATATTGACATAATTATTTCATAAATGATGTTTATTTAACAAATTTATATTTCTAAAACTTATATAAATTAATTATAATATTTTATCAAAAAAATTAAATAAAATAATGTTTTGATGAAAAATAATTTTTTACAATATAATTTATTTATTTAAATATGAGTTCATAATTATTAATAATTCATAAATACATTTTTGTTTAGTATGATATTTAAATATAATTAATAAATTACTTATTTATATCCCTACACTCCAATTTAACATATTTTTAATTTTGGACATATTTAAATAATAATAATATTTCATGGTTTGTTTAGGATTAGTGTTGTGTGCCACATTCGTTATCGAAAAAAGTATTATTTTTTTTAAAAAAATTGTACTACAATGCCTTTATCACAATCATTTACAAATCATGTTTAAACGAATTTAAAAAACATAAAATGCTAATCATGAAAATTAGATTAGATGATAATATAATTATGAAAACTCTATAATAATATTTCTTCTCTATTGAAACCTTCATTTAATTATTTGACCATTTCAGTTCAATCTGTATTTTAAATTTAATGGTTACTTATTCTTCAATGAATAATAAACTCACATAAAAAATCAATTATAATTTTATGTAAATAGAATGATATTAACCAAAAAATATCCCTTGGGATTGTCTATCCAGGTGTGCTGTCTTAGGCCCACTAATCATGCACTAGAGTGATGATGGAGTCAATGCTAAACTGGACTTATTACTAGTGATTAACTATCAAATTATCTATTCCACGACGATATCCACATTCTATTATCTTGACTATGATGTATGAAAAAAACTACCTAAGAATTTACTAATATTATAGTATATCGGCCAATACATGGACTAATCTATTCGGTTTCACTAAGGCCATCTATCATTAATATGTAAATGTTAGGATATTTATTACCATAAAAACCATATACTTATCCCAAATGATTATCTATAAATTTGAAATTATAAATTATAAGATCCATTATGTAGGAAATCTTTCTCAAAAAGAAAAGTTTTTAAAAAATACAAGTAGCATAAGAAGAAATACATGGGGTGTAGAAAATTAGGTATACACATCACTAAATGCATCCTCTTTAACTAATGCATGACAAAAAAGGGTACCAAAAATAACCATCAAGAACTATCTTTCAAACTTTCTCTATTATAATGGGCATCATAAAACTGATTTTATTTCCTATAGACATGGTTATCAATAATATAAATATTCTCCACAATTCAATGACAATCAATCTAAGATGACAAAATCTTCCATGGCATATTCTAGGAGATAATTCTAAGGATATCAACTACCACAATTCAATCTTATTATATCCATAAGGCTCTCAAACAATAATAAACTGAATACATTATGATCTTGATCATAGCCTAAAAATATGTATCAATCACATTTTCACTCAATATAAAGTGTTAATAATAGCCCTTCACTATACCCTAATTGGTGCGAAAGATTCCACCAAAACCATAAGGTTTCAATTCACCTGATGCCACCCCATCTACATTGAACTTTATCCATTCAATAATTGAGGGTATCCATCAAATAGATTTTTCCATCGGTGGATTTTTTATCCTATCATTGACACCAATAGATTTAAATATAACATGACTAGAGAACTCATTTTTCATTTCTCTAGTTTAAATATTATATGAAATGATAACACGGATTTGTATTGCACTAATTTCATCATGTAATGGTAGGACCTGATTATCAAATGGATGAGTATTAATCTCCCTCTATATAAGTGAAATAGTAGTGTCTTTAGTGGAAAATAAAAGATCATGTACCTAGTCACTACAACCTACTTGGATTATGGATTTCATAAGATGTTTAAATATTCCAAAGGTGAACCTGTAGTCAAATATTTCTTGAACATAAATCCGTAACCAGCATCTAAAGTCATATGACACAAATATATTATTGACGGATTCATCTACACTCATGTAGAGATAATAGGTAGAAGAAGGGCTTATGCCTTAATGACGAACAAGACCATGAAAAAGGGAACTGTTGCAACCAAATTCACTTAAGAAACAAATAATTTGTTAGTGGAATGAATTGGTTTCTATATGGATATATACAATGAAAAATTGAAATATACCAACCACATTTTAATATATTTAAATAATTATAATTTGAAATTACAGTTAAAATGGGGTTCCAAATGAGTGTATCTATATCAGTGTATTGATATATGTAAAACATTAACATGAGATGTTCTAGAAACAATTCATGTGCACATAAATTGCTATGTTGGACACAAATTAATATAATTTTAATGTTTTGTGGAATTTCAACATCATCTACAATTGGTCTCAATATCTATGTATATGACCAAAAATTGAGAGGATTTTTTTGGAAGCCATCCATTTTGAACATTAAAAAAATTCCATTATATGCATGCTTGATAGCAGGCCAAACAGATGGTGGGATATACAAAAAGTATCCATCTATAGTTTATTATCAAATCAAGTGACATGAAATTATATAGAAGAATCATTATAAGTAAGAATATTTAAGTTAATTTTTTAATAATGGTTTCATTGAAGTTCTTGATACACTTTTCCCCCAGTCATCCTATATCGACAGGTTTGACACAAGTTTTCTAGGACACTCTGATAAGTTTCCTCTTTTGAATAGAACTTGTCCACAAAAATATACAATTCAAAATCTAAATCACATTAATACGAGTTATAGGTGATATATATAATTAAAAGCATAAACATATATAGAAGTGATCACTGAGTTAACTTGGAAGACCTACCTTCATAAGACATATTTTTTCCTTTCCGTGTTAGTATTAAATTAATAATTTTAGGGAATATTTTCTCCATATAAAACCTTTTAACTATACCCCAAAATAGAGGAACAACATGTTAAATAAAGGGAATTAACCCTATCATAATGCCAAGATTCATAGCTCCCATGTTTTATTTGGCTATTTGTACCACTTCTCTAAATATCATAGAGGATTTAATCCAATTAATCACTTGACCTACAGCTTCCTCATAATGCCTGAAAATTGATTTAATATAGGAGAGTGTAGTTAAATCAACCATTATAAATAAAATAATATCATTAGTATAAAAATGATGCATGGGTGAAAAAAAATTCTCTTATAACCTTCATTTTTTTATTTATGCTAGAATGCACATGATAATTTAGACAAATACTAATGTAATCTGCAATAATAGAAATGATAAGTCCAGATGTCTCACCCATTTAGAGCACAAATTAAAACCCCTAGGTTTTCCATTTACTAGAAGAGATATCCTACCACTCTTTAATATGAAATTGACCAAATTAACACAATCATTGGAAAAAAATGAATTTTCATAATGGAAAAAATAATAATCTCTTTTATTCTATCAAATAACATGGAAATATAAATCTTAAGAGAAATATTCCCTTTCTTCACCATCTATTTCAAGATGTTAACACAATCTAATGCAGTATAAAGAAATTTATTAATGTTCCATCTAGGTATAAAAGAAAACTCATTATTTGTAATAAATCCCTTATAATTAACTCCAAATATAGGATCCATGATCTTACTAATCACCATAGGGATAGAGTTCCCAATATCCATTAGTCTGAAGTTGTCAATATCAAAATAATTATCCTTTTTTAATCAGAGAAATAAAATTGGCATTCACTCCATATGGCATTGAGGCATGAAAAAATAATTATCTAACAACATTATATTTCTAAATGTTCAACAAAATCCTAGTAGAATATGAAAAAATTATTATAAAAAACCATATATTTCTGCAACATTTTCATTTTTCAGATGAAAAGGACTTGTAACATTTGAAATTATGATTAGACATAAAATAAAATCCTTAATATTATCCTAAAATCAACCTAATTTCAAAATTTATCTAAACCCACTCTAATACCAACTCTTATTCCTCATTCCTTCACTCTTAGGTCTGGTTCCCATAAACACATTCAATACATACTCACTTTGATACTACCTATATATTATGGGAAATAAATATCTAATAATTAAATGAAAATAAGATAATATTTAATTCTATTAAATCCCAATTTTTTTGTTATATAAAAATAAATTTCTTGAAAAAACAAAAACAATTAACGTCTACATTATTTATCAAATAATTGATATATTTTCCACTATAAGAAACTACTTAATCTATAATTATTATTCAAAATTACTTAAAATTTTTCCCAATGAGTTATTTTGTTATATATATCTTCTGTAATAAATTAATTCGCAATGATGGTAAATCAAAAAATAGGATTCTGTGAGCTCAAAAAACACAGTATGGTAAAATATACAACTGAAGAAATCATGGAATGAAAAAGGAAAGAATATTATAACATGATTAAGTAATTTTCATTATGTTTTAATCAAAAGAAATTGAGATCTTAATCTTTTAAATTTTTTCAATGAAAATAAATACATCTTTGGGATAATAATAAAATGGTTCCTTAGTGATGATATTTAAAAAGTTGGATATATAATTACAATCCATTAGTCAATACATCATGTTCTTGTAGATCAATATCTTACCATTTTTTAATTATCTTGTTCCAGTTAGGCACACAAAAATACCCAAACATGTTTGTCTCATTAGACATATTGATTCATAGAGGGTAATATAATATTCATCCCCACCCAGATATTGTTTAAGTCCAATGAATTCAAAAAATGAAATATTGAGTATATAATAACAATAGACACTGAAAACAATCATAAATTTTGGAATAATAACATACAGAACATAAATACTTTTCCCCATTCCAATAAAAGGATAATATTATAGTAACCCATATCGAGAAATGAGGTTGGTGGTTAAAAAATATAGAGTTAATATGAAAATATTCATACATATTTTAATAATAAAATATAAAATAAAAATAATTCTCCCCATTTTATTAAAAGAAATAATGTGATATTAACACATCTTGAGAAAGAAGGTGGATAATAATATAATTCATTTTCAACTTATAGATAATAATACGTATTAGAAAATCAACATACCAACAATCTAAAATATTCCACATCTATATATAATAAAATTATTTCAATGTCATCATAATCCAATTTGGAAGATGATATATGATATGTTTAAAAAGAATAGAGAAATGAGTGTGTGACTAAGTCAACACAATGATGACATGATCATAATACATCTTGTGAATGTAGGTGGATAGTTTTAAAGGGACCTATCCTTATTATATCAAGGGAAACCATGAAGAATGATGACCTATATGGGAAAAACATGTAGAGTATTTATTTAAATGGTATCACATCTGAAGGATGCATAATTAAAATTGGTTGAAACCTTGATTTTATACCCAAAAAATAGTTATATATATGTTAGAGGAAAAGTAATGAAACATGAACCCCATGATGGAGAATACATTTTAATATGATATTAAAAATAAATGTGAAAACATAAAATATTTTTTGGAAGAAATTTCTAGAAGTTTAATAAGTTTTAAATTTATAAGTCAACTTAGAAGTTAATTTTCAGAAGGGTAAAGTGAAAACATTTTAAAATATTTACATTTAAAAATAATGTATAATAATGGATCATTGTAAATAAAATAATGGTTTCCCAATATAATTATGGTGTAGAAATGAATAAATAAATATAGTTCCATAAATATAACAACATATAACTATTATAATTATATAGAGGTTATCATATTACTATTGTGTGGATATTACTGAAATAGAATTATTAATAAGAAACTCTTATGCATTATGTAATACATAATTTTTTCTTTGAACATTATTTTCAATATATCATACAAAATTAATGGGGTATGATTACTAATTGCTACCATATTCTAATGAAAATTAAAAAGAATTATATGATTATGGAAATAGTATTCTTTCATTAATTAATTAAATGGAATGGGACTGTAAAAAATTGTTGCATGTGTCCCCCTTTTTATGTGATGAAAAGTGAACTTTTGACAACATTATTCATTTTTAAATAATATCATTACACTATTAAGTGGTTGAATACAATAAAATTTATAAATAATGGAGTTTTGGTTTAGTGTGGGTAGATCAAGCCTTAAACAATTATGTGCACACTTGTTTTAAATATTTTTTAAATCAATTTTTTATATGGGTTTTTACCTTTTCCTTTTCCTAGTTTTCACCTTGGTAACTATTTTTTAATTAGGAAATTTATGTTTTACATAAAATATAAATAACCCTATGAAATTTATGGATGTTATGAACTTAAAACTAATCACTATTTAATATAACTAAATTTATAAAAATATAAATTTACCTTTTATATTAATTCATTATAAATATAGAAAACGTTAGTTTTTGTAAAACTGTGTTTTATCCATTATTTGTTCTTAATCTTCTTTAGCGTCGGTCACACCTTAAATTTTCTTCAATATAAAATATATGTTATTAAATATCATATTTGGGTCATTTTTGAAATATATTAATTTATTTTATATTATAAAACTCACAAAATATTAACAAAATAAGTCATTGAATTTTGTTTACTATTATTTTGGTCATTTAAAATAAACATAGTAGTCAATATTTTATGAGAAAAATCGAAAATAAACACATTACATAATATAATCACATTTTGTCTAATATAAGAAATCAATTTTTATATAATTAATATCTATAAGTGATTTAATGTTTTGTTTAATATATGTGATTAAAAATAGTTTTTAGAATAATATATTACTTATGTTCCCATAATGACATACATGTGTCATATAATAAAAAAGTTAAATTTAAAATGATTTATTTTTATTATCTATTTATATATATTAGTGTAAATTGTTTCAAAACAAATTATTCCATTATTGTGTTATGATAATGTCATATTATTGTTTTTTTTGAAATATTGGTATTTTCACAATTTACCTAAAACCCATTATTCCATAAAAATCCCAAAAAATAATTTTTAGATAATATTGTTATTCTAAATAAATAAATTAAATTATTTTTTTATGTTTATATTCTAGAATTTATAAATTCAATTTTCAATTAAAATAATAAAATATAGTAAAAAGACTTTTTAATTGGAAAATGACATTTTTAAATACTGAATATTATAATACTTATTTCGTATAATTTACCCACTAAATTATTTATTAATAATTGTTAATATAAAAAACTAATTATAATCATTAAACATGTGTTTCTTAAAATAGTAATGCATAATTCATAAAAATTTAATTTTTTTGAAACGGAATTTTCTAAAAAAAATATCTTATTACTCAGTTTATTTAATCTAATTGAATTTAATTCATAAAAAAATATTCCTTAATATTATTCATGAATATATCTCATATAGTGGAAATAGAAATTCTTTCCATCAAATTCAATGGCTAGGTTTTAATGATCGTAAAGAAATATTTAATTTTTTTAAATTATATAGTCATTAAATTTATGTTTTGTACTTAGTGTAGTAGAATATATTGAATATATTAACATATTTAAAGGATCCCATATATTAAATATCAAGAATTTTCAACTCCCAATTAACGAATAGAATTTTATATCGACCAACTATGGATATAACAATATCTTGGCTACAACTTTGATATAAATAATGATATTTAAGATACATTATTCATGGTATGAATCATATCTTGAAAACAACCATCATGGAATGAATAACACCCTTGTTCGAATATTTATGGAATGTGTAATGGCATGTTAACCATTTTTCATGTATGTTTTTAACTTTGTTTTTAGTTTCTTTTTTTTGGTTGAGTAAATCAAAAAAGTTATTGGAAAGATACATGTAATGGAGAAGTCAAAGATTTTTTGGAATATTATTCTTAGGATTCCAATTTTTACAATTAATTAGGAAATTACATACTATTTAATTATATTAGTCACTAAATAATTTCCACTAGGATGAAGATATCTACTGGATACAAATCCTGAGAACATTACACACCCTATAACTTCTTCACGCCATATAATTTGAAATTTTTTATTTAAGGAAAAGGTGATGTGTTTTTTAGATTAACTGATATTTATGGATTACATGACATGTAATAAGAATACACACACAATAAATGTATTGGTTTGTGATTTTTATTGTGGTGAATGGATGTCTTCCATTTCATTCTTCTTATATACTTACCTCCCTCAAACCTGAGCTCACCCTAGGCAATTTTGGGTGACTAATTTCCATATAGATCACTTGGTTTAGGGATTGATCATCATTGGGGTTGTATTTATTATTTCCAAGTATATAAACATTATAGTTCTTATTTTTTTGGTTATAGAAATTGTTTTGGCAATAGTTGTTTTCAAACTTTTGATCAGAGAGTGTTTTCTATCAATCATATTTTGTTTCTTTATGCGCCTTAAATTTTGAAGGTCATTCTATTGGTTTCCAAGAATCGTAGATGAAGTTAGCTAGGTTTTTACCATATTGAGGTCAGATTTTATATAAAATGTTTTAATTTGGATGAATTTCACGTCACTATTGGTAACTTTCTTTGGGGTTTTTATTAATTGGATATTATAAATTGTTTTTAATTAATTCTTGTAATGATTTTTTTTAAAATGTGGTTTTCCTTGAAAATAGATTTTAACCATCTGGAAATTGGGTTTCAAACTCAGAATTATATTGGATTTAATTTGAATAAGGATTATGAAATTTTGAGAATGTTTTTTAAAATATACTGGGAAATTTAAAATTTTGAAGCTTGGGTGTGTCAGGAATGAGACACGGGTAGCCTTAGTGTGTGTTTCACCACTTGGATGTAGCCTTTTGTGATTTTGTCTTACATGAATCGATATGTGTTGTATCTAACATTACCTTATTATTCTTGCGACTGTCTAGTACATAGTGTCTCATAGTCTAGGGACCAATATGTGAAGTTCTTTTCCATTTTTTTATTTATCACATGATTTAATTTATCATGGGTTATTTCTCACAAGTTTTTATACGAACATTTATCACATTAATTCACATGGTAGGTTATTTAAGGTGTATGTGTACCTATTAATACATATATATTCTTTTCTGTTTAATCACATATAATTTTAATAATTTTTATTTGAGAATATTAAAGGAATTTATGACATCCAGACTGAAAAGGATTTCAAAATTCATTTATTTTATAAAAATGATATGTAAAACTCTTTTATTTTAATATGTTTAATTACTAAATTTTGGATATTATTCCACGCATAGAATCTATTTGAAAATTCTTCTAGGATTTAGAACAAAAACTACTCATACCTTTGAGAATTTTTAGATGTTGTATTGTAGGATTCAAGTAATGGGAAGAAAATCACGCAGCATGTTGGCTTCTCTTGTTTCTTATCCATTCATATTTTAGAGGTTACTATTGGTCATATATGTTTTTTAAATAATTTTTGTTTTATCTTATTTTTGTTTGTATTTAATATTTTAGTGGTATCTCATCTGTTTTCTCTTTTTAATATGGCATTATATCTTGTTATTTTTTTATTGAAAATAATTTTTTATCTGATTTTAAATATTTTAGGTCATAGGACAGTTTGGGTGACTTTTCTATTTGACCAAGGTTAGTTCTTTAAAATATTGTACAAGAGAGGTTATTATATGAAATTGTGTTAACACGTCCTATGTTTGGTTCTGTTTCTTTGGTTCATAGGTGGTAGGACCATTGGAAATAATAAATTAGGTGTAGGAAAGTGTCATCACTACCTCACATATATGACTGAAACTAAGTAACCATTGGTTTTCAGGAATTTTACTAGGATTGATATTAAGATATTGGAGTTATTAGAATCACTAATATAAAACAAATCCATTAAAAGTGATGGAATTTATCAACTCTAGAAAAATTTGCTGGCAAAGTCTATCATTATTAGTGCTGAAATAACCGGTAAAAAAGGCATCCCTTTATCAATGTTAAAAAAGTTTTGATAAAGGAAACCCTTTATCAGTACTTTTTTTTATCACTGATAAAAAGAATCCTTTATCAGCGCATTATACTTAGTGCTAATAAAGTGTTCCCTTTATATGTGTCTTTTTATCACTGATTAAATTTTCCATTTATTAGTGTTAAAAAGTGATTTTGTAGGTCGAGAATATAATGAAAAATTAATGAAATTAAAATAAAAATAGTAATTTAAGAAAAATATGAAAATATTTTTTGATTAAATATTTTTTGGTAAAAAAGAATAAATTTAATGTACATATATATATTATAAATGTTAATAAATAGAATATATTAAATGTATATATATATAATGAAGAAGTATAATATATATATTGTTAATTAATAAAATTAATTTCTTATTCATTTTTAATGTTTTTTTATTTTTAAATTAACACATATCAAATGTCATGTATTGAATTTATTATACATACTTATATATATAAGTATATATATCTGTGTGTTTGTTAATGAATCTGTATATAGAAAAACACACAAAAGAATATTTACACAGTATATATAAACACATAAACCTATTTTTTTTGTAATTTATTCAAATTTTATTATATTTTTGAATTTCATTATATAATGATACATTTAATATATATTATTTCATTACTCGATAATATATATTTATTGGTTTTTTACACTATAGATGTGTATTAATTTATATTATTTTTTATTTTTTATTTTATTTTTTAGTTTTATCATTTTCTATTATTTATTTATATTTATTTATTTACTATGTTTCGGTATTTTCAATATATATTTTTCCACACATAAATATATATCCAAATTTTTTTATGAAATTATATTTAATTAATAAAACGTATCCATTATTCAATATTTTTAAAGTGGACTCAAATTGAATTATTCAATTTCACTCATTTTTAAAACACATTTATTTATGATTATATATTCATCTATAATGTAAAAAATATATTTTTAAATAATTATTTATATATATATATCTAAATGTATATTTATTATATTAATTATTAATATTTTTTAATAAAGTAATTATATAATTATAAATAAATAATTACATATATTTAAATAATTATAAAATTATAATAAATTTATTCTAATAATTATAACTATAAAACTTTTATCTGCACTTTTTTAACACTAACAATGATAGATATTTATCAATGTTAAAAAAGAGTTGATAAATATTCATTTTATCAAATATTATAAATTTAGTGTTGATAAAAGGGATCTTTATCAGTGCTTTTCTGAAAGCGTTGATGATAGTGTCAATGGTCTATTTAAAAAACCCTAAGCACGACTCATTTACTCACAATTCTTAAGCTCTTAAAAAACCCCTCTTCTTCCATGGTGACTACTTTATATTCCCACAGATTAATCAAGGCTAGATTCCATTGTATGTTATTTTCTACTCTTCCTGTATCGATGTTTGTTTTTTTGGCATCCGTGTTTTTCATTTTTGATGTGTTCTTAACCGTGAAAAACAATAAATATCTTCTCATCACTAATGAAATATAATAAGTGGTTTTATTTCATCATTTTCCACTATATACAATTGTTTCAAGTCTCATGCCTCTTATTTTTTAGTTGATAGGTAGGAGTCCATAAGAATATATGAAAGTTCTTTTTCATAATTGTATTTTTGGATTTGTACGCATTATCAGGTGTGAATTTCACTTATTTTAATATAAAAAAAAGTACAAGAATCTATGAATTACATGTTGGTGGTTGTTTCCAATATTTATATTCATTGGGAAATTTTTTTCGTAGCACCTAGTATGCACTCTCTAGTTGACTTGTAGGCACAACCATGTGGGACATTGAGGTCCCTCTTTAATTGCATATTTTGTGTGTGTTGGGATGCGACTGTGCAATATGTGCGGGGGGGGGGATTCAGAATATAGGAATTTTTCTTGCATAAATGGGACTTTAGTGGCGATAAACTTGTGTAGGATCAGAGAATACATATCTAGATTGTTCTTTTGTCCTTTCCATGGTGCAGAGTATCTCTTAGGTATTCCTTCGAACAGCTTATGTGCATGGATAAAAAAACCAATGACCGGTGAGTTAAGATTTAAGGAGATCTTCCTTTCGTATCGAACACCTAGAAAAGGTATTAAATGTAGTTAATAGAAAAAATATATTCCAAGATTTTCCCTGGTGAGTCATAGTTTCTTCATCTCCTAGAACAATCATCCTCATCAACATAGTGGCATAGCATTAACTGGAAGCCAGGCAGTGAGCTCAGTCATCATTCATCAGGGTTACACAGTCTTAGTTCTCTCCACTAGTTAGAATGTTAATCTTACTCATAATGTTTGGCGAGAATGACTGGATGTCCTCTTCTTCTTCTTCAGGTGGTTGACGATTTCATAATATTTAAATTTTAGGATGCATCATTGGTGAGCTCTAACAGTCTATATTTGGTGGGTTCAATCGGCGTGACTCCTTTTTAATCTATAGATTATTATTGATGCATCTCTGGTGTTAAATTTCCTTGAATTGGTTCTGTAATGGAAACATTGGATTCTTCTTTGGTGGACCAAAAATTGACTTTAATAAAATAGGGTTGGTTATACGGATGTTTTTTAATAGAATAGGCATGGTAAAAATGTTACAAATTTGAATCAATATAAAACTAGGAATATTGGTATTGATTTAATCCAAAAAATAAAAAAAAATCTACACATAAGATGTGATCCATAAAAAGGAATAGATAGAATAATTATGTTGGATAATTGAATTAGCATATGAAGTCTAGGTTTCTTTTTATTTATTGTTTCCTTGACCTATCTTCTCAACTCTCATGCCTCTTATTTTGGAGTTGATAGGTTGGAATCGGTATGAATGTATGAAATTTAATGTTCTTAAGTTTCTTTATTTATTTTTCTATAGAGTCAATTATTAATTTATATGAAGAGAAACAAGATTCATAAATAAATTGGTCATTCTTATTTACTTATTAGTTAGGATTAGGTTTATATAACATATTAATTGATTGAGTTCACTTAGTGACACCCTTTATCGATACTATTAGATATTTTTTTCATACTTATATTTAAATGAAATGTTATAACATATTTAAATTATATATAATGTATGAGAAGAATTATTCAAAAGTAAATTAATGAGAGAGAGGGGAATGGATTCAAATTTAATATAGATAATTTTGGATGGTGAGAAATATTTGATTAGATTAAAGTGATTTCCAATGTAGGTGGGGTGAGATTCATTTCTTCATGACCATTATAGAGGATTTATTCCAATTCATCTTCAATTTTGGAGTCTTTTTGAGTGATTCCAAAAGTATAGGTTCATAGGACACTTTAATCCTCAAATTCTTGATTTTATTCCATCTCTTGATTATGGATTTGACTCCCTCTTTCAAACTATCCTTCCTCCCTTCATTGTGCTTCTAAAGTTCATTTATGACATACCTCTCAAAAAGTGATTGTGAGAAGGTTAGTTTGAAAGAAGGAATTAGTACCCTCAAATCCATCATCAAGAAATGAATGGAAATCCAGAACATGAGGAGAAATAAAATAAAGGTTGTAAAGGTTAGTTGTATTGTAGTAATAAATTATTATATCTCTATTCAATACAGTAACAATTTTGATGCAAGATACATGAAATTGTGGAGTTTTATGCATTGCGTGTATTGTATTATTGTTATTTGAGAAAACTTAAATGGTTGACTACTCATATAGAAAATGACTTCTGATCATGATGATGTTACAAATCTTAAGGAAGAATAGACTATTGATGATGAAACTAAAAAATTATTAGTGGATCAACAACATATTTAAGAAAAAAAACTATGACACAACATCACCATTTTGAATAAATTTATCATGGAAATAAGTATGGGTATAAAACATGAGGTTGGTTGGTATCAACACAGCCAACCTATTGAATCCAACAATTCAACATTCTATATTTAATTTTGGGTTACAATGAGGATGAGTGTGCTGATTGATATTGACTCATGGCGTCATGTCTAACCTGTAATGAAGGAAATCGTTTAGAAAGATATTCTGTTAATGTTTCAATATACATTCTGTATTTTACAAAAAAGTATATAATGAATTGTTTATTTAGTTTTCATTATTCCATGAAGTATTCAGTTATTTTAGAAGATTTATGTAAGAAATATGTCATAATGGCTACTAGGAAAGCCCATAGAGGCTTCCAGACTCTTCTGAAAAAGTTATATCTTAGGGATTCTGATGGGAAAATAAATCCCCACCCACCACATAGTTATGAAAACATTATAAATATGGTGACATGAAATACATTGAATAATCATCATAATGTGAAATCATTTCAGGTGCATTATGGTCAATAATACATTATTTTACATTATTTATTTTATATAAGTTGATTGAAAGTTAATAATTTATGAAACAGAAAAATAGTGCTGAAAATAATGAATGTCCATCAAAACCAACATACACCTATCGCAAAGGAAGGATATGGTACACTTAATTAGATAATAAATTGATATGTATTTTAAATCAACAATAAAACATTAATTATGTGATATAAAACAACATATGTTCATTTATTTATATACATATTGATGAATCAAAACCTGAAGACACTTTCATCCCATGTCATGTGATATGGAAGGAGGATCGTGTGAATAAATAGGGTATATTAAATGATGAAAACAAAAAATGAGTATAGAAAGAACATGTAAGTATGAAATATTTGTAACATTTTTATGATTTATAACAATATTATAGAAAAATAAATATGTTTGTATTTTTTATATGGTTTAGATACATGAATCGGCAATGGTTGTCTGAGAAGAAAATTGACTTTCAATACCTTCTAAGTGACCTGAAAAATATATTTATGTTAGAGGATTAGTTTTTTGATTCTTCCCTCAAACATATATTGAGAAGATAAAACCATATGAAAATACCTAAAATATGATGAGATGAATGAAAAAACAAATAGAGTCACTGCAAGATATTAATTTATGGTCTGTACTGGAAGACCAATGTATAAGAAATGATCATAGAGAACAGGAGGTGGAGAAAAGATACACACATTAACCAAATTATCCAACTATCTTGGAGGTATTAATTCACCCCAACCACTTACCTTAGCCAGGTAATCAACTTTTTCATTACTCTTTTTCGTAAATGTGAATCAATCAACTTCTGATTACTTTATATTACTACAATTCTGTAGGGTATAGTTTTATGATATTTTTATTAGTCAACACCCATGTACCACCGTGTTGTGATAGGTATAATGTATAATATCCTAAAAGAAAAGATACATAATCAACCCCTTCCATAAAATCACATAAGATTGGGGATTGATGTAGTTTATGAGCTGACTACTGAGTCATCTATTCCACTTAATGGTCTAGATATTAAAATGGTCAAAGATGATATTCGATATTTTATAGCATGGATGTATAATATTATAAAGATACATGGGTTACGTCATTAACAAAAAAATTATTTGAAGAAAATTTAATAGTTTATGATAAATTTTTTGATGTGAGGATTAATATTTATTATAGATAATGTGGAAAATAATGTAAGGGTCGATTGAAAAATATCTAGTGAATAGACCAAGAAAAAAATGAACTTCCGAGAGTACCTTCTCCCCACCAGTTCTAGAGAAAATTTATGATCATTACAACTTCATGTTAAGACCAAATTTAATGATAAAACTTTTTCTTACATTAAATGAGAATAATAAATATATTAATATTCCTTTATATATGGAATTGGTCTCGAGACACTTAATGATATTCTCAAGAATGAATGACTGGGCATCTCAATTGAGAATACATACACAAGGTACATTTTCATAATATGTCTGTCCAAAAAGTGTGTTAAATAGGTTTATTAAATTCAATAACTATACATATTTCATATATGTGTTTATATTAAAACTATATTAAGGAAATATCATGCAAAGAACTATATAGATTCATTAGTCATTATGCAATTTCTACACCAAAAATTACTTTGAATAATAATGAAATTGAGAAGAAAAAAGACAAGTTACAAATTTTTTTTAATAAAAAGTTATAATAAGACATAATATTTTTGATGCATATATTTCAAGGGTAAAACTATATTATCTAATCAAATAAAATATATTTTAAATTTTTTCATTACTGAAGAGTTTTATTAGGCATCCGTGGATGCTGATAGAATTTGACATAGACACCATGAACATTTATTTTTTGGATTCAATTCATGGATATGAAACCAACCGACTAAACATGATGTGAATTGTGAATATGTAATACAATATATTAAACATTTTATAGATAAAATTTTAATTAAATGTTCTGTTAATGTTATAATGATAATTTTTTAATGATAGGGAAGTTGCTCAATAAATCCTAGATCATAGCACAAAGTCACTGTGTGAAAAAAAAAGATTGTAGATTACTACATATAGATACAATTTAAGGAATATATAGAATTATTTAACTATCAAAACATTTCAAAAAAATATACTTTTTTGGAAAATGTTTTTACAGTGTCTGAAATAAGATAATAGTATTGATTCGGGATATTATGTTTTAAAATTTATGATGGAAATAATAAATCATGAAAAGATCATCATCCCCCTATAAGTAATTTTAGAAGGTAATTAAATTTTATTAAATATATTTCATAATAATTTATTAGTATTTATTTTCTCAGTACAATCAGGATTTCTGAAAAATTTGTTACCAAAAAGAATAAATCAACTTGTTTAGAGATGAGTGGGTAGTGTACATTTTGTAAGAATGTATTCAAAGAAAAATATTTGTTATTACCTGATATGTTTGAGATATATTATGAGTTATTACATTTTAAATATCTTTGGGGTGTGAATCATTATTTTCATAATGCTTATATATTATTTTTGATCTATTTCTCAACGACAAGAATAATGGAGAATATCAATTTTTTTATAAGAACTAACAAACAATTTAGCGTCAGAGTCGAAGACTAAAATAGAGGAAGAGGTGGTGATGGAAGAGAAGGAAAAAGTGGAGGTGGAGGTGAAGTCAGAGTTGGAGTTGGATATTGACGCAGAGGAGGAGGCAGAGGTGAAAACCGAGGTGGAGACCAAGACAAAGGAAGTTAATAATCATTGTCTTGAAAATAATAAAATTATAATAAAATTATGTCGAATAAGGATAATACAATAAATGTTTTTGATAAAACTTGTTTAATAGAAAACAAAACACATTACACTTTTTATAAGATCCATTGTTCGTGTTTCTAGTTTAAAATGTCATTTTAGTAAAAAACACCTACAATATACTCAAAACCATGTAAACACATTCCATTTATTTTGATAATTTATGAAAAAATTACATGATTCATTTGGAACGTTTTGGTATCATTCGTTCCTTATTATAATTCACAGTGTGATTGATACGACTCAAAGCATGCCTTTTAATTGAAAGCTGACACCATTTTTAGTAAAAAAACAATTGACCTACTCAAAACTGAGAAATTTTTTATTATTATTTTGGTTCATTATGAAAAAGAAACATACATCATTTGAGACATTTATGGATCATACATGCCTCAATCCAACACACGGTGTGATGGGTATGACTGAAAGTGCATCTTTTTATTCAAAAATGACATTTATTTTAGTGAAAAACAATTGACATACTCAAAAGCAATAAAACGCATTCATATTGTTTTGGAACTTTTGGAAAATGATAAATAATGAATTTATGACATTTTTAAAATAGACACAACTAAATTTGACTCATGGTTTGATTAATAAGAATCCAATTTTGTCTCTTTATTCAAAATTTACATTAATTTTAGTAAAAAAACCACTCACATACTCTATAATAGTGTTTTTTCATTTATTTGTATTAGAAATTTTATTTCATTTAAATCCATTATTTTAATGTTATTTTTAGATTTCTGTTGTTTTTTATTGTATTGGTATCTTATTGTTTGATGCATTGTGGTGTTGCAGCACACCACACCAGCTTCTGGGGATGTGGTGCGCTGCAACATCACACTGTAGTTTTCACCTTTACCAGCACTTCTAAATGCACCGATAAATGTAAGATTTATCAGTTATTTTAAAATAACACGTAATTATATCCTTTATCAACACTTATATAGTCACTAATAATTTATACTTTTATTAGTTAAAATAAAATTGCTGATAAATCATTCTTTTTTCTATGAAAATTAAAGTACAGATAAATCCTGCTTTTATACACGATTTTAAAACTAATTATAAAAGACGCTATTTATCAATTATTTTTAAAGAACTAATAAAGGGTCTATTTATCAGTTCTAAATAAAATCACTAATAAATTGGTCTTTTATCAGGGCTTTTATTTGAGCTAATAATTCTAACCATTATCAGTGCTTTTTTAGCGTTGATAAAAGCCATGTACTTTTAACTACGCTAAGGTAGTCAGTGCTTTCCTTGCACTGATAAAGGATGATTGTAGCAGTGTTAAAGGATAGTTTTGTAGTAGTGAATGACCCATATGGGAAATTTATTGAAATTTAAATTTACCTTTTTAATTAATCTTATTCAATGGTAGTGGCCTAAGAAGATAGAGAGGATATTAAAATTCTTAAAGAATCTTGAAGACTCTATTGTGAGTTTTTCAATATATATGGTCAAGGGATCGATAAGGTGTTGGTGGGACTCTATTGTGAAAGATAAGGTGCATAAAGATCTTACCTAGGATTCCTTCAAGAAAATATATAATCAATTGTTTTACCCATAGAAATTTCATGTATTTAAGAATCAGTATTTTTTGACCACAAATCACGAGGAACGTAACATTATGGTGTATTCAACTTATTTCACAGAGATGGTGTATCTGGAACAAGATATTTTCACTAATGAGTACCTGAATTCTCAGAGGTTTATGTTTTGACTGAGTCCTGATATCTGTTTAATGGTGATACTTTGTTCCTTCTGAACTATGTTGAGATAGTTTAAATGGTATATTTGGCTGAGGCAGATATAGCGTGGAAAATGATTTTGGGTGGAGCATCAATTGGATTTGTGGTTATCTTGCATCAATCATATTACTAAAAAAGGAATCATAAGGGTGGTCCATTTTATTTAGGACTAGTTTCATGGTCTTTGACATGGTAGTAGAATATTTTCTAATACCATTGTGGGAATTTTTTCAGACTGGGCTTAATTGTATGGAGGTTCCTAGGACTTCGGTTATTTTTGGATGATTTGGCCATGTATATTTTTACAATAATATATATTATGAAAGTAAGGAAGGATACACTTATATAAAGTCTTCATATGTTCTTAAATTTTATTCTAATGGTGGTGCATCTAATAGTCATGCAAAGGGATTCATGTGTCTATGAATGGATTGATTTATGTACATTATCATATGCAACATGAATCTAAATAAGGTCCTGTAAATCTTAAAGATATGGTTATTATTTTGTATTCAATGGTTCTATATTTGATTGATACATATTATACTCATTCTTTTAAATAGAAAATTTAGATCACATGTTGAGTTTATCTTCAGAACTTATTCCATTTTTTTCATCTTCTTATGCCTTTAAGATATAGGCCCAATAATGGTTTGAATTGTCCTTCCTATTGGGTGATGATCGCCGATATTGATGTGGAGTAGGACTTTTTAGTTCATAATCGTTATGTCTTAAACTTGACTACTAGAATGTATTTAAAGATAACTATTAAGGCATAGATCGACTATTATCACCACTAGGTTCAATTATTATTTTTCGATGGACTCGCTCATGTTTTCCAGTGGGAGTGGGAATTTAGATTTGGATGGGTAGGCCATATTATTATTTATGTTTGTGTAATATCATTCCACTTTTCAGAGATGTTTCCTGATGTAGTTGACCATTTTCTATGTGGTCGGATTCATGTAGTTTTTTTAGTACAACGAGGTCTAACCGACCAATTTTTCTTTTTCACTAATTTAGTTAAAGGTAGTGTTTACTATAGACCTTATACTGAGCATGATGCATTTCTCCATGTCACTTTACCATATCGATCCTTATGAGTTAGTGGAACATAAGATTAATCCATAGAAAATAGTGGATAAAGGATTTATTCACCCTAGAGTGTCATAGTGGGATTCATGGGTCCTCTTTTATTAGAAGGATTACACGACTCTTATACATGGAAATAATTATTGAAAGATTAATGAGGTGACCACTAATGAAAATATCTTATTATGATGATTTATAATATCTTTGTTCTGCTTAATGGGGCTTGTTGGATTTTTTTATATTGAAATATGTTTAGGTTATCACCACATGAGAATCTAAGAAGAGGATATACATAAGACATAATTTATGAATCGATGTGGGAATTTCTAGTTTCCAGTTTTTCCATTTTTTCTCAAAAGTGATTTTTTTATTGAATCAATGAACCAGAAATTCAATCGGTTCTAGTAATCTATTTTTTTTCTATTCATGGATGATATTTTTGTGTTCTCTATGTTAAAGGAGGACCATATGGACCATTTGGATTTCATTCGTTGAACCTTGAATGAACATCGTTATAATGGTAATCTTTCCAATTATGATTTTTAGAACCATTATGTCAAGATTATATGGAATGTCATATCTAATATGGTTTTCTTTCTAGATCTTGAATTGTAATAGTTAGTTATTTTAAATGAGTAGTTTTTATATTAATTTATGATCAACATCTTCTTTGGTTTAGATTGTTACTATAGACAATTTTTTTGTAACTTCTCAAAGCTCTCAAATTCAATAATATTTTTAACCTATAAGGTTTTATAGAATGAATAGAAGGAAAAAGTAATAGAAATTTTGAGGACCTGAAGGTGATGTCGACTTCACCACCAGTTTTGGTTCTTCCAGAATTAGGATTAGGTTATAATGTTTTTTGAATTACATATGTTATGGGTTTGAGATGTGAATTGATGTAGGCGAAATAGGTTGTGGATTATGGAACTCTCCATTTATACCCTCTTGATAAGAAATACACTACCCATGATCATTATTTGTTATATGTAATTAATACACTCAAAATGCGGGGTTTCTATCTCATTTTAGAGTGGTTTACAATATATTATAATCATAAGAGCCTGATATATATTTTCACTAAAATAGATATGAATTTGAAATAGAGATTCTTGGTAGAGTATCATTATACATTTGGTTGCAATATTTTTTGTACCATTGAGAAGTTAAATGTGTTTTTCAAGGTGTTGAGATCAAAATTTCATAGAAAATCTATGAAGTAATTAGTTGAGTAGTGGTCTCTAATGACTTTTTTTCTAAGACGAGCTTTGACATGGAAGTGTATAGTGGATAGGTTTTCTTGTCTTTGATGAAGGATGAACATTATTTTTATGATAGAGTTTGTATCAGTTATATGATAGAAACCAATTTTAAATTCTTTTGAGAAAACATTTATAGTGGGAAGACAACTGGTGAGTGGTCTTGGTCTCCCAATAGAGATTTTTTGAATCTATATAATGTGTGTTTTTTGTTTTCCTTGAGGAGGGAGTTATTTTCAATGGACACGATTCCTGTCGGTATGTGAACCCAGATACTATAAATATGTATCATGATCTAAAACTTCAATATTCATGCAAGGGTGTGAGGAAGTTGATTATGGATTTCATATTATGGTGTCTGAAATATTAGAAAATTAATACGCAACACCAGATACATTATGGGTTATTTCATCCCTTATTTATTATAGTATGGAAGTGAAATGATATTTAAATTGATTTCATCATTGGTTTTCCATGGGATTCTAGTGGGAATGATTTGATTTGAGTCATAATTGATTTATTCCAAAAAATATCCCATTCCCTACCTATCTTAGAGGCAATTAAATTTAACCTCTTGGGGACATATATGTCCTTGATATTTTGAATAATTATAAGGTTCCCTATATTGTCATTTATAATAGGGATCCAAGGATTACATACATGTTTTTGAAAGGTATGTAAGAGGTGATGGTTTCTAAGACTAAATTAAGTATATCCTATCATCATAAGATATATGGATATATATAGTGGGATATTCAAGTTAAAGAGGATATGATCTAGTCTTTTTTCCTTAATATAGAAGGATATTTGGAAAAGAATTTGACTTTGGTTGAGTTTTCATATAATAAATGTTATCAATCCTCTATTAGGATGGCTAATTTCAAGTAATTGTATTGGCATCCATATAGATATTGATTATGCGAGGAAGAGTATGTATAGTAGTCCATGGATGGGCCAAATATATTTCTAGAGAAAAAAAAGACAGTGTAGTTGATCTTAGGGGAGTTGATCATGATATAGAGTCATAAAAAATACAATGTGTTCCATCATAATCAATTAATAGAATTTTTGGTTGGTAATTAGGTATTTTGATGAATTTCATATAGCCTAGGACATCATCCTGTTGGTAAGTAGGGTATGTTGGAACAATGTATTATAGGATCCTTTTTGATTGTTGGACAACTAGAGAGGGTATAATAATAGTTACACTTACTACATATCTTTACAAATATCCATGATGTGTTTCATGTTTCACTAATTAAGGTTATTTATATCATATCCTTAATATGTTATTAGATTGGAGGATTTTCATCTTGTGATAGATATCACATTAGTCTAGATGAGAGTTTAGATTATGGATCACTAGGATAATGTATGGTATGGTTAAATGGTCCCACTAGTCTGGGCACTATGAAAGTGTAGATAGGATATCCATGAGTTGTGGGAGTGGGATTCATTGATAAGGTAGTAGTGGCCTTCCCTTTTTGTTGATCTTAGATCGTGAGGGATTTCTAAGGGTATAAAGAATTCATGATAGGGAGATTGTAATTCCATGTTATGTCTCTATCGTGTATTGTTTTTTTACATTTTTTGGTTTCTTTTTTATGTTGGTGAAGTAATAAGAAAAAGGAATTTTAAGGATACCGGTAATGGGGAAGACATAGAATTGTTTGGAATTTTATTCTTAGACATTTAATTTTAACTATTTTTTAGGGAATTACACTCAGTGTAATGGACCCAATGAAGAATTCTGGAACAATAAACACAACATGAGTTTTTTAGATGTCTTTTTATAGCTTCATGATATGAAATGGGAGAAATATTTTTCTTAATGGAAATGATATTTGTTTTTTGATGTATATGAGAGTCCCAGATTTCTAGATATGTAATGGGATTAAAAGACATATAAATGTCAAAGATGTGGTATTTTAGGGTGGTTCATGGATAATTTTAATTTCATTCCTCTTATTACCTTACCTCTCTAAACCCAGAGCACAACCTAGGTGAATTTTTATGACTCCTTTCCTTCCATATCTATTCATTCATTGAATTATAAACTTTGGTGTTGGATTTATTCATTATAGGCATATAATCCTATTTTTACAATGATATTGGATATGGATATGGTTTTGGATATTTTTTTTATTTTTATTTGTGATTGAATAATGTTTTTTATCTATCCTTTTTTGTTTTGTGTCAAGCCTGGTCTTTCAAAGGTCATTATCATAGTTCTTAGTCACAATTTCCAATGGTAGCTATATGTCTACCATGTTAAGGTAGGTGTTTCTATAAAA
This sequence comes from Viscum album, assembly GCA_963277665.1. Classification (NCBI taxonomy): domain Eukaryota; kingdom Viridiplantae; phylum Streptophyta; class Magnoliopsida; order Santalales; family Viscaceae; genus Viscum; species Viscum album. Next base: position 792,368,013 of record OY728127.1, read on the forward strand.
TTGGTTATTTTGAAGAATCACATGTTTTTATTAAGTAAATTAAATTGGATTGTTCGTTTATTTGATGTTTTAAATGGTTTTAAGTTATTTATTAGAAAGGAAAATGTTATCAAAAAAGTGTTTTTTGTTGAAAACTGATATTCATGGATTATAAATTAGATTCCAAAATATAAATAGTAATGTCTTGGATTTTGATATGTTTTATGAAATTGTTATAATGGGTTGGAAAATGTGTAGGAAAATTTCATATTGGGAATATCAGGTTCATCGAGAAAGTGACACATGTAGTGTTTGTATCTATTGAACCACTAAAAGGTTAAATTTTGTGATATAGATAGGTGAGACTCAAGAATTTTGGGATCTGATGTATGTTTTTTAGATTATGTGTGTCTTGTATGAAATGTTCCATTGGATAGATCCCAATATGTGAGGTTCTTTTTCATTTATGGTTATTTATCTCATAATTTTTCTTTATCATTGATTATGGGCCACTAGTTTTTATATGTGGTTGTATCACATAGCTTGGAACAATATGTTATTTCTTAGATATGTGTACATATTAATGAATGGATATGATTTCCTATTTAATAACTTCTACTTTCAATATTTCTATTTTGAAAATATGAATGTCTTTTATAAATACCAAATGATAAATGATTACAACACGATTTTTTTTAAATATTCATTGTAAAAATACATTGTTTTAAAATCTAGAATTTTTAAATTATTGATATTAGACAATTTATAGAAACTATGTGGGTATCCCAGTAGTCAATGGATCATAACCCTCTTGTTCCATTACTCATTTTTTGATACTGTATTTCCGGAATTGGGAAATGGAAATAACATTTTTTAGCATGTTGGATTCTCTTATTTCTATTGTTATCAATTATGTATGGTTTATATGTTACTATTGATCACATGGGTTGTTTATATAATCTCTATTTTAGTATTTTTTGGATTTGATTGGATTTTTTAATAGTATGTAATTTTTTTGACTTCATACACTAGTTGTAGGTATTGTTGTTATTATCTTCATTACTAGATTCTATTATCATATTTTACATATTATACATGACTGGCCAATTCGGGTGACTTATATAATTGACTAGTCTCGTTAATTATAGAATGTATGATGTATTGGAACATGGCATTGATGAAAATATCAGCTTTCCAAAAACTATGAATTCAGTCATAACAAACATTGTTATTGTTATTAGTGTGATTATTTATGTTTCCATTTTATAGAGGGATATATTTAATTTTCATGTTATTTATTACATATAATTTTTATTCATCAATAACTCCTGTATAATGTGTATTCCATTTTTATCCATGAAAGATACTATGGAACCCCATGGGTCACAGTGTTTTTTATTTTATATTATTTTATAATGGGATAGTTTGAAAACATTTTCAATAGATATTCCTTTAAAAATATTGAAATTTCCATAGGATTAATTCTATAAAAAAATAAGGTGATGGTTTGAGGGAAACCATGAGTCATATCCTTTTATGGAGCCATTATTGTTTTCTTAAATTACACAATGTTTTCCATCATTGGATGCACACAATTATGTCCAAAACGTTCAATCCCCATGAAAAACCATATGGCCTCCACAGTGAGGTTAATGGGTGCTATATGGTTTGGTCATGGTTTTGTAAACTCTATAGAAAGTCTGTAGTTGGATTTTCATTTTTTTATAATGTCAGATGGTATGGATGGAGTATGGTTCTCCCTGTGATGACGTTCCAATGGTAGACCATGGTAAATTGTCCCAATCTTTGTTAGTGGTTATCTCATATTTTCTAAAATCATGCATCTAAACCATATGTCTTGTCTATGTGTTTATTTGTTCCAGAAATTCCAATTATTTCTCTCGAATTATGAGGAGAATTACCCTTCTTCTACTATAATAGAATCTTATTTTCATTAGGATCTTAAGAAGCTACAACCTCTGTCTCTCTTTATCCTTTATCTTACATTGAATATTTTTAGTATTTTTTGGTATTTCTTCCACATTTTGTCACTTATTCCAATTACCCTCACTTTTCTCTTAGTTCTGGCTTCCCCAATGAATCCCAGATATCCTTTTCTTGATTTTAGGTTTATAGTTAAATCTATTTTCAGGGTATTTGGTGTATATTGTTAGCGTATTCCATTCAAATCTCCATCGGCGTGGTTAAAAAATAATGTGATATACTAAAAATCATTTAGTATCAGTTTCTATTTACTATAAGAAGTTATTTCTATTCAATTTTTTCATCTTTCAATTAAATGTATGATTGTGATTTCAAAATTCTTTTCTGTGAATATATTTATATATGAATTATATTCTAGTGATTAAAATCCATTTCATTTGGTTTTGATATTGGTATTGATGGTTTATCATAACAATTTCATGTTTTCATGTTTTAGATTAAAATTTTAAGGGCTCTGATTTTTTTTAAACGTGCCTGTGTCATTTTTAGATTTTTTTCACACTGGTATTTATGTTTTTGACCTAGTTTTATTTTATAATGTCTAAAAACTATTTTTAATGTATTTTTTTGTATTGTGAGGCAATATCCTCAAAAAGTTTTATAATGTTATTTAATTAAATTTAATATGTTGGTTTGAAAGGTATGCATTGTTTAACCATTAATAAAATTCCATGATGTCACTTTTCAGATGTATTTGATGGAAATATAGGCCTTGGAACTTGTCCTGTATTTCAATGAAGAAGACCCACTTTTTAATGGTGGCCACAAAATGTTTTTAAATATTTTTATGATATACATCATTATATAAGAAATTAAGTCAATTTATTGTTATGAAACGATAAATGGATGTGAATTCTTAGATGTTTTTTCATGTTAATAGCTCAGTTAGCACTTTGGGATTTAAGTGGTATTTTTGAGAGATAATCCCTGAATGGCCCTTGAATTGTTTACCTGCTATGTGGGTTCTATTGATCTATACGAGATACTTTTTTCTCACCTTGTGTTAGAATTTTCTTGATTATTCCATCAGTGCGTTTTATATTTGGGGCTATTCATTTTTAGGTTATTAGGGTGAGATATAAGTATGATTATTTCTTGTGGGTTAGACATTGATTCAAAACTCTATTCCTCACATACTTATTGGTCTTGGGAAATAAGGAAATAAGTGGGAGATTAAATTTATTAAACTATTTGGTTTACTTGTTAAAATAATACATATATAAATTCTAGGAATAATAGATAATAGGGGGTTGTTTCTGCAATGAGGCTTGTGTGTGGTAATCAAATTTAGAGAGGTTTGAAAATTAGAGGATGTTGGTAGATAGCTCATGGGTTGGTATACTCTTATGACATGATATTATTCAAATTTTTAGGATCCCAGTGTGGAGACCTCAAAATATTTGATTTCTTGGAATAGTTATGGATTATGTGGAGTCAGATCAAGTCCTCATTTGTATAATTTCCCCTTATTTAATTATTATACACCATTGTCTAGTATATATTTATATATTCCATATGATAGTGTGGTGATTACATTATTTTTAGTTACCCAAGTGTGTACTGAGTTGTTTGTATTAGAAAATGAGTTTTCAAGGATGTGTGAAAACCCTATGTTGAATTTAAAGGGTCCATTATTGCTCCTCTAATTTGGATTTAAAAATGGGTATTGTGATTTAATTATGGATTCATCTAGTTATTTTTTTAAAAAAAATTATATGTTTTTGTTTAATTATAAAAAGTCGGGTTTTATGGAAATGTAAAAGGTTGTATGGTTTAAATAGCACTTAGACCAGTAGATTTATTTTTAAAATCTTGTGGATTTTTTTGAAAATTTATTATTCCAACATTTGGTTTTTAAAATAGTATAGAAAAAGAATATTTTTTATTTTATTTTCAAACTAGAATTTATGATTTGTATTAATAAACTTATTTCATTGATTTCAAGTGTTATGGTGAGATAATTCTCTTTCTAGATCATATATATATTTCTTATTCCATGTTTCCAATTGGATTCTCTTATAATGATTGAGACTATAATGGGGTATGTTGGGTGTTGTGTGAAACTTGAGGTTTCACATAGTATGTTTTAGATCTACTAAATTTTGATTGTAGTTTTTATTTTTGAAAAGTGGTGTGCTTGTTTTATCTGCTTTAATGTACCCCCCTTATATTTATATGTATGAAAATATTTTAGAACATTTTATTGGTTATGTAATGTTTGGAAAGTTACTTATTTTTTATTCTTACCATGTTCCACATTCATTTAACTATGATTTGGTATAAATTAATCCCAAATGGATTTAAATGATGCTCATAAAAATGTTTCAATCCCATGGGGATTGAGAATATTATTTGGGAATTATGGTGGGAAGGGTTGGGTGCCAGGTTAGATGGAAACCCATTTTGATTATTTACCAATTGAAATTATAGAATTATATTTTATTTATAAGAGCCTAATATTGTAACACCCGAGACTTTTATGAGAAATTTTTTGTTTTTATGTTATATAAATCATCAAAGAAACCTTTCATTACACACAACACTAGCTTGGCTTTCTTTACACGCAACTGCGGCCTTCCTCGATAGATTGTGTCGTACGCAATACCGAGTTTCACTAAACAACGATATGCTATTAAAATATTATTAAAACTAGCTGTTATGAATAGTAATAACCACTTTTTGAAATTTTTTAAATTTCATTTTTCAAAATGGATGTCATTTTTGGATTCAGAATATCAAAATTAGCCTAGGGTGAATTTTTTGTATTTTTCTAAAAACTTTCAATTTTTGGTGAATAGTGAAAACACTGGGTTACTATTTAAAAACAGAATTTCTATTTAAATAATTAAATATTTTATTTAAATTTATTTTAGGTCAAAATTGATACATAATACCTATATAAGTTCAATGTAATTCATTGGAATAATTTTATAATAATTTTAGATATATAAAAATTTTATTGAACTTTTCACCGTCTTTTACCCACCTCCTAGCAGAATTTGAAAATTTACATAAAACTTAATTTTACCGCTTTTGTGAGTGGAATTTTAAAAATCTGAGAGACACGGTTCATGTCAGTAAGTAAAATGTGGTTCAATGAGATGAAAATAATTTTTGGTGAATAGTAACTTTTTACTTTTTTTTACCCCGGTTAAAAGTAAATAGGGTAACTAAGGGTAAAAATGATATTATTATTACCCTAACACATGTCCTAATTCTATTTGATAAGTATAAATCGACCAAAAACAACCTTAGGAATAATATGTGACCATTTAGGCCCACATGAATTAGATTAGGACATTTATTATTAATTTATTTAAAGAAGGGTTAAAATAGTTAAAATCGAAGTTTAATAACTAAATCATTTTTAATATAAGGTTATACATAAGATAAATTTGACTATAAATATTCATTATAAATAAAAAAAAATTCCTACATAATGATATTTTAATTATAATTTTTAGACTTTAAATAATTTAATTTATTTATGACACAATGATGATGCAGTAATTATCTTATTAATGAAATATTGACATAATTGATGTTATAAATACCCAAATAAATGTAATTTGAGACTTTTTATGAATTAAAATAATTTCCTATGTTAATATGACATGTTAGTATTGATTTAATTAAATTTTTTCGAACTAATAATTCTGTTATGAGTTTCACAAAAATCAATTACCAAATAGTGTCAAAATTGACATAAAATAGTTTTTAAAACAAATATTATATTATTAATTGTTAGTTTTATTCCTAAAAATATAAGGTTTGGCCAAATGACTTAGATACGGTTATGTATATTAATAATAAACAACTTGGGGTTTTTTTGTCTTGTTATATTAAGTTTATTAACCTTATAGTGAAAGAACACAAAAAGACACGGTAAAAGTAAAATTATCTTACATAAAGTTAAATCTAAATGATAAGGTTTAAATAGTAAACTAAACTTGTATAGATTATATTGTATGAGAGGATTTCGACCCAGCCCCACCTTATCTTCAAAATAAATCAATTTTGAGCTATTAAAAACCGAATATGACTTTATAATAAAATAATATTTTTAGTTTTTCCAAAGGTGCCCCTCTCCTCCCATATAAAAGGACACCTCCTCCCTCTCTTCCTCACACCACTTTGAGCCTTCCAGCTCGGACAACCCCTGAAAATTTCTCCTCTACACTTCCCTAGAAACATCGTATAGGTCCTAGTATTATTCAAAGACCAATTTTAGTGCCCTAAAAGGAGGTCTCAAAGAAGCGCTTCAAAGAAGAGGTAATGTCTGTTACCGATTCTTTCAACTTTATTTCTTCTTCCACTTAATCTTATTTAGTTGTTTCATTATGAATTAATAACATCAGTATCACTCATATACTGATATGTTATTATAAGTATGAAAAAACCCTATTTCACCATCTATCCATCCTACGGAAAACAAAATCACCGCGTGTGCGTACGTACGGCCTACCATATCCACGCCGTGGTGTAATCTATTTTCCACCACCACCATACATGGATGGGTATAATGGTGTAAATAATGACTATATATTATTATTTTAAAGTGATAATGATTTTTAAATAGTATACATACACTCCATTACAATTTCACGATCATGGGAACGATATCATCGCTCGTGCATACGTACGGAATACCGTTTCCACGACGTGATGCGACTCGTTCTACATGATCTTCATAGCATGATGATTATATAAATGAATTGAATGAATGAATATGATATATATTACACTAATACCCTTCTGTAAATGAGGTATCTATAACCTAAAAAAGAAGAATAAGAATTTATTCGACAAAACACGCATAAGAACAAAAAGTAATAAACACCCAAATAACAAGTAGTAATGAAATATTACTAATAAGAAGCTAAGAATATGACCATATATGATATCATAAAAATAATTATGATTCTGGAACAAGTCAATAACATTATTTAAATCATTATACAGGAGGTTTGGACACTTACGAAGCAAATCAGACCTAAGGTAAGAGAAAATATCACAATCTCATTTTATCCGAGATTGTTTATACTTTGGTATTTACTGGGGTGTAATTTATCATCCACATCCATGTTCCCTAAATATGTAATATTTTTTTCATCCACCTAAATTTTTTTAAATCCAATTTTATCCTTTGGTGAGCTTTTAGTAGAGGATATGAAAGGAATCTTTTGTCGTTTTTTGTACGAGGTACTTTTTGACTTTTCCGACAAAAGTATGAGAAGAACGTTTTTTTTACTTACACGGCATGAATGGATTTTTAAAACATTATTTTCAAGAAGAATCCTTTACAAGTTTTCAAGTTTATTTTTAATCAACTTCTTTTAGTTTATAATTGTATGACATGTTAATAAAGGAAAAGTGTTTTTGAAGTAGAAAGGATATTTTCCTCAAGAATGGAGTTCAAGTGTGTTATCAAAATTATTTTCCATCTACGATAATATAGGGTTCTGTTTCTATCCCTATTATTACATTGAATTGATTATGATGTGATGGAATTATTTTTATGAATTCCTTTATATTATATGAATTGTTTCAGGATATCACGAGGTTTAAGAATCCCATTATTATTACATAGGGTATGCTATGATGTATGGTTTATGATTTTGTGGCACACATAAGAATGGTATCATTATGAGATGGGTGGGACCTATATCTCCCTCCAATTCATTGGGTAAAGATTTTATATCTCATGATATAGACATGGCTAGAATGGCAGGTTAAACCAGTTTAGGGAAACAGGACTGAAACGAGGAATGAAATCAGTTCAGAAATGGACTTTGTCCACTAAGATATTCATGGAAATGAGTCTTGACTAATAAGAAATGATTCTCTATGATTATGTGTATATGCCACAAAGTTCCATGTTTTATGTTATGATTATTCTGATTACATTTCACTACCATGATTTATCCCATGTTATGAAATTATGATCTCTTTTGTAGGGTAAGATTTCCAAAATGTTATGTTCTTATGAATGTGATGTGATTGATAATTATTTTTTTTGCCCTTACTGAGAATTTGAGCTCACCCTTTTGTATGTTTTTTCCCCAGGTCAGGAAGAAAGTTATTAAGTAAGATATGCCAAAAGGGACTATAGATATGATGAAATAAATGGGAGACAATGTATATGATTTATGAACTAGTTGTTTATGTTTCCCTGTTTCTAAAGACACTATACCTATACGGTCCTTTCATGGTTTTTTATATGTTGTAATAAGTGTACTTCAATTTTGAAGTACTAACAATGTATGTAATGTATGGGTCATTATATTTGGTATCAGAGGAAAGGTATAGTCAACCTTTGGAAACTAGGATGTGAAAGCCTTAGTAAGAATCATAAGGATAAGTCTAAGCATAGAACACAAACTTAGTGTTTTAGAAATGGCCATGAATAACCTATGATACGACCTTTAGTGTGAAATTTTATTCTTGATTATGTGGTTTTCCTATTATAATTAGTGTTGCTCACACTATTCTCTTGGTTTTAGTCAATGGATGGAACCTGAAGGAACCGTGTTAATGCGGAATGTGACGGGCAATGCAATGATTGTCCCCCTGAGCAACCAAACGTTATGGGAGCTGGAATGCAAAATCTTGTAGCCATGCTCACACAACATTCTCATGAAATGAATCATGCAGGACTTACAAATGAGCAAAGGAAGGAGCAATATTCTGTTGAATCCTTCATGAGGCAGCGTCCACCTTCATTCAGCGGGTCTACTGATCCATTAGTTGCTGAACAATGGATTAGTACTACTGAAAAGATATTTTCAGTTCTTCAATGTTATGAACAAGATAAAGTCATCTTAGCAGTGTATCGTTTGTAAGGTGATGCTGATCAATGGTGGAATCTTATCAAGAATACGAGGAAAAGAGATGAAATTGAGTCCATGGAATGTGATGAGTTCAAGAAAATATTTTTCAATAAGTAATTCCCTCGTATTCTCCGAACAAATATGGAGAAAGAGTTTCTTCAACTAAAGCAAAAGGATGATGAATCTGTTGGTACCTATGAAGCAAATTTTACAAGACATTCAAGGTACGCTTCAGGTATTATTATCCATCCTGAGAGTAAGATCGATCGATTCTTTAGTGGCTTAAAACCAAGTCTTCGAAAGGCCTTAGCCATAAGGGACTTCAATAGCTACGAGGAAATCGTTCGATGTGCTCTCAAAGTTGAGATGGATAATGGAGTAACCCATCAGTCATATGGGTTTTATAGGAAGAGGAAAATGGAATTCAAAGGAATATATAAAGAGCACACTGAAAAGAAGATGAGATTTCCTTTATGCTCAAAGTGTGGAAAGAAACATGGAGGGAGTTGTCTTAAAGGGACAAGTAAATGTTTCAAATGTGGAAAGGAAGGTCATCGGGCATTTGAATGTCGCAATGATGGGAAGAAGATGTCTAATGATGCAAACAAAGGAAGGGATACACAGAATGAACCTACTACACTTCAATGTTTCAAGTGCAAGGAGATGAGGCATTATGCCAATCAATGCCCAAATCCAAGGGTTGATGATGATGATCGACGTCAACAAACTCTTAAGGCTAAAGACAAAGGAAAGTCACATGCAAGTTCTATCATCGATGTGGAGTACGATAACGAAGTGTTGAAAGGTACACTTATCATCCACTCTAAAGTAGCAAATGTTTTATTTGATTCTGGATCCACCCACTCTTTTATTTCTGAATAATTTTCTAAGGGTATCACCATATTACCTCAATAATTAGATGTTGAGTTAGCTGTGACAACCCCTAATGGCACAACCGTCGCAGCAAAAGTTTATAATTCTTCTCCGATTGATGTTTGTGGGGAAGTGATTCCTGAAAATCTTGTGATCCTCCCTATAGTGGAATTTGATGTGATTCTTGGCATGGATTGGATTTCTCTATATGGAGCTCATATCAATTCCCAAAGAAGGGAAGTCACATTTCATATTCGAGATCAATCTATGATCGTCTATCAATGCAAGGATGAACATAACCTTCCAGTGTAAATTTCTTCCATTTTATGGGTCTTGATTTCACTAAATGAAGGTTATTTATCTCAAATGGTTAGTGAGAAACTCATGATTAAGAATATGCACATTGTACGGGAGTTTGATGAAGTCTTTCCAAAGGAATTGCTGGGTCTTCCACCAAATCGTGATGTTGAGTTTTCAATAGAACTCATACCGGGTGATTTGCCTATTTCAAAGACACCTTATAGAATGGACCCAATTGAGTTACAGGAATTGAAGAAGCAAATACAAGAGAATCTTGATAAAGGATTCATATGCCCTAGTGCATCACCTTGGGGAGGACCTGTTATGTTTGTTAAGAAGAAAGATGGATCAATGAGACTCTGCATTGATTATCGAGAACATAACAAGATCACTATCAAGAAAAAATATCCTCTCCCGTGCATTGATGACTTATTTGACCAACTACAAGGAGCTCAATACTTTTCTAAGATTGATCTTTGTTCTGGGTATCATCAATTAAGGGTCAAAAGGGAGGATATACCAAAGACGGCTTTCCATACAATGTATGGACACTATGAATTTATAGTGATGCCATTTGGTCTTACTAATGCACCTACTATCTTCATGGATCTGATTGATAGAGTCTTTAGAGACTTTCTTGATCAGTTTGTGGTTGACTTTATAGACGATATTCTTGTATATTCAAAGATCAAGGAAGAACTTAAATATCACTTGAGAATTATATTAAAGACCCTGAGAAAGGATAAGATTTATTCCAAATTTACCAAGTGTGAATTTTGGCTTCAAAAAGATGCATTTTTGGGTCACATAATCTCAAAAGAGGGGATATATGTGGATCTAGCAAAAATAGAGGTTATCGAAAGATGGTCGAGATCAACAACAGTAACTGAGATCCAATGTTTTCTTGGTTTGGCTAGATATTATTGATATTTTGTGAAAGATTTTTCACGATTATCTAATCCACTCACCAAGTTGACTCAGAAAGGAGTTAAGTTTGTTTGGATAGAGGAATATGAAGAGAATTTCAAGGAGTTTAAAAGAAGGTTATACAGTTCACCTGTACTCACACTTCCTTGTAGTGGATAAAGGTTTGTGATCTACAGTGATGCATCCAAGAAGGGGTTGGGGTGTGTTCTTATGAAAAATTATATGGTGATAGCTTATGCCTCACGACAGTTGAAAATCCATGAGAAAAATTACCCAACTCATGATTTGGAGTTAGCTGCGGTAATCTTTGAATTAAAGATTTGAAAGCATTATATTTATGGAGAAAGGTGTGACATTTATACTGATCATAAAAGGTTAAAGTATATTTTCACAAAAAAGGAGCTGAATATGAATCAAAGAATATGGTTGGATTTGATTAAGGATTACGACTGATCAATTAATTACCACCCTGGGAAAGCAAACAAGGTGGCAGATGCATTAAGTCGACAAGACCATGCTAGCTCATCCATGATGAGGATCACAAAAGATCCAATATTTATGGATTTACAAAGGATGAATCTTGGAATTATAATGGAAGGGGAAAATCATATCTTTCTCAAATGAATGTTCAACCATCTATACATGTGAAGATTAAAGAAACGTAGAAAGAAGATGTAGAGTTACAAAACAAGGTTAGAAATATTTCTGAATTCAATCTTGACTGTGATGGGATAATAAAGTTCAGGAATCAGGTTTGTGTTCCTCCCATCCCATAATTAAAGAAGGAGCTGCTAGATGAGGCTCATAGTTCTTCATTCCCTATTCATCCTGGAAGCACGAAGATGTATAGGGACCTGAAAGAGTACTTCTGGTGGGATGGCATGAAAAGAGATGTTGCTGAATATGTCTCTCGATGCTTGGTTTGTCAGTAAGTTAAAGTTGAGAGACAAAAGTCTAAGGGAATGTTACAACTATTACCCATACCCGAATTGAAATGGGAAAACATCACTATGGACTTTGTCACCGGACTTCCTAAAACATACAAAGGAAATAATGCTATCTGGGTCATAGTTGATTGTCTTACAAAGTCTGCACACTTCATTGCTATTAGAGAGGATTTCTCTCTAGATCAGTTTGCCACGATATATGTAAAGGAAGTTGTAAGATTGCATGGAGTACCACTTTCCATTATATCTGATCAGGATCTGAGATTTACCTCGAAGTTCTGGTGAAGTCTTCAGCATAATCTGGATACAGAGTTTTGTTTCAGCACTACTTATCATCCTCAGATAGACGGTCAGTCTGAGAGGACAATTCAAACTCTAGAAGATATGTTGAGAGCTTGCTCTATGGATTTCAAAGGTGGTTGGGATCAACACCTACCTTTGGTGGAATTTTCGTATAATAATATCTTTCACTCCAGTATTCAGATGGCTCCTTATGAAGCTCTCTATGGAAAGAAATGCAGGACTCCAACTTGCTGGGATGAAGTTGGGGAAAGAAAGCTACTAGGACCTGATCTTGTTGATGAGATGGCAGAAAAGGTCCGATCTATTCAACAACACATAAGAGCAGCTTAGAGTCGACAAAAAAGTTATGCCGACAACCGAAAAAAAGACTTAGTGTTTTAAGTTTGTGATAAAGTGTTCTTATGAATATCTCTTTGGAAGAGAGTAATGAGATTTTGAAAGAAGGGAATGTTGAGCCCTAGATATATCGGTCCTTTCGAAATACTGGATCGTGTTGGTAAGGTAGCTCACCGATTGGAGCTTCCACCAAATCTCTCTCAAGTTCACGATGTGTTCCATGTATCTCTCCTGAGAAAGTAAATACCTGATCCTTCACATGTACTCAGCTCATAAGTTGTACCGTTGGACCAAGATCTTTCTTATGAGGAACACCCGATAGAGATTCTCGATCGTAGTGAAAAAGTCTTACGGAACAAGACCACTCGCTTGGTGAAAGTTTTATTAAGGAACCACCAATTAGAAGAAGCTATATGGGAGCTTGAGGATATGATGAGGGAGAGGTATCCTCATCTGTTTGTTACAAAGTGACGAATTTCGATGGAGAAATTAATTTTAAGGGGGGTAGAATGTAACACCCGAGACTTTTATGAGAAATATTTTGTTTTTATGTTATATAAATCATCAAAGGAACCTTTCACTACACACAACACTAGCTTTCCTTGCTTTACACGCAATCACGGCCTTCCTCGATAGCTTGCGTCGTACGCAATACCGAGTTTCACTAAACAACGATATAGTATTAAAATATTATTAAAACTAGCCGTTATGAATAGTAATAACTACTTTTTGGAATTTTTTAAATTTCATTTTTCAAAATGGACTTCATTTTTGGATTAATAATATCGAAATTATCCTAGGGTGAAATTTTGGTATTTTTTTGAAAACTTTCAATTTTTTGGTGAATAGTGAAAACACTGGGTTACTATTTAAAAACCGATTTTTTATTTAAATAATTATTTATTTTATTTAAATTTATTTTAGGTCAAAATTGATACATAATACCTATATAATTTCAATGTAATTCATTGGAGTAATTTTATAATAATTTTAGATATATAAAATTTTTATTGAACTTTTCATTGTCTTTTACCCACCTCCTAGGAGAATTTGCAAATTTACATAGAACATAATTTTATAGCTTCTGTGAGTGGAATTTCAAAAATCCGAGAGACACGGTTGATGTCAGTAACTAAAATGTGGTTCAATGAGATGAAAATAATTTTTGGTGAATAGTAAATTTTTACTTTTTTTTACCACGGTTAAAAGTAAATAGGGTAACTAAGGGTAAAAATGATATTATTATTACCCTAACACATGTACTAATTCTATTGGATAAGTATAATTCGACCAAAAACAACCTTAGGAATAATATGTGACCATTTAGTCCCACATGGATTAGATTACGACATTTATTATTAATTTATTTAAAGAATTTTTAAAATAGTTAAAATCAAAGTTTAATAACTAAATAATTTTTAATAAAAGGTTATACATAAGATAAATTCTACTATAAATATTAATTATAAAGATAAAAATATTTTATACGTAATTATATTTTATTTATAATTTTTAGACTTTAAATAAGTTAATTTATTTATGACACAATGATGATGCAGTAATTATCTTATTAATGAAATATTGACATAATTGATTTTATAAATACCCAAATAAATATAATTTGAGACTTTTTATGAATTACAATAATTTTCTATGTTAATATGACTTTTTAGTATTGATTTAATTAATATTGTTCGAACTAATAATTTTTTATGATTTTCACAAAAATCAATTACCAAATTGTGTCAAAATTGACATAAAATAGTTTTCAAAATTAATATTATATTATTAATTGTTATTTGATTCCTAAAAATCTAAGGTTCGGCCAAATGACTTAGATAAGGTTATATATATTAATAATAAACAACTTGTGGTTCGTTTGTCTTGTTATAGTATGTTTATTAACCTTATAGTGTAAGAACACAAAAAGACACAGTAAAAGTAAAATTATCTATCTTAAAGTTAAATATAAAGGATAAGGTTAAAATAGTAAACTAAACTTGTCCAAATTCTATTGGATGAGAGGATTTCGACCCATCCCCACCTTACCTTCAAAATAAATCAATTTGGTGCTATCAAAAACCGAATATGACTTTATAATAAAATATTATTTTTAGTTTTTCCAAAGGTTCCCCTCTCCTCCCTTATAAAAGGGCACCTCCTCCCTCTCTTCGTCACACCACATTGAGCCTTCAAGCTCGGCCAAGCCCTACCTATTTCTCCTCTCCACTTCCCTAGAAACATCCTAGAGGTCCTGGTCTTCTTCAAAGACCAATTTTAGTGCCCTAAAAGGAGGTCTCAAAGAAGTGCTTCAAAGAAGAGGTAATGTCCGTTACCGATTATTTCAACTTTATTTCTTATTGCACTTATTCTTATTTAGTTGTTTCATTATGAATTAATAACATCAGTATCACTAATATACTGATATGTTATTATAATTATGAAAAAACCCTATTTCACCATCTATCCATCCTATGGAAAACGAAATCACCGTGCGTGCGTATGTACGGCCTAATGTCTCCACGCCGTGGTGTAATCTATTTTCCACCACCACCTTACTTGGATGGGTATAATGGTGTAAATAATGACTATATATTATTATTGTAAAGTTATATTTATTCTGAAATAGTATACATACACTCCATTACAATTTCACGATCATGGGAACGATATCATCGCTCGTGCGTACGTATGGAATACCGTCTCCATGATGTGATGCGACCCGTTCTACATGATCTTCATTGCATAGTGATTATATAAATGAATGGAATGAATTAATATGATATATATTACAATAATAACATTATGTAAATGAGGTATCTATAACCTAAAAAGAAGAATAAGAATTTATTCGACAAAACACGCATAAGAACAAAAAGTAATAAACACCCGAATAACAAGTAGTAATGAAATATTACTAATAATAAGCTAAGAATATGACCATATATGATATCATAAAAATAATTATGATTCTGGAATAGGTCAGTAACATTATTTAAATCATTATACAGGAGGTTCAGACACTTATGAAGCAAATCGGACCTAAGGTATGGGAAAATATCACAATCTCATTTTTATCTGAGATTGCTTATACATTGGTATTTACTAGGGTGTATTTTATCATCCACATCCATGTTCCCTCAATATGTAATATTGTTTCCATCCACCTACAATTTTTTAAATCAAATTTTATCCTTCAGTGAGTTTTTAGTAAAGGATATGAAAGGAATATTTTTTCGTTTTTCGTACGATGTATTTTTTGACATTTCTGACAAAAGTACGAGAAGAATGTTTTTTTTAAATTACACGGCATGAATGGATTTTTAAAACATTATTTCCAAGAATCTTCCTTTAAAAGTTTTAAAGTTTATTTTTAATAAACTTCTTTTAGTTTATAATTGTATGACATGTTAAGAAAGGAAAAGTGGTTTTGAAGTAGAAAGGATATTTTACTCAAGAATGGAGTTCAAGTGTTTTATCAAAATTATTTTCCATATAAGATAATATAGGGTTCTGTTTCTATTCCTATTATTAAATTGAATTGATTATGTTGTGATGGAATTATTTTTATGAATTCCATTATCTTATATGAATTGTTTCATGATGTCCCTATGTTTAAGAATCCCATTTTTATTACATGGGTTATGCTATGATGTATGGTTTATGATTTTGTGGCACACATAAGAATGGTATCATTATGAGATGGGTGGGACCTATATCTCCCACCAATTCATTGGGTAAATATTTTATATCTCATGATATAGACATGGCTGGAACGGCAGGTTAAACCATTTCAGTGAAACAGGACTGAGACGAGGAATGAACTCGGTTGAGAAATGGACTTTGTCCGCTAAGATAGTCTTGGTAATGAGTCTTGACTAATAAGAAATGATTCTATATGATTATGTGTGTATTTCACAAAGTTCCGTGTTTTATGTTATGATTATTGTGATTACATTTCACTACCATGATTTATCCCATGTTATGAAATTATGATCTCTTTTGCAGGGTAAGATTTCCAAAATGTTCTGTTCTTATGAATATGATGTGATTGATAATTCTTTTGTTTTCCCTTACTGAGGATTTGAGCTCACCCTTTTGTATGTTTTTTCCCCAGGTCAGGATGAAGGTTATTAAGTAAGATATTCCAAAAGGGTCTGTAGATATGATGGAATAAATGGGAGACAGTGTAGATGCTTTATGAACGAGTTGTTTATGTTTCCCAGTTTCTAAAGATACTATACCTATACGGTCCATTCATGCTTTTGTTATATGTTGTAATAAGTGTAATTTAATTTTGAAGTACTAACAATGTTTGTAAAGTATGGGTCATTATAAATATTCTTGATTTAACATTGTTATTTGGAGATGTCCACCTAGAAAAGAGATCATTATTGTTAGATCTTTATAGGTGTGTTTAGGATTGTTCTACCTAGATCCTTCTCATGGTATGGTTACATGACTTGTGATTCTATGTGATTAATGTGAGGTCAAGTCTACATGCTTTACTGGGTGTTTCTCATGGTTTTCACACAATTTGTCAACCTATGTATCCAAGCATTCACAACACTAAATTTTCAATGGTTATTCCATTCGACCACCACTAAATTATTGACTTTCTAATGGGGGTTTTCAGTTGTTTGAGGTGGATTGAGTTGTGTTTTTAATATTTTTCTACTTGTGGTATTTTTGAGCCATGAATAAAAATCCTTATATTTCTATATTTTCTCTTAGATTTTGAATCCCAATTTTGGAAACTGGAAAGGTTTTTGGAAAGTCTGAATTTTATAATTTTCTTCATTTTTTATTCTAGAATGAAAATAATTTTTTTAAAAAAAAATTGAGTCTTTTTTGGAATAAAAATGGGATTTATTTATTTTTAAACTTGTTTTTATTGAATTGAAAAATATATATTGAATTTTATCATAATTATTTGAGTTATTTATTTTTATAGGAAATGGGGGTTTAAGGTAATTCTATTTGACCTACATTTTTTGAGTCAATGTTTCTGTGTTCCACAAATGTTTTTCTTTTTTAATATATAGGGTTGGTTTAGTTTTCAAAATATTTGATAGTGGAGGGAGATTTCAAAATTCCTATATGAATGTGGTGGTTTTAATAGTGGAATTATATTAGTGTGAATGTTTTTTTCTTTATTAGAGGTCTTATTTTTTGGGACATGATTCATACCTTCTAGTGGGGTCATTAGATTTTTTGAGGAATGAAATGATGTTTTTCATACCTTTATTGGTTTCCCCTAGAATTATCAAAAAGGTTTTTCTATATATTATTCTTACCAAGAATCCATGTTTAGTGGTGTACATGTAATCTTTTTTCATCATGGAGATCATATCATAATTCTTGAATCATCATCCTCCATCAGTGAGTGGTGATAATGGTGCATTCTATGTTGTGATGGGGTTGGAAGAGATTAAGGTGATATTAAATTCTATTAGAACACCTGAAGGATCATGGGAGAGGGAATTTAGGATATTTCTTTTCAATTTTAGCTGAAATTGTTGGATGTTGATGGTACCTCGTTATTTTCATGAGGTAATGACTTGGGAGATCTTTAGGATGGAATTTTTTCTGTGGTTTTTTCTTGAGGTTGTGAAAGGGTAGAGGGTTCTTGAGCTCATGAGACTTATTTTGGGTGAAAATCAGTGTGGAAGAACATTGATCACTTTTCAATGTTTTTTGTATTGTTTCTAAATATTTTCATTAGTGATAGTGACAATGATAATCTCTTCATCAATGGCTTTCACCCAGATCATGTCCTTGTTTCCCTTGAATCCGACCGAACATCCTTCCAAGATGTTGTCAAAAAGTCCGTTTTGTTTTATGCTGGCCATTATAGGCAACCAGTAGTGGGTTATTCCTAAGTTCAATTTAGTTGGAAAAGGATAACCTGATGAGTGAGAATAATAATTAATATGTTCCAGATCTTGGATAAAATTGTCATATTCATGTTAAAAAATGATCCCACATGTGCCTCTAGTGTTGGGATTCATGACATGATTTCACCTCTGATCTTATGTCTTAGAAAGTTTTCCACTATTGTGGTTGTTTGGGAAATACTTGGTTGTATGTTAAATATATATTTTGGATAATTTATCTCATGTAATCCATTAATGATTATTTTTTTGGGACCATTTGTTTTATGATTTTATGTTGTGGATGTATCTTATGGATGGATTGAATGTCCTTTTATGGAATGAATTGTTTTGTTTGTGCAATTTCCCCCCTATCCAATCTAAATCAGAGAATTTTTGGATGGTTGTGAGTGAAATTTTTCGAGCCTCATTATTTATGAGAAAATTTCATGATGATAGTAGGTTTCAACCATTTTTTAGTTGATCCGTTAAGATGGGTTTTCCTTGGACATTAAAAAAGAATGTGGTGCATGATCTCCTATCTAGGGTGTGTGATCCACATATTGAATTTGGTTTACTAATTGGTGTTGGTATTATGAAATTACATATACACTGCATAATGTTTATCTATTTATTATAATATTAAATCCTATTTTGTTATGGCCTAAGTTGTTATCTCATATCATTATATTGAGACTACTTGTTTGGTTTTTTGGGTTGGGTTGGGCATTTCATTGGGACAGAGTTTGCATCATGGTTTCAAAATTATTTAGGGTTATATTTCTCAATAGTTCATCATTGGGGATAATATTATAGTGGAATTATAAATGGTTTGGATACCATGTGAGTTCTCCAAGGTTTGGTAAGACTTCTCAATTGGATGTTCTCGTTTAGTTGTATTATGCAGAGGTATGAAATTGTTTTTCATTGGTTTATCTTTTTTAATGATCTCTATAAATTTAATGATAAATCAGGTTGAGTCGTTGTTTAGGTTAGGTATTATTTTAATCATCCATATATGTTTACCATATTTTGTTTACCATGACCTTTATAGGGAAATAATGTGGCCTGGTGGGGAGTTTTTAACACCACACATGTCACGATGTTGTTTATTTTTCATTATTTTATTAGGATGTGTTTTAGTTGGTGTTTCAATGGAGGTTATATTTGAAACATTGGTATTCTCACATGATTCCATTTATACACAATTAAGGTTCACGGTTAGAGGGAAATCATGTGACCTCTCCTTATGTGGAACCTTTTAATTTAAATTTAAACAGCTCTTGTTTTTCCGTCATGGGTTTCTCATAGTTGTGTACTAACTATTTAGTCCCTTGGGAGAAACCATATGTTGTACTTGGTGTGGATGTGATATGTTGCGTGAATTTTACATGGTTTTGAACCCATAGGTAATTTTTTGTGTTTTATATGCATTTTTTAAAATAATGAATGTAACAATTTCAGAAACGTTTTTCCAACCATGTGATGATAAGGGTACACCCTGGAAGGTGGTTCTAAGCCTAGGCCTTGGACTGGAACACCCCAAACCTCCATGGTACACATCTCTTTAAATAATATAGTAGTGTGTGTTGTACGCAACTTCGAGTTCTAACACACCACAAATAATCAAACTATCCGTTATTAATAGTAATAACAACTTTCTGAAATTTTATAAATTTTATCATTCAAAATGTACTTCATTTTTGGATTCAAAATATCGAAATTAGCTTAGGGTTAATTTTTGTTATTTTTCTAAAAACATTCATTTTTTGATGAACAGTGAAAACACTGAGTAATTGTTTAAAACCGAATTTTTTATTTTAATAATTTTTTAATCTATTTAAATTTATTTTAGGTCAAAATAGATACATAAGACCTATATAAGATCAATTTAATTCATTGGAGTCAGTTTATAATAATTTTAGATATGTATAAATATTTTATTTAACTTTTCATCGTCTTTTACCAACCTCCTAAGAGAATTTGCAAATTCACATAAAACATAATTTACTACTTTTGTGAGTGGAATTTCAAAAATCCAAGAGACACGGTTAACATCAGTAAGAAAAATGTGGTTCAATAAGATGAAAATAATTTTTGGTGAATAGTAACTTTTTTACTTTTATTTAACACGGTTGAAAGTAAATAGGGTTTTTAAGGGTAAAATTGGTATTATTATTACCCTAAGACATGTCTTAATTCTACTGGATAAGTGTAATTCGACCCAAAAAAACCTTAGGAATAAAATATGAACCTATTTGGTCCACTTGGATTAGATTAGGACACTTATTATTATTTTATTTATAGAAGAGTTAAAAGAGTTAAAATCAAAGTTTAATAACTAAATAATTTTTAATATAGTGTTATACAAAAGATAAATTTGACTATAAATATTCATTATAAATATAAAAATATTTCTTATTTAATTGTATTTCATTTATATTTTTTAGACATTACATAATTTAATTTATTTATGACATAATGATGATGCAGTAATTACTTAATTAATGAAATATTAAATAATTGATATTATAAATATCCAAATAAAAAAAATATGAGACCTTTTATGAATTATTCTAATTTTATAGGTTAATATGACATATTAGGGTTGGTTAAATTATTTTTTTTGAATAAATAATGCTGTTATAAATTTATAGAAAACAAAATACCATATAGTGTCAAAATTCACATAAAGAGTTTTAAAAACAAATTTTAAATTATTAATTGATATTATATTCCTAAAAATCTAATTCTAGAAAAAAGGAAATATATAATGATAGTTTTATCATTAATGAACCACTTGGGGTTCGCTTGGAAGTATATAGTAAGTTTATTAACCATATAATATAAAAATTCAAAGAGACATGGTAAATGTCAAACTATTTAACTAAGAGTTAAATCTAAACAATAAAGTTAATATAGTGACCAAAACATGTATAAAACCTATTGGTTGATTTTTTTTCTACCCATACCTACCTTATAGTTTAAATAATCCATTTTTGAGCCACTATTAACCGAAAATGATTTTATTACAAAATAATATTTCTAGCTTTTCCTAAGGTTCCCCTCACCCCTCTTATAAAAGGGAACTCCAAATTCTCTATAATTCACACCATCAAAGCCACTTTTCTCGGCCAAAACCAGCCCAAATACTCTCTCAACTTTCCTCCCTTCATCCTAGATGCATTCCTTTAGTCAGAAAGCCACCCTATGTATCCCTTTTGATCAAATCAAAAGGAAGAACCCGAAGAAGAGGTAAATATTTCATCCCCTCTTTCAAGTTCCTTTCTTCTTCCACTTCCTCTTTCTTTTTTTACATTATAAAATAATAACTCCAGTGTCTTATATATACTTTGATGTTATTATAAATATGGAACAACCATATTCATTATTTTATCCATCATTTGAACGACATGTCACCATACGTGCGTATGTACGGCTTACCGTCTCCACATCGTGGTGTAATTGTTATTCAATACATTATTATTTGGATGGGTATGATAATAATGTGTAATTGATTTAAATAATAAATATTACATGATAATGATTCTATATATATGATATACCATCCAATTATATATTATTTTAATATCAAAATAATGATATTGTCGCCAGCGCATACGTAGGGATTACAGTCTCCACAAACACGATGAGATTCATTCTCCATCATATCCATTTAGAACTAATTTTCATTAGATAATTAAAAATAATGTTCAAAGACTTGATATAATTCTAGATATGAATATTATACATCCCATCCATAACAAATGTTACTCAAATAACAAAGAATATAAAGGAAAACTAATCTGTTAACACCTGAAATAATGATAATACTAAGATATTATTGACAAAGCAATGTTAAAATAACATATATGATAACATATTAATGTATATGGTTCTTGTATAATTTAATAAAATTTATTTCACCATTATAGAGGAGGTTAACCTACCCTCTTCCAAGGAAAAGTACAAGGTATGGTGTTTCAATCTCACTTTTAATTCCGTGAGATTTCTATTGTTCACCACTTATTTATTTCATGTGGTGTATTGTGTACTTCCATTTGATATATACTATCATGATTCACTTTATATTCATGATATTTATTGATTCGTTTGGTAGTTATTGAATATTTTTCATACGACTCTATTGATTACAATGAGGTAAGGGTTAATTCTACATTGCCTTCATTATCCGAGGTTGTTTATACGTAATTATCTACTGGGACCTCTTTATCATCCACATTCATGTTTCATAAAAATGTATTCTAAAACATTTTTTATATTTACTAGAATATGGGTTAAAGTTATTTATACCCTTGTTTAACATTTTATAAAATGGTTTGAAAGGAATCTTTCCGTCGTTTTCCAAACAAGGTACTTTTGGACCTTTTTGAAAAATTTAAGATAAGAATGTTTTTTAACATATACGCAGGTGCATCTATTTTCGACCGTTATAAAATCTCCGAGGATTCCCTTACAAGATTATAAGAATATTTTCAAATATAAATGTTTTATTTTATAATTACGTGACATATAAATGATTTCTCAATAGAAAGAGATATTTCTCTAAAAAGGTTTTGATTTCATCTATGTCAACATCCTTTGATGGATTTTATGTTTTTTTGAAGTTGATTTATTATGATACAAAGCTTCCATATTGTATTGACGGTTTTGTGATATGTTTGAATGTGGATGTTTTATTTCATACCATTCATGGTTTATGGATAATGTTTTGACATTATGTATGCCAGTTTTAATATGAATGTTTATGTTATGTTTAAACCTTTTCATATGGGGAATGCATTGGACTTACTATGTGACGGGTGGAGCCCGCTATAGCTCCTCAATGAATCGGTAGGTCTCATGAGACAAACTACTGTCTTGGCATAAGGCCTTGACACAATCTTATTTGTAGTATTGGCACAATGCCTTGACTATGTGGTTATGAAAGTCTGACATTATGCATTCCATCATTATGAATGTAGCTATTGATATTGCATGTGATTATTTGACTGGTAGAATATCAATGTGAGTAAGTATATGGAATTATTTTGATTTATATTTTCCATATTATGATGAATTTTTCTTAAAAAGGCTTTTGTTTTAGTTTCATACATTGCCTTAAATGTTTATGCTTATTTATGAAAGCTTCCACTATATTGTTATCCTTACTGATCATTTGAGCTCACCCCTTTCTATGTTTTATTTTTCCAAATATGCGAAGAAGTATATTATGAATGACCTGTAGGGATAGTCTATGAGATCTCAGTGTTGTCTATGGAAACAATGTTGTTGTAGTTTTCCATTTTATGATGTAATATAAACCTTATGAATGTATCTAGTACTTCTAAGGATACTAAACTAATATGTCTTTCGAGACTTGATCATTTGTGATCATGCCAATGTTATGTAATAATGCACTGACTCTTGGTAACTGGGGTCTGACAGATATAGTTGAATTCAGAGGATGTTAGTACAAAACATGGAATCTAGATTTAGATAAACTCTAATTAGAGAACATTACCCTAAGATAGACTTTGAGGGTTAGTATATAAGAACATCCTAGAATTTTGGTATTTTATAGATTTTGTGGGTTTTCCAAGCAATACATCCCTGTCTAGATATGAGAAGGTAGAGGCGGATCTGGCACAGATGTAACTAGGGGTAAAACCTGAAAACACCACTTTAAGCAAGACTCGAATGGGAACTGTTGCCCAACAGTGGGCCTTGCAGCACTCTTGGTTATGACACACCCGGGGGATATGCTTAGGATAATTATCATTTTCTTTAGAAACCATTATTATGGGTTTATGAGTATATAATTCCTTAAAGAGAACATTTTTTATGATTATGGATTATATCCATAAACCTTTCAGTTTATGTTAAGTGTTTTAAATGTTTGGAATTATCTATTTAGATTTGTAAAATAATCTAGTTTATTCCATTGTTTAGAAATGGGGCATAGTGGAAGGAATGGAAACCGTATCAATGAATGCACTCCATGTAGGGATTTTCCTCCTACTCAAGATAACTATAGTGGAGCTGGTGACACAACTAGTGCTGATTCTCTTATCACTATACTAGGAGAACTCACTTTGGTTATGAATAATAACCTTGCCTGTATGTAACATCCTGATCCACAGCATGGAGGATCAATGCTAGATCACGTCATGAGGAAACAACCACCAAAATTAAATGGGGGTACAAATCCACTAGTAGCTAAGAAATGGATAAATTACTTAGAGAAAATATTCCACGCATTGGGGAGTAGTAAAAGGGAAAATGTTTTCATGGCAGTTTACAGCCTCACTGGAGATGCTGATCAAGGGTAGTCATTGATACAAAAACACAAACAAAGATGATGAAGTATCAAATATGGAATGGAGGGAGTTTAACGATATTTTCAAAGAAAATTAATTTCCTCATGACCATCGAGCAGATATGGAAAGAAATTTTTTAAGTCTGAGGCAAAAGGAGGATGATAATGTCGCAAAGTATAAAGCTAACTTTTCTAGGTTTGCGAGACATGATGTAAATTATATACGTAACCCAAGAAGTAAGATTAATCATTTATTTGAGGGATCTGTTATTTGTAGTGATTCTTCAAAGAAAGGACTTGGTTGTGTCTTTATGAAGAATGATAGGGTTATTGCCTATGCATCACAACAGGTAAAAATTCATCAGAAAAACTATCCTACTCATGATATTGAGTTAGTAGCTGTAATATTTTCTTTGAATGTTTGGAGACACTATATCTTTGGTGAAAAATGTGAGATATATACTGATCACAAGAGTTTTAAGTATATTGTCTCAGAGAAAGAACTCAACATGAGAAAAATACGATGGCTTGAACGACTCAAGGATTATGAATGCAAGATACACTACCACATAAGGAAGGAAAATAAGGTGGAAGATGCATTGAGTAGAAAGGATCATGGAGTTTTGAACAAGATGAGTGTTGAAAAGGATCCTATATACATTGATCTAGTAAATATGGATATGGGAATCACCATGGAATGAGAAGCATCAATACTTTTTCAAATGGTTGCCAAACCATCTTTACTATAAAGGATAAAGAGTTCTACAAGCAGTGATAAAGAGTTTCAAAAAAAGATTAATGTTGTGAATGATGGGAGATTGAGTGATGTTGTGTATGAAGATGGAATTTTGAAATTTGGGAAGAGGCTTTGTGTTCCTGATATACCTAATCTAAAAAGATAATTGTTGGATGATGCTCATAGCTCCAATTTCTCTATACACCCTGGGAGCACCAAAATGTATAGATATTTTAAGGAACATTTTTGGTGGGACAACATGAAGAGGGAGATTTCTGATTTTGTGTCAAGATGTATGGGTTTTCAACAAGTGAAAGATGGAAGGAAAAAAACTAGAGGAGTCATGCATCCTCTTCCCATACCGAAGTGGAAATGGGATGATATTATGATGGACTTTGTTATGGGACTACCAAAGACTCCTAGAAAGAACAATGCAATATGGTTCATTGTTGATCTTCTTACCAAGTCAGCACATTTTCATGATATAAGAGATGATTTAACACTTGAATGATTGGAAAGACTATATATTAATGATGTTGTAAGACATCACGAAGTACCACTATCGATTGTTTCTAATCGTGATCCACGTTTTTCATCAAGATTTTGGAAAAATATTCAAAAAGCCCTGGATACTGAATTTTGTTTGAGCACTGCTTACCACCTCCAAACTGATGGAAAATTTGAACGGACTATTCAAACCTTATAAGACATGTTGAGATCATGCTCACTTGACTTTCAATGAATGTGGGATAAATATTTTCCCATGGTAGAATTTTCCTATAACAATAGCTTCCATTCAAGTGTTCAGATGGCACCACATGAAGTGTTATATGGAAAGAGATGTCGCACACCAACCTGTTGGGATGATGTTGGTGAAAGAAAACTCATAGGCCCAAAACTGGTGGAGGAAATTATGGAAAAGGTGATGGTAATCCATAACCATGTCAAAGCATCTCAAAGTAGGCAGAAGAGCTATACGGATAACCAAAAGAAGGATTTGGAAGTTTAGGTTGGAGATCATGTTTTCTTGAATTTATCTCCATGGAAGGGTGTTATACATTTTGGTAAGAAAGGAAAATTGAGTCCCAGGTACGTTGGACCTTTCGAAATTCTAGAACGAATTGGGGCTATAGCTTACCGGTTGGAAAAGCCTCCATGTCTCTCCAAAGTCGACGATGTGTTCCATGTAACACTGTTGAGAAAATACATGCCTGACACAACACATGTACTCACCTATGGAGAATTAGAACTAGAACATGATATGTCTTATTGTGAAGAGCCTATATAGGTTCTTGATACAAGAGAACAGGTACTGAGAAACCGTACAACTCGTCTGGTAAAAGTTCAATGGAGAAACCATAAGATGTAAGAGGCAACGTGGGAAGCCGATGAACTTATGATGAAGAACTATCCTTGTATTTTTACTCAGTAATACTCTATAAATTTCAAGGAAGAAATTATTTGAAGGAGAGTATAATGTAACACCCCAAGCTTCCACATTACGCTTCTCTTTGAATAATACAGTAGCGTGTGTTGTACGCAATTTCGAGTTCTAACACACCACAACCAATCAAACTAGCCGTTATGAATAGTAATACCCACTTTTTAAAATTTTATAAATTTTATCATTCAAAATGGAATTCAATTTTGGATCCGGAATGTTGAAATTATCTTAGGGTGAATTTTTGGTATATTTCTGAAAACATTCAATTTTTGATGAATAGTAAAAAAATAGTGAGTTATAGTTTAAAACCGAATTTTTTATTTAAATAATTTTTTATTTTATTTAAATTTATTTTAGGTCAAAATAGATAAAAAATACCAATATAATTTCAATTTAATTCATTGGAGTCAGTTTATAATAATTTTAGATATATAAAAATTTTATTGAACTTTTCACGGTCTTTTACCCACCTCCAAGGAGAATTTTCAAATTCACATAAAACATAATTTTATAGCTTCTGTGAGTGGAATTTCAAAAATCAGAGAGACATGGTTGATATCATCAAGAAAAATTTTGTTCAATAAGATGAAACTAATTTTTGGTGAATAGTATGTTTTTACTTTTATTTACCATGGTTAAAAGTAAATAGAGTATTTAAGGGTAAAATGATATTATTATTAACCTAAAAAATGTCCTAATTATTTTGTATAATTATAAATAAACCAAAAAAAACTTTAGAATAAAATATGTACCACTTTGGTCCCCTTGGATTAGATTAGGACACTTATTATTATTTTATTTAAAGAAGAGTTAAAAGAGTTAAAATCAATGTTTAATAACTAAACCATTTTTAATATAGGGTTATAAATAAGATAAATTCTAATATAAATATTAATTAGAATGATTCAAATATTTCCTACAAAATTGTATTTTATTTATATTTTTATACATTAAATAATTTATTTTATTTATGATACAATGATGAGGCAGTGATTATCTAATTAATGAAATATTAAAATAATTGATATTATAAATATCCGAATAAATGTAATTTGAGAATTTTAATGAATTAAACTAATGATATAGGTTAATATGACATATTAGGGTTGGTTAGATGGATTTTTTTCGAAGTAATAATGCTGTTATGAAATTATAAAAAACAAAATACGAAATAGTGTTAAAATTGACATAAAAGAGTGTTTAAAACAGATATTATATTATTAATTGATATTCTATTCCTAAAAATATTAGGTTTATCCGAGGGTCTTATTTAATGATATGTGTATCATTAATGAGCCAATTTGTGTTCTCTTGGAAGTATATAGTAATACTATTAACCATATAATATAAAAATACAAAGAGACATGGTAAATGTCAAACTATTTAACTAAGAGTTAAATCTAAAATATAAAGTTAATATAGTGACCCAAACCAATATAAAACCTATTTGTTGAGTGGTGTTAGACCCATAACCACCTTATAATTAAAATAATCCATTTTGGAGCCATTATAAACTGAAAATGATTTTATTATAAAATAATATTTCTATCTTTTCCTATGCTGCCCCTCACCCCTATTATAAAACTGCACTACCCCTTCTCTAGAATTCACACCTTCAAAGCCATTTGGCTCGACCAAAACCTACCCAAATACTCTATAAAATGTCCTTAATTTATCTTAGAGGCCTTACATTTTTCAGAAAGACAACCTAAGGAGCCCTTTTGATCAGATCAAAAGAAAGAACCCAAAGAAGATGTAAAACTTTCATCACCTCTTCCAAGTTCCTTTCTCCTTCCACTTCCTCTTTTTTGTTGTTTCCATTATAAAATAATAACTCCAGTATCTTCAATATATTTTTATGTTATTATAAATATTGTACAACCATATTCATTATTCTATCCATCCTTTTATTGACATGTCACCATATGTGCGTACGTACGGCTTACCGTCTCAATGTCGTGGTGTAATTGTTATTCAATATATTATTATTTGGATGGGTATAATAATGATGTGTAATTGATGTAAATAATAAATATAACATGATAATTATTCTTTATATATGATATATCATCAAATTATATATTTTTTTAATATCAATAGAATGATATTGTCACTCGTGCGTAAGTACGGATTATTGTCTCCACAAACACGATGAGATTCTTTCCCCATCGTATCCATTCAAGACTAATTTTCATTATACGATTAAAAATAATGGTTAAAGACTTGATATAATTCTGGATATGAATAAGATACATCCCATCCAATAAAAATATGACTCAAATAACAAAGAATATAAAGGAAAAAAAATCTGTTAACACCAGAAACAACGATAATACTAAGATATTATTAAAAAAGCAATGTTAAAAGATCATATATGATATCATATTAATATATATGATTCTTTTATAATTTAATAAAAATTATTTCACCATTATACAGGAGGTTAAACCACCCTATACCAAGGAAATTTACAAGTTAATGGGATTCTTATCTCACTTTTAATTCCATGAGATTTCCATTGTTCACCACTTATTTATTGCTTGTGGTGTATTGTGTACTGAAATTTGATATATACTATCATGACTATATTTATATTCATGATATTATATGATTCATTTGGTGGTTATTGACTATTTTTCATATGAATTGATTTATTACAATGAGGTAAGGGTTAATTCTACAATCACTTCATTATTTGAGGTTATTTATACGTAATTATCTAATGGGACCTCTTTATCATCCACATCCATGTTTCTTAAAAATGTATTCCAAAATGTATTTAATATTTACTAGAATATGGTTTAAATTTATTTATACCCTTGTTTTACTTTTTATAAAATGGTTTTAAAGGAATCTTTCCTTCATTTTCCAAACAATGTACTTTTTGACCTTTTTGAAAAATTTTAGATAAGAATGTTTTTTTAACTTATACGACGGGTGCAGCCTTTTTCCACCGTTATAACATCGTCGAAGCTTCCCTTACAAGATAATAATAACATTTTCAATTATAAATGTTTTCTTTTATGATTATATGACTTTTAAATTATTTCAAAATAGAAAGCGATATTTTCTAAAAAGGTTTTGATTTCATCTATGTCAATATCCTTTGATGGATTTTAATTTTATTTGAAGTTGATTTATTATGATAAAAAACTTCCATATTGTATTGAAGGTTTTGTGATATTTTTGACTATGGATTTTTTATTTCATACCATTCATGGTTTATGGATAAAGTGTTGACATTTCATATGCCAGTTTTAATACAAATTTTTATGTTATGTTTAAACCTTTTCATATGAGGAATGCATTGGACTTAGTATGTGATGGGTGCGGCCCGATATAGCTCCTCGATGCTTCGATAGGTCTCATGAGACAGACTAGTGTCTTGGAAAAAGGTCTTGACAAAATCTTACTGGTAGTCTTGGCACAAGGCCTTGACTATGTGGTTATGAATGTCTATCATTATGCATTCCATCATTATGAATGTGGCTATTGATGTTGCATGTGATTATTAGACTAGTATAATATCCATGTGATTAGGTAAATGGTATTTGTTTGATTTATATTTTCCATATTATGATGAATTTTATGTTGAAATGGCTATTATGTTATTTTTATACATTACTTTAAATATTTATGCTTGTTTATGAATGATTCCTCTATATTGTTATCGTTACAGAGCATCTAAGCTCACCCCTTTCTATGTTTTATTTTTCCAAAGATATGAAGAAGTATATGATGAATGAACTACATGGAAAGTCTATGGGATCTTAGTTTTGTATATGGAAATAATGTTGTTTTAGTTTTCCATTTTATGATGCAATTTAAACCTTATGAATGTATCTAGTACTTCGAAGGATACTAAACTAATCATTATTTCAATAAATGATCTTTTGTGATAATGCTAATGTTATGTAATAATGCACCGACTCTGGGTAACTGGGTTTGTGGCATTACATAGACAACACATGGTTAGTTGATGGTTAGGAAAACTATATGGAAAACCACGTGACTTTCCTTAGTGATTATTTTTGGGTTACATTCCCATTTTCCATCTCAATTTATGATTTTTTTCACAAATCGTGTCGCCAACTAGAATTGGACGGTTCATATGATCTTAGGTTAAAGATCTATGCACATCCTATATTGATCCTTGTTCTTCTTTGGGTCATTTAGAAAAGATTTTATGTTTTTATCCATATTTTTATCTCTTTTTACCTTACATATCAATTTTATCTAGGTTTTTGATTCCCTAATATAATCTTGATCTATTTTGCTCAATTTGTTTTGCTCTATATGGATCTAATGTTGGTGTTTTTGATGTCTATGGTTAGTAGGAATATTTCCATTTCTTGTGGGTGTGTTTGAAATTGAAAGAGATGTGTTTAAAATAATATTTGTTTGGTTTATACTTCTTCCAAGTAGTTTTTTCTATGAAATTTTTTCCTTATATAATTAAAAGTGTTATTGTTCTTCCTAAAATCACTTATATTCTATGTATGAATATATGTTTTATATATTTTTTTGTTTCAAACCACTTCATTTTGTTTGGATCTTGGAATAAATGGTTTAACCTGTGAATTTCATGTTTTCGTGTTTTAAATGAAATATTGAATGTGATAATCTCTTGTGAAATGACATAATGGCTTGGTGTAATGGTTTTGATGATGTGATTTGTTATTTGACTCGATTTTGAATTTCATGATGTGAAAAAATAGATTTTAAAGATAATTTTGATGTAAATTGAGGTTTTACCATCAAATATATTAATAAATGGGTTAAATAATTGAATTTAAAATTGTTATCTGATATGTGTATTTAATCTATCCCATATTAAAATTCTTTTATGGTGCCTTTGAAAATAATTTGATGTATATTTTGGTATTTCTCCTTCATTGTTTTTTCAATGAATAAGGACAAAAATTTAAGGGTTAACATAAATGTTTTTAGATTTGTGGGTTATTTCAATCATTCTATAAGAAATTTATTTTAAAAAACAATATGAAATTTAATGGGATTTGGATTGCATCTAGTTTTTTTATTTAAATTCTTAGTTTTTATCATATTTTTAATGGTATTTTAAAAAAGAACAACATTAATGCCCCTTGATTTTTTTACCCATTATGTGGTATATCTTGATATATATTAGATTTTGGTTTCTCCCCTTATGGGGGCGTTCTTGTTTATTCCATGGGTGCATCTTATATAGGGTCAAATTCAATGTTAGGTGTTAGGGTGAGGATTGGATATAGTTATTATTTGTGTGTATGAATTTTCTTGAATACTCTATGAATGATACCCTTCTTGGTAATTAGAATCTAGGTAAAATTTGTGAGATATAATTTGTTATGATTTAATATTCACATGCTACTAGAGGGAATCTGGATGGGTTAGGAATAAGGTCTATAATTGGGTTTTATCATAATGAGAATTGTGTGGGTTAGTTGGGAGGATTGTCGTTCTAGATCAATCCAATGTTGATAGTTGGTTTATGGGTTGCTATACTCTTATACTCTTAGATGATTCACACTTTAGGGGTGACATTGTAGAGCCCATAAAAAACTAAATTTCTTAGATTGGTTTTGGATTTAGGGTATTTATATCAACAAATTATTTGTACTGTTTCACATGTTGTCATTATTATGGGACCTTTTTCATGTTTTTGTTGATATATTCATTATGATGATCTGGTTCTTATTTTCTTATGAGGGGCATTATTTTATGTGTGTTGGGTCATTTCTCATAGAAAATGATATTTCAAAGATGTTTGAAAAAACAATATTGAATCTAAATAGACATGTGAGGGTGTCTTGAAGTGGATATAAAAATTGGTATTTTGTATGAATATTTCATTGGATTGTTAAATATTTGGTGAATGGTTTCTATTATCATTTAAATATAATTTTGGGATGTTTTTAGAGACATGTAAAGTTGTGTTTAGATTTTAAAGGTCATAGGATGATAGATATTTTTCGAAGATTGTGTTTTTAGTTTCATAAAACGTGTTGAATTCATTTAAAAGTGATTATTTTCCTATTTGTTTATTGAAATTGGAAAATATAAATCCAATTTTTCTTGTTTATTTTAGGGATGAAATTTATGATTTTCATTTTTGAAACAAATTCCATAAATTTAGTGAGTTCAAATGACCAAATGCGATTTCTATATCATGACTATATATATAATTGGATTAATGATTCAAGTTGTATTCCATTCTCATCCTATAGGACGATGTGGGGTGAGTTGGATGGTCGTGGAAACATGATGTTTCATAGTGGTATATTGGGCCAAGCTCGAGTTGGTTTGTAGTTGTCTTCATTTTTCCCAAAGTTGTATCTGTCTTCCCCAGTTTTTATTATCTCAATTTTCTGTTTATGTATTTGAAAATGGTTTGGATCATTTTATTAGTTATGTTCCAATATATTTTATATTTTATTCGGTTAAAATAATTCCCAAAGGGAATCCATTGATCCACAAGCTCTTATTTCCCACTTTTGTGGATTGACAACACCCATCTGTACTTATTCTATACAAGGTTGGGTTTCAGGTCAGATAAAAACCCAATTCATTTCATTATAGTTTCTTTTTTATGATACCCCATAACAATCATATATCAATGCCCTTTTATTTTGATTCCATTCCATTGGGTACCAATAAGGTATCCTGGCGACAATTCAAGGGTTTAATAAAATTAATAATAATGTTTCCATGAAGTTTGTTTGGATATGTTCAAGGTTTTCCAATATAATATTAATGACATGTATATATATTGTCTCCCAAGAGTGAAAAAATATGTAGTTATTTATGATGATATCTCAAATATATTTTTTTAAATTTAATAACATTACCATCAACTCTAGGTTGTTTTAGTTGGGGAATTAATTTTTTTTATTTTATCATCAATTGGAATATGTGAAAAATGAAATATGCATATGAGGGAAAAATAATACATAATAAATTCAAGGTAATTTTGTGAATCCTATTTATAAAAAAAGTCTTATCTAAAACAATGGCTCACCTAATGTATTTTTTATCACATATATTGAAAATTTTATATCCAAGACCTAATAAACTGATAATTACTTGACATAAAGAAAATGTTTCATTACAACACATTACCATGACCTTTTAAGATTCTATTTTTATAAAATAACTAAAAAATATAAACTAAGAAAAAATATGTATTGTTTAACTAATGACAATTTTTCCATACTTAAATGAGAGAAACCTCTTAATTAGTATAAATATTTAATCATCTCCCATAATTTAATCTAAAAATACAATTCTTGAAACAACTTATATATTTCCATTCCTATTCACCTAGTGAAATGGGAGATATAAAAAAATGGGTGGTCTTAGATTCTTATTAATGGTATAGATAAGAAATAGCAATCAATGATCATAAGTTATCGTGATATGATAATATGCATATAGTCATGATACATAATAAAATCGTACCCATTACATATTACTTAATAAATCATCGAGTTAAACAATTAATAAGATAAGAAATCAATAAATAAATAAATATATTTATTTATTTATCAACAAAGGGACATCATAACATAACATAATTATGAAAATAAACATAAAACTATGAAAAAACATTCAAACATTCTATATAAGTTATTATAGTGAAAATTAAATTCATGATCCATAAAATTAGAGACCATGATTATGATTAAATAAAAATTTATGTATGAATGCCTTATTTCATTAGATATATAATTTTAACCAATTTATTGGTGGTAAATATTGTACCCCACACACCCTCATTAGTATTTATGAGTTCCACATGAAATTACTTCACTTATCACATCACAAATAATCCACATAAATTAAATTTAATTCATAAAATCATCTAAATGATAATATTTAACTTTTATAGTATAATGAAATCGTGTAAAGAAAATGGGTTTCATTAAACACATCTAAAAGAACCCATTGGAAGAAAATTGGTTTCATTCAAGAAATAATTAATAACCAATTGAAACATTATTGGTTTTCATTAAAATTGAGTTACTCTCTAGATAAATTTCATTCAATCATGATATTATGTCATATGGTTTTTACACCATATAGATAAAAGATATATGAATAATATAATAATTATCCCAAATAATTTGAGGTATCAAATATTGGTGAACACTAGTCAAAAAAAGTAATCAATAATATGGTATTAACATATGAATGGAATAAGAAGAAAAATTACGGTAATATAAAAAAAATATTAGTAATGGAAAAAGGATGTGATGTATAATTTATCTAAATGAGAAGCTCATTAGAGAATCCATCTAGAGAAATATGGTGGATTTTTATCGAATATCATATCCCCAATGTAATAATGGAAACTCATTTTGATGTTGGCATAGATGATATAAATCCTTGAAAAGAATGTTTCAAAAGGTATCACCCATGAAGAGATAATTAATTCCATTATTTGATTCACTGAGTTAAAAATAAAAAATTATATTCATATATATTTCTTAGTGAATAAATAACTTGAAATAAATCCTATGAGTCTAAATCCATTTAAAGTAGAAAACGAGATGGCATCGAAAAAATAGAATAGATATTACAAAACATTTCTAACATTAGTATAAAATATATTTATACATGTAAAATTCAAAAGAAACTTTAGAAAATGTGAATTAAAATATTTAGAAAAATATTAATTCTAAAAAATAATCTCCCATAATAATGGATTTACTATGACATAATTTATTCTATAGAAAATGTGTTGTAAAAGATAAAATATTATATAATGAATTGAAAGGATCATTTTTAATACTTTTAAGGTACCTTTTTTGAATACACAAAATTTAAAATCATAATAGAATTTTCTTTGTATTAAAACATAATATTCCTAAAAAATATATAAAATACTATATAATTAAATGTTAGTTTGAGAGAACCAGAACATGTATGAATAATTTTCATGATAAAACATTATAACTCAAGTAATGAAGGTATGAGTTTTTAATTCCCTTATAAGAAGCTTACTCTATGATGAAGAAAATATTTGAAAATGGATTTATGTGGTAACATTTTAAATAGTGGGGGATGAAAGATAATAAAATAATATGGTACAATTTTCCCCACTTATATGAAATATGTTCATGATAACAAATATTACTCAATAAATGATAATTGAGTTACTATAACATCTTACAACAGGGGTAACACTTGAGAAAAAATATGTTTGAAGAAAAAAATGATTAGGATTTATATAAAAGTAATGGGATATTAAATCAATAGAATATCTTTTAAATGAAATGTAGATTATACCATGTAACATGTCCCCAATAACTAGAATTGAGACAAAGAAAACACTTGTCTCTTGCGTAACACATTAATCAAAAACCCTTGAATGATATATTATCATAATTGAACATAAAATACTATTTTTAAATGATAATTCATGATTTTAAATGTACAAAATGATTTATATACAAGAAATAAACGGATTTAGGTTTGTAATACCAAACATGTCTCAATTAAAGGAACTTGAGATGAAAACCCATACCTCATTCATTATTCATTCAGAAATAACAACAAAACTACATAATAATTAAATTTATTAAATTAATTACAAACCATGAAACTTATTTATAAATATAAACATTTATAATATTTATTTACACTCATTATAAACATATGAATATTATCCATTAATTACCAATTTTCAACACTGGGTGTAAGTAATATTTATTCGATTGAAAAAGTTTCATAAAAATGGTTTTGGTTGTTTGAACCTCTTTGTTTTAATGATTACAATTCATGATTCCCATGATTATAATGAATTTAATGATTAATGGTAGTATATTAATTTATAAAGAAAATTTGCCTTTGTATTGAAAATATAAGTCGTCAGTTCAAATTATTTTATCTTTTGAATTTTTCCACCACCATCTCATCCAACATTCTACAACATACCACCATGATTACCTACCACCAGAAATGATCCACCCTCATCCATATAATACCATAAAACTTTTTAACCCTATAGTGGTTTACAACTTCTATAGTCGTACCACCAATGATAATGTTCCACTACCATGGTTTTTTCTACCATCATGAATGGCTCTATAAGACTCTTCATACATCATGATTAGATATATCCAGAATGTGACACTTCAATGATTTTCTAAGACTATGATTATATATGACTGTGATGTCCTACTTCCAGGATTAAATACCACCTGGAGTAGCTATCTCCAGGATGTAATACCCCCAGTCATGAGATTCCACAATGAATATCAACACCATCTTTCCCAACAATATTGTTATTTTGTGTTTGAATTGAATTCTTAAACACATATCTTATGGGATTTAGTGCATAGGTATTATTTATTGACCATTCAATACCCTTTTCATGAAAACATTGAAGAAAAACTTAGAGTAATTATGTGGATCCATAAAATCACAATGATTATTTAACATACCAGGTAAATAAAGAATATTACTTTTTCATATTTATTAATATTTTTCAATAAAATTTTAATATTAATTTAAAGGGGACGCTATGTTTGATGGGGTACCCAATACACAATAACGAGCTTCTTTGAAATCTTACGATGCACACTAATAATATAATAATATTATTGTAAATGGTACTAAACTCCAAGCTGATATAATGGTAGGAATGAACATAACTAACTAAAATGTGATTATATATGCTTGTCAAATATTTTTACATTTATTCAATAAATTTTAGATGCTTAAAATGTGAATGAATCCAATTTTAAGCGTAAATATTCTAATATTCTTTAAAAGGTCGATTAACCGCCTTTTGACGGTGAACCATTTTTAAATAAATTTTTTGAAAATTTTATATGTTATATTTGAACAAATAAAATTCTTCTTTAGAATCAGGATATCAAAATTTACTTTCCATAAATTTTTGGTATTTTTCCGATAAAGTTCATTTTTTAATTAATAGTGTAAAATGATGTATTTTAATTCAAAACCTCCTTTTAGTCTAATTTATTTATATGGTTTGATTATATTATGAATAGGTTTTAAAGTGTAATCAAAATATATTTTTACCATTTAATCCAATTTTGGTCATTTGAATTATTTTCACATTGAAATTGGACTTAAACAAGTGTCAATCTTTTGATAGATATTGGTTCATAAAAACACGCTATTTGTTTTGACAACGGGAATTAATTATTAAATTAATTAATGAAAATTATATGTTTTGAATTTTGTAAAATAGACATCATATTTTAATTTGGAATATAAAATATAGCTTAGGTATAATTTTTGG
The DNA here is from genome assembly GCA_963277665.1 of Viscum album. Classification (NCBI taxonomy): domain Eukaryota; kingdom Viridiplantae; phylum Streptophyta; class Magnoliopsida; order Santalales; family Viscaceae; genus Viscum; species Viscum album. The sequence continues at coordinate 792,406,156 of OY728127.1, forward strand.
TATTTTTCTGAAAAACTTCAATTTTTGATGAATAGTGAAACCACTAAGTTATAGTTAAAAAAACTGATTTTCCATTTAAATGAAATTTTACCACCTCTGTGATTTGAATTTCAAAAATCTGACATAAATGGTTGTCATTATAATATAAAATGTGGTTCAATGGTATTAAAATAATTTTTTGGTGAATAGTAACTTTTAAGTTATATTAATCGCGATTAAAGGTAATTAGTGTAATTTAAGGTAAATATAATGATATAATAATATAAAATTACCTTTAAACTTGTCCTAAACTTATTGGATAAGTCATGGACGACCATGAAAATCAATGGGTCAACTTGGGGATCCCATGGAGCCACTTGGGTAAGAAAATGACATTAATAACTTTTTATTTAAAGTTAAATTAAAAATGTCACAAACATGTGTTGTTTTACTAAAAAAAAATTTACATGAGGCTATAAAAGTCATATTTTTGACTATAAATATTCATTATAAAGATAAAAATATTTAATAGATCATTATATTTTTTTTATAATTTTTAGACATTAAAATAAATAAATATATTTATTACACCATGATGATGCAGTGATGACTTCATTAATGAACGATTTAAATAAAATGAGAAGATAAGGTAAACTCTAAGACATAAACTTGTCGAAAACCTATTGTATTGGTGGATTTATAACCCTTATCACCTTATCCTAGAAATATATAATTTTGGGACCTTTAATATCTGAAAATAATTTTATAATAAAGTAACTTTTCAAGACTTTCCAAGAGTGCCCCTCCTCCCTCTTATAAAAGGCCCCCACCTCTACACCCTTACCCACAACTCTCAATCCTTTTTCTCAAAAAAACTACTCATTTTATCTCTCCACATCCCTTTATGCATCCTAGAAGCCTTACCTTAGGCATAAATCTCTTCAAGAAACCCTTTTGGTTCAAACCAAAGGGAGTTACCCGATTTAAAGGTAATGTCCTCTCATATGTTCTTTTGTTTTATTTTGCTTCTACAACCCCCTAAACACTTCTTATTCCTTTATTTTGTAACAACACCAGTATAGTAAATGTACTAGGATGTTTTTATGAAAATTATTCGAGCTACACTTACAGACACCTCCGTATAATGAAAAAAAAGAACATACAGTTTCTGTGAATGCTGAATTACTGCCTCGCGAAACGATGATTGTTATATCTTCTCCTAACACCTCTCATGGTGGCTATTATGATGGAACTATATTTTATTATGATATATATTATATTTATTTACTCTCTATGCTTCTGTAGTTTACATTTAAAACATACCTTTAGGCTTTTTATGTTGTGCAAATGCGATAATTTCATTTCAGGAAGTGTGGACTACCGCCCCCTCAAGTGATATGACTCGTTCATGCAATACATGGAATGTATAAAGAATGAAATTAATGAACTTAGTTGGCCTATATAAAATATATTTTATACTGTAATTATAATATATATATATATCTCATTTAGTTTTAATTCCATTAAATACAAAATAGAAATGAAAGTAGCGTTCATGTGTACGTACGACTTACCGTCTCCATGAACGGTGCATTTCATTTATTACCTCTAAATGTTATGTAATATTATAAATGTATTTATATACTAGATATATATGATATAAATTATATCTACATCATGAATATAATTCTGTATTTAATGGATATTTTACCACATGAAAAATTTGTAATTATAAGAAGTTTATTTTTGACTCAAGTACCAATGATCGACAAAACAACAGTTATTAACTTAAGTAATTTCATAATTTTCATAAAATGGTAATAAATGATATAAAAGGAATAATTCACCTAAATAAAGTATCTTGAACAAGTATAAATTAACTCTAGTTTATTGTTCAAGATATTAAAGAACGATCGAGTCTAGTCGGACCCGAGGTAAGGGATCCTACCTCTCTCTTTCTTTTAAGTACTCTCTTTTATGTCATTTCTGTAAGCTGATCATTATTATGTTTGGGGATGTTATTTTATATTCATATTACTTTTTATTTTATTTTCATATTATGAGAGACCCCATTTTATCTCGTCATTCCATTTTTTGAAGTTTTAAGTGGCGTCATTAGGCTGACGAGTTTTTGTAAGGGATTTTTCATCTCACTTTTATTATCGTGAGATTTATGCAACATTTGCCACTATTTCCTTTTTTTTGGTGTGTGTATTGCCCATGATTGTATTATTTGTGTAATATAATTTATGTTATGGGTATTTACATCTTCATTGTATGACCCTTCATTCATGTGGTGTACATTTAGAAAGTTACCCAAATCGGTAAGGGATTCTTTCACCCTCCTCTTTTTTAAAAGACTTATTTTTGTTTTGACATTTAATTTACATCTTGTTATGTTGGGATATGTTTTTCTATGTACTTATTGCTATAAATATTATTTCCAATTGATGAGATACCCTTTTCTCTGCTCATCATCTCAATCCATGAATTTTAAGGTGATGTTGTTAGGCTGTCGAATTTCTATAAGGGAACTTCTTAACCCAATTTCAATTGTTTGGGTCAAACATATACTTATTGATTATATTGTACTACGAATATGTGTGGATGGCCTCTGATTGATTTACAATTAATATCCTCTTATGTTAGGTGTATTTATATTTTCCACACATAATCATGTAATTGATTTATCCTTAATCTTTGGATATTGTCATTGTACGGGACTTCGTCTCAATCTCCTTTAATTGAGGCATATTTTGTTCTAATACAAGACTTTATTTTGTATGCTGTATAAAACACCTTTGACCTTTCATTTAATTAAAAGGGAATATTTTTCTACGAAGTGTTTTACTAAATGACAAAAAGGATTTTTTTTCTTTTAACGTATGCGGTGACAATGACCTTTTCCACCGCCGTAGGTATTATTTGGTCTTTTGATTCCTCAACTAGCCGTAATGTTTATAAAATGAAATAAATACCATATACTATTTTTTGTTTTTTGTTATTGAATTTTTTTATAATGGATTTGTTATGTCATTATATTTAAGTGATATATTGTGACCGAAATGTGGAAATGTTTTCTTTCCATTATATTTGTTTTATGCCTTCTGATTTTATAATGGTACTTGGACATTCGACAGGTGGTTACGTGATAAACCATATGACGGGTGGTTCCGTGAATACTAGGACGGGTGGTTACGTTATAACCTCCGATTAATTGGGTATGGAATTCAGCCGTATGGATATTCCATTTAGTGATAGGTGTGGAATTCGACCATATGGTTATTCCATTTATGTATGTTTATGTCCCAACTTACCATTATATGTTATGTGTTCTTTATATGGGTTTTATGGTAATCGTTTGGTTAAAAAATGGTATGTAATGATATTTTATTCAGTGAAGAGTATTTACTACTTCATAAAGGTGAAAATTATTAATTTGATAAAGTATTCATGGTTTACTTGTTGTTTTGAAAAACTAACAATTTTCATTCTTTGTGTATCCCAATATTGAGCTTTTTATGCTCATCCTATGTTTTTTTGAAATTGTTTTCATAGGAAATAATGTGTAATAGGGTCAAGGATGGGATCAAGGACAATTCATGTTGTATTAAACATGGAATTAGACATGAATCTTTTTTTCAAGAGTTTATGTTTTGAAAAAAAAGAGGAAACTATGTAGAAGTGTCTAATTTTTAATCTTTTGAGATGTAATAGTTATGTCATAATTCTCTAAAACTCTAAACCTGAAAAGATCCTCAATGTGAATTATTCAATTTAATTCAATATTAAGTAATGTTTTAAGGCTGAGTCCTTATAGTTGGTATCAAAGGTCGGTTTTGATAAGTTTAGAGGTTAGAGTGTTGTTTAAATATAAGTGAAAAGTTGTGTATAACCATAATGGGTAGTATATTAGATGGAGTAATTGTTTTTTTTGAAAGTTATAATGAGTTTGAGATAACTTGGATAACTATATCTTAGTGTTTATCTACCTCATTTTTATATGATGATTAAACTGATATACTCAAACTGACCTTTTTGGTTTTTGTAAATGGCTAGCTCTAGCAGGAACAAAAGTAACAGTTGATGTGAAGGAAACTGTGACATTTTTCTGAACGAGCAACTGAATGATATGGGAGCTATAATGAGAACTCTTGTGTTTATCCTCAACCAAATATCTAGAGTCATGATTGACCACCTAAACCGTGGTGATTTTTATAAGGCATCATTTATGCCAGAAACAAATCCCTATAGAAGTTAAGCTAATAATCATAAAGGTAAGTGTGTTCAAAAACCTATGTGTCAATTATGTGGAAAGAAACACCTAGGAAAATGTTTCAAAGGGACAGAAATATGCTATAGATGTGGAAATGAAGGTTATAAATCAAGTACCTTCCATAGAAAAAGGAAGCATCCAATTGACTCTAGGAAAGGGAAAGAAGTTCTTTTTGAGGGATCAATTGAATTTTTTAAATGTGGTGTGAATGGTCATTATGAAAACACATGTCTTACAAAGAGGTTTCGGGAATTGGATCAATAAGATCATACAAATAATCATTTACCAATACCTAATGCCATTCCGACTGAGGATGATGAAACTGACAATGACCAATGAAAGGTATGGATTATTTCGTAACATTTGTTTTCTTATTATTGTAATCTTTGGATATGATTCCTGATTTTGTTTGTAGGAAAACATTATTTCAGAATATGTTGGAAAGGAATGGTTAATGGATAATGAAGAATTTGGAATGAGTAAGAAGTCAACATATAAGGGATTCAAGAGTTATGATAGATTTTAGGATGGTGAAATTCTTAAAATTATTAAGTCTCTTTTGATGATGGGGTTACATTAGAAGACTTTTTATAGTATTTGAAACCCTATTCTTTGATATATGAAAATTTTATGCATGGAATAATTATCTATTCTTTTGTGGACATAGTTATAAGGAACCATTTGGGTTTATATGATCCTTGAATTTGAGGTAATTACTGGTTAATACATTTTGGGTTGAAAAATTATAGTTATTAAGTAAAATTTGTGGTAAAATATTTTGTGGTTATTTTTGAAGATTTTATCTCTTTTTGGGGGAATGTTTTAAGAATTATATAGTTTTGGAAAACAGAAAACACGCAGACCGTGTGACAACTCGTCGCGTCGGATGAAGCTGTGGGAATCGAACCCACAACCAAAGTCAAACTGGTATTTATCGCCTACCACTGGACTACGTAAAGTCCCTGGTTAGTTTGACTAATTATTTTTAGTTAGATGATTTTATGAATTAAGAGTAAGTTGATTTTGGGTTATCTATGGAAATGATTAACCTATCATGGAGGATATGTGATTAGGATAATTACTTTTCAATACGAGACCTTAAGAGAAGATGATGTTATTTGGAGATAAATGTTAAGATTTATCTTGGAAGACTATGTGATTAAATCCTTTAGAGATTTGGGTATTGTTTGGAAAATTTTGGAGATTAAGAATAGATTTTTTTTATCCGTTTTGAGGATTATCTAATCTTGTACTAACCTTTTTGGTTTTGGTTTTGGTTAAGGTTTAAAAACATTGGAAATATATAGTTCTCTTTTATGGATTAGGTGATTCGCAAGATGTTGATTATAGTACTCTTAATATGAACAATTCTTCTAAAATACTAGTCTTTTGGAGAAAATATATGTTTTTGTAATAAATATAGTAAAATTTGAAAGTCAAAATGAAAAGTAAGTATGTTTCCTTATGTTTTAGTTAAGCTCATAAATAAATTCCTCAATGGAAAGTAACTTAAAACAAAAAAATTTCCTGTTAATTTTTCCTACTGGGGAATCAAATACTGTTTAACCCATCACAAGTTTGTGATTTTCTAGTGGTTAACATTCTCCTAAACATGTTTCTATCACTCTCCATCAGAACATAACCCTTTGTTTTTTTCTTCCATATCCATGTTTTCATGGAATCGTAGTACCTGTTGTCTCGGGTGACCTCGGTACTTTTATTTCTTTCTTTTAAAGTGATAGTTTAATTTAATATTTTTCCAATGTGGGGATTTCAATGAAGTTTCCAAGTCCAATTTTAAAATTATGAGGATGCAATTCCCAAAAAGGGGGAAGGATGTAACATCCTAGGTAAATAAAGAATATTACTTTTTCATATTTATTAGTATTTCTGAATAAAATATTAATATTACTTTAAAGGTGACACTATGTTCGATGGCGTACCTAATATTTAACAATAAGATTCTTTTAAATATTACGATGCACACTAATAATATAATAATATTATTGTTAATAGTAGTAAAATCCTAGCCGATATAATGGCAGGAATGATCATTACTAACTAAAAATTGATTATATATTCTTGTCAAATATTTTAACATTTATTCAATAAATGTTAGTTGCTTAAAATGATAATGAATCCAATTTTAAGTATAATTATTTTAATATTCTTTAAAAGGTCGATTAACCGCATTTTGATGGAGAACCCTATTTAAATCCACATTTTGACAATTTTATATGTTATATTTCACCAAATAAAATTATTTTTTAGAATCGGGACATCAAAATTTACTTTTTATAAATTTTTGGTATTTTTCCTAAAATGTTTATTTTTTAATGAATAGTGTATAATGCTGTATTTTAATTCAAAACCTCCTTTTAGTATAATTTATTTATATAGTCTGATTATTGTTTTAATTGGTTTTAAAGTGTAATCAAAATATATTTTTACCATTTAATCCAACTGTGGTCATTTGAATTAATTTCACTTTGAAATTGGACTTAAACAAGTGTCAATCTTTTGATAGATATTGTTTCTTAAAAACATGCTATTTGTTTTGACAAAGGGAAATAATTATTAAATTAATTAATGCAACTTATATGTTTGGAATTTTATAAAATAGACATCATACTTGAATTTGTAATATAAAATATATCTTAGGGTGAATTTTTGATATTTTTCTGAAAAACTTCAATTTGTGATTAATAGTGAAACCACTAAGTGGTAGTAAAAAAACTAATTTTTCATTCAAATTAGATTTTACCACATCTGTGATTTGAATTTCAAAATCCAACATACATGGTTGTAATTGGGATGTAAAATTTTGTTCAATGGGATTAAAATAATTTTTTGGTTAATAGTAACTTTTAGGTTTTATTAATCGTGATTAAAGTTAATTAGTGTAATTGAAGGTAAATATAATGATATAATAATATTAAATTACCTTTACACTCATCTTAAACTTATTTTAAAAGTCATGGCCGAAAACGACAATACATGGTTCAACTTGGGGACCCCATGGAGCCACTTGGGTAAGAAAATGACATTATTAACTTTTTATTTAAAGTTAAAATAAAAATGTCACAAACATGTGTTGTTTTACTAAAATGATTTTTACATGAGGATATACAAGTCATATTTTTGACTATAAATATTCATTATGAAGATAAAAATATTTCCTACATCATTATATTTTTCTTTAACTTTTTATACATTAAATAAATTTATTATTTATGACACCATGATGATGCAGTGATGACCTCATTAATGAACGATTTAAATAAAGTGAGAAGAGAAGGTAACATTTAAGACTAAAACATTTCAAAAACATATTGGATGGGAGGATTTAGAACCCTTATCACCTTATCCTAGAAATATATAATTTCAGGACCTTTAATATCCGAAAATAATTTTATAATAAAGTAACTTTTCAATACATTCCAAGAGTGCCCCTCCTCCCTCTTATAAAAGGCCCCCACCAGTACCCCCTTACCCACACCCATCATGCCTTTGCGTCGACCAAACTCTTCTAATTTTATCTCTCCACATACCTCTATTAATCCTAGTAGAATTACCTTAGGCAAAAAGCTCTTAAAGAAACCCTTTTGGTTCAAACCAATGGGAGTTACCCAATTTAAAGGTAATTTCCTCTCTTATGTTATTTTGTTTTATTTTGCTTCTACAACCCCCTAAAATATTATTATTCCTTTATTTTGAAACAAAACATGTATATTCAATATACTAGGATGTTTTTATGAGAATTATCTGAGCTAAACATACACACACCTCCGTCTAATGGTAAAAGAACATACTGTTTCCGTGGATGGCGAATTACTGCCTCACGAAATGATGATTGTTCTATCTTCTCCTACAACCTCTCATGGTGGCCATTATGATGGAACTATATTTATTTATGATACATATTATATTTATTTCCTCTCTATGATTCTTTATTTTACATTTTAAACATACCTTTATGCTTTGAATGTTGTGCCAATGTGATAATTTCATTTGAGGAAGTGTGGACTACCGCACCATCAAGTGATGTGACTCGTTCATGCAATACATGGAATGTATAAAGAATGAAATTAATGAACTTATGTGACCAATATAACATATATATTATACTGGAATTATAATATATATATATATATCATTTATTTTCTCATTCCATTAAATACGAAATAGAAATGATAGTAGCGTCCATGCATACGTACGACTTACCGTCTCCATGAACGGTGCATTTCATTTCTTACCTCTAAATGTTATGTAATATTATAAATGCATTTATATACTGGATATATATGATATACATGATATCTAAATCATGAATATAATTCTGTATTTATTTTATATTTTACCACATGAACATCTTGTAATTACAATAAGTTTATTTTTGACTCAAGTACCAATGATCGACAAAACGATCGTTAATAACTTAAATAATTTCATAATGTTCATAAAATGGTAATAAATGATATAAAAGGAATAATGAACTTAAAAAAAGGTTATTAAGTAAGTATATATTAACTCTAGTTTATTAATCATGAGATTAAATAACGATCAAGCCAAGTCGGACACGAGGTAAGGGATCCTACCTCTCTCTTTCTTTTAAGTACTCTCTTTTATGTCATTTTTGTAAGCTCCTATTTCTTATGTCTGGGGATGTTCTTTTATATTCCTCATACAGTTTATTTTATGTTCATATGATGAGAGACCCCATTTTATCTCGTCAATCCATTATTGGAAGTCCTAAGTGGCGTTGTTAGGCTACCGAGTATTCGTAACGTATTTTTAGTCTCACTTTTATTCCTGTGAGATTTATGCAACATTTTCCACTATTTAATTTTTTGTGGTGCATGTATTTCCCATTATTTTATTCTTTTTGTAATATAATTTATGTTATGGGTATTTACATATTCATTTTATGACCCTTCTTTCATGGGGTGTATGTTTCAAAAGTTACCCTAATCCGTAAGGGATTCTTTCACCCTCATCTTTTTTAAAAGGATTCTTTTTGTTATGTCTTTTAATTTACATCTTGTTATGTTGGTATATGTTCTTATACATACTTATTTCTATAAATATTAAGTCCAAGTGATTATATACCCTTTTCTCTCTAATCAACTCATTCAATGAATTTTATAGTGGCGCTCTTAGGCTATCAAATTTCTGTAAGGGGACTTCTTAACCCAATTTAAATTGTTTGGGTCAAACATCTACTTATTGATTAAGTTGAACTATGAATATGTGTGGATGGAATCCGATTGATTTACACTTAATATCCTCTTATGTTAGGTGTATTTATATTTTCCACACATAATCATGTAATTTAATTATCCTTAATCTATGGATACTGTCTTTGTACGGGAATTCATCTCAATCTCCATTCATTGAGGCATATTTTGTTCTAATAGAAGACTTTCTTTTGTACGCTATATAAAAAACCTTCGAATTTTCATTTCATTAAAAGGGAATATTTTTCTACTAAGAGTTTTACTAAACAAAAAAAAGGAATGTTTCTTTTAACGTACGCGGTGACACCGACCTTTTCTGCCGCTGTGAGTATTATTTGGTCTTTATCTCCCTCAACAAGCCATAATGTTTATAAAATGAAATAAATACCATATACTATTTTATGTTTTTTGGTATTGAAAATGGTTTCTATAAGGGATTTTTTTATGTCATTATATTTATGTTATATATTGTGATCGAAATGTAGAAATGTTTTCTTTCCATTATATTTGTTTTATGTATTATGATTTTATAATGGTACTTGGACATTTTATGGGTGGTTATGTCATTAACCATATGATGAGTGGTGATGTGAATACCAGGATGGGTGGTTACGTTATAACCTCCAATGCATTGGTTATGGAAGTCGGCCATATGGATATTCCATTTTGTAATATGTGTGGAAGTCAACTGTATGGTTATTCCATTTAAGTATGTTTAGGTCCCAAGTTACCATTATATGTTATGTGTTCTTTATATAGGTTTTATGGTAATCTTTTGGTTACAAAAGGGGAATTAATGATCTTTTATTCAGTGAAGAGTATTTACTACTTCATAGAGGTGAAAAGTATTACTTTGATAAAGTATTCATGGTTTACTTTTTGTTTTGAAAAACTAACAGTTTTCCTTATTTGTGTATCCCTTAGTGATCTTTTTTATGCTCATCCCATGAATTTTTTTGAAATGTTTTTCATAGGACATAATGTGGAATAGGTTCAAAGATTGGATCAAGGAAAATTCATGCTATCTTAAACATGGAACTAGACATGACTCTTTTTTTTCATGAGTTCATGTTTTGAAAAAAAGAGGAAACTATGTAGAAGTGTCTACTTTTAATCATTTGAGTTGTAATAGTTATGTCCAAATTCTCTAAAACTCTAAACCTGAAAAGATCCTCAATGTGAATTATTCAATTTAATTCAATATTAAGTAATGTTTTAAGGCTGGATCCTTATAGATTATCCTTAAAAGGGTATTCAAACCTATAATGAAATCTATTTTGAAGTATCTCCCTTGAGCACATATGATAATCACGAGAGAACAAACATGCTCCAGACATACTAAAATATGATTATGAAATAATATAATTTATCATGAATCAAAATAATTTATGTAGATAATTCCTTCATCAAATTGTAGTACAAAATAGGGAACTTCATGAAACTTTGTTTTACTAAAAATAGTAGATAAATATTTTGATCTCCTCAACAGGGCATGTCCAAGGACTCTTGGGCATCTAGATCACTAGAGTCTGAGAAACACTACTTTTTTCCCATATTCTTAATTTTTATCTCTATTTTTTTCTTTCACATTCATGTTGTTTGTAGTTTTCTAAATTTATTAACACACTCTCTCTCTTGTGATATAAATGTATAATACTCAAATTCCTATTCAATCCATTTTTTATGTTTACACAGGGTATTTGAGAATGAGATACTTTGATGATCTTTATTGTTTTCCATACCATGTATAACATTGGAGGAGGCTATGAGCCTGGATAGATGAGAATTTTTTTATATCTGATCTAGTTTATAGATCATATTATTATTATATAATCTTCTTCACAATGGCTGATTTCCAAGTGTAGGGTATTAGGTCTAATATTTAGACTTATCATCATGTTTATTCTACCATGTGTTTTAGTAATTTTATCTTGATTTCGAATAATTAATCTATTTTTTATTTTAAATATGTAAATAAATTGGTACTTTGATAGTTAAATTAAATTATTGTTAACATAAATAATTATTTGATTAAATCAATTCCAAATGTTAAAGTAATTTTTATATTTTTCTAACTATTTTAGAATCATGATTTTAGAAAAAAATTAAAAGAGAAAACATATATTAAAAAAATATTAATAGGGTGAATTTATTTTAGTCAGGGGATTTTTTAACAAATTTGTTTTGGGTACTCAATTCACACCACTCTCGAGTTACTCACTCCGAATGTCATTTGGAATTAATGGACTTTAAAATATCATTAAACTGTATTTTTTTTATTTTAATATTCTAAATTTTTATTTTGTTTTAAATTTAGTACATTATTTACAATACACTAGAAGGTTTAGATATAAATATCCCTCCTTTTTAATGTCAGTAATAATAAATAGTGGAAAATTTAGATTAAAAGTCACATTGAGTGCATGGTGTTTCAAATATGGACTAATATTCTAGAAAAATAAGAAATACCCAAAAATCATAGAAAACATGGGATGATACTAAAAAAGATTATTATAATAATGAAAATAATAAATCTATGAATTATTTATACTATTATATAGGTGATGAATATTTTACTATAATTTCTTCACGACCAAATTCTTTTAAAATTTGTTACATTTATTTGTTTCTAAATAGAAAAAATATAATGTTAATGAAATGTGATTAAATACCTATACTATTAAATACGATACTTTTAAAATGAAACATGATGATCATATTTCATACAAGTATATTGGGTTCATAGATTTCATGAATTTAGTGCACTCATTGGGGAAACATATCTCCGAAAAAGATCATGTGATGTGACCGATGAGGTGTCTACAAGATAGATGGAGAGAATCTTCAGTTTTAATTAGACAATCGTGTGATGTATGTAATTTACCTATCATGGAGTCAATTCAAAAATGGTGTTATACAGGGAAGAACTCAAATTAAGCAGAGAATTTGATGTTGATCCAAAAATAAAATCATTGGCCTTCAAATCTACTTCCACAAAACAAATGGTGAAAATTCATGTTGATAGTTCATGTGATGAAGAATCTTCTGCTGATAGTTATGAAGAGATTTCAAATCTGGAAGAAAGATTAAAAATGTTCTACAAGAAGAATAATTTCAGAAGAAAACCATGATATAATGGGGAATATGATAAAAGAGGAAACATCATAAAGGAATGGAGTAAATATTATTCTTCAAATGAAATCATTTTCTATGACTGAAATAGGAATGGTTATGTAAAATTTGAAATCCCAAAAATGAAATACAATAAAAAAAATTATTGTAAGGATAAGTGGTATAGGAAATATATGAAGTAAATGTGGAGTGCTTCTAAACATAGCTCGAGTCATTAAGAAACACCCCATAATGAAAATCATGATAGAGGTAAAATGTGTTTTCTAACAGACACATCTAATTTATCCAATTTCATTCTCGCATCTCCTATAAATATTTCAACTCATTTTGGAGATGAAAAAAATGATGATATAATGTATAATGAAGATATTTTTCAAAACTATAACATGATAGAAAATAATTTTAATGATTTTATGGATAAACATATGACTTTTGAGAAATAACATTCTTTGATAGCTACTTTTGAAACTAATCTCAGTATTGAAATGGAGAAAAATTCACAACGTTTGAAAGATTACGCTATATTAAAATTTTATAATGATAAATTAAAGATTTTTATATAATGATATAATAATTAAATAAATACCCACACAAAAATTCATGTAAATTAGACTACTTCCAAGTATACAACTTGTATAGGTTATCAAACTAGAGGGAGGAGAATAGTTAAAAATATTTTAATTCCTAGTTCTAGTTCTATAAAATGATTTAATAATGATTATTCAAGTAGAACTAATAAAATATTTATTTCTAGATATTCAAAGTCTACTTATAGGAAACTTTTTATGAAAAAACGTATTCCTATAGAAATGATAACCATTATTACTAGACCCACGAAGAGCTGGATAGAAAAATCATTTTTGGGGTTAATTTTTTTATTGGGAGAATACATGAAAATATCTAGTAAGAGTTTATTATACCTAGAGAGTTGTTTTTCCATACATATTCTTATATATTATTAATGTTTCAATAACCAAATCTTTTTGAATGGAGTTCATGTTACTGTTGGTTACAATGATAATGGGAATATTATTGGCCTTGGCCAAATCAATAATCTAATACTGTTATATATTCTAAATTATTATTTGAATATATTTTGATGTAAAATATTATTAGCACATACCAACATTGTGTTTATGGTTATCAGGTGAAATTAGAAAATTATTCTTGCAATGTTTTTTATTCTAATAATTTATTTGTTTTTCCACCTTGAGAAATTAAAATGTTTACTCTGTTAATTTAAAATATTTATTTTCTCAAAGTATTTATTTTCTAGGAAAATTTCAAAAAGAATGTTGGAATTGGAATAAGACACTAGTTTATTAAAATATTCAAACACATAGAAATAAAAATAGTAAAGGTTATTTAACGATATCCCATAAGAAGAATTCCAAAATGAAAATTCATGTAACCAATGTCAAACATGGAATCATCACAAGATATCTTTCAAATCAAGGAAATAATTTTAAACCTAATAACCTATTGAATTGGTTCACATGGAAATGTTTTTACATTATAGTGTTTCTATTCTTAAAGTAAATCACTATTTCCATGTTATTGTAGATTATTTTTCAAGTTATACAACTGTATTATTTATTTTCCATAAAAGTTAATCCTTTTATTATTTTACCATGTTCTCTAAATCTATACAATATCTTAGTCAAATTATGATTATGGTCTTAGGAAGTGATTATGGATTTGAGATTGATAATTAATATAATTAATCTTTTTACTAAAAAATGACTATAGTCATAAATTGTTTTCTCTGAAGATCCCACAAGAGAGTGGTATTTATGAAATTAGAAATATAATCCTTCAATAAATTTCATAGGAAATTATAAATGAGTATAAAATTAATTTTTTTTGGTAATATGTTTTAAATATATATTTTTACATAATAAATGGAGTTTTATTTAGATATATTATAAATAAAAATACTTATTACTTATATAATAGAAAAAATGAAATTCTTGATTACATTAATGTTTTTGGTTGAAATTTATTTATTCATAATTCTAAGGATAATCCTGAAAAATTTGTTTCCAAGAGTGGTGATGGTATTTTAATTGACAATTTAACATATATTAAATTATATTGGGTGGTTAATTAAAGAATCAAGATCTTTGAAGAATCAGTTCATGTCAAATTTCATGAATTATATCCTAATGAACCTATAAACCATTTGTAAATCCATGAGGATTATTCTTTTACCAGTAAATATTAATGCTAAACCTTATGAAAATTCATTTGAATAATTAATAAACTCATATAGTAATGAGGAACAACATGAACCTGAACTTATATATGGTTTTGAGTTTTCCATCCCTTCATTTCAAACAGATTTTTGGACTCATATATACCATGATCTATATTTTGTTGTAGTAGAACTATATAGAGGTACACAATATAGAGATTACCTTTTGAATTAGTTTATACATCAATAATTCTGGACATAGATTTCACTTATTAAAATAATTGACACAATTAACGATTATTTGTAGGTAATGGGAATGTAAGGGGAACTTAGTCATTCTAAAATTAATATATTTTTGGAACTTATAGTTAGGCCTAAAGACACTATGGATATTTTCCCTAAGTGGGTGTCTTGAAAAAAATGTGAGTTTTCTGTTACCATTGTATGAAATAAATAAATTTTGGTTACATGAGGATATAGTTTAGAAGATAACATTGACTATGAGGAAACATTTACACCAGTGGCTAGACATGAAGTAATTTTAATACATTATGACTAAGTAGAACATTTGGATTTCAATATATATCAAAAGTATTTTAAAAGTTAATTATTACATGGTTATATAGTTGAGGATGTTTCTGTTGAATAACCCACTATATTTCAAAATCCCCATTTTAAAAATCATGTTTTTTAAGTTATCTAATGGATTATTATGGGTATGTGTGCCTATTTTCAAGTAATCCCTAAAGAGTAGAAATTAATTTTTTTAAATTGATTTTCAAATACCTCAAATATAAAAATAATTTAAGATTGTTCTACCCTATTGAATAATCCTTTGAATTATTAAGTCTTTCAGACGTAGAATTTTTTGGTTTCAATTAAGATAGAAAAAACACCTCTGTAATATGTCTTCCTTTTGGAAATTCTCTAACATTATTGATTTGATGAAAAAAATATTATTTCATTGCCTTCTACTAAATCAGATTACAAATCTCTAGGGAGTTTATATTCATGGATTTTGAAGATAAAAAACACATTACTATTCTTTGGATATCAAATCCAAAATGTCCCAATAAGTTTTTACAACACAAGTGTGATAAAAATTTACATGAATAGTTTGTCTCACTTAATGATAATGAATATTGAATTAATATGTCTCTTTTAGAGAGAAAATTTCAAAAATGGTGATATAACACATGAATTCATATGAACATATCATTAGCATCGTGATATTTTTACAAATCCATTTAATTATGGGAGATTAATATGCATAAAAAATATATTAGGAATGATAAATTTTTGTTTCGCATTAATATTGTAAGATCCACCATTGGAAAATAAAGCATTGTAAAATCTACCATTGGACAAGTAACTATTGGAAAAACCACCATTGGACAAGCCACAGTTTGAAAAATCACCATTTGAATAGACAACATTGGACAAGAAACCATTTGAATGAACCACTATTGGAGTTATCCACTAGTATATTGATCTATAATTCTGATGATCCACCATTGGAGTGATCCACTATTATAATGATCCATAGATTGAATGACCCATAGATGGAGTGATCCTCCATTAGACTGATCCACGGATGGAGTGATCTAATGTTAGAAAGATCCACCATTGTAATGATCTACGATTTTGGTACCACTAGACTTTGATTTCTTATTAGTCTATATTTATTGTTTTTAATCCATTAATAATTTTTGATATTAATTTTTTATTGTATTTAATTGAATATATTTTATTATATTTTTCAAATTTTAATCCATAACTAATAAATTGGTATTCATGTCTAAATTTGATTCACCCACTCCCACACCTTCTCCCATCAAACCATTTTACCATCCCTTTCCATCCTAATATTCAATGTTCTCAGTCCATTTATTTATCATATATTTTGCTAAAACATTGAGACATAAGAGTCCTAAAATTTCATCTCTAATTAATCAAGGTCTTTTAATAAGTCTAGAGGAGAGCCGAGCCACGTTTTTGTTGAGCCAAGGAACCCACAGCTTGTGAATCGTGGGGTTATTGTCGAAATAGATGGGTATGCTAAATGATTATTATCCCATAACACCTTTTTGATAATGGTAATCCAGGACCATGGATTTATAAAATGGTTTTGAATAAATGATAAAACATTATATACAATTTTTGTTCATCCGTTTTATCAATACACAGAGTTCAGTCTTTCCAAGAAAAAATATTTGATTCAGAGCATGATAGATGGAAAGTTTTCCATTTATTAAAAATAATGGGTTGAATGATTAAATGTGACTCACATATGAGTTTTTGAAGACTTTAAAAATCTATTCCCTAAAATAGTGAGTTGTTTCGTAATAAAAAAGATTTTGGTGGAGCTAACTCGATATAGTACTATAAGAAGACTGACTGCTACTAACATGGATGGTGAATACAAAATGTTGTCCAAATTCATACATCCATTTTTATATCCCAAAAAGGGGACTTCATTGTTACAAGATATCCGTATTTTTACCTTATATTCTTTATGAATACATGGGATATGAATAATCTTTATATATACCTCATAGTTAACATGATGTAAATGTTAAATTCTTCTTCTTGGTCAAATTATATCATTTACCCTATCTTTATTTCAACCATTGTTGAAACTTATGTAATAGATGATGAGGAGGAATAGGAAGAATTAAATTGGTGTGATTTATTCTAAATTAATTTTATTATTAAAAATCTTAATATTAATTGGAATATGTGCATGAAAATGTGGGTTAAATATATTGATAACCTCTATGATGATTTTAATCCTATAGACCATTATATATGAAAAAAACAATTACAACTGGTATTGGATCCAAATGATATTTTGAGAAATTATGATGATGAATAATAATTTCATGTGTCTATTTAGGAATAAAAAATAGCTACCTTAGCTGAAGAGTGATACGATTCAGATATTCCTAAAATCACATCTTTGTATTATGAACATTCTAGTCAACTTGCCTCTCATCCTGCTTGAGAGAGTCTCTGATTGAGGGAGATGAGTATGAGGAAATTGAAATTTATGGATATGAATGCATTAGGAGTTCTTATACTAGGTATTATAAGAAACTTATAGAGGTATCTGATAAATAAAATGGAATAAATGGTGAAAAATATGATGATGGAGATGGTTATAAGGATGGAAGTAGTGATGGACCTAGTCATGATGAAACTGATGTTATTGAAGAATCTCCTCAAGTCATATTTTTCTAGTTACTTTATTTAGGTCTATAGGGAGAAATGGATTATGTATATCTTTTTTTACTGAGAGATTAGTTTTAGATCCACCCATTGGTGATGTTTCCTCTCTTAGTTGTGAGACACTAGTACATAATGAGGGTGTGGAATCCCCATGTTTTTTAGAGATGATTATGCAATTTTGATATATTATATAGTGTATGTGGTAGATTATGATGAGTATGGATATATCCTAGTGGTTTCCACCACGGTATACACTATTCTAAGTCTAAGGAATTTAAAGAATATTTATGGGAGCATAAAAATGCTTACGGTGGTTCTACCTCAGAAGAGGATGTGTTATCATCTAAGGGGGAGTCCCCCCATGTTTTATTATTCATGGAATATCATATCCATATTTGGATGATGATTGTATTGGTGGTGACCACTATTTTAAACTATTTAAATTTAGTCATTCTACATAAGTATGAGTTGGGAAAGATCACGGGGGTTCCTTTGTAGAGAATATTGATGGTGTTGGTCAGGTTCATGCCATTACATTGGTTGTCTCATATTCTAGATCAATGAATTAAGAGGTTTGTTTAACCTATATTGAGAATTTTTATTCCCTAGTTCCATCATATGTTTTTTTCAAATAATATTTGGAGCCTTTTATAGTGAGACTTCTTGCTTACTCTAGTAGAATTTGGAGGTCATATGCACCTCCTATCACCCAATTCAGTGAACCTGATGTCAGAGATCTTTTGGAGTTAAATTTGAGACCAATTAATCATAAAATGAATTTTAATATTGATGAAGTATATATTTAATATAAGATATCATCAAGTGATATGGAGGCCATGCGATCTTCGAGGGAGGATATGAGGACTTCCTTTGCATCTAGTTTGGATTTTTTTCTTATGAGGTTAGAGTAATTTGTTATTTCTGCATCTATATCTAGTGATCCAAATAAATCATTATATTTTTAATCCAATTAGATGATATATATAGTTATATAATAGCTCCATGATTTTATAGGTGAAATTTAATCTTCTCATTATGATGGCCTAATGAAAATTTGACAACACGATAAGAACATATATAGAATTGTAAGAGAGTGTTTTAATGAATCTTGATGTAATAGGGAAACCATCACCATTTCCATTAAATATAGTCTTTCCATGGTGTATACCAAACACGAGTTTAATAATAATTTCATTTTTTCTTTGATAACCTAAAAATTACACCTGTTACTAGGTCTTTAAAGGAAATGGTGGACCCGTTTAAGGTATTGACCACCATACTAAAGATATTTGTGGAGGATAATAAAGATTTAATTAGTGATATGGGGTGTGGATGAAACACTATTATTGAGTTTTTCAAAATCATGAATATTTTATTTTATGTTTTTAGTACTAATGTGGTTTCACAAGAGGAAATTTCCAAGACAACATTCAAATTTACACCTTCCTCTCATCCCTTAAATCCTCAGTTCAAACAATTTGGTTTTTCTTCAATTTAGGAAGTTAGAAATCTCATAAAAGTTGTGATCAAAGAACATACTCAGAATAAATCAACTCCATCAACCCATACAACATAAAATTTTTCCTCTATAAAAGGAAATTAAGCTATTGATCATACCTCTAGGGATGAGAGTGACACAAACTAGACAAATTCATTGATAAGTACTCTATTGTATTATTACTATATATATTGTTTATTGTAATATAGTGAATTTTTTCCTTAATTAAAACCATATATTATTATTCATATATTGTCTGTGATTTTATTATTTAATTACTTCTATTTTTCTTAATATAAAAATGGATAGAACAGTTATGGAATTTACCATTCTATTCATTACTTGATAGAAAAATTATTTGGATAGATTTTATCATTGATAGAAAATTTTGTCAAACATTTTTTATTTTATTTTGATTTTGATTTTATTTTTATAATATATTTTAAATATTAATTTAAAAATATCACATTGTATTTCTCAATTTTTAAGTATATATAATAACATCAAATTCATCTATTTATGCATAAATTAATTTTATACATTTTTTATAAAATGACATGATTTGTGATCATCAAAAAAAAGATGAAGATTTTTTGAACCTCCTTATTTTAATGATTTCAAATCATGTTTCTTATGTTTCTAATGAAGTTAATGTTTTATGATATTATATATTTTTATAATAAAAATTTGGTTAAGTACTGAAAACATCCTCCTTTAGTTCAAATTACACCACTGCCAGAATATTTCCAACAATAGCTATTTCCACTATCACGCATCCTGCCACAAGGATTTTCTACCGCTATAAACAAGAAACCATTTTCCATGAACTACCATCAAACATGAACCACCACCAGAGGAGTGTTATAGCCAGAGGCGTTCCACCACCACTCATGTTTCACAATGATTGTTTTTTTGACTATCTGAATTGTAACCGCCAATCTCCTAATAGCACTAAATTATCTACATCCAATATTAGGTATCACTAGGATTAGATATGAATAGGATCTGATATTATATGGATGTGATACTACTAGGATAATATACTTGCAAGATTAGATACCGCTAGGATGTGCTACTGCCAACCTTGTGCTGGCACTAGGACTGCCACCATCAGCTTCTTCACTATTGTTATTCTAAAGAGATTGAATTAGATGCTTCAACAAATATTGATTGGAGTTAATGTAGAGGAACTATTTAAGGTTCATTTATAACCCTTTTCACATATTCATTGAATAATAAGCATGATTATGTAGGAGTATACATAAAATATTGATGATTATCCTTCAATGAGTATTAAAAACTACAATCATATATATTTTAGAGAGTCTACATCATGAATTGATGATCATCACAATAGATATTAGTAGACTAACAATTACTGGAAATCATGTGAGAAATTTTGGAACATAACTATGATAAAGATCCTTTCTAGGGAGAAGACCTTTATAAATTACTAATTCTAAATATAGAATATCCCAACACTCATTTTTAATAAATCGTCACAAAAAATTGTTCAAGCTCCTCACCAAGAAAAATAAATGGACTCTGGATCATCTAGAGAACTACATAATGAGAAGTATTACTTTTTCAATATATTCTTAATTTCTCTCTCTATTATTTATTTTACATTTAATATGTATTTTTTCCCTATTTATTAACACACAGTTTTTCCTTTTCATGAACTAGATAATTCCCAATATTCTCTTCTATACCTTTTTATCTATTATCAAACTATGTTTATGCCAGGAATCCCTACATGTCCTGTGTTCTTTTTCTTCCCAAGAATATGTATGTAAGTGGGGTTTTTCTTCAAAATATCATATGTCTTTTGTATACCTGATCATGGTTGTGGAAAATATTACTGCAATGAAATATAATAATAACCCATCATTTTTTGATATGTCTTTGAATATTTTTTAGATAATTTTTTTCATTTATTTTGATTATATCTTGTTTGGGTCTTATCATGGGTGTGTTTGGGAGAAAATTGAATGCATTTGGAGGTTACTTGGGAAGTGCATGGTTGGCGCATGATTTTTAGAAACTATGCACCATGGCCCAACAAGCCATGCAACCAAAGGCAGAGTGGGATTCCATAGTTGGTGCATGGGTTTTCAAACTGTGCACCCACTTAGTAGTAATGACGCATACCCTTAGGATGAGGCACATAGTTTGACGAATAGATTGGGGAAACTATACAAATTTGTTGGAATCCATGCACATGGTATTTTAAGAACATTTATATAAGATTAGAAATAGTGGAACCCCCAAAATTCCCCATAAATCAACCATAGATCAGACCTAAATGTTTTATCTCATTTTTGGATGAAATCTGATGGATTTCATGGCCTTAAGACCTACATTTATGATGATTTAATGACATTATTAATGATTTTCACCTCTCATGGTTTGAAAATCTCATCCAGATTTTTTTTCTTGTCCTTATCTCATCATTCTCTCATCCATTGAAGGGAAATTTGTCCTCTATTTTTTTGGATCTAGATTTGGGTTTTGGTAGATCAAATTTGTTTAAAAATTCATCTAGATGTTGGATATAGATATAAATCTCTTTCATGTAACTGAATTTTATTCATCAATTTGGGGATTTCAATTAGAGATTTTATGTCAACGATCTTGATGTAGGTTGTCTAATTTTAGTTCCCATAGTCTTGATTACAATTGAGCATATGCAATTTTTTATTTCAATTGGAAGACTTAGAAATTGATTATTGAATCAAATAAATTAATTGATTTATTAATTTATTGAAACATGGAATTGGATTAACTAGGTTTTGAATTAATTAATGGATTTTTTTTATAATTGATTTCGAGGAATTGGATTAATTCATTAGTGAATAAATTAATGGAATGTGTGGTTATAGAATTGATTAGGATTGATGGTTGTGAAAGTGGTCAATTAATGTGATTAAAAATTAATTAATAGTGGTGTTGTGATAATGTTGGATTAACCTAAATTGATTAAGGGGTTATATTAATAGATAATGATAAATGGTTAAATGGTGATTTTTCATATTATTCCATGTGAATAGAAGAGTAAAACCTTTTAAAAAAAATTAAGTTGTATGTATTAATGAGAATTTTGATAAGATGTTTAATGATGAATAACCTTGATCTTTATGAAATTTTTATACTTGAGATATTTTGATATATGTGGTATAAATTTATAGGACATGAAATTATGCTTGAAAATCCCATGGTCATAAATGGATGTGGGACATAAATTGGTCCATCGAAATCCCACTCATGTTATTGTTTGATAAATGAGTGTGGGACCTATAGTAGTGCCTCAAAATACTATAGAGATAAATGACTATGGGACAAGGACAGCTACCTCAATGGTCCACATCTATTATTGTTTGATAAATGAGTTGTGGTATACGAACCAATGCTCCAAATGCCCATGGGGCCCTAATCTGGGCGATTGAGGCCCAAATTGTGGGCCTAAGACTATGGTCCAAATTTGTAGTAATATGAATTAAATTCAACTTATAATTCATAGTAATTGTATTATGATGTGGTTTAGAATCCAACACATGAAAACTCAGGTATTATGGGTTTGGGTGTCCTCTGAAACCTGGGGATATATGTGGTTAATTAAATAATAATTGAAAATGTGATAATTTATTACTTATGAATTTAAATTTATTCTTTATACAACTAATTACACCTTAATTGATTGGATTTTGTTTTAGAAGATATTGGTCGTGGAAGACTAAATTTTACTCACACCTTACTCGGGCTGCCTGATTGGTACCCTATCATACATCATGTTTTTAGGATAGGATACGGGAAAAGGCCCCATGATAGATGGATGAGTTGGGATGGAGTATGGGTGAGAGAACTTGACATGATTTTGGGAGATTCATTGGAGTGTTTGTAAGGTCCTTGACTCAGGATCCACTAAAACTATTCCACGAGCCAAGTTGTCACATGACATCTAGCATGCCTCCCCATACTCCAGAGGTTTCTGACTAGCGGTGAGGGTCTAATGAGTCACATGGGAAGCCTATCCCTATTTACCATATTAATCCACAACAGAACAAAATATAAATAGAAGAATAATATTAAATAAATAATAAAAATCTCCAAAACAGGGTACAAACCATATATCAACATTAACAATGTCATCAAATACTAGTAGTGAAGGGTGAACAAAACCCAAAATAAGATAAACGGCCAAATAACCAATGGGTCCTGAATCTAAGTCTGGATATTTCTCCACGTACATCCCAAGAACAACTCAACATCCTTGTGTAGGTAATTTTCCCTTATCCTGACCTAAAACCATGAAATCTACTCAGGTACCCAACGATGGCCCGAACAGGGTGGGAGTACAACACTCAGTAGGACACCATAAACAATGTCTACAAAATATCTAGTCTAATAGATTCTACATGAAAGGACAAAATAAATGGTATGTAAATAAGGTATAGTTCAGGTTCTACTAGCTAACAAAGTTCTTTTTAGTTCATGCTTAGTATTTTCCCTAATTTCATTTCTTACACCTTCATTGTTACTTATTCCACTCTTAGTACATGCTCACTGGGTTAGGCATTCATATTATACACAGAAGGTTCTATGGAAATCAATCACAATGCATAAGGGAAAATTCATGTCCCTATCTCATAAGGGATACACATTTCACAATAAATAAATCACACCTACCTTGGAGCCTCAGTCTAGGTAGTTCATAAAATGCAACCATTGTGGGCATAGAGATTCAGTCCGACTCCCCAACCTATGAATTCCTATGTAGTTTAGAGCATCCGTCAAACCCTACCCATGGGAGGAGAATCAGTCCTTTTTCCCAACCCCATGTCATGTGAACATTCTTATATATCTAATCAACATAGTCAAACCATAACACAACCAAACATAACCAATAAAACTGGTAAATCAGAATACATAACATCAATATGTGAATTAATACTATTCCATAACCCATTAACACATTTACCAATTAAAATTCATATCCATTTATCCAAATTCCCATTCTCATGCCTTAACCCATTAAGTGTGGTCAACAACCCCCATACTAAGCCAATATTCATAAATTCTCTTTCATTAACCTATTTATCCCATTCACTATTTCACACGAATTTCCCCCTTATTTATTTCTGGTTTTATTCTTATAATTCGTAGCATGATCGCATTATCACATTAAACCCATTAGGTATTCACCATAATTTCCCATGTATTAACTCATTCCACAGTCATCAATTCCCTTATGCAAAAATTTACATGTTCCCAATTCACAAGCCATTTAAAATTTAACATGCTCATCATTTCATATATAATAGTCCTCTTTTCCATTTCAAAATAACTCATATACCACTCAACAAAGTCCCATTTATCCCAATTAACCCACATTAAATTCACACCAAACAACCCTTCAGTAATTTACCACAAAACCTAGGAACAAACATCAATATTCCATTTAAAACTAAATCAACCATTGAAACATGTTTTAAACGGGCTTCAAACTTTACTCAATAATATTTCAATTAACCCTACCACCCTTTATGTTTGAGATTTTCGGCGCACCCTATGGGTAGCCCTAAAATGGGGAAGTCCCACAATACACATCCCATGGGGATCATGAGGGTTTCAATTGGTCACTTAGGCACCCCTTTTCATGAAACAATCCAACAGAACCAAGAACACAATTAAGAAAAAATAAGAACAGAAGATTCTATGAAAAAATCTAAAATAAAACTATGGGATAATATTGGTAGACCACCTACCATGAATCAAATGATGAGAAAACATCTAATTGTTGCCTTGGATCTGGATTAAAACAACCTTGAGCCTCAACCTAGGTTCTATTAGAAAAAATAAGGTTTTAGGGATTCAAAAGAAGATGGTAGAAACTACACTCTATTCCATAAAATTGATGTAAGAGGAGTGTTAGACATACCCGAGGCTTTGATCTGCAACCAAAAGAACTCCAAATGGACAAGAATCGAAGGATAACCACCCTTGGGGAGATTGGGTTGTAAACAATCGTCACTAGGGTTGTAGGGGTGGAATGGAGGAGAATCCTGAGGTGAGGTTTAAAATCCAGTGATAGAAATTTTTTAATTTTCAAAATGTTTTGGGGGGACGCACGGTTTACCGGCATAGTTTTCTAAACCATGCTTGATACACTATTCAGAAAACACCCCTTAACATGGTTTCTTGGGGATTACGTAGGGTTTTCTTAACCGTGCACTAACTCTGTGAAAGCCTATTTCCATGGCTTCACGGTTACCTGGGATACTCTGCACAGTTTTCACTAACTGTGTGAAAACCATGCAACATGCCCTAGAACTCCTTTTTATTATTCTTTTAATGTCTCAAACCCCTGGAACACCCCCCCCCCGAGCCTTCACATTAACATGGGAAAACACTTATCTATACAAAAAAAAGGGGCTAAACCAAAACTTAAACAAAATCATACCTTTAGAAAATATATGATCTTACAACCTCCCCACATTATAATGGCTCCTCCTCGATCCGATCTTCCAAGAATCAATAATCTTCCAGAATAAGAGATTATTCTAGTAGTCCTGTATATCCATTCCCATCTTCCATGTTTCTAGTGTCACATCGCAATTCTCACAAAAATGTATCAAGGGAACATACTTTCCTTACAAGTCTTCCTCACCATAACCACAAAACATAACCAAAAACTCCTCAAGGATGCATCAACTTCAACCATACCCAACCACTAGAACTTCACAGAGAAGAAATAGACTACATCTCCTATTTCACAACACCTAGAAACATTGCATGCAATATCACATCATCATGGGGGAACTAATCGATGCCCCTTTACTCTAATACTATACACAACTCAAGACCGAAATATTTGGCATTATGTTTCTCTATTTTCCCCCAAATATAATGGCGAACAAACTCAAAATCTATCAAAGGACAATGCAGGGTCCTTTTAACCACATTCTCCAACTTACATCATTTCACTACTATAGAGGAAAGATTACCTGAATCTCAACCCACCTTTCACATCCCCTGAAATGTTCTAACTATCCATGCCCAAACTTCTATAGGGAATTACCCTTCATTGGAATCCATCCAAACCATTAAAACCATTCAGAAGTACATTCCTACACAATCCATTCAAGGACTAAGATCATATTTACCACAATAAGGTACAACTTAATTTCAGAAAGGCATTCGTCACAATAACATGAACCTGGAGGTGGGTCACTCTCACCACACCCATTCAAGTTTACCCTCTCCGGTCGGACCGCACCCAACTGGATTTTCCCAAAACACCCAATATGCATTGGCGGTATGTTAACCCTTCCAAAAATTCCCAAGGTGATTACTTACTTGAATCCTATCATCATCATCCAATGCCCCCACTGAGGTCATTTTCTGAATTCCAGTAGAGTTCCATCATCACGACATTATAGCCCTCCAGACTGATATCAAGCTTTACCTTGGAAAGAAACCTCATCACATTGACAATGTTCCCTTAAAATCAATATGTTCTAAAACCACCGAAGGAGAAATTACTCAGGTCTATCCCTGATACTCATTGGAGTTATAGAACCCAACCTATTTTTCCAAAACCTTTTGTCATATCCAACCAAACCCTTCTACGAATTCCACTTAGATGTCAAAAGCATCACATGGAACCACCATAATCTTGAATCCAACACTTGCCTCATTAGTCCCCACATCCAAGGCCCACTTGGCCTCTCTAATGAACCTAAAATGCACCTCGCAAGTTCCTCATTAGAATCCATGTTCCACTACATCAACTAGATGTCCTCCTATCCATATCCAGGATCGACTTATCACTCCCCACCTTAGGAGTGTCATTACCATTGCTCTCTAAGAGGGATTACAACTGCTGTGTCTATCACATGATCATAAGATGAACCCCAAAACATACCCATGTACATCTATTTTTTTTTCAAAACAATAAAATAAACATCACCTAGTTGCTGTTCCCGGCTTCTGGGAATGGTACCCATGAATTTTTTTGACATTTGGTCGATCCTGAGGACCTCACCCCATGCCATCAAGGGTGTACATCCCACCATCGAGCTCCAATAATACCGTTCCCATGTGACAAAACTCCCTTATGTCCCTCATCTAACCAATCACCTTCAAGTCACTTAGTATAAAGCCATATCTTCTCATCATACCTGATACGATATCAATACATTTGGTTGGATCATCACTAGTTGAGGTATGCTAAGAAGTTGTCGAAGATCTCGACCACCAAAATATCTATTTCTAATGTTAAACTATGGGACACCATGACCTATCAAGGATCTCATCCTCCCATACAGAATGCATATCATCAAAACTCAACCACCACTTCTCAGGCATGATTTCCACCCAAATATGACCACCACTCCATGAAAAAAACACTAAGAAATCGTGAACCAATATTTTAGTTGCACTACTTCCACCACACTACTTGAGTTGTTCTGATGTGTCTCTGATAGCTAACAATTTAAGCATAATGGTCTACCACACCAATCAAACCAATGGTCTCTCACAAATAAACCTTTTTCTTTGTGTATCCCAAAACCTACTTACATACCTAACCATTAATCTTGGTTAGTTAGCCACATCATCCCTAAGGTGGAATCTACATCACACCCAATAACCAAACCATTCATACTAACAAATTTAACCATGTTTACATCCACACATCAGGTGTCACCATCAAGAAAAAAGATATAATTTCTCTTCAGTCACCCTTCTCTCTTCTGATCAAAAACAACATTGCAACCTTCATTAATCATCATCCAAATAGGTGAATCTTGAATCCTCTGATAAAACCATTCGAAACAAACCATAACTCCTATTGTAAACACTTGGCTTCTTTATAGTTACAACAATACCATTTCATAAATAAGGTATTACTTAGTATGCATTGACACCACCTTTAAAGCACCTCTCGTGCTTCATATTCAAAGATACCTGCCCTGCTGGGTTAAACTCCAACAAGGTCATCCTTGATTATCCATTATTATCATTGTGTAACCACAACTCGAGTGGAACCACCAACCATTAACCTTCCCATATATCCCTCTTGGACAAACCTACAACATGCAACACTTTGTGTCCCTCTATTAAAGTCCAAAACATCCATATGTGTGACACACACCCAAAAACACTAGAAACCCCATACCACCAATTTCATAGGTTACCTTGAAGGTTGAATAACACCAAATCCCTAGACTGGAGTCACAAACTGGAAGGGCCATTGGACCTCTCTACAAATTATACATATCATGACGCGAACAAAACAATGCTCATGAATGGCACTCTCATCACAGATTTGATGCACACTTTTCCTAGCACACTAAAAAACCATTTAATCTTGGTTCTAAACCATAGGTGTACACATTCAATGGCACTAAATGATAAACATACTCTCCAAGATTCAAAATGAAACTCAAAAGGTCTCTACTAAAAAGGTCACTATGACCCATGCACCATCCTTTGGGTCTAGCATGCACTCTGTATGGTCATGAACCACTAGAGTTTCCACACTCACATTACTGAACAACTCCTCAGACCCAAAGTCCACAACCAAACCAAGGGATCCATAAGCACATAACATATTCCATATCATAACCAGTAAGGTCTCATAAACCATGTCCAAATTCTCAAACTAGGTCACTCTCACTTCCCCAAACCACACATACAAGGGTAAAAATGATAACACAAAGAATACCCACTTTTTAACCCAATCACTCACATTTTAAAATTCTCATCCACCAGAATCTTCGAATAATGACCGAAAGTATTAAACCATGGATTGAAAATAACTCACGCTATCAGCCTCAAAACAAACCATTCTACATACTCTATCTAAATGGTAATCATCATACATAGAACACTACCCTCTACCATACATGTCATGAGTTATGGACAACATGGGGAAACTAATAAACTTAATCAAAAGTATTTTTTTAACACCTCTTCAAACCAATTCATCTATTAAAACACAATCAATTCCTCTTAGGCACATTTCCCATTTCACAACTTGTTACAATAATCATTTTAAATCATTCACCCCTTTCATTTGGAAAAATTCATTGACAGTTTTTTTACATTCATTATGAAATTTTTTTCATCTAGACACCAAGTCAACCATTAAAATTTAACGCCCCCAAAAATTTGAACCAAGTCATAAAATTTATTTATATATATGATATTACTTAACTATTTCTTTTCATTATTTTAATTTACCAATATTCAATAAAATTATTAGTCATCATTTTCGTCAAATTGGCGAAGGATGTAAAAGGAATTCTACTCTCTATGCCCCGCATAGCCATCCAATGTGTGTGCATATAATGATGCATGCCACCTATATTCTAAGGTTCCTAAAATGATGCATGAATGAATAACCTCATTCCATTCTAAAAATGAGAAAAATATCATAAATTAGTTAAATCACACAGCATCTGCACCTCAAGTGTGCCTCATCATACTATAGACGTTACTGACTAGCGTTGAGGGTCTAATGTGTCATGTAGAGAGACTATACCCACTTTACCATAGAAATCCCCAACATAAAACAATATAAATAGCATAATAATAGAAAAATTAGTAAACAAACAATTTAAACATATCCCAAACTGGTTACAAACCATAATTTGACATTAACAATGTCAAGACATACTATTATTGAAAGGTGAAGAACCCAAATTAAAGAAAAAATCCAAATCCCCAATGGGACCTTACACTTATTCTAGATCATTCTCCACATGAATCTTAAGAATAACTCAACATCCCAATGTAGAGCCTTTTCCCTTGTCCTGACTTGCAACCAAGAAATGTGCTTGGGTACTAAACAGTGGCCCGATTTGGGTTTGAGTATAAAATTCAGTAGACCACCACCAATGATGTCTGGAAAATATCTAGTCTAACAAATATTGCATGAAAGATCAAAATAAATGGAAAGTAAACAAGGTAAATTTTGGGATCCATTAGTAAAAAAAGTTTATTTTATTTTTTGGTTATCCTTTTCCCCAATTTCATTACTTACACCATCTTCGTTACTTATTCCACTCTTAGTACATGCTCACTAGGTTAGGCATACATATCATCCACACAAGGTTCAAAGGAAAAAAATTACTATAAATAAGGGAAAATTAAATTCCCTATATCACAAGGGATACACATTTCACAATCAATAAATCAAGACTACTTTGGATCCTTAGTCTAGGAAGTTCATAAAATGTGACCATTGGGGGCATAGAGAATCATACCAACTCCCCAACTATCACGAACTGGATCAAGTTTCCACTAATTCTGGCATCAAATCCAGACCATGACAGGGCCTAAAGGGTGTTCCCTATCCCCACAAGCTATTACAAGTTCCCTATAATCAATAAATTAGGTATGGGAATGATTTACCTGAGTATGAAAGAAAAAAACATTAAAAAAAACAATAATAAAAATCTGAAATTTTCATTCTAAACATGTTTTAGGAAAACCATATCGGAATAAAGGGTTTAAATACTTTAAAAGAGGTACATAAACAAATATATACAACTTCAAAACATCCACAAAGACTCCACAAGACAAGGAGTCATCATCCCTGATTCGTCTCCACAACACCACACTGTAGGAGGGGTCTAACATCCCGAACCGGCTTCACCTGAGGCATTGAATTTACCTGAGTGAAAAATAACCAAGTATACTTAAAACCAAGGGGTGTAATTAAGGTGTGATCCAAATCCAAATAGGATACCATCCAATTATTCCAAAGAGTATGCAATATGAGGTGAAAAGACAAGCTGTTTTAATATGTAAATAAAAGTGGTGATAAATTCCATGAAATGCAACTTTCAATTGAAAAGAGTTTTTAAACTGAAAATTTCACAATTTTAATTTAATTAAACATAAAATGTGAGATACTATAAATTACATACAAAAACACCCTAATACATGGTTAAATACCACAAATAAGATGACCACCAAAACTGGGAACACCCCTAGGCATCTAGATAGTCTCGGGCCCTAGGTAACTCGTACCTCGATGTAAATTATATAAGTTACAATTATATCCTATGATAGATCCAGTAGTAAGGACTATACCTAAAACATATTGGTCCCCAAAAATAATCTATATATTTTAGTTAGAGTTGTCGTTATCCATTTTCTTAGTGAAATAGGGACAAAATCCATCTGGTTCACTAGTCGTACTAGTACATATCCTCCCACCTAGGTACCTGGGCATCCCCTTCTGTGCTCAAACAATTTAATCAAGAAACTCACATTAATTATTATATCAAAACACCACTTATGGTCTCATAAAAACAATACAGTAGATATACACATTTGATACCACTTAAAACACACCACAAAACATTTTGATTTTCAATATAACAACTTCTCAAAATCTCACATTGTTTTTCACCCAAAATCATTGAAATATCAACATTGAACACTATATGCACACTTTTAAGTCCCCAAAACTAAAATTTCATTTCAATACCCTTCAATTAAAAAAAATAATAATGGGGAGGCCCCATATTAACCAAGAAGTAATATCTTTTAAAACCCCTGATTTTCACACAAACATGGCACTTAAAGTCCATTGGCTTCACAAACACCATTTTAAAAAACTATCTTAGGAACAACCAAAGAGGATAAATATTTAAAACATTATTTTCATCCTTAATATATTCCAATAAAATCAACTAGGTAATTATAGGGAATCTTCAAATGAACCAATAAAATATTTATATAAAAAACCCCCAATTTCACCTAAAATTGGCACTAAAAACCCACTTTCATTTCAAACACCACTAAAATCAATTTTTGTAGCAATAATCAAATGTAATAAAAATAATAATATCATAAACACTATAGCTATGTCACAAATATTTCGTTCACAATGGGATCACCTACCAAAATAATGGAATCCCTTAAATCTTTGTGCGAAAATCAAACTGCACCACCGCCACACCACAAGGGACTTATGTCAAGCCTAAACCCAAAATAATAGACAAAGAAATACAGAATGATATCCTAGTTTCAAAAAGCTAGTTTCTGGACATTAGTAACCTCAAGGATAAAGGAATAAACCCTACGCAAATCGAATGAAACCCTAAGAAAATTGAAAGAAGAATTAAAGAGACCCACTTACTTGAGAGATCTTGAAGAAATCAACCCAAATACACTAGTAACTGAATTTGAAAATATCCAAAAATGATATTGAGGTTATAATAAGGATGATGAGGTAATTTAGGAATTGTAATGGGGGAAAAAGAGTTATAATTGAAATTGTTATGAAGGAAAGAAGTTACCTCTTCAAATATGGATGATTTGAGAAACCCTATGAAGTTGTGCCCTAATTCGCGATGCATACGACCTATAAAGAGGGGGGAAAGATAATGGGCATGTGTATGGGTTCAGTGGGATTGAGTGAAACTTGGAATCATCTAAAAATAACAAAAAAATGAATATGTTATTAAATAAGTTTTTTTCTTAAAACTAGAAATGGGCATCTGGGATGTCCCAATTTCTTAAATAAAATCCCAAATCCACCATTATTATGGATTCCTAAAGAGTCTGAATTGAAATGGTGGTGTTAATAGATAAGAAGAGGTTGTTTATATATGTGACCCCAACCCTTGAATTCATAGGTAGGACTGAGCATCAGTCAAACCCTACCTACCTATGGGAGGAGCATTAGTCCTTTATCCCACCACTAAGCCTTGTGCACATGCTTATTTATCCAATCACCATAGTAATACCATAACACAACAAAACATAACCAATTCAATTTTTAAATAACAATACATAACAACATCATGGGAATTAATACTATTCCCTATCCCATTAATACATTTACCAATCACAACTCATATCCATTTAGCCAAATTCCCATTCTCATTCCTTAACTCATTAGCTGTGTTCATCAACCCCCATACTTATCCAATATTCATAAATTCCCTTAAAATAACCCATTTATCTCATTCACAATTTCAAAATAATTTACCCCTTATTCATTTTAGGTTATATTCTTATAATACACATCACAATAACTTTATCACATTCAACCCATTAGATATGCCCCATAATTTCCCATGTATTAACTCCTTACACATTCATCAATTCCATTATGAAACCATTTAGATGTTATCAATTCAAAATCTATTTCCAATTTAACATGATCATCATTTCAGACAAACTATAAGTTTTTGGAATTTTAACATAATTCATATACCACAAGACACAATCCCATTTAACCTAATTAACCCACTTTAAATTCACACCAAACAACCCTTTATACCAATACCCAAAATCCTTCGAACAAACATTAATATTCCATTTACAACTAAATCAACCATTAAAACGTGTTCTACATTGGATGCACACTTTACATGGAAATTCATTAATTAACCCTACCACACTCTAGGTTCGGGACTGCCGTCGCACCCCATGGGTGGCCTTAAAATGGTCAAGTCCTTTTCTACGCATCCCATGGGGGTCGTGAGGGTTTAATTGATCACATAGAAACAACTGTTTATCAGAAACTCCAACATAACCAAAAACACAATTAGGTAAATATAATAACACAAGATTCCATGTACAAATATAAGAGAAAACTATGGGATTATACTTGTAGACCACCTACCACCAATCTAATGATGAGAGATCTCTTAATAAATGACATGGATTGGGATTCAAACACCCTTGAAGCCTCAACCATGGTTTCACAACAAAAAAATAGTTCTAGGTCTCTGGAAGAAGATTGAAGAAACTAGAAACCCTGATCTACAAAATAGATGTAAGACGAGCATTAGACTTACCCCAGAGATTTGATCCACAATAAACGGTGCTCCAAAAAACCAATAATTTAAGGAGGACCACCCTTGGGAAGCTTAGATTGTCCAAGATCATCACTAGGGTTGTAGGGGTGGAATTGAGGAGAATTATGAGTTGGGGAATAAAATCATGGGATAGAATTTTTTTATCATTCTGAATGTTTTGGGGCCACATGATTTACCTGCATGGTTTGGAGAACCGTGCGCAAACCATGAATGAGACGCTGTTTGAAAAACACCCCTTCACATGATTTCTAGGGGATTCCACATAGTATTCTTAATCGTGTGCCAATTGTGCATAATACTGTATCCATGGATATGTTGTTTCCTAGAATAATCCACATGGTTTTCACTAACCATGTGCAAACCATGGAATATTCCTAGGAACACACTTTTCTTGCTCTTTTCCTGTGTTGAGCCCTCGTAACTCCTCAAGACTTCACATGAACATGGGGAAACACTTACCTATGAAAAAAGAAGAGTCAAAACCAAAACATAAAAAAAGTACATTAAGAAAGTTTGTGATCTCACAGTATTAACGTGTCTTTCTTTTTTTGGAACGTAACACTTGGAATGTACTTAACAGGGCATATCGACGGCTTTAGTTTTGGATATTTTTTTCCTTCATAGGTCATCATGTGTTAAAATTATTATTCTAGTTATAGTTATATTTTTTTCTCTTTTTTATTTATTCTCATTGTTGTTCCACTTTGATAAAGAATGTATACTCTCCCCTTGATCGATATTAGACCGTCACTGCTACTCGTGATCCACCAAAATTCAAGGAGGCATGCTTGAGGTTATGTAACTAAACATCTCATGTCACTGGTTTGTGGTACCTGAGTCGGGACATTAAAAAGTTGTATGAGAGAAGATTTATTTTCTTTTCCTATGTCTTACTATTTAGGTAAAAAAGATTGGAGAATGGGATTATTTGTCCCTTGGATAATATCTCATGCATTAGAGTAGCCATCCCATATACGAAGTTAATATCCATGTACCGAGGGTGGGATTACTGTTATTAACATGTGTTGTTATATTTGAGGTTGTTTAACCTAAAGTGATGCACATGTTACATAATTTTATTATTGTTTTTTAGTTTTTCTGAGATTTTACTTATGGACTAGTATGAAACAAGATTTTATTATGCATTCATCAGACTAGGTATTCATGATTCTTTTTTATGTGAATCATTTTAGGAAAACATTGGAAAAAATGTTTTGGTAGGTTTTTGAAAGTGAAATGTTTTCCTTGCATGTATAATAACAAATAAAAAGGTACCTAATAGGATGTTTTCAATTGAAAATGATGCAAGATGTGAATAAATGGGTGTCTAATGATAAAAATGACTGATGATAATGTTTTTACCCTTTGTTAACCATGATCTTGGCGAAGGATGGTTAAAGTTAGTGGTAGTGCCTTGGTTTTGACTTTGTGATGGGGTTTGGGGGATCGACTTGTTATGGTTTATTTGGAACCCCATTATGTGAATGTTTTAGAGTTGTTTTATGTTTCCTAATTCATATGTCTATAATTTTATATATATTTCTCTACAACAACACATGTTGAGAGGATGAAATGAGTTAATGGGTGGAGATGATATTCTAGTTGTGGAACATGAGGCACTGATAGTTCTGAGGCACCGATGGTTCTGAGAATATTTATCATTTAATGCAATTTAGGGAAAGAGACCCAATGTCGGTTTTGATGAGTTTGTATTATTTGATAGTGTATTTTTATTTGTATCTCCCTCGGATGTTTATTATATTGGGTGGACCTAAGGTAGATGAGTTATGTAATAAATCTATCCAGATGACACATGAACACTTGGTGACTCTTTCGAATAAGAGTGTCGACTCTCATGTTTACATGTAATGTAGTTAAGAGAAGTATTTGTGGGAAATCTAGACTTGATATGGAAATTTTTAGAATATATGGTGTATGGACTTCTATTAGAAGTTCTTAGTGCACTTTTACCCTATGATACTCAGGTGGGAGAGAGAGGCTTAATATATGAGGATGAAATTGGGAGTATGTATTCTATGATATATGTTGTTCACGTTACATAATAACAGTACTTTGATCCATCATTGGAAGGGGATGAGGATACTATGGAAAAATGGTATCAGTATGGGATTAAATGAGAAATTAAGTTCCTTTTGAACATCATCAAGATGAAGATGTTATCAGAAGTGGTAAATAAGGATCTCATTACTAAGGGGAACCTGATGGAGTCTTATAGTGGAGGAAATTTGGTTTATATTTGATATTTAGGAGGTACGAATTCCTACAGCAGGAAGTGTCATCACAAGAATTTTTACTAGTGGAGTGGAATGTAAAGTGGCCAGGGGAAGGGTATATTACATAGGACCTTACATGGGAGATCTTTCACCATTATGGCTGATCGGATCACATATGAATATTGTTCTTTTGACCATTAGTATTGTGATGATCTTGATGCAGGAGGTTCTAGAGGAACCCATGACAGACGAGTATTGATAGGGAGGATAGAAAAAATTACATTATGGGAATGGGATTTTATACACCGTATCAGTGAGGTAGTTGCAGATTACAATGGAAATGAAGACAGAGGTAGTGTACATGGTGCATCAAGGAAATAGAACCCATATCAACAAAATTTTATAGCCCATGGGACTAAGATTGTTCCATAGGGAGGAGAGGAATGATAGTTGCATGTCATTTATCCTACACTAGTGGATAGTGAGGCTGAAAAATTGACAGAGAGAGGTACTATTCCATTAGATTCTATGAATTCTAGTACCTTATTTGATTCGTGTTCCACTCATTATTTTATATCCACATAACATGTAAATGGGTTGAATCATGCAATATATTTTTTGTGGTAGATTAGGATGATCGATACATAGTTGGGTTATGAATGAGGGACATCTATTTATGCGAGGGTTGTTCTCTCAAGGTTGGGGAGTCTCATTTTCATTGCAATCCTTACATTATAGATATTTCAGGCTTTGAATTAATTTTGGGTATGGAATTATTGGTATCACAGTGATCCTACAGAGAATGCTACTATAGGATTTTTATTTTCATGTATAATAAGGGTTAAAATTATGTCTTTTATAGAGAGTGGGATATATAAGAGGGTCGAGAAGGACCTGTTTATCAGAAACTGGGAGAGCTCACCACCCATGTTTCTAGTCATTTTATAGAATATGGGGGTGTAAGTCATAATGACATTTCATCCAGAGTGGTAAGGTTATATGATGTGTTTCCTAAGGAATTATTTGTGCTTCCACATAACAGAGATGCAGAATTTATGATTAATCTCGTGTCAGGGGGCATGATCTAGGTTCTATTCTATGATACATAATGGCACTGATAGAGATTCAACAGCTGAAGACTCAACTGGAGGATTTGATGGATAAGGGTTTTTATCCTTCCCAATATATCACAATAGTTTTTTCCATCCTTTTTTACAAGAAGGCTGACCAAACATTGCACTTTTGTGTTGATTATCAATATATGAACTGGATGACTGTGAATAACTGGAATCCTTTCTTGTGTATCAATGATATCGTTTTCCAACTAATAAGATCTTCTGTTGTTTCCAAAATCAACTTGAGAAAATGGAATAATCCTTTGAGAGTTTTACATTTTGATATACCAAGAAATTATTTTAATACTAGGAATTTACACTATGATTTAATAATGATGTTGTTAGGGTTGATGAATGAAAAAACTGTGTTTATAGCCTTGATAAATAAAATCATCCACCTATATCTGGATGAGTTTATGTTAGTGTTTGTGGATAAAATATTTCTGTACTCCAAGGCTCATGATGATCATTCCAAACCTAATTACATCACCTTGAGTAAAGAGAGAGAGAGAGAATTGATAATATTTCAAGCTATCTAGGTATTAGTTTTGGATAGATCATGTACATTACATAGGTAAAATAATCTTAGATGAAGGTGTGTCAGTTGGTGCGGAGAAGGAGAAGACAGTTTCACATTGAGAGAAACCCAAGAACGTTTTTATATTATTAGTTTTTAGGGTCAAAGAGGTTATTATTAGGGGATCATCGATGACATTTCTTGGTAGGAAGAACCTTTTATTGCCTTACCAAAGAAGGGGATAAAGATTCAATGGTCTAGATCATCTGAGAATTCCTTCCAAAAGCTGAATAAGTATTTTACTACGACATGGATATTGATCCTACCTGGACCTAGTGAGGAGTATACGGTGTTTTTTGATGCATTGGGGATTAGTCATGGAGCATTGTTGATGCAGGTGTATTGAGATTTTGTGTTTGGGTTATGGCTGTTGATTCTACATGAATAGGATTTTCATACATATGACCCCATGTTGGTAGTAGTTGATTATTATTTGAGGTTTTGGTTGAATTATCTGTTAAGAAAAAAATTCACTACGTACATTGATCACAACATATTAAAGAAAATATTTTCACAGTGATATTGGAACCACTTATTGTTTTGGTGGGTCGAGTATTGAAATTTGATTCATTTTGATTTGGAATATACACCTAGTTATGAAAAATAGTGTTCATAATTTTTTATGAAGGAAATATAGAACTTTGGAAGTTTTGGAGTCTAATTTTTAGAGGAAGATGAGAAATTTACTAGCTGAGATGCATGTTATGGTTTAGTTGAGTTAGAAGAAGATGTCTCCAATATCAGTTTTAGTAGAGTATACTCTCTTAAGACAAATTAATGATATAATGTGTGAGTATTCGTAATGTTTTTCCATGAGAGAAATCCTTGATGGTGGGGAGTCTCATTAATATTGGACCATTGATGAGGATTATATCATCTATACAAGAAAATAGATTGGTGTACCTATGAGAATAAGGGAAGATTTATGTGTGAATTTCAAGCATCAAAGGTGGTGGTGCATCCAAGTGTGACCAAAATGTACCATAACCTATAAAAATGTTTTTGGTGGCCAGGCATGAAAAATGTGATTACATGGTTCATGAGAAAATGAATCATCGTTAAATAGGTGAAGTCTGAGAATCAATGAACTAGTGGTTTACTATATCAAATGCCCATTCTGTAATGGAAGTGGGGAAACATTATCATGTGATTTGTAGTGGGTATTTTAAGGATACCTCATAATAGTTTTGAAATTTGGGTGATTTTGGATCATTTGAAAAAGGTATCACATTTCTTAAAATTATGTGATATGTTCTCAGTGGATTAGTTTGGAGACTTATCCACTCAGGGGATAGTTCATCTGAATGGGGTGACACTGAGTATTATTTCAGAATGTTAATATCTTTTTTACTTCAGGCATCTTGAATGGATAATAGAAGTCACATGGTACACATGTTTTATTGACAAGTACATTCCACCTATCGATAGATGGAAATAACGAATATACTATTCTGGTTCATGAGGATATGCAATGAGACTATTTTCTAGACATCGGAGGCACTCAGGATAGGTTCCTAGATTTTGTGGAGTTGTCCTATTAAAATAGTTATCAGGAAAATATTTAGAAGGAACCTTTTGAGGCGCTTTATGGTAGTCCAATAAGATCACCTCTATATTGGTCAGAGATATGAGAGTCAGAGTTATTGGGATTGAGTCTCATTCGGAACATATTGGAAAAGGTTAAGCCTATTTGAAAGTGTATAGATACAGCTCAGATTAGGTAGAAGTAATATACTGCTAAACTTTAATGACCCCTAGAGTTTAAAGAGGGAGATTGTGTATTCCATATTTTGTTTCCAAGATTGTTTCACTATAGGATATAGAGAAAGGAAAAGTTGTTGTATAGGTTTTTTGGACCATTGATGGTTTTTTAGAGAATCTGGACCATGAAATACAGATTGGGTTATCCCCAGAGCTATAGTTCTCTACATGATGTATTTCATGTGTCACACCTTCAATGGAATCACATTGAACCTTCTAATTTGATTGATGTGTATGATGTTCAACGTGGTATTGAGGTGAATTTTGGGAGAATATAATAAGTTTGTTGGATCATAGTGATAATATGTTTTAGTGAAGGATAATATAGGTATTTTGGGTCTTTTGACAACATGGTCATTTTCAAGAGGAAATGTGGGAGAGAGAAGAGGAGATGCATGTGCAATGTCCGGATATTTTTTCCTTGGAATTTCAGAGTATCTTTGGAGTACATCTTGAGGTTGATTTTTTATAATGTGGGAATATTTTAATATCCCATCCATTTATATATATTTCTTAAAATCATTTTCCGGAACACTTTTTCCATTTTTTGAGTATAGTTTGTTTGGGTTTTATCAATGGTTTGTTAGTGAAATTTGGTTGTTTTAGAGGAGTATTCATAATTTCATTATTGGTGCATGATTTTCCCAAATGGTGAAACCTATCCCAGTAAACTATGAAAACCAAGGTAGAGAGGGATTGCACAGCAGCCACACCATTTGTTAAACTATGGGCCCTCTATGAAGAAACATTGATGCCCCATGGGAGGAGGTTCATAGTTCGGTGAAATGTTGTGCGAAATCATGAACCGTAGTAAGGAAACTATGACATCAATATTTTAAACCCTTAAAAATAGATTGAGAATACCTGAACCCATGGAGTTCACACTAAATCAAACCTAACTTTTCCCTACATTTTTTCAATCATTTTTGAGGCTCTCAGATTGATTCCAAGGAATTCCAGCCTCCGTTATTGATGAATCAAACCCCATATTGAAGATATGCACCCCTCTCAATAAGATATTATTATCCCGATTAGTTTCATATCATCTATCTGTTATCCATTGAAAGGAAATTTTCCTCTAATGTTGTCGATATAGATCTAGGTATTGGTACTTCTAATCCATTTGATCTTGGTTTTAGGTTTTGGATCTATATATTGATATCCATTATGTAATTGAAAGTCTTTATTTAATTTGGGGATACCATTGGTGAGAATCTATAAACAATATTGAAGTTGGTGGTGTAATTTAAATTCTCATATTCATGATTCCAATCGTTCGTATGCGTAACTAGATTTCAATTGGAATGTTTGAAAATTTACTATTGAATTGAATTATTTAATTCATTTATTAGATTATGGAAACATGGAATTGGATTAATTAATTGTTCAAATAATTATTGGAATATATTGATTAACAAATTGGTGTAGTTAGATTTATTAACTATTCAATTAATTATTGGAATGTGTGATTGAGGAATTTATGATGATTTGGGATTGGGAAATTGGTCAACATATGTGATTGTGAATTAATTGGAAATGGGGATGTGAGATTGTTGTCTTATCCAAAATGGGTGAATCTCAAAGAGGCTGTATTAAGCTGATTGAAGGCTCATGGACCTTCATGCAGGGTGCTGATTTTCTATTTATATTGAAAATCTTGAAGTGAAAGCTAAAAGCATGGTGCAATGTAACTTACAGTGACCTGGACAAAGTGATTCTCATGATTGAATCCTCCCTATAAAAGCTCCAAGATGAGGCATCCAAAGTATACTTCAATCTAGATTTTTCCAAGGAAGCCCTACTTGCTTATAAACTAATCTCTCTTCTTGATATTAAAGAGAAGACCCTAAAAGAGACCTTCAAAATTAAATGGATTCAAGAGGGTGATCAGAATACGAAGTTCTTTAATTCTCTCCACATAATTAGAATGGCCAACCGACCATTCTCCTTATTGAAGGTCGAGGATCAGATCTTAGACAATAGGGAAAATATTGCTTATTACACTGTTGATTATTTCTCTAAGATCTTCAATGGACCTCCTTTGGGGGAACTCTGATGGATGGCGTCATTCCCAATATGGTTACTACTTCTGATAATGCCTTCCTCACTTCCACTCTATTGGAATTTGAAGTCGAAGATGCTGTTTTTAGCCTCAACACCTCTAGTGCTCTGGGCCCGGATGGCTTCAATAACTTCTTTT
Organism: Viscum album; assembly: GCA_963277665.1. NCBI lineage: Eukaryota > Viridiplantae > Streptophyta > Magnoliopsida > Santalales > Viscaceae > Viscum > Viscum album. The sequence goes on from OY728127.1 coordinate 792,448,433, forward strand.
ACCAAAAATATTGGGATGTCATCAAGGGGGTCATTTGAAATTCAGTCTCCTATTTCTTTTCCTCAGGGGAACTCCCTCAAGGCCTCAATTCTCAGTTTATTACTCTTATTCCTAAAGTTGAGAATTCTTGTGAGATCTATCTTTTTAGGCCAATTTCCTTGGTGAACACAAGCTATAAGGCCATAAGAATGATTCTTGAAAATATGCTCTCAAGTATTGCTTCTAGGATTGTTTCATGGAACCAATTCAGCTTTATAAAAGGAAGATCTATAGAGGCGTGTATCTGTTCTACCTTAGAGTGTCTTAATCTGCTCATAATTCCTGCAAGAGAAGGTAGAATGGCTATCAAGATTTATATTAAAAAAGCCTTTGACACTCTGGATTTGACTTTCATATATAAGGTCCTTGGGAAATTTGGTTTCAATGAAACTTTTATTAAATGGATTTATTCCCTCCTCGGTTCAGCCCTTGTCTCGGTTCTTCTCAACAGCCCACCTAAGGGAACCTTTGCTCGTTCTAGGGGAGTCAGACATGGGGATCCCCTCTCAGCCCTTCTCTTCTCCATTGCTGAAGACTATCTCAGCAGACTCATTACTCATATGGTCTATCAAGGACACCTCATGCCAATTCTAGAATTAAGGTCCCTTGTTATTCCCTCTCACCTTTTTTACACTGATGATATCATATTATTCCTGCAGGGGGGAATTAAGAATGTATGTGTCTAGAAACAAATTTTTCAGCATTATAAAAGTGCCTCTAGTCAGTGTATCAGCTGCGAGAAATATTCCATTCACATTGGGAAGAGGTTCTCTATTCCTAGGAAACACTGGACTCTTTTAGAGTTGGGAATCAAAAAAGGATCTTTTCCTTTTCATTATCTGGGTATCCCGCTCTTCTGGGGGCACCCTAGGGCCTCTTATTTCTCTAAAATTATGGACAAAGTCCTTGGTCAGCTCTCAACCTAGAAAGGGAAAATCCTTTCTATGGCTGGGAGATTTTTTTTGGTGACGTATGTCATCATTTCTAAGTTGGTTTAATACATTATGGTCTATAAATGGCCAAGGGGCCTTCTCAAACATTTGAACACATCCATCAAGAATTTTATCTGGAGTGGTAGCGTCCTAGAAAGGAAGTTAGTCACTATTCCTTGGAGGGTCTGTTGTAAACCTCTCCACTCCAATGGCATGGGAATCAAAAGTATGGCTCTCTTTAATGAATCCATTCAAGCCTGCTTAGCCTAGAATATAATATATATTAATTCTGAATCTATGGTTTTCCTCAAATCCTGATTTTATAATAAGTCGAAGCTTGGTATAAATTCATACATTGTTTCCTCACTCTGGCCAGTAGTTAAATCTTCCTTCCAGTATATTATGACCTTCTAAAGATGGATTTTCAACAAAAAATCCAATCTTGAGTTCTGGCTTGATAATTGGATAGGTAACATTCTTTTTGAGGAGTTTCAGCATGCTGCTCTAAGCTCAGGGGTGCAGATCTCTATCAAGAATTTTCTAGATAATCCGTCAGCAAACCTACCCTAGGACCTTCATGATTTAATTGATAATTACAATATTGTCTCCTGACCTGATTTCATATATTGGGAGCCAGCTAGAAATGGGATTCTGACCAGCATTCTGTATTACTCTCATGAAATTCAGGGTATCAATGTTGATTTTAAAAGGTTGTCTATCTTCAATAAAGTTTTGATTAGGCCAACTCGAATGACACTTATCTTGAGGCTGGTTTACAACAGATTACCCACTGATGAGATACTCCAAATGTTTGGTATGTAGATATGATCAATGTGTATAATGTTTCATAGTAATCGGGAGGATGCAGAGCACCTATTCCTCTCTTGTGAAACGGCTTCGGCCATCTGGAAGCAGGTTTTAGGTGTATTTGAATTGGATGGCATCAGATTTTTGGGACAGCAGGCTCTTCTATGTTGTTGTTCGGTTATTCAGGTTTCACCCCAAATTCGTTCTCTCCTCTCCGTGCCTATTTCGGAAGTGTTGCACACTATTTTGCGGCTATGAAATGCTTCAATTTACAATGGGATAGGCTTCTGCTTGAAGAACTCTTTGATGTAGATTTTTACGGTTATTAGGGATGCGTGGCTGTCTGTTTGGGGGAATGCTACAACACTATTCATGACTTCAAGGTTCGGAAAAATATGGGTGTTAAAGGGAATTTCAAACCTACGTTGGGCACCATGGAGTTTTTTTGGATACCTCCTTTCTCCCATTGGGTTAAAGTCAATACGGATGGTGCCAAAAAAGGGAATCCTGGCCCTTTGGGTTGTGGTGCGATTTTTAGGGGTCATGATGACTCTGTCAAAGGATGCTTCTATGGTTCTTGTGGCGTGACAAGCTCTCTTGAGACCGAAATTCTCAGGATCATACATGCTTTTCCTTTTGTGAAAATGAAGGGCTGGTGTAATATCTGGCTTGAGAGTGACTCTTCTACCATTGTGCAGGCCATTATGAATAGTGAAATGCTTATCTCTTGGCAGTTCGCTGCATAGTGGATGCAATGCATGGAGACCCTTTTGACTCTAAATTTCATCATCACTCATGTCTTTCTGGAGGATAACCGGGTTGCGGATAGTCTTGCAAACTTTGGAGTTGGAAAACTTATTACCTGGTCAGATATTATTCTTGAGGCTTTACATCCTTTATATAGGGATGATTGTAATAAAATCTGTCACTTTCGTCTCATGTAAACTTTTTATTTTTATTAATTAATTCCTCGGAATTTTGGAGGAGGGACCCTTATCAAAAAAGCTTATCCAAACTGGGTAATTGGGTTAAATGTTTAAATAATGATAAATGATTTAATGGTCATTTTTCATATTATTCCATTATAATTAAAGTACATAAATTTGTTTAAAAATTGAAATGGTGAACTTTAATGAGAATGCTGAAAAGAAGGTTAATGATGCTTAAACTTGATGTTTATGAAATTTTAATACATGTGATATTGTGATATATGTGATATAAATGTGTGGTACGCAGACTCCGGCCTCAACATCCCATAGTGATCAATGAATGTGGGACACATACTACTACATAAAAATCCCACTGGTTTTATTTTATTTTTGATAAATGATCATTCGATATGAAATAGGGGTTCAAAATACCATATTGATAAATTAGTGTGGGAAAATAACATCTACATAAAAATACCACATGTGTTATTTTTTTATAAGAGAGTTCTGGGACAGTGACTACTGCTTCAAATAAACATGAGGCCCTAGGCATTACGATCTAGGCCCAAATTACTATCATTGGAATATGGTTCTAATTGGATGTAACATAAATTATATATAAATCATAATTGGAATCCATTTTATTGTGATGTGGTTCAGATTCCATCAATCTGCAAAGAATGTATTGTGGTTTCGGATGTCCTTAAGAACCCAGGGATTCAAGTGGTTAATTAAAGAATAGTTGAAAATTTGAAAATTGTTTACGAATGATTTATACATTATTATATATTCAATTTAATACAATTTAATTGACTTGATATTATTTTAGATTCCATTAGTGGTGGCCTAATGAGTTATACTCAGACCCAACATTGGCTTCCTGGTAGGTACCTGAATAGACTTATTGTTTGAAGGATGTGATTAAGAAAAGGGCCTGTGTTAGATGGTTGAGTCGGGATGGTGGAAGGATGAGGGAACCAAAATTGGTGTTAGTACCATCTTCATAGTGATAATTTGTCTTTATATTGGTTTTCCATTTGACACTTTACATGTGCATAGAAATAAATATCTACTGCTTTAGTTTTGGATATTATATTCTTATTTTAGGCATCATGTGTTTCTTGTATTATACTTGGTATGGTTATATTGTTGGATGTTTTTTATTTATTTATATTGTTTTGATACTTTGATAAAGAAGTTATAGTCTCCCCATGATTGATTTTGCCCCTAGAAACTAGTTAGAATCCTATATAATATGAAGAGGTGTTCCTAAGTTCATGTAACCAACTGTCTCGGGGCACTGATGTTTGGAACCTGAGTCTAGTCATTAAAAATATTCGTAGCAATGGGTGATTTCCATATCTAGGGGATACAAACTCATATTAAGAGTAAACCCCTCACTACTAAAAAAACGGGCTAGGGAAGTGCTACATTTTATCAGTGCTAAGCAAAAACCCCTGATAAACGTAATTCTTTATCAGTGCTAAATAAAATCACTGATAAAGGTTCCCTTTATCATTGCTTTTCTAGCACTGATAAAGAATTACCTTTAGCAGCACTTTTCTAGAAATCATAAAACCATAGTCCCATTTTATAAAATGGTGTTCACAGTGACCTCTATTTATCATGCCGCCTCAAGCTCTCGTGCGACATTACCCCTGTGAAAACTCTTCTCCACCCTGATCTTCTCTTTGATGGACCTCTGTCGCGGCTAGCCCTACTCTGCCGCCGCTATCCCTACTTCACCATCGTCAACCCTACTCCTTATCCTCCCCCTGGAACCCCTTATGCAGATCCTCCTCCCTGTGAACCCTACTTCTACTCCTCACCTCTGGACCATACTCCCTACGAACCCTACTTCAAATGTTTGGGATTCTTTTCGATGAGGTTAGATTCTCAGCTTCCCATATTTGATCTCTGGTGATTTCTCCACTCATCCTCATCCATTTCCGTTTTTCATATTCTAATATTCATTATGGTGGTTTAGTTTGGTTTGGTTTGTGTTGTGTTGTGTGTTTGGGCTACGTTTTTAGGTTACATTCTTTCAAAAATTCATGAAGTGATTAAATTTTTACCATGTGAATTGTTTATTACTTATATGGTTTTCTTAAGTTATTTTCAAGATTAAGATTATTATAAAAACTATATTGTAAATGTGAGTAGTGAGAAGGACAAAATAGGTTGTTATATTTTTCTATGTATTTATGAATGGTGGCATGGGGTGATGAGGTGGTTTTATTATTGGAGAGTCTAATGATGGTGATTTCATAGGAATATAATATTTTGTAATATATTATGAATGGTTTTGTAATTTATAAGTGTTGGGGTATATATTATTCTTTTAGTGGGGAATAGTATCCCATGGTGTTGGTACATTATTTAATTTTTTGGATAAAATTTATTAATTTTGATGCTTATACATGTTGAAACATTATCATGGTAAAGTGCACATGAAGTAGAAAGATAAATGGGATAGAGTGTTTTAAAATTTCAATAGTAGGAGGTGTTGATGTTTATTTTCTAGGTGTAGGGTCCTAAGGTTAATAATTTCCTAGAAGATGTTGAGGAGGGTTTTGAATTGGAAAATATTCTAGCTCATTTATGGGTTTCCATTGTAGTGGGAGTACTTTTAAGGGTGGCATGATAATTATGGAAGGAAAATCATGTTCAGTAAAAAGTGGTTTTAGGAAGATTTTTATTCCCTAGATATAGAAATATGAGTGTATACAAAATATCATGGAATTCAATGAAGTTTGATACAGTGTTCTTTCCATTGGGATTCACATCTGTGCATTGATGGTCTAGTTTTTAGAACACTTGGTTGATGAATAAATGAAATCCTGTAATTTTGAGTCATATTTGAGGTTAGAGATTCTAAGGATGGTTGCGAGTTTATGTTTGAGGTTTTGGTTGTAGATGAGGGATTGTGATGAAGTTATCAAGCATGGTTTTCGTCAAGTTTCCTAGAAGGATAAATATGGTACCTTGATTTGTGGTCATAATGGAATGAGGAATAATGGAGTGATGAGATTTTCTAGTTTTCGGTGGGGATTATTCCCTAGTTTTGAGTATCTCAATGTGTACCATAACTATATAGTTGATCTATTTCAATGGTGATGTTGTGGGGAATCATTAGTATGAGTTACCCATGATTCATGGTGTTTCTTCGCATCTGTAATGTGTAGTTTTATTTAGTCAGATGGTTATGTTTTAGTTGATAAAATTTTGGGATGTGGTGAGTTTGGTTTGAGAGTATAGGCATGATTATGTCCTGAGTTATTGACCTCATCCCTTTATTAACAAATACCCTCTTTCAATTGATACTAAAAGATTCAGTTGAATTATTTTCAATGGAATTATTTATATCTCTTTACCACCAAATTCCAGTGAAAATATGAATTTTATTTAGTTCATTGGTGTGTTTTTTCAAACTTAATGATTCATAAGAAAAAGGGAAGCATGTTTCTATTTTACCCAAATGGATGGGATTATTTATAATATAAAGGTCATGCTTTTGTGGAATAATTTATTTATAAAATTAATTTCAATTTTTTTTCAATATTATGGAAGTTATTAATAGTTAGTGAGAGGAAGTTTGATAGAATTTATGTTCACTAATTCAATTTTCTATTTCTTATGTTAATTTGGGTAACAAAACATATGATATTCCATAATAATTTTGGATAAACCAAGGGTATTTGGCTCCCCCACGAACCCCTTTGTGTTTCGAAATGTATCTACTATATTAGTTTTCTCATAAAAATTTCATCCCTATTTTCATTTTATTTGAGTTTGGTCTCTAGTTTTGGGTTGTTTAATGTGATTATTTTATTATGAATAAGGTGGCTGGAAGGTGTGATGATTTTGATGGGAGGGGGGGTCTATCTTTGTTCTGTTGATTTCCAAATCATTATTGGAAATCGATAGGCTCTATTAATCCATATTTTTATAAGGAAGTGGTTATATTATACTATATTTGGAATCCTTGTTTTGTGTATTTTAATCATAAATAAAAATATTTGAGATTCAAATAGGATGAAGATGAATAAAGATTGGATGGATGCTACTCGTTTGTAGTAGTTCCTTGATTAGTCTACTTTGTGTTTGTAACATCCATAGATTTTATGAGATAGATTTTTTTTAATTTCATTGATTTCTTTTGTTGTACAAAACATCAATATTAGATTTCACTATATGAAAAATCGTATTAGCTTTCAGTATACACGACACTATTCTTGGCTTGTGTTGCACACAATTTCAAGTTCTTTTGATAGAATTCATTTCACGCAACACCGAGTATTTATTTTGTTCAATTTATAAATGAATTACGTTTTGATTATGTTATACACAACACAAAAGGAATATTCCACTACACAAAACACTGTCTTGGCTTGCGTTACAAGCAAGAGTGACCTCCCTTGATAGCTTCAATTGTAGGTGATACCGATTTTCCCTAAACAGTGATATATTTTTAAAATATTATTATTTAATGGGATATAAACTAGCTATTATGAATAGTATTAACCACATTATGAATTTTATATAACATTAGCACTCATCTTACACATGATATGAGAACAAAATCAAATTTTCAGCTAAAATAAGTATTTTTCAAAAAAATGCAGTTTTACCGCATTTTGATGGCGCTCCCATTTTAAATATAGTTTTTGACAATTTTATATTTTATATTTGAAAAGATAAAATTATTCTTTGAAATAGAGACATAAAATTTTACTTTGGATAAATTTTTGATATTTTTCCGATAACATTCATATTTTGATGAATATTGAAAATACGCAAAATTTTAATTGAAAATAACTTTTCTCATCAAAAGAATTTATATTGTTAAAATATATTATTGAATGGTTTTAAAGTATAAATAGAATATATTTTTATATTTTAACACAATTTAAGTAATTTTCAGCAATTTTAAATTGAATTCATATGTAAAAACCTTTCAATCTTTTGCAATGTTTTAAACAAAATCCCATTTTTTTGACATCGAGATTCATTTTAAATTAATTACTCCAATTTTTTTGTTTTGAATTTGGAAAAATGGATTATATATTTGGAATCATAAGGTTCAAATTTTTTAAATAGGTACTTTTAATTTTTGGACATTATGAATAGTAACTTTAGTAATTATTTTATTTTCCATGGTTAAAGGGTAAATCTAGTAAATAAGGGTAAACAAATAATATTATAATAATATTAAACTACCCTAACACATGACCTATTCCTATTGGATGAGATATGTCTGACCATAGGAATCCTTGTGTAGATTTTTGGACCCCGTGGATTTACTTGGATTTGAAAATGACACTTTATAAGAAATAATTTAAAGTGAAGATATTTATAACCAAAACATATATCTTTTACTAAATATATTTTAATATGGGGTTATATAATAGCTCTGTATGTCTATAAATAGTCATTAAAAAAATAAAAATATTTCCTATATAATTGTATTTTATTTATAGTTTTTATAAATTAGATAAATATATTTATTTTTGGCACAATTATGATGTATTGATTACCTCATTAATGAAAGATTCAAATAAATGAATTTATAAATAATAAAACCAATGTAATTTGATTATTTTGATGTCATCCACGAATTTTATGGATGATATTGACATATTATATTTGATTTAATTCTTTTGGTTTTATGTAATAAGGTTGTTATGAATTTCTATAAAAGTCACGTATGAATAGTGTCCAAAATTGACTCAATTTATAACTTAAAACATAAAAGAGTTTATTAAATGATATTAAATTCCTAAAAATACAAGATTAGTCCAAATGGTTAATATAAGTCCAAATATGTCATAAATAACTTTTTGGGGTCTTTTGACATGATATGGTAATTATATTAACCCATAATGTGTAAATTACATGATATCACTGTAGGATTCAAAAGGGTAAAATCAGGGTAAAATAAAAAAGTTAAGGATAAAAAAATATTCAAAACTTATCAAAAAAATATTGGATTATGGGTATTAAAAACAACATCATCTTATCTTGAAATTAAATAAGTTTTGGAATATTTTAAGTCGAAATTGAATTTGTTTTAAATTAATATTTTGGAACGTTCCTAAAGTGAAACTCTCCTCTCTTTTAAAAGGGCACCTCCTCCCTCTCATCTTCACTCCATTTTGAGCCTTCAAACTCAGCCAACCCCTACCCATTTTTATTCTCGACTTCCCTAGTTACACTCTATATGTTCATGTATTCTCAAAAGATAGACTCTAGTTCTCTAAGAGGAAATTTAAAGGAGGCACGTCAAGAAAGAGGCAATCTCTTCTACCAATTATTTCAAATATATTTTTTCTTCAACTTCCTCTTCAGTAGTTTTTTCATTATAATGTAATTACATTAGTATCATTTATATAATGATATGTTATTATAAATATGAAACAACCCTATTTCACATACTACCCATCCTATGAAAAATGATGTCATTGCGCGTGCATACCTACAGATTACCATCTCCACGTCGTGGTGTAATCTCACTACGGGAAACACTTCTTTTTGCGATGGGTTATTTTCGACGAGATTTTTTCCTGTTGAAAATAGTATGTCGAAGAGGTTATTTGTGACAGGTGAATCAATCCGTCAAGAATAACTATTTATTTTCAACGGGTCTTGTGGTCCCGTCGCAAAAAGTTACGCGTGGTTTGGTGCAGAAGGGTTATTTGCAATGGGACTTGGGGTCCCATCGCAAAAAGGCACGCACGGTTTGGCACGCTTTCTATGCCAAACCAAGTGGAATAGTATTTGAGAAGGGGCGGGGGGAGGGGGCTCCCATTGTAAATACCGGGAGGCTTTAAAGACTATTTGCGACAGGGAATTCCCCATCGCAAATAGTGCGTCCGCTGGAGTCTATTTGCAGCGGGTCCCGTCATAAATACCCGACGACGGTAAATACTATTTGCGGGGGATGTTGTCCCATCACAATTAGTGTTTCGGTAGGTCAACTTTTGTGACGGGACCCATAAAAAATACACTTTTTACCGCTGATAGTAATTAATGTCGCTGAAGGTATTGTCGATGGGATCCGTCGTAAAAAAAACTATTTGTGACAGGAATCTCGTCCCAAATATTCCTGGAGCAACTAATCTAACCTATATATACCTCCATCCATTTTTTCCTTCCCCTCATTTCCAACTTTCTCTATCTCTCTAAACTCTAATTTTAGAGCGAAAGCTTTTCAGAGTTAGTTTTTTTAAGAAGAAGTTGCGAGGCCGTCTACAATTAATAGAGATCATGTTTAAAGGTATTTATGTTTTATTTAATTTTGTATTTATTACATTTTTATATTAATTTTAATTATTGTTGATTAGTTGTAATTAAATTAGATTTAATTTTTTTCATTACTATTTATTTGTAATAATAAATTGAAATTATTAGTACTAATTCTTATTAATTGATAATAATTAATATTTATTAATAATAATTTGTTATATATATAAATAATTAGCGGTAATTTGTAATTAGTGGTTGTAATTTGCAGTAATTAATAGCAATTAATGCTAATTAGTAATAATTAGGGAAATAGTAATAATTAGGAAAAAATATTAATAAATATTTACAATTAGTAATAAATACTAATAATTAGTAATAAATATAAATAATTAGTAATGAAAACTAATAATTAGAAATAAATACTAATAATTAGTAATAAATGGTAATAATTAGTAATAAGTAGTAAAAATTAGTATTAAATGCTAATTATTATTAATAAATGCTAATAATTAGTAATAAATGGAAATAATTAGTAATAAATGGTAATAATTAGTAGTAAATGGTAAAAAATAGTAGTAATTGGTAATAATTAGTAATAAATAGTAATAAATAGTAGTAAATAATATTAAATAGTAATAAATAGTAATAAACAGTAATAATTAACAATAAATTGTAATAATTGGTAATAATTATTAATAATAAGTAATAATTAGAAATAATTAGTAATAATTAGTAATAATTAGTACTAAATGTTAATAATTAAAAATAAATACTAAAAATTAGTATTAAATTGTATTAATTTCTAATAAATGATAATAATTAGTAATAAATCATAATAATTAGTAATAAATAATAATAATTAGTAATAAATTGGAATAAATAGTAATAAATAGTAATAAACTGGAATAAATAGTAATAAATAGCAACAAATAGTAAGAAATAGTAATAAATAGTAAAATAATTAGTAGTAATTAGTAATAATTAGTAATTATTAGTAATAATGAGTAATAAACAGTAACAACTAGTAATAAATAGAAGTAAATAGTAATAATTAGTAATAATTAGAAATAATTAGTAATAATTAGTAATAATTAGTAATAGTTAGTAATAATTAGTAATAATTAGAAATAATTAGTAATAATTAGTAATAATTAGTAATAATTCATTATAATGAGGAAGAAATAGTTATAATTATGAATAAATAGATATAATATTTATAATTAGTAATAATTAGTAATAATTATTATTAATTAGTAATAATTAGTAAAAATTAGTAAAAATTTGTAAAAATTAGTAAAAATTAGTAATAATTAGTAATGATTATTAATAATTAGTAAAAATTATTAATAATTGGTAATAAATAGTAATAATTAGTAATAATTAGTAATAATTAGTAATAATTAGGAAAAAATATTAATAAATATTTACAATTTGTAAGAAATATTTATAATTACTAATAAATATTTACAAGTAGTAATAATTTTTAGTAATTAGTAATAATTAGTAATAAATTGTTATAATTAGTAATAAATACTAATAATTTGTAATGAATGGTAATAAATGTAATAATTCGTAATAATTCGTAATAATTAGTACTAAATAGTAATAAATAGTAATAATTTGGAAAAAATAGTAATAATTAGGAAAACATAGTAATATTTATGAATAATTAATAGTTAGTAATAAATGTTAATAATTAGTATTAAATGGTATTAATTAGTAATAAACGATAATAATTCGCAATAATTCGTAGTAATTAGTAATAAATAGTAATAATTTGTAATAATTTGTTTCAAATAGTAATAAAGATTAATAAATAGTAATAAAGAGTAATAATTAGTAATAATTATTAATAATGAGTAATAATTAGTAAAAAATAGATATGAATAGTAATAAATAGTAAAGAATAGTATCAAGTAATAATAAATAGTAAGAAATAGTATTAATGAATAATAAATAAAAATAAATACGAATAAATAAGAAAAATTAGGAAAAATTAGTAATATTTGGTAATAATTAGTAATACATGGTAATAATTAGTAATAAATGGTGATAAATAGTAATAATTCGTAATAATGTGTAATAATTTGTAATAATTCTTAATAAATAATAATAATTAGTAATAAATAGTAATGAAGAGTAAAAAATAGTAATAAAGAGGGATAATTAGTAATAATTAGAAATAATTTGTAATAATTAGTAATAATTAGTAATAAATAGTAATAATTAGTATTGAATATTAATAAATAGTAATTAATAGTAAAAATAACAATGAATAGTAACAAATAGTAATAATTGGTAATAAATAGGATTAATTAGGATTAAATAGGAACAATTAGGAATAATTGGGTATAATTAGGAATAATTAGTAATAATTACTAATAAATGATAATAATTAGTAAAAAAGGTAATAATTAGTAAGAAATATTAATAATTATTAATAAATGATAGTAATTAGTAATAAATGGTAATAATTAGTAATAATTCATAATAATTAGGAATAATTACGAATAATTAAGAATATTTAGGAATAATTAGGAATTATTTAGAATAATTAGGAATAATTCAGAATAATTAGGAATAATTAGGAATAATTAGGAATTATTAAGAATACAATCAAATGTAATGAATTGTAATTACTTGGTACAATTTCCAATGGATTGGTGGCACTCCTTTTGTTCAACGACTCTTATTCTATCAACTCTCACCGACTAAAAATGTTATGAAAATTTTTCTTCCACATATTCTTATCCAATCTCTTATGCACTATTTTGAATATGCCTTTTTAGGAACACAATTTTCATATTGTTTTTAGGTGCTAGTAGTTGCAAGAAGATGATTCATCGACAAAAGGGGACTCTTTTGTTCGATGACTCATGTACTTGCATCTTTCTCATACTAAAATCATAATGAATAATCTGCTCAGAGGTACACTTATACATTCTCTTATGCACGAGAATGGATATGTGTAGGTCTGAGAAGATTCATCATTTTTATTTCAGTGTTATAAAGTTACAAGTAAATGAGCCATGGGAGAAAAGAGTAGCCGTTAATCCATTGGAAATTGTGTTGTCCATAATTAATGGTAATTCTTAAGAAGTAGTTTTAATTATTTTTCTTTCTTTTTGAGATAATGTTTTTCTAATTTAAAATTATTCACAAATAGTAATGATTTTCTATTTTGTAGAAAAATATGGAATAAAAAAGTTTACAACAGTCATTATTAGATGATCGTGCTGGGATAAATCAGTATATAAATATAAATGGTTCTGGATTAAATCCTATATATATTGAGGGTGTTGAAGAATTCTTATCATTTGAGTCATCAAAACCAGAATTGTTTTCAGAATGAATAACTAAGCGTCCTTGTAAAAAATGTTCTCTGAGAACATTTGACAAATTCGACATGGTTGGGGGACATCTCTTGCGTTTTTTTCAACTAGATTATGTTTTTTGGTATGAACATGGTGAATGCAGTTCCAGAAAAGATACTAATAACTTGATTTCAGATCCATCATAGTTTCAAAATTTAGTAGATGATGTTGTAGAACCATATGTTCAATAAAATGAAGCTCAGGATGAATTGATTTAGGTATAGAGTTGGAACCATCAGAATTTTATGAGTTGTTGAGGTCTGATGAGGACGAATTATATCCTGGTTACAAGATAAGAAAATTAGAAGCATTTGAAAAATTTATCGTTATTAAATAAGATAATACAATGCCAAAAAAACTATTTTGATCAGATATTTTATTTGGTAAAAACGTTATTGCATGAAGGAAATGTGTTACCTTCAATGTACTTTGAGAGCATGAGGCTGGTTTGTAATCTAGGCCTTAGTTATTGGAAGATTCATGCATGTAAAATTTTTTGCATCATATATTATGGTGAAATTGATTAGTTGGATAGTTTTCCTACAAGTGGAAGATCAAGGTATAAAGAATCTTAGCCAGTGAATTCTCGATCGATTCCTGTAAAATTGTTGAGATATTTCCCCCTTACACCCAGGATGCAACATTTATTTATTTCTTAGAACACAGATTCAATGATTTCATGGCACAGAAACAAGATTTCAATAGGTAAAACATTGAACCATCTATCTGATGGTGATTCATCGAAACATTTTGACCAACTACATCAGTCTTTTTCTTTAGAAGCCCAGAACATGCAATTTGGTATTTCTACTGAAGGTTTCTGTCTTTTTGGTTCTTATGGAAGTTAGTATTCGTGTTGGCCTATCTTTATAACTCCATAAAATTTACCTCCATGGCTGTTGATGAAGGAACTCTATATCTTTTTGACCTTATTAATACCAGGGTATCAGAATAAGAATGTTCTTGTTTATTTGAAACCATTGATTGATGAGTTAAATTAATAGTGGGGTAATGGTGTTAGTACATATGATGTTGCTGCGAAATAAAATTTCATATTAAATGCTTCATTAATGTGGACGATTAGTAACTTCTCTAAAAATGGAATGTTATCTGGATAGAGTACACATGGTAAACAATCATTTCCTTACTATATGAAAGACCACAAAGCATTTATGCTCTTCAATGGAAAAACCCATTCTATTTTGACTATCATCACAAATTTCCTCCAACTGATCATCCTTTTCATGGAAAAAAAATATCATTTCAGAAAAGGAAAAATTGAAAGGGATGAACCTCCAAAAATGATCTCAGGTAAAAAGTTAAAATCAGTTCTATTTTTATTACCTCCCATCAAATTATGTCCAATAGTAAACCAACAGAAAATTAATGTCTTTGGGAAGGAACATAATTGGATAAAATAGAGCATTTTTTGGGATCTTCCATATTGATCTGATTTGTTGGTCTTCCAGATGTTGGATGTAATGAGTATTCAGTAGAACTGTTTTGATAATTTATTTTAGACAGTTTTGGATACACCATGTAAGACCAAAGAGAACGTAAAGGCACGATTAGTTCTTGCCCAAATTTGCAGGTGTCCAGAACTTGAGCTGTTTCAAAATGTCAGATTATAGAGTTTAATGAACCCAAATTCATGTTATAAACTATCCAAAAAGAGTCTCTTATTATTGTTTCAGTGGATTGCAGATTTTAGACTTCCAGATGGCAATGATTCCAATTTGCATAGATGTGTTAAAAATGGTCATATTACAAGATTAAAAAAGTCATTATTGTCATGTTATAATGGAAATAATTGTGCCAAATTTATTGAGATGTTTGTGGAATTATATTATTTGGTATTTGATAAAAAACATATCATATTTTTTTCGAGACATTTTTGCGACGACAACAAACACCGATGCACTAAGAAAATAGGAAGAAGATGATGTTTTCATTATTTGTAAACTGGAAAAAATATTCTCGCTGGATTTCATTGATTTAATGGAATATCTAATATTAAATTTTCCACATGAAGATAAATGTGGAGATTGGGTATATTTTTGAGTTATGTACCCATTAGAGAGATGCATGCAGAAATTGAAGAAAAAGTACGTAACAAAGCATCAGTTGAAGGCTCAATCACAAAAGCTTATTTGAAAAAAAATCATTTTAATGCTCTCATTATTTTGATCCTGAATATACTTAAAACATAGTTTCATTGGAGGGAATGAGGGAATTGTTGATGATGAAATGGAAAATCAATTATTTGTTTTTAATCAGCCGGAGCTTAGCTTCGGTGGAGTTCATGAACGAAGGATTTCAGATTGTGAACATCACAGAGATCATACATATGTTCTACTCAACTATGAAGAAATGACATCATTTTTACTTTTAGTGCTTCTATCACTTATTCTATAATTTCTTCTATAGTAAATAAACTTATTTTATTTGTAGGTTATATGATAATCATATCAAGAAACATCTTCCACAAATTATAACATCTGCTCTTAAAGAATGCCGACAAAAAAATTTCTCAATGGTTTCAAAAACTGGTAACATAAATTATTGATGGTTTAACATATCAATTCAGTTTAATATTAATTATATAGATAATTTATTTAAAAAAATTTAGTTGTCTCAACATGATGATAAAATTGATATCCAACTATGTATATTGAGTAACCCACCATCCAAAATAGTAAAATATTATAACACATTTGTGGTGAATGTTTTTTTATTTCATACACATGCATATAGGGAATAAAAAAATGAATAGTGGAGTTTACATGAAAGGATCACATCATAGATAAAAATAAGTTTATTTTTATGGCATGTTGGATGAAATTATTGAATTTTTTTAACTAGGGAAATATTAAATAACGATGTTTAAATGTAAGTGGTTGGATACTGAGAGAGGCTAGCATGTTCATCCGATCCATGGAATCATCGATGTTAAATTTAAATGGGTTCTTGAAGTAAATGAACCATTTTTAGTAGGTCAATAGGCACATCAAATATATTACGTAAAGTACTATGCTACTTAAAGATACCTGAGTGATTGGTGGACCATAATAAAAATGAAATATTGGAAAACTCAATTTACTCAAATTAAATATGGTTCTGCTAAAGTACAAGGAATTTAAATTTTTCAAGATACTACTCAAAATCCATATTTTTTCACAAAGAGACAGGAATATCGATGATGACAGCCCATAATTAAGGGTCGATGGTGACAATGATGTTAATGATGTTACAAATGAATTTGAAATGGAAAGAGATGATGAAACTGAAACTCATATGGATATTGATGATGCTGATGATGAATATAAAGACAATGACATTGTGAGATATGAAGATGATGATGAAGGTGAACATTAACATAGTTTAAAGTTTTTTATAATCATAAATAATATATATCTATATGTAATAGTTATTTTCAACTATCTGCTAACAATAATCATTTTGGGTTTCAGATGGACCCTGATCTACTTCTTGAGTTGCAGGAGGCTGAGCTACCTTTGGATGAGGAGGATTTGGGATCATTTGTCCCTTAGCCTACTTCCGTTTCAGGGGGGATGTAGAGGGGGAATGGTATTGTGTGACTGATTATTCCTGACCCTATCCTCAAGTGACATCCATGTCTTGGATTCGATCCATGCATGCGGAGGTATGGTAACCTATTTATTTTAGTTAGATTTCATTGATTTATTTATATACTAATTGTTTCATTATTTATTATTTTTTCAAAGTTTTGTGCATGTAGATATTGTACAGGGGAGCCCTATCTTGCACAATTATTTTTCTCAGCCATGGATCACATGAGAATAGATTTCCATTGATGTGCAGTTGGGCATGTTCAATCATTGGCTAGTACATAATAAATAATATTTATTTTCAAATTTATTTCTTTAATAACTTAATATTATAAATTATTATTAGGGTTTATGGAATCCCATAAATGATATCATGCATGGAATTATCCACATGGCATGGGATTTGTCTATGCGTGGTCGTTTCCATCAGTTTTTTCACAATTTGAGAAGGACACCCATTAAGAAAGTAGGAGTCAAAAATATTTGATGAGTCATGTAGAGATCACCAACCAATGTACATTTCATCTCACGTATGGGATGGATTATGTTCACACTGGTTGAGTGGTATATTTTAGAGGATATCCTCAATGGGACGACAAAACCAGGGGAGACAGAAGGTGACACATTGAGCTGGTATTCGTACATTCAGTACGCGTATAGAGCATTTGGTATGTATCTTTTTTAAATATTTTATATAACATTAAATATAAATAGTTTACCTTATATTCATATAGGCAATCGAGAATCCCGATATTATGGAGTACGACGTTTACTGGAGGATGTACATTGATCCAGCCACTGGAGAGAATAGAGGTGATCTCCTTTGTCAGATTGTGGTAAGTATTATTTATTTTCTAGTTTGAAAATTAACTTCATATAATATTTTCAATACTTAAATTTCAAATTAGAACTGAAGGAGTCATATGAGGCCGAAAACTCTCAGAAAAAGGATGAGAGTTAGGCCGAGATGGCTGATCAGACGGGTGCCAACCATTTCGATGAGGAGACATGGATACATGCGACCCAGTATGCCTTGGAGAAGGGTAGAGTAGTTGGTATCAGCTCTTATTTGACCCATGTGACTTATTGTGGTGTTGTTGCGATGTTAGCATCCAACTCGAGAGGAGCTCGTGGTGTGGAATCATCTTCTGGGTCATAGTATCCTAAGTAGTTGTGAGCTCAGACTCAGCTTATAGAGAGTTTGTAGAGGTAGCAGGAAGAGATGTGTCACCAGTAGCAGTTGCAACAACAACAGTACGAGGAAAATATGCATCCATGGCAGCAATAGCAGGAGCAGTAGCATGAGAAGGATATATATCGATAGAAGCAACAACAACACGAGTAGATGCAGTATATACGATATCTGACTCGTAGTTTAGGGTTGAATTTTCCTCCACCATCTCTTACAGCTCCTACACCTCCTCTAGAAGACTGTCCCCCTAGTGATTTTATTATTATGTTAAAAAAATTTGAATTCAACATTTTTTATAGTATGAATCTTTTACAGTTTTTTCCTTTAATATTAGTGTGAATATTTCATAATTTAATTTTTTTTAATATTTTATTATTTTTAATATTTTGTTATTTTATTATTTATTATTAGTATTATATTTTTAATGTCTGTTTATTTTAAAAATAATAATAATATTATTATTATTATATTATTTTTTATATTTTTTTGCAAATATTGAGAATTTTAATTGTTTTTATTTTTTTATTATTTTAATAACCTTAATATTATTTTTTCATTAAACATAATTTTATTAAATATTTTTTTATTTTATTCAGTATTTGTGATGGGGCCTTTTTCGATGGGACCCCTTCACAAATAGTTTTTTAATATATTTTTTAAAAAGGTATTTGCAACGGTAAAAGGACCAATTGCAAAAACTTTTTTACAATGGGCCCATCACAAAAGGATTAGTTATATATAACTTATATAATCAGAGATCTATTTTCGACGGGCCTGTCACAATATGTTTTATACATATAATGTAAATAATACGAGATCTATTTTCAAAGGGATTATTTTCTTTCAAAAATAATATTTTTTGCGATGGGCCCATTGCAGAAAATACAAGTTGAGATTCTGTTTTCCTCAATGGGCTTTTTGCGATTGGGCCCGATCGGAAAAACGCTTTTGCGACGGGGCCCAATCGCAAATAGCCCGTAATCTAGTAGTGTCTATTTTTCACTACCACCAAACATGGATGGTTATAATGGTTGAAATTATAATTATATTTTATTATTATAACATGATATTAATTTTGAGATATTATACACCATACACTTCAATACTGTTCAACAACCATGTGAATGATATCGTCACTCATGCGTATGTACGGATTACCGTCTCCATGAAGTGATGAGATCCATTCTCCATGTTAACCATTCAAGAATTATTATAAAGTATATATAATAAGTAATCATGAAATATATGACATAATAACTCTACTTGATTTATATATATATATATATATATCATTTAATTACTTCAATTCAATTGAATAAGGAAATGGTAATAGCATCCATGCGTACGTACGACCTACCGTCTCCCTGAACGGTGTATTCAATTCCATTTATCGATCTATTATATATAAGTTTATACTGAATATATATGATATATAAATCATGATTTACAATATTGATATAAGTAAATCATGATCTATGTAATTATATGAAGAATAAGACGTCCAAACATGTATGATAAATGAAACGATTATTACCCAAAACATTACTTTAACATGGAATTGACAAATGAATGAGTAATATAAAGTCGTAAGTGAAACATATATGATATCATAAATATTATTATGGATCTTTTACAAGTAAATAATATGTTTAAACCCACTATACAAGAGTTTCGGACACATACGGATGAAATAAGACCTTAAGGTAAGTGATAATTTTGCAATCTCATTTTTATCCAAGATTTTTTATACGTAAGTATTTTCTAGTGATATATTCATCATCCATGTCTGTGTTTTAAAAAATTTACTCTAAATTTTTTTACCATTATTCTATGTATGGTTAAATCCATTTTACCCATTTTTTCAATTTTACTACATGGTATGTAAGGAATCATTTTTTTACCATACAAGGTACTTTTTACTTTTTCACTAAAAGTATGAGCAGAATGTTTTTTAAACTTATACAGATTGAATGGATTTTTACTTCTTCATATCACCTTATATCCATTAATATTACTATACAAAATTTCATGTTTATTTTCAACTAAATTATTTTCCTTCAAAATAGCATGAGATTTTGAGAAAAGAAATCGTTTTTGAAGAAGAAAGGATATTTTCCTCCGGATTTAATTTAATGCATTTTATCAAAATTATTTTCCATATAAGATGAGATAAGGTTATGTTTCTATCCTAATTATTACCTTTATTTTATAGTGTTTATGATTGAATTAATTTTTATGAAGTCCATTGGTCTTATATGGATTATGTTATAATAAAATGATGTTTAAGAATCCTATTTTATTTCATGGGTTATGATATAATGAATGATTTATGTTTTTCTGGAACATGTAAGAATGATTTAATTATGTGATGGGTGGGACATATATCTCCCTCTGATGCATTGGGTAAAGATTTATGTCTTATGAGATAGATATGAATGGAATGACAGGTAAATCTGGTTCATTAATACATGGATGGAATGGCAAGTAAACCCAGGTTAGTAATAGATTTTGTCCACTATGATGGTCTTGGAAGCAATTAATTGACTAATTTGGAAATACTAATATGTTATTATTAGTTTTCCATAATTACTTGTTTTATTCCAATTCTATTATATCATGGTTAATGTAGCTTTGATGACCCATGCCTTACGTACTTCCAAGATTTGTGTCAGTGATCAATATTTTGAGGTTTAGACTTTATGTTCTTGTTTTTATTATCAAATGTTTATGTTTTGTTTAATGTTATCAATGTTTACCCTTACTGAACATTTTAGATCACCTTCTTTATGTTTTATTTTCCCCAGGATAAAAAGAAATGTTTTAGGTAGGAGAAAAGGGGGAGATCGTTATGTGAGATATTGAAGATCTTTCCCCATGATTAGAGGATTAAGTTCCAATTTTCCAAATACATTAAACTAATACGGTCTTTGGGATTTTGTTTTTGTCTTGTATTATGTATTCTGAAAAAGAAAATAAATTTCCATGTATGTCAAGTTTGGGTCTCTACAGTTGGTATCAGAGTGAAGGTTTAATCAACCTTTGGAAACTAGGATGTGAAAACTGTTGTGAGATCTCTAGAGATATTTCAAAGGCATGTATAGAGATATAACAAATGTTAAGTATAACTATATTCTACAGTCTAAGAATTACGGTAAAGATCATAGATAACCTAGAATTAAACCTAAGATGTTAGAGATTGATGGTACTCACCCTTGACTATGTTGTTTTCCTAGTTTGATTTTTTCATCTCACACTATTACTATTTGGTTTTAGATGATGGTTGGAACCCAAAGTAACCATGTTAATGATCAATGCCCTGTTCAATGCAATTATTTCCATCCTAAACAACCAAATGTTATGGGATATGGAGGAGAAATCTTATTTCTATAATTACACAAGCTATGAATCATTCTAGACTTCTAAATGAGGAAAGAAGGGGAAAATATTCCTTTGAGTCCATCATGAGGCAACATCCACCTTATTTAAGTGGGTATAATGATCCAATTGTTACTGAACAATGAATCAGTACAAATTGAAAATATATTTTCCATCATTCATTGTTCTTAAAATAAAAATTTCATTTTGGATGTCTATCGTTTAGAAGGTGAAGCAGACTAGTGGTGGAATCTAATTAAGAATAAAAGAAAGTAAGATCAAATTGAATCCATGGAATGGGATGAGTTCAAGAACTTATTTTTCAATAACTACTTCCCTCATATTGTCTAAAAAATGTTATAAAAGGAGTTCCTTGAGCTTTTGAAAATGGATGATGAATCTGTTGGTACATATGAGGAGAATTATACAAGACATGCAAGGTATTCTTCTAGCTTTATCATCCACCCTGAAAGTAGTGTTGATCGATTCTTCAGTGGCTTAAATCTATGTCCTAGAAGGTCATTGTCTATAAGAGACTTCAGTAGCAATGAAAAGATTGCACATTGTGCTATCAAGGTAGAACTGGAAGTTGGTGTTACATATCCATCTCATTTTTTTGGCAAGAAATGAAAGATGGGGTTTAAGGGAAAAACTCAAAATAAAGGTGAAAAGAAGATAAATGTTTCCTTATGCTCAATGTGTGGAATGAAGAATGATGTATATTGTATTAAAGGGATTGGAAAATTTTTTAAGTGTGGAAAAGAAGGTCATTGAGTAGTTCAGTTCCAATGTAATGGAAAAAAGGTTTCTAATGATGTGAATGGAGAAAATACTATAGATAATGTACCACCAACACATAAATGCTATAGTTGAAAGGATATGGGGCATTATACTAACCAATTCTCTAATACAAGGGTTAATTATGATATAAATCAACATACTATTAAGGAAAATGACAGTGGTAAGTCACATGTGATCACTATTAGTGATGTTGAGTATGGAGATGAAGTTGTGGAATGATTAAGTGTTTATGTAATTGGATTTCGGAATAGTTTTGTGGAATATCATTTATAGTATTATGGAATATTAGAATATCTATGTGTTGGTATATAATGGTTTTCCATAATTATATGGTATCGGTAACCATGAAAAGAGATTGAAATATTTTTGGAAAACAGATGATATGTGCATAATGAAGGCATAAGGATAAAATAATATTTTTGATAGTATTAATGATCTCATGAATGATAAAAGGACAAAGTGATATCATGGTTCGAGTATATAGAATTTTTGGTATATATTGTGTATGGAAAGAGTTAATTTTGATAGAATGCATGTTGTCACTAAGGTTATATAGTAATTTATGTTAGTATCATCATTCAATAGAATTCACAATGAAGTCCTTCAAATGATTGGAATGTGACCAACAAGATATTTCTTTTCATATACGGGGGATAAATGATGGTATTCACATGCATGTTATAAGACCTTTCTGGTAATTGTTTTCTTTGAACTACGAGATTGGACAAAAATATTTTGGATAAGCCTAAAGGTTGGAATTGACTATGTTGGTCATCAGATAGAATTATTTTAGGGTAGAATTTATTTTATATTATTTCTAGAATTTCATAATAGTATAGTTTTAGAAAAATGACAACCCATAGGATGGGAGACAAACCATCGCATCGGACAATGATACAAGAATATAACCCACATACGAAGTGCAACAGGCCTTTATCGCCTCCCACTAGCCTACAAGAAGTTCCTAGTTAGTAATAATTAGTCTTATTTTATTAAGCGGTATGATTAATGAATTATAAGTCCATTTGTGGAACCATATACGATTAATCTCACCATAAATGGACTTATTTATATTTAATTATTTGTGCTAACCTTTTTGTGATGGAGACATATATAATGACTTATCATTCCATCACATAATCTGCTAACACTTCAAGAATGACAAATTCAAATTCATTTCTTTAAATGATAGATGAATTGAAAATTTTTTAAGGCACGCACAATGGTGAAATTGTACCAAAGTAAAGTAAGTATTTATTCTCATGAAAAATTATTCAACTTTAGGGAAAGGATATTGAAAATCAAAAATGTTTTCATAGTTCCTTATTATCCGTTTAATCAGATGGTCCCTTAAATCATCACATATTTACGACTTTCTGGTAGTTCACTTTCTCTATACCTTATTATCCATCACTATCCATCAAAAAACGATGGTTATATTTCTCATCCATATCCAAGTTTTCACTTCCCACATATGTTATTATATGTGGAAACCCAATGATAAGTTAAATTGGGTAACTGTTATGTATCTAACTTTCATTTCTAAAATGATGTTTTAGTATTTATTTTTATGATGTGGGTTTCCATGAATGGAACTTTCAAGTAGAAAACCATTTTATAACCCTGATGAATTTCAATGGAGAAATTCATTTTAAGGGGGTAGAATGTACAACCCCAATATTTAATGAGATATATTCTTTTAAATTTCATTGATGTATTGTGTTTTATACTACACTAAGATTATCTTGCACTATACACAACACCGTATTATCTTGTAGTATACACAACACTATTCTTGTCTTGTGTTGCACAAAATTTCAAGTTCTTTTGATATAATTCATTTCACACAACACTGAGTATAGATTTTGTTAAATTTGTAAATGAATTTTTTTTTATTATGTTATACACAACACCAAAGTATGCTTGCACTACACGAAACACGGACTTCGATTTCATTACATTCAAGAGTTACCTTCCTCGATAGCTTGCGTTGAACTCGATACCATGTTTCACTAAACAACGATATATTATTAAAATTTTAATATTTAATGGGATATAAACTAGCTATTATGAATAATATTAACCAAAATATTAATTTTATATAACATTAGAATTCATCTTAAACAATATATGATAAAAAAATAATTTTTCAGATAAAATAAGTATATTTTAAAAAAATACAGTTTTACCGGCATTTGATGGCGCACCCACTTTAAATCTTGTTTTTGACACTTTTATAACTTATATTTGAAAATATAAACTTCTTATTTTGAATAGGGACATAAAATTTTACTTTGGATAAATTGTTGATATTTTTCTGATAACTTTCATATTTTGATGAATAGTGAAAATACGATATATTTTAATTGATAAAAAAAATTCATAAAATTTTTTTTGGGTTAAAATATATTATTTAATGGTTTTAAAGTACAAATATTATATGTTTTTATATTTTATGAAAATTTAATTCATTGTAAATAATTTTACATTTAATTCATAGGTAAAAACATTTCAATCTTTTGCAATGTTTTAAACAAAAACCTATTTTTTCGACAATGGGATTAATTTTAAATTAATTAATGAAATTTTTGTATTTTGAATTTGGAAAAATGGATTACATATTTGGAATCATAAGGTTAAAATTTTATAAATAGGTACTTTTTTATTTTTGGACATTATGAATAGTAACTTCAGTAATTATTTTATTTACCATGGTTAAAGGGTAAATCTTGTAAATAAGGGTAAAAAATAATATTATAATAATATTAAACTACCCTAACACATTCCCTTTTCCTATTGGATGAGATATGTCCAGAAATTTACATCCTTGGGTTGATTTTGGGACCCCATGGATTTACGTGGATGTGAAAATGACACTTTATATGAATTAATTTAATGTAAAGATATTTAAAACCTAAACATATAACTTTTACTAAATCGATTTTAATATGAGGTTATATAACAACTATCTATGTCTATAAATAGTAATTATAAATACAAAGTTATTTATTACATCATTTTATTTTATTTATAATTTTTAGAAATTAGATAAAAATATTTAGTTTTGACATAATTGTGATGTAGTGATTACCTCATTAATGAATGATTCAAATAAATGTATTTATAAATATTAAAAAAATATAATTTGGTTATTTTGATGACATAAACTAATTATATGGATGATATTGACATATTATTTTTTATTTAATTCCTTTTTTAGGAAATAAGTTTGTTTACGTATTTAAAAAAGCCATGTATAAATAGTGGCCAAAATTTACACAATTCATAAATTAAAACATAAAATAGTTTATTAAATGATATTAAATTCCTAAAAATCTAAGATTAATCTAGTTAATATAAGTATAAATATTTCATAAATAACTTTTCTGGGTTTTTTACAAGATATGGTAATTACATTAACCCACAATATTTAAATAACATGATATAACAATGAGATTAAAAGGGTAAAATCTGGGTAAAACAAAAAAGATAAGGATATTTTTTTTCAAAATTGTTAAAAAATTATTGGGTGATGATTATTCAAACCAAAATAATCCTATATTATAATTAAATAAGTTTTGGACTATTTTAAATCAAAATTTAATTTATAATAAATTAATATTTTGGAACTTTCCTAAAGTGCCCCTCTCCTCTCTTATAAAAGGGAACCTCATCCCTCTTCTCTTTACTCCAATATGAGCCTCCACGATCAGCCAAACACTAATAATTTCTCTTCTCAACTTCCCTAGTTTCACCCTAGATGATATTTCTTCTCAAAAGACCATCTCTAGTTTCCTAAGAGGAATTTTAAAGGTGGCACGTCAAAGAAGAGGTAATCTCTTCTACAGATACTTTCAAATTTTTTATTCATAAACATTATATTATTTAGTTATTTCATTATATAGTAATAAAATAAGTATCAATCATATACTGACATGTTATTATAAATTTGAAAAAACTATATTTCACCTTCTATACATCCTATGAAAAACCAAATCATCGCGCGTGAGTATGTATGGATTACCGTTTCCACACCATGGTGTAATCTATTTTTCAACACCACCATACTGGGATGGTTATAATGGTGGAAATAATAACTATTTATGATTATTATAACATGATACTAATTCTGAGAGATTATACACCATCCAGTTCAATATGGTTCAACAACTATAGGAATGATATCGTCGCTCGTGTGTACGTATGGCTTACCAACTCCACAACGCAATGAGATTAACTATCCATGTTAACCATTAAAGAATTATTATAAAGTATATATAAAAAATTATCATGAAATATATGAAATAATAATCCTATTGGATCTATGTATATATGTGTGTCTTTCATTTACATACTTCCATTCAATTTAACAAGAAAATGAAAACAGCGTCCATGCGTACGTACGACCTACCGTCTCTATGAACATTGTATTACATCCCATTTATCGATATATTAAATATATTTATATACTGAATATATATAATATATAAATCCTTATTTACATTTTTTAAGTATTTAAATCATTATCTAAGTAATCATATGAATAATAACACGTCCAAACACGTACAATGAATGAAACAATTATTACCCAAAATGTTGCTTTAACGTGGAATTAACAAATGAATAGGTAATATAATATCTCAAGTGAATAATATACGATATCATAAATATTATTATGGTTCTATTACAAGTTAATAATATGTTTAAACCCACTATTCTGGAGTTTCATACAATTAGGGAAGAAATCGGACCTAAGGTAAGGGATAACTTTACAATCTCATTTTTTATCCCAGATTGTTTATACGAAAGTATATTCTTGGGATATATTCATCATCCATGTCCATGTTTTATAAAAATGTATTCAAATTTTTTTTACCATTATTATATTTATGTTTAAATACATTTTACCCCTTTTTTTACTTTTACTACATGGTATGGAAGGAATATTTATTTTGTTTACCATATGAGGTACTTTTTTTACTTTTCTAGTAAAATTACGAGGAGAATGTTTTTTAACTTATATATAATGAATGGATTCTTACGTATTATTAACACCTTATTTCCATGAATTTTCCTCTACAAAATTTAATGTTTATTTTAGTTTAAATAGTTTTCTTCTAAAATTTCATGACATTTTGAGAGAAGAAATCATTTTTGAAGAAGAAAGGATATTTCCTCAAGACTTAATTTTAAGTGTGTTTATCAAACTTATTTTTTATCTAAGATGACATAGGTCTGTGTTTGTATCCCTATTATTAGATTTATTTTATTGTGTTTATTATGGAATTAATTTTTATGATATACATTTATCTTATATGGATTATGTTTTGATTAAATGATGTTTAAGGATCCCATTTTATTTCATGGGTTATGCTATGTTGAATGATTTATGTTTTTGTGGCACATGTAAGAATGATTTCATTATTAGATGGGTGGGACCTATATTTCCCTCCAATGAATTGGGTAAATATTTATATCTCATGAGATATACATGACTGTAACGACAGGTAATCCGGGTTCAGTAATACATGGCTGGAATGGTATGTAAGCCCGGTTCAGTAATGGATTTTTTCCACTGTGAGGGTCTTGTAAGTAATGCCTTAGCTAATATAGAAATCATAATATGTGCTTATTAATTTTCAACAATTTCATGTTTTATTACAATTATAACCTATCATGTTTAATGTTATTTATAATCTAAGCCTTATGTACTGCAAAGATTTATTTCATTGCTCATGATTTTGAGGTTTAAACATTATGTTCCTATTTTTACGTTCAAATATCTATGGTTTGTTTTATGTTCTCCATGTTTACCCTTACTGAGAATTTGATCTCACACTTTTTATGTTTTCTTTTCCACACGATTTATGGATAGTTTTCAGGTAGGAAAACAAAAGGGGGATATCATTATGGGAGATGTTGATGATCTTTCACCATGATTAGAGGATTATGTTCTGAGTTTCCAAAGACACTAAACTAATACGGTCTTTTGGATTTTTTGTGTCATGTATGAAGTATTCCAAACTAGAAATGTAATTTACATGTATTTCAAGCTTGGGTCTCTATAGTGTTTTTTTTCATCATTTCACATCTTTAAACTGTATTTGGTTATAATCTATCAACAAAACTAGTACATTGATAGTTATTATTAACTTGTGTATATATGAGGATTTTTTTGGGTAAATCCATTTTAGATGATAATGTAATTTTTCATGTTGTTTAAACATAGCCTTAATAAATATTCTAGAAATATTTTAAATGATGAACCATATATTATACTACTATTTTGATTAACTAGGAGAATTTATTTTATCTATTGGATATTTTTTAATAGAATTTTTATTGGGTACTCAATTCACACTCTTCTTGAGTTACACACCCTGACCAATGTTATTATCTATTATTTATCTATGGTCCATTATGATTAGAGGATATTGGGTACTAGATGAAATTCTAAATGTTTTTTATAATGATATAATTTCATTCCAATATTGATTTTGTGACCAAACAAGATTTTTAAATCAATGATGACCATGTTTTTATGATTATTAATGAATGAATTGTTTTTTATTATATAATGAGTGAAATAATAATATTACATTACTATAGAAAATATTTATCATAATTATATTATAGTATACAATTAAATATTTTTTTTCATATGCATCCATTTTTTAAATTAATTGTATTTGTTAAAGATTGTTGTTAAACTGACCCAAACATTAAGAGAAGTTTATTAATGGTTTATTAAGAGTTATTTTAGTACTAATATAATTTTACCAAAGGAATAATTTTCTTGTTGGGTTATTATTACTGTTTTATTTTAGAATATTAAATAACTATAAATATAATATATTTTATATAAATTAATTACCTAGAAGGAAGATATTATTTTCTTCTTAGATCATACATTTCAAAATATTTCATTAATGAAAATAATTTGTTGATCATATCATTATTAGATTCTAATATTTTCAACAAAAGAACATAATTATATCATAATTATCATTTTATCCATTAATATGAACCTCATGATCATGCATATATTTTGGTGAAGAACTCAAATGAATAAATTAATAATTACATGGAGAGAATTGTCCACATTACAAATGGTTGTTGTTTTCATTTTCCATAGAATAGATAAAATGAATAATATATTTTACCTTTTAAGATTATAATTTTTTTTCCAATATCATACCAATTTATTCAATTTAAATAATGATTTTTTTTGTATTTTGGTTAAGAAATGAAATACATGTTGGTTCATTGAGATGGCGATCCACACAATGCACAAATTATGGAATTTTTATTATTACAAAAATATTAATAGTGATTAGATATTATTACTATGGAAAAATAAAATTAAGTATATAAAAAAGAATTATATCATTAATTAGTTATTTTAGAATTATAAATTGAAAATAAAAATTGAAAATAAAAAAGTTAAATAAATTTCTTTTCTCATGTTCAGCACATTGAGATTCCCTCGGATGTTCCATTGGAATTAAATATCATAGGCTAATATATTTGTGAAAAGAAGTTTCATATATAATATATTATAATAATAGATATAAATATTGAAGGTTTTATTAAGGGAAAATTATTTTTGGAGTAACTTTAATTGGTGGTGAGAAACCATTTTATTAAGTAGTTGTAATGAAACCATCTCAAGTATCCCAAAAAATGTTCCTTTATTTATTACATTAAGATAAGATAAAATAAATCACATCCCAAAGGAAAGAATTTTTTATAAGTTATGGTAAACATGATAAATACATGAAATCCACATTACATTTTAAAATGTATATTACTAAAAGAATTTTATTAAGTCTTCCATTACTCCCCCATTATGTAACACTACATATCAATAAAAACATATATTTCTGGTATACTAGATAAGTGATACATTTGAAAGGAGTGAGCTCAAATGACCAGTAATGGTAAGTATATATTTGAATAAAAAATCAATTATTAATGAATAATAAACATTTAATGAATAAAATATGAACAAATAATTACATATAAAATTCCACAAGAGGTTGTAATCATTTCCATGGATATTCTAACTTGTCAAGTAATCACATGGAATAATAATAATGACAAAATGCATAATTTTTGATGTCTAAACCATCTAGATCTATACTATGTATAGTTACTATCAATATCTATCCTCAAGATATTTTAATTATGTTGTTGGAAACCTCATTAAATTGGGTTAAAATCTATCATGCTGACAATTTAAAACTTATAGGAAACAAATGAGAAGGGTTTTTCGCAAACTGATTTAATCTCAATAGACTATAGATTCATAGAGGGACTATATTGGTCCCTGCATTTCAGTTAAAAATTACAATACATTCCTCACATGAAATGAGTGAATCATAAACAACATAATCATTCATATTGAAAAGTTGGTATATGAAATGTGAATCCTTTAACCATAAACCATGAATGGTATAAAAATAGCACATTGATGGTCAATATAATCATAAACCTTTCAATAACTTTTGGTAGATGATATCATAAGTGAAAATATTCAATATATCTTAAATACCTATAAAATTAATTAGACACATTAAATCGTCCCAAATATATCAAAATTTATACTTTTAAATCAATTATTTTATGTCTCTATAAATTAAATAAACATTGTATTAGTATTTTTTAACGATTTAAGGTAATTATATAATTTATAAAAATAAAAAATAAAAATAAATAAAAAAATAATTATGAGAAAAATAGGATTTTTTTTCATTCGTATCTTTATTTTGTCCCTATGCGAACACGTAAATGATATTAGATACAAAGAGAGTGACATTTTGTAACTATGAATGAATTAAATAATTTATAATTTATTTTCATGTAAAAGTGTCCATTAAGAAACTAAAATTATATCATTAGGTTATAATGGAAAAATCCTCTCCACAAAAATATTTTATAAATGTTTATGTCACATTCATACAGCCATTTGTTTATTTTATCCCTTATTACAACCCTTTAACTGTTACCATGATGACTTGGATTTTTAGTTTTAAGGGTAAATATAGTTACATTTAAACTATAATATAACCATAAATGGATAATTTATTAAATTGGAAACCATATGAAAATATTTTCGAATAATTTTATATTTTAATGAATTTTATATCATTTAAAAAAATTTATTTATTTTAAAATATCATTACTTTCAATTTTGAAAAAAATCATTACTTAACTTTATTAAAATATCATAAAAACAGGATAACATCGATCTAAAAACTTTCATACATACCTAATATGAATATTTAATCTAAAAAATTATTTTATGTCATTAATTATATGAAATTAGATATATATGTTTTATTTTAATAACATTTATTTGATATGTCCAATAATTAAATAATTAATGAATAATTATTGTGAAAGCTTTTAATTTAATTAATTATTCCCTAAAAATTATAAATAAACTATCATGATGTATATAATCATTTTAACCATCCAATTTATATTTATATTCACATATATCTTCTAGGTATCCTCATATTATGACAATTAACTTCTTAAAACAAAATTATGACATATTTGATTTTTCGCAGAATATAATACTATAAAACCATTAAATACGTCCTAGTGGCTCCAAGAGGAGATAAAATATTCCCATTGATGATTTTTTTAATAAATATTCCAATAATATTAGGAATATTATTTGGGGAATTTTTTTAATATTTATAAAATTATTATTTTTTCATTAATTACTTGATTTACCTTTAATAGTGTTAATAAAAATTACTAATGTAAATATTCATATTTTTTCCAAGAAATAGAAGGGACAAATTTAATTAAATTTTACCCTTGTATTCTAAATACCGAATCAATTTTTCAAAATTAAAAATAAATAAATTGGTAAAATTAACATAAAATTAATTCTGTTGATAGAGTGAGAAAATGATTTTTTAAAGTAAACACCTTCAAAAAATTAAAATGTTTTTATAAAAAAATTCAATGTGAAATCGATTACAGTGACCAAAAAATGATTAAATTAAAAAATATAATCTAATTATGCTTTAAAAGTAATCAAGAATATAATTTAACACAATAAGTAAATTTTATGAAAAATCATTTTTTAATTAAAATACAGTATTTTTTCACTATATACCAAGAAATGAAACATTTTATAAAAAGTCAAAAAATTCAACAAAAATAAAATTTTATATTAGGATTTTAAATAAGAATTTTATTTTTAAAAACATAATTTATAAAATTCTCAATACAATATTTAAAATAGGTCTTCCATTAAAAGGTGACAAAATTTCCGTTTAAGAAAAATACTTCTTTTATGAAAAAAATTGGTTTTGATCCTATATCATGTATTTAATACAAATAATATTAATTTTAAACATTATATTGAATATATTAAATATAAATTTTCTTAATGTCTTTAATACTATTAATACCCTTCAATTTAATAAATTTATTATAATAATATTTCATTATTCCTTTAAGATGGATGTTGTGTGTAATATATACTATCGAAGAGGTTAAATTAAAAATGTGATATACCATGAAATCTTGTATTGTTTTATTATCCCATCCTTCAATAAAATAAATCCTTGAAATTTAAAATTGAAATTTTAAAATCCAAGGTTGATACATAAAAGTTCCTTTGTGGGGAACCCAAATCAGAAATCAGATTAATAAAAAAACATCTTAATAGGATGGAAGGGGAAATGAAAAGGTTTCAAAAAAATTAGATTTTTTAATAGTATAACATAATTTGAAATTGAAAATATTTACAAGGAATATAAATATAACTATCATGTTCTAATTGATATTGATAGAGAATATGACCATTAGAATGTTAACCATGATAAAACTGTAGCGGTGTGGTCTCAAAAAAGAAACCTTATTTTTTATTAAGAAAAGTAAACATATAACAATTCAAAATCCTTTTCCTAGAGTTTATGGACTCCATTGACATTAAAATTAGCATTTGAGTAATTGTCCTTACTTGATTTCATTGTATATTATAATAATGATCTTATCCTTTGGTTATGCTTTGATATATTTTCACCACATATCTTTTATCAGGAAATGGATATTCATGTTGAATGTTTAAAACCTAATGAAAATTAATGAATCAGATGATCCATCATTCATTAATTCATAATTTAAATATCTACTAAATCAAAAAAATTTACCACATAGTTTCTAATAAACCATACTTTAACCAAAAAAAATTATATCCACTGATAAACTTAACCCATTCCAATTATAAGACTAGTCCAAAATACTATAGTCCAAATTCAATGTTCAAAAAATGTATCTAAATTTCCAAACTCAATACTAACACTATATTGTCCAAACAATATAATTTTTCTCTTATTCTCACATACCAAATATATGATCACTTTAAAAACCTAATTGCAAACGTACATGCTTCCCTATCATTAAAGAAGAATTACTTCAGTACAATCCTTTTATATCTTATGATTCTAATAACGAAAGCACCATTGATGAAATAATTTTTGAATCCAAATACATAATAACATTAATCATTCTACATAATTGTTAATCCATTAAATATACATCATCACCTTACTTATTAATTCATACATCTTTTAATTTTAATTTTTTAGTATCTTCATCATCAGTAGTAAACCCATTAATTATATAATGTTTCTGATTCTAACCATCGACCAAAACCTAAAGAACAATTTTATCAACAATAGTCATAGTGATGTAGTCATGAATATTCATCTATAGTATGTCTGATAATTAAATCTTCTTCTTAATATATGAGTTCGTAGGTCTGTCATAGGTTATCCATGGTAATAAAAAATCTATAGGATTATATCCTATACATATAATTATTCTCATAGATATGCATATGGTAATGTTCCCTAATATATGTTTTCCTAGATTTAGTTCCCACGATTTGGATTAAACCTTCACTGATATTAACTATAAAGACCCCAAATCCATTAGCCTAGAGTCATTACCTAGATTTATTACATAGTAAAAAGATCAAAAAATGAAATAAAAAGGACCAAATTGTTTAGTAGTGATGGTAAAATAGATACATACTTGTAATATAGATTACATTTTAAAAAATAAATTACAAAAATAATTTCATTTAGTTTTCCTTTAATCCCCATTTTCTGTAACCCTGCATGTCAATCATAATATACTTCTTTGAATCCTGAAAAAATGAAGCATATTAATGGGGTGTGCTCAAATTCTCATTAAGGGTAAGTGTATAGTGGAAGATAACTTGAAATAACAGTGAATAATAAATATGTAAAGAATTAAAGATGATCTTATAATGAGATATAAATAATCACATGATCCTAAATCATGTCCATCGATATTATAACAAATCAAATAATCACATGGAATACTAAAAATGATAGAATGATTAATGATGGATGTTTTCACTATCAATATCAATCCTCAATATAGTTACTATCAATATCTTTCATAAAGAGAGTATAATTTTGTGGGTAGAAACTCGTCATATATTTTTCAATATCCATACTCCTGAAAATTTAAAACCTCTTTGAAACAAATGTTAATGGGATTTTCCATCAAATTTCATCTAAAAATAATTTTGACGCATCGAGGGGATATATCAGGCCATTCCCATCACATACATTGTCCAATACATTCCATATATGAAAATAATGAATCATAAAAAACATTGAAATTTTTATTGAAAAACATATATACAAAATCTCAATACATTAACCACATACCATTAATAGTGTGAAAATAGAACTATAATGACCTAGAAATTTCACAAAATTTTTTTTCTTAATTTCTTTGGAATTTTATGAGTCTTTGGCTTCTGACAGCACTAGATTCTGAGGCCCGGTGTGCCCGAAATCAATTTCTAAAGTATAGATCGGGTATGTTCAGTGAATGAACGAGCAGGTTTTTCTATCTTTTAAACCGGTGCTCAGAACTGAAATCTGAGGGCACCGATGAACTCACAGCACTAGTAATTGCTTAAGGGGACCTTTACCATAGTTGTGTTTTATGCGGGTTTGATTTTATAAATTGTGGTTTAATTAAAAAGATAAATAAAATTGTTAGAACAATTTTATGTATCTTAAGAGGTTAATTCCACCCATGGGAAGCTAATGGTGGGACCCACATCCACCCAACTTCCCATGTGTAGATATTTGAGATGTGGGACCCACATGAACCCCATCCTTTCATCATCCCTAAACTCCCTTAAACATCCCCTCTCATTAATTTGTAACCCCTTTAATTAAGAGGACCCTTCCACTTCCTCTCTCTCCCTCTTTAACTCATGCCAACAAACCTTAATTAATAAATTGAACGTCTTTAATTAATTAATTAGGTGTTTTGAATTTTGAATGCTTGGAAAGTTTAATTAAAATAAGGGGAAGCCTTATTTTAACTTGGTTGGCACACTTTGTGTTGGGGAAAATATTTGAGAGAGGGATCTTGTGAAAGAAGTGGAGAGTTTCTCCTTTGTTAAAGAACACCAACCCTTCGAGGAAGAACGACACACTCCTCCATGAAGAATGACAACACACATTCTGTTCTTTTATCCGTGATGCCGTCTTCTGTGATGCCTAATGTGGGACGTCAATTATCTAGGTAGGGGGTCTAGAACAATCTTTTTTTGAATAAAAATAGTTCCTCGTTCTTGATTAATTTTAAATCCGTGTACCTCACCTTTTAATTGAGCTACATGGTTTGCTGAATGTGATCATCTAACAGGGAGGGAGTGGATCAAAAAAACATGGTCTGACGTCCCTCCAATGGTTCTTGAATGATTGACGATGGTGGTGGTGCAACGGCGCCATCGGTAGAGAGTACCGCAGAAGAAACTGACAGTGCATTTGTCACCGGGTCGCCAGAGCTGTGCGAAGAACGGGGCCGCGACCACCACGGGCCGTGGCAATGCCGAAGGGGCGCGATGCTGTCGCACCATGCAAGAGGAGGAGGAGGGCTGCGACCATGTGGGTCGTGGCTGTCAAAGAAAAATGCGGCATCGTCGCGCCGCGCGGTAGAAGGGCCGCGACCATGAGGGTCATGGCGGTCTGAGACGGTGAGGCACCGTCCCGCCGCTCCAGAGGGGAAGCCGCGACTTTGCCATGACAGTTAGGCTGTAGTGAGGCCGGTTGAGCCTGTCGCCGGTGAGGGGGCGCTAGGGTGGATCCCATAGGATTCCATGGAGAAGGAACCGACACTTGCTGTTTTTGATTCGGGATACAGGGGGGGGGGGAGAAAACCGCCCACTTGATTGATTATGGTGGGAACCGCAGGGCACCGTCGCCGCCTGGTCAGCATGAAGAGGCGGGCTTCACTGGCCCAGCCACGCGGTTGGTCCACCGCCACACGTGGACCGGGTCGCTGCACAGGCCATGCCAGGCCGTTCCCTCCTAGGATGGACCCAGACCCGGGTCGTGTCTCCCCGGTTCGGGCTGACCCAAGGTGGGTTGGGCCGGGTCGGACCGGGCCCATACCTCCCTTTTTTGGCCCGTTTTCGGTTAAACGAACATAACTTGAGCTACGGACCTCCGATAGATGCACATTCAGTTGTCTACGATTCCTTGGATCGATACAGTTATTTCATAATATTACACTCATGGTTTCAGTGAAGTTTGGGTACAACCGGGTTGGTTCAAACTTGAAACCAACCGGGCCCTCGGAGCGGAAACACTTATAACATAAGGACTGGACATCCGATTGATGTTCCGTCAATTACATTGGTTTCCTTATGATAAGACGGTTCTTTTTTCATACTCCACTTGAGTTTTGGACGTAGTTGGAGTACGGTCAGGTTGGTTTTTGGCTAAAAACCAATCAGGCCCCTGGAACGGAAAAGCCAATAACTCTCAAACCGGACGTCCGTTTGACGAACCGTCAGCAGTGTTGGTAATCTCGTTAAGAAACGGTTCCTTTGAGTATACCCCATGGGATTTTGGGGTACAGTTGAGATACTTTCGGGTTGGTTCATTCACGAAACAAACCGGGCCCTTGGGATAAAAGGCTAATATCTCACAAACCGGGCGTCTGATTGACTCACCGTCTATTACGTCGAGACCCATATGATGAGGCGGTCCTTGAGATAATTCCATGTGAGATTACGTGACACTTGGAAGTATCTACCAGTAGCTCGTGGAGTAGATCCTCCTGGAGATGAGCGTACGGAGTACGGAGACCTTGTAGCTGGCTGAGACCTGATGACTGCTTGTCCGATTCGAATCAGAGTGACTTGACTAGCCCAGTGGGGAGCACTACTATGTTGGGGTGGCAGCCCCATGGCAGAAGAGCGCTACTATGTTAGGGGATCAGACCCGTGTTACCTGATAGAAGGAGTACCGATGTAGGCTATGAGGGGGTGTGCTTGGTTGTAGCGGTAGACCGATGGCGGGGAATCGCTACTATGTTGGGGAGACAGACCCACGGTACTCGACAGAGGAGGAGTACCTTAGTAGTCTAAGGTTAGTGAGTAGCATCTTGATGTCATGACAGGACTACTGTTCTTGATAGAGGAGGAGTTCTCTAGCAGCCGTGTTTTTGACATGATGAATAAAATTCTAGTTTGAGAGTCGTCAATGATTTTTATGCTTTCCTCGTGATTGATATGGGTTACTTGATAACTTAAGTATACGTATGGGAATATACGTAAATAAGGTTATATGTTGAGATCTTTCTTTGGTTTATCCTTGTTGAATTTTAGTGATACCTTGAGGGCCTCGGGGTCCCTACTGATTATCGTTATACTCACCCCTGCACGGGCTATGCCCGCACCTTGTTGTGTTGAATGCAGACGACGGTCATCGCTGACCGAGGTAGAGTGTACGAGGACTGGAGGGTACCTAGAGGTGGACGCTCAGCGTGATGTCACATGGAGCGGACTGATAGACATGGAGGGCTGAGGAGGAAATCTATACCTACCCTTCAGGTAGGAAACCAGAGTACGATCTATGAGTTGCTTCACCATTCAGCTGTTTGTCTTTTCAGTTGTACTTTCTTTCAGTTGTAGCTTTACCTTTCTCTTGGTCTTATATTCTAGCCCCTTTGTACTTTCAGCACATTTCGTATACTACTTTACTTAGTGTTTTATTATGCTTGTACTCTGGTTGTGTGTGTTTACATTTCATAAAGGCAATGTCTTCCCTTTTTATCTGGATTTTTTTTCCTTTGGTGCTAGTTGCTAGCCCCAGGCCTATGGAAGGCGGGTTTGGGGTCGTCACAACACAGACCCTGAGGATGGGTCATGACAAGAACATCCACATTCAAACTGATCATAAACAATTAGATAAAAAATTATAGATGTTATCACAAAATATAAATATCAAGGAAGTAAAATATTTAATAAAGTATGTTTACATAGACAAAGTTACTTTTAAATGATATCATTGACTAAATCACAGTAAAATTAAACTTTAAATATTATATGTTTTCCAGAGAAATATTGAAACATTATAATCATAATATCTATGAAGAAATTAAATTAAATAAAATTTGTAATATCATGATAAAAAGGTGATTCATTATATTTTTTTATCAAATTTATGTATATACACCACACATTAGGAATTAGTGGTGAACATGGAATATATATCATAGGAGTAAAAGTGAGACAAGAAAACCACTTACAATAAACTTAATTTAGTATAACATGATTTAACTTCTAGTATAATGGTTTTAGGCATGTTATTAACAAACATGATAACCATATCAATAATTATGATATCATATATGTTATTTTAAAATGTTTTTGTAAATAATATTTTGTTATTACCATTGTATCAGATGTTAAATACTTCATTATCATATGCATTTTTATTCATGTAATTAATGTTTCTTATTCATAGGATGTACTTATTTCAACTAAATAATGATATTATGTTCATAGAACACTTATTTATTCATTATATATAGTTCTACAATCATTCTCGAATGGTTAACATGGAAAATGAATCCCATGACATCATGGAGATGATGATTCGTACGCACACATGAGCAGTGATATCATTCCCTTAATAGTGAAAAGGTATGGTTGAGGATCGTATATTAATTATACAGAATCAATTTCATTTCATATTTACTATATATATCCAATATTTCTGTCATTATAACCATCCAAATAAAGTGGTGATGAAAACCATATTGCACCACATCGTGGATACAATAAGTCGTATGTATGAAAATGCAGTGCTTTCATTTTTC
This sequence comes from Viscum album, assembly GCA_963277665.1. Taxonomy (NCBI): domain Eukaryota; kingdom Viridiplantae; phylum Streptophyta; class Magnoliopsida; order Santalales; family Viscaceae; genus Viscum; species Viscum album. The sequence continues at coordinate 792,487,910 of OY728127.1, forward strand.
AAAGGATTGATAAAAGGTAGAGTATGGTATTCCCATAATAACAAAAATATAAGAATATATATTATATTAGGTTTATTTATTTATAATGGAAACAAAACAAAATGTGTAAGTAGAATAAGAAATGAACTTGAATGTGTTAGTAATAATTATTACCAATTCTTCAGTAGATTTCATTTAGATCTCTTCTTATAGTATCTATGGTTAGTATTTTTGAAGCACCATAAGATCTAGAACATTTTTAGGAATTATGATAATTGATATTGGTATAGTTTGGTTGATATAGATTTATCAAATTCATATGAGAAACAGAAGGAGGAGGTTCAATTTTATAATTCAGGAGAGGGGGTGTCTTACGAATCCTCAAAATATTAAAATATAATAATGTTATTCAAGAGGAAAATACTACCAAACGACATATAAATGGATATATAATGTAATTGTAGACCATATCATATCTACTTTGTAATTATTTAATATTTTTTTATTTTGAAAAATTTTCATAAAATAATAATTCAATGAAATATATTTATTATAAATTTGATGCAATTTATTTAATTTGACATCAAATACAACATGAAAATGTCAAAATTAGAATATAATTCATTAAACAGTATATAATATATACTATATACCAATAAAATTAATTATCCACATCATTTTATACCAAATATATCAAAAATAATACTTTTAAAATAAATTATTTTATTTTTCTATTAATTAAATAAATATCATATTAGAATTAAATAATAATATATGTTAATTATATAATCTATAGAAACTAAAAAAATTATAATGAAATAATTTCCTTCAGGGGAAAATAGAAATTTATCTTCGTTCATATCTTCATTTTCACACTATGTGAACCTATAAATTATATTAAATACAGAGAGAGTGAAATTTTTAACTATATTTGATTTAAATAATATATAATTTATTTTCATTGAAATTTTTACATTAAATAACTAAAATTATATCCTAAGGTGATAAGGTTCAAATCCAACTCATCCAATAATTCTAGAAAATTTTAGATTACATTCATACCCTTATCTTTTTTTAACATTATTAAAACCCTTTAATTTGTACCCTAGAAAGTTTGATTTTTACTCTTTTAGGGTTAATATTGTTAACATAAAATTCCCAAATAACCACAAATGGATAACTTATGATATTTGAAACCCGATCCTATTCATTTGGATGAATTTTATATTTTTATACATTTAATATCATTTAAATAATAATACTTATTTTAAAATATCATTACTGTCAAGTTTGATACTATTCATTACTTGACTTTATAAAATATCATAACAACATAATAACTTCAAAAAGTCATTAATAAATCGAAAATATTTCTACGATATCTATAAAATTAATGTATGGAATTAATTATATCAAATTAAATTTATTTAAATACATTTAATAACATTTATTGGATATGTCCAGTAATTAAACAGTTGATGCCTTATCATTGTGAAAATTTTTATTTAAATATTCATTCCCAAAAAAATTAAATTATAATAATTAATATAATCATTTTTTTCTTTACAATTAATATTTATTGTCAAAATTATCTCTTAGTTAACTCTATTTTACGTTATTTAACTTGTTAAAAACAAAAGTACTATATATATGCATTTTTCTAGAATATAATACAATAAAAGCATTAATTTCATAAATGTGGCTCAAAGAGGCCATATAATTGGCCTCAAGATGATTCTGGTCGACATCCATTCATACGATAAAATTTGGACAAGGTTTAGGGTAATTTTATAATATTTATAACATAATTTGTACCCTTAATTACTTGATTTACCATTAACCATGTTAATAAAAATTACTAAAGTTATTAATCATATTTTGTCAAGAAATGCTAAGGGACCTATTTACTAAATTTGGAAATTATTATTCAAAAAATGGAATCCAATTTTAAAAATTCAAAATACAGAATAAAAAAATAATAATTTAAAATTAATCATGTTGGTTGAATGAGGAATCCTGTTTTTAATGTAAAAACCATGAAAGGATTGAAATGTTTTAATATCAAAATTCAATTTGAATTTGATTACAATGAATTAAAATGGATTAAATGAATCAAATTTTAAATAATTAGAATTAAAAATGAATCAAAAACACAATTTATCACCACAAATAAATTTAACTAATTTTTTTTATTAAAATTCATTAGTTTTCCTTATTCATCATAAAATAAATACGAAAAAATAAACCAATTACAATTTTGATATTACACTTTAAAATAATAAGTTCATTTTGTAAAATATTTTTTTTATAAGTGTCAAAAAATATATTAAAACATTTGTGCCATAAATATAAGGAAAAGCTACCATTTTTAAAAAAATACTTCTTTTATGAATAATTTTATTTATCTATATCATGTAAAGAAAACACATAAGATGAATTTTAATCATTACATTGAAAATATTAAATATGTAAATTTTATAATTTGATTAACAATATTCATACCCTTCAATTTAATGGTGGTTTTATAATAATATTTCATTATTAGTTTAGCTGGATGTTGTGGGAAGGGTATGCTATCAAAGAGGATAAATTAAAAAAGAGACATACCATAAAATATTGGGGTGTTATAGTGGTGACAATGGAATTTTTTAAATATTGAAAATTAATAAGAAGGGATAACATGTTAAAGAATCAGGTGGCTCAAAATTTATAAAAAACTGATTAGGGAAGATATATGGTTGAGATACACCTTATAATATAAATAATTAGCAAGTTTTTATCATTTTACGTTTCATTTACCCCATGAAATATTAAATTTACAATTTTATATTTTATAGTTGTAACTAGTTTTTACATAAGAAAACATATCACTTAGTATAAAAATAATGTGGCCCAGAGTTGATAATTTTGAACCAATTATTAAATTTTTTTAATCAATTACATTTGATTCAATTTATTAAAATGATACAAACTAATTTTGAATTATAAATTTTTATTTTATTAAAAAAATTATTTGGAAGAATATGAATTAAAATCTAAAATTTCAAATATTTGTTTGTAAATTATATTTTAAAATATCATTATGTAACATATAAAATATAATTTGGTACTTAGTAAAAGGTTTCATAAATTTACAATTCATACTTATATAATAATATTTTAATAATAGTCATGGAATTTTTTAAAGTTGTAATTTTCACTAGTCGCCTAAAAATTAATATTTCTAGATAATCCTAAAAAATTATCAATAAGTTAATTTTTACCTTGAAAATTAAATAATGATAGTTTTTAAAAAATAATTAAAATTTTAATATTTATAAAATTAATTATTTGTATAAAAATATAATATATCAGGAAGAACTATTTTTTTTTGGAAAATTACTTTTTAAACATCATGTTTCTTTAATTTTCTTTAATATAAATTTATGAAAAACATAATATTGATGTAACAGTTTTAAATAAGAAAATATTACATATTATAATAAAATATTAATTGTGATCTATTTAATTGATTTTGATAATATAAAATAATATTTTCTATGTTCTTATTTAAAACACATCATTTTTAAAATATTAACCAAAGGGAATTATAATGTAAATAAATTCTAATTATTAAATTACCATTTATATATAATGGATACATTATTCATGTATTTTTAATTATTTTTTATTCATTTTATTTGGGAGTTTTGTTAGTTTAGTGTTGTGTATGACACATGATATTTATAGTCATATTAATTTAATGGTTCCAAAATTATGTGTTATTATATTATACCCTCATAAATAAGTAGTGAGCAAAGGAGTTTAACAATTAATCATTGACGAAAGTATGTGATGATATTCTTATTTTATTCATCATTAGGGTTTTGAATAATAATATGAAATCTATCACACTTTCATATGACATACCTTATTATTTGTCATTATTCAAAAATCATTCAGTAATGATATATTCATTTACCCAAGTATGTAAACATACTAATCATAAATTCTCCATAATATACATCTCCCAAAACCATTTTAATCACAAAAAAATTAATCCTCTATGAGGAAATGTATTCTGATAAGAATTAAATTGGTTTTCAACACTCAATTGGTAATAAAAACTAGTTCATATAGTCATAAAATAGAAAATCTATATCATAATCTACAATAAATTAGCTAAACATTTCTAAAAATATAATTGGTCATGTTTTCATTGAATACATAATCAATTCCAATACCATCTAACTCACTTTTCTCAAGTCAATCTGCCTATTATTATTCAAACAACTTGATTTTTATTTTTCATAACTGCTATGCTCACATCAATCACATGTTATTTGATACTTTTACCAAAAAAATATATCATTTTCATAAAATTAATTTTCAATTCCATTAATTCCCCTTAAAATATATTTAAAAACCTATAAATATGAACTTGAGATTAACAACACATATTGATTCACATTACTATCAATAATTTTTAAATACAACAAAATAATATTGATAAATATCCCTAACTAAAGAAAATAGATATGATTAAAAAAATATATTTCTATTACGGTATCAACCACACTACATTAGATAACACTAGTAAAATGACCATTTCTATCAAAACTGAAATACATTATGAATAAAAAATATTTATTTAATATCACTTATTTAGTTATAAGACTTAGTTTTTTATACATATCTTTCTTAGATAGTATCTCGTGATTATGTTTCAACTATAAACAAAAAATAAAATTTTAAAGAAAACTTAAAAAAGAATAAAGTTAAAAATAAATATGATCATTCCTTTTATGTCTTATCTAATGAAAACTTCATTTTAATATATAAAAATTCTTTTCAACCATGTCATAATTCGTTAGTCCTATAACACTCTTGCATAGACCCATCGTTATTTATATTTTTTGTCTCAAAATTATTAACATAATCCCTTAATTTAATAGGGAAATCAATAGTTCATTGCAGTTTGTTAAGATAATATGTTCAACCAAAGAATATTCCCCAAAATTGGATTGCATGTTGTGAAATATGCATCATTGTGTTGGACCGGGTCATAGTTGAGTTAATACCCAGAACACAAAATTTGGTTCTGTTTCCCCTAGGTACAACAATTATTGACCTTTAATCCACTTTCCAATATCCAAATAGGTATGTATTTTCTAAGAAAATCACATAATATCTACTTTAGAAAAATTCCTTACTGTTTTTATATACAAAAACATATCAATTATACTTAACCCATGGGTTTTCACTATATTTCACTAATCATAATCCCTAATGTATATAACATTAGATCAGCTAAGATAATGGTTTTTCTATACCATTTAAATTTGGATAAACCGTAAAATAATAAATATTTATGACATTTCAAACACTCAAATTATCATCAAATAATTACATGATAATCTTAAATTTCATCAAATCGCATCTATGAGACCATCTATAATTGTCGATACGAAATTTTCTGATAATTTAATAAGCTAAAATGAATATTCCATCACAACAAAATCCCATGAAATATTATTTTTACTATTTTAGATAATTATGAAAAAACATTATATAAAAACTAAGATATATTTCAATTAATATACATTTTAACATTTCACGTTGAGAGAATCCACTAAATAAAAAATAAATCTTCAACACTTCGCTTAAATTATACTCCTAAAATGTGATTCTAGACACATAATAATTAAAAACATTATTTATAACCTAGGGTTATAAGAATCACAAGAAATTTCCAATCTTAGATACTCAGTGTGGGAAAACATATGTGATAACAAACAATGATTATAAGTTATCATAATATTAAGTAATAGTTATAAAAAAATTATATAAGGAAACAATACAAAAAAAATATTAGGATATAAATTAGTACATTAATATTGATATAAATTGAAACCATAATCCAAAGAGTGATTTAATAATCCAGATCCAAGATAAATATATATAGTAATGAAAGGAATCATAAAACTAAGAACTAGATTTGTACATATTTACAATAATTAGTAAGTTGAACATAATTTTTATATTCCATCCCATAAGGGCCTATGATTTTGATCAATTAAAATGTTACTCATAGATAAATTATCTTGTGAGATATAGAACATTAACCTAATCAATTTAGGGTGACATAGAACCCACATATCATCATTAATACTTATGAGTTCCACATGAATTTCATTCAAAAATTCGATTATAATGATTCCATGCAATGATAATATGATTCAGAAAACAATCCAAATGATAAACATTATCTTTTATAGAAAAATTACCTATTTAATTAAAAGAGGGTTTCATTAAACACAACCTAAAGAACCCAGGGATTGAAAATGTGCTTCATTAAATTAGTCATAAATAACACATGGAATGATTTACGTTTCAGGTAAATTGAATAACATTCAAGGGAAATACCATTAGAAAAATAGAATAATGAATATGGTAGAACCATATAGAAAAATGATATATATTTAATATAGTAATTATCCCTAATGAATTATTGCAACTAATATAAGTGAACATAGTTAAATAGAAGGAATCATGAATATATAATTCACATAATAAATGAATTCGAATAATAATTATGGTTATACAATTAAATAAATTTTCAAAGAAAAAGGAGGAACCAACAAATTATTTCTCCAAAGAGAAGGAAATTACATAATCCACAAAAAAAAATTAGTTTGATGGTTCAAAAATAAAATATAGTCACTGTAACAATGGATACATTAATTTTTTCTAACATATATGAAAAAATACATACAGAATAATGGTTCTATATAGATTAGTCAAATAGGAATCAAGAATCAATTTTTTAATAAAAAGAGACAAATCAACCAAATTATATATATATATATATATTATAGAATAAAAATATTAACATATATACCATGTGTGTAAATTTTTTTGAATAGGAAAATGAAAATTAAGGAAAAAACCTAAACTAGATTTAAGAAAACAATATAAACATTTGAGTAAAATAAAAGAACATTTTTCACATTCTAATTTAATTTTTAAAATTCCTATTTAATGATTTTTTAAACATTTTATTTAAATAAATATCAAATAATGCATCATTTAAATTTACATAATGTTACCTCTGAGAAATTTGGATCCAATGATAAATAATTTTATAATGATAGGAAATGAACCGTTTTAATAAATTAAAAATACCATTTTTTAACATCCAAATCATAAAATTAGTATTAATAATTTAATTTTACTATAACATAATTTTATAAACATGTATTATAATATGAAATATAATATATTATTATAGTGGGATAACCTAAAAATGGATGAATAGATTTTAATACAAATTTTTTTAACACATTAATGGAAGATTTTAGTTAATAATATCCCATATGGGAAACATATTCCATAATGCATGAAATATTTGAAAATGGATTTTCGACTAAAAATGAAAAAAATGAGATAATCCACAAAAATATATTAATTGAAGAAATATTACCTACATATATGAAATAATTGCAAGGCAATAATTGTTACTAAAAGACAGAAAATTGAGTTACCTAAAACTCTTAAGACTTCGGAAATAATAGAGTAAATATAAATTTAAGGAAAAGACCATCATTTGGATTCATATATTCCATTAAATAAATGGAAAAAATGTTTATAAAATTAATGGGACATTAAATATATAGAATACCATAAAATGAAAAATGGTATGAAACATGTAAAATGTCTCAACAAATTAGAATGGTGACCAAGAAAACACTTTTTGCTTAAGTTACACATTTATCAAAAACCCATGAATGTGGGGTATTACAATTGATCATAAAATAAAATGATTAATATATAATTCATCATATAAAATCTCATGTATGAAATATATACACCATATAAATAAATTTTTTTTAGAATACCAGATATATCTCAAAGAAAGTAATTTGAGATGGATACCCTTACCTAATTCTTTATTCATTCATCACCAACACCCAAAATCCTGAATAATTAAATTATGGTCATTATATTTATACCCAAAAACATTATTTATAACTATAAACATTTATACATATCATTTATAATCATTCAATATACATGGTGATTATTTTCTTTTTAACTACATTCATTACTATGTCTAAGTAATAATTATCGCTTTGAACATATTTTATAAATTTTTTGTTGGTATCTATTATTTTTACAACATTTTTTCTTCATAGAAAATATAATATACATTCATATGTGTTTCATTATATTTTATAAATATTCAATCACATTCCATGTTAGTTTTTTGCAACAAACTATGAAGATGAAGTTGACCAATATCATGTTTTAGTGATTCTTAATGAACGAAAGATGTTTTCATACATAATTAATCAAATTTTTACTCAACCATAAAAAATTATTTACAAATTTATATAATATTATAAAATTAAGTAATTTATCATAGTCATCCATGAAATAAATCCATTTTAATTTTGAAGTGGGCCATTAAGCTGACACAAACATGAACAACCATGATCAATGGATGATTTAAAGGTGGAATAATAGTAATATAATTATACCAGCTGAATAATGATATTATTTGGTAATTATTAGTGTGACATATGATAATAGGAATGAATAGAAAAGGGAAAATAATTTATAAAAATCCATTAAATATAAATAAGTGATTATTTTTCAGTTAGTTGGCTCATTTTAAATAATTTAATTAATAATAATTGATTAATAATAATATCATTAATAGGATCCAAAGGGTTATATAAAAAATATAATGAAACAAAATCATCATATTTGTCTTTTAATACCATCCTCAAAACCAATAATGTATGGTGGTAATGAAAAGAAAATCATAAATCAATCGTTCCATTGAGGAGGAAGTCTATATTCATGATTGGTTGTAGATTATGTTTTCTATTGAATATGCAAAAAAAATATGATTTATAATTTATGAAGAATAAATAAGTTTTAAATATCATACATATTTTTCAAATAATATATTAGGACCATCCATGTAAGGTTGTGAAGTAAAACGAAAAATGTTTCATTTTGGAGGCAATAGTCCACACAAGACACGTATTATAGATTTTTTATATAATCAAAATGTGGAAATGTTGAATTATTATTATTACAATAGTGTAATAAAATAAAATATATAACCAAATGTTATATAATTAAATATTTATTTCAAAAAAACAAAATTTTTCAAATAATAATAGGTTTGAACCATGTTATTTAAAATTTGTTACTCATGTTGCGAACTTTGATACTTCCATAGAATTCCCTTGGAATAGAACATAAGTGGATAATATCATTTCACTAGAAGCTTAAGGGAGTTAAAGTGTAGTCTAGGGAAAATAAGATTATTATGGGATTTGTATAAAACGAAATTGGTATCAGTTTCTTGAAGGGATAATGATAATCTCATTTTATATGTGGTGATAAGGACTCTTTTGAAAATATATCAACTTAATATAAAAGGATCCCATGTTAGACTTGTTAAGTGGTTAAATTGTTTAAAACTTCTTAGTTGGAAATAGATATGGTATATTCAAACCACATATACTCAATTATAGTATTTTTTTATAATTTTCCATTTCATTAACCCATTTAATTATTATATTTACCATTTTATCTTTTAATGTAGTAAATTTTTCAAAATATTACATAAATTATAAAATTTATAGTATTTTCTTTATAAATAAAAATGGCCATTTTAAAATTCAATAAACACTTATAAAATGCATAAATTTTTTAATAAAAAGGATTCATAAATTTCTAATTCTTAATTATATACTAGTAATTCTATAAAATCATAGTATTTTTTAATAGGTATTATTCACTATTCACATGAAAATCTATTTTATAGAAAAAATTAATAAATTAATCCAAATATAATATGTAAAATAAAAATTTAAAAATTAAGTTATTTGTATTGAATCCAAATATTAAAATTTATATATTGAAATTTTTAAATAAAATACACAATTTCAAGAAAAAATATTTTAGATTAGAAAATGAATTGATAAACATCTAGTGTATTTAATATTATTTCATTTAAATTTCAATAATATTGATTATTTAAATAGCAGTTTTAAAAATATAAATATACGATATTAGAAAAAACATTTAAATATGATCAGTATAAGTAATTAATGTAATATACTATATCATTTTTATGTGGTTATTAGAAGGTAATAATTATTAAAATATTAATAAAATAGAATAATAATATATAAATGTTTTATTCTTTTAATATACTTTTAGATACTAATGAATATATTATTCATGTTTTTTAATATTACATGGTTCATTTTATTTTGTTGTTTTGTTGTTTAGTGTTGTATGTGACAAAAACTATTGAATATATTATCAAATTAAATGATCCAAAATTTCAAGTCATTATATTGCATCTACCAATGTTGACAAAAATGTGTAAATTATGTATCATGGTGTCTTAGTAATCACTTTATGATTCAGGAAATTCTATTACTCATATTTTAACATCATGATATAATATTTCCACAATCAAATAGGATCTTGTTATATTTCATGTAATTCAATTCATTATAGTTATTTTTGTCTTGTTATTTTCACATACCTTCTGTGAAAAGATCTAATTATAATATATATTTTATTGTCATTGAAAAGGTAATATTAATTTTTCCCTCATAGATTTTATTATTTTATTATAATTTTCATATATTTATATTCTTTAGAAAACATTTTAGAATTAATATATTGTTATTTTTTTCTTATTTATATATTAGACATTTTATATTAGGATAATTATACTTGGGATGAGGTTATATATAGTTTATATGATTTTCATTACATTAAATTTTTAGTTCTTTTTTAAAAGTTATTTATTTATATCATTTTATTTATTTACCATCATATGATACCACATCAGTTTATTTTTTATGATATATTTGATGATCCATTTGAATGTAAATTTCTACCGATGTAATAAAATTAAATATCTATCTTATGTCACCATAATCATGTGATTAAGTTGTTATCTTTATAAAATTTACAATTTAACCCATATTGAATGGTTATCTCAGGGGTGTTGTTATAGAATGAAATATGATATATTTTCCTTGATATGATTTTGATAAATGGGTAAATAAGAAAAACATGAAATATTCCACAAACCCACAATTTCAAGGAACCATGGGAAATAGAGGCATTGGTGTAGCCTTGATATATACCCACAGTTTGATACACCTATACCCATGGTTTGGAAACCATGGGTATAGCTATATCCCACCATGTCATTAAACTTATACCCATGGTTTTAAAACCATGGAAATAATTTAAAAAAATAAGTTGTCATGGTATTTGATCCCTAGACTGCCTATTTTTTATTCTTTCATTGAACCACTACCCCATTATCACTTATTGGTATATAGATATATTTTCTATCATATATATTTATCTAAATCATGGGTATATGTGGAAACTTATGGGTATAGGTGTTCCTACCAAATATTGTTTTTCGCCGCGGAATTTTTCCGTTGCATAACATGGGAAAGCTATACCAACAATTTTGGAAAGCCATGGGTATAAGTCTTCAAAAAACCCTATACCCATGGATTTTTTAATACCATGGGTATAGGTCTGAAAAAAACCCTATACCCGTGGTTTTGGAAAAAATTTGGGTATAAGTATTGAAAAAAACTTATACCCATGGTTTTTAGAAAAACCATAGATATAGGTCTCTTATACCAAATATTTCCTGAAACCGTTGATATAGGATCCCATACTATCCCTATACCAACACTTTTCCAAAACCATGGGTATAGGGCCATTTTCTAGTAGTGAGGGATAGGTATCTTGATGTTAAAAAATGTACAAAAACAATGTATGTTTACTTGGATAATAAAAAAATACTATATGTATATATTTTTGAAATGTTTATGAGTATACTATTATATTATTTAGAATACATTTGGGGGTATTAAAATTTTCTCATTTAAGGGTGAATAATAGGGTGTTAATGATTTAATTTTTTATATAGGTACATGCAATAACAATGATCCCATAATATTGTGCATTGATTGTGACTAAATTTGATAAATTTATTTCATAGATGATATAATTATTAACAATCTAATAAATTCATTCATGAATATGCTTTTACTGTTAGGTAGTAGTGTTATGAAACCAAAAATCTAAATGAAATCATTAGAATAGAATTGATAAGACATTTCCCAACCCAATATGGATTGGACCAAAATTAACATAAACTATTGAAATTTGATAGCTCAAATAACCTATGGATTTAAAACATTTTTTGGACTAAAGGAACAACATTTTTTGGCCGAATAAATCCTTCAGTTATTTCTATTTCTATAATAACTTTCCCTGCTAGTACCACACCTTTTAAAGTTCCATATTTTTTATTGAATTATGTATAGGTATTATGATTATATAATATGTACAATCATACCCCTGCTATGGTGATATCGTACATTTAAAAAATCCCCCATAATGGGGGTCATTGGGGTTTTTTTCATTACCTTATCTAATAGGGATCGAGCCGTAACTATCCCAATGCCACATTCCTTGGCCAGTGGGTGGAGACAAGTGTCGAAAGACATAACTTGTATGGGAGGAATTTTCCTAATGTACCTGTATGCACACACCTAACCATCATGGCGCATAAGTGAAGAGGAATAATATATATGTATATATATATATAATGTGTAGAATATAACCATACATGAAAACCCTATAGGATGTACAAGAGTACAATAGTGTAGACTAAAATGAAAAATTGGAAAAATACATGACCAACCAAAGAGATTTCCCAACCATAAAAAATTGCAATATAAAATTCTGTGAGAGCCGAACTCCTCATCTCCATGCTCAAACCACCAAACATGACCCAATTCACTAGGAATCCTTATTATTCACTATGGTAACCACTAACCTATTTAACATATTTATAAGAAACTACACTTTTCTGAAAGCCTAGGAAGGGGTGAGTATATAGATACCCAATAGGACGTCCTGAAAACTGAAGGGGAGAAGAAAGAGAGACGATAAAAATAGATGGTAGACAACTCAACCCAAATAAAAAGATTATAAATCTAATAACATGGATACATATATTTATATATTCTTAAACTAAGAGACCCAAACAATAGATAAGAGGGTCACCATCTCACGTCTTAGACCAAGAAAAGATTTCCATCAGTTCTAGAAGTCTATCCTCAATGCCCATCAACTCCAATGTTATTACAATTAAATATTTTTGTAGATGGGACACACATCTACATTGTGCTTAAATATTGAGGAAAAAATATCACAAATTAGAGGACCTATTACATAGTGCGTGGGGGGGGGGGTTCCACTCAGTGTAAGGTAGATTTTCACCCGATCCGATAATGTGTACAAACATTGTAGACATAGGACCATCACCCTAGTACATTAGGGGTTACTAGTCCATCTGGGGTGGGGGTACTACATAGTAGATAAATGACCCCTAACTTTATTTCTATAGGGTGTACAACTCAATTTCAGGAGGACCCACACCCTACATGATAAGGTGTAATACTCCATAGATAGATAGGGGACCCATGACCTAGTCCATCAGGTGGAACCACACGGTATATGGAAGACATGTACCCTACCAGATAGGGGGTAATACTTCATATATAGATAGAGGACCATCTACCTAATTCCATAGGTGGTGCAACTCAATGTAAGGAGGAACTTTGGCCTCTTCGATAGAGACTGACCACTTTAATGATCCTAAATGATCATTTTTGTCATTGAGCACCTCCAAAATAATAATCACAACCATAAAAACGAAATTTATATCTTAGAATCTATTATGGAGTCCACCATCACATTCTATACAGAAACAAACTCTGAATAGGAAACTCACATGTTAAAATCAGTGTCCATACGAAGGAGATGTGAGAGGTTGATATTTCCTTGGAAGGAATTTTGGGGTACCCACCCTATTTGGGTACCCACATGATGTATCTTCCTACTCCATCACCTATTCATGTCCCAAATGGTATAATTCACACATCCCATGTAGGACTACATGGCTTGTCAAATGTTTACACCACGTTTTTGGGCCACCATGGTTCTTTCCCATGTTCATTGGATGTGTTTGTGTAGGTTTTCCCATGTCCATGTAGTTATATATATGAAATGAACCTAGATTTGTATCTTATCATGGGTTCACTCATGGTTTCTCTTCCAAAAATCTTATCTACCCAGGGAAGGACACACTATTTTTGATCCAGCTATACGTCTTATTATATTTAACATCTAGTGAATCCCATTCTGAAGGCAATTCCCTACAAGCTATGTGTTCATCAGACTACACAATGTGTAGTATAAATTCTTCCAGAAACAAATATTTATGTCCATGTGTTCTAGATATAGATTCTATAACATGGATAACACCTCCATACCACCTAGAATCATTGTATATTGTCATCATTCATTGTTTCCGACCATCTGATGGTTGAGATTTGGTTTTCCGTCAACCCACTCAAATCCCAATGCACATCCCATATTTCAAATATCAATCCATATCTATTTTTTATTCCAATCACAAAATATTTCACTCGTAACCCGGAATCATATCAAAACCATCCCTACTTAATCGATCCATTCATTTCAAGTAATTCGGTATTGAAACCGGGGGTTCGATTGGGCTCAGTACCACTCTTCAATGTCGATCCATAGCCCTGTAGAACAGTATCGAAAAACACAAATAATCAAAGGGATATAATTTTTTTTTTAAATTAACTATCCAAGAATTCCTAAACAACGATCATGGGTGGGGATTATCAAGGATGGGAATGAAAATTGAAAAAAAAATTAAACTATACTATAAGTGGATTCCAATGTTCAATTAGTGCAGATAAACTCAGAAGGATCGATATTATACAATAAATTTAATATATTGAGGTATAATTAACACAAGATGATTCTTACAAAAAAATTGGATCTTTTTTTCAAAGAAGATACTATCTAATGAACGTCATAATACATTGTTTTTTATGAATGTTGGCCATCCTGGATATAGAGGTTTATCATCACTTGAATCTAATTTGCAAATGATAGGAAGAATAAATCATTGGTAATGATCCCTAGGTTACACAGCTAACCATGGAGATCCCTTTGTTATGATGAATTACTATGAATGTTTCATTTTGGACAATTAATTTATTAATTAAATATTCATTTAATTAACCTACTAAATTTAATGCTAAGGGATTATTTTATATGAATTCCACATGTTGACCTATTTTAGGTCTCAGCTAGTATAAAAATAAAATTCTAAACTCAACCATAGAATCGAATTTCTGTTCCTATATTCAGTTTAAGAGTTATCTCATATTATTTTTTAAAATAAGTTAATGTAATATAAAATATATTCAATATTTTTATGAAATTAATTCCGTGGACACTAGGCCTCAAAATCTTACACCACCTCATCACCGAGATACCAAAATATATATTTAAATATTATAAAGTATTAGTAAGAAAAATCAGCTTCACAATATCAATTCCTCCTTCAATAATTTCATCACCAACATGAAAAACTATGTAATGATATCGGGATATAGATCATGTATCTGGCTCTCCCACTCCTAGTAGTTCTATAACATGAAATCATGGTACCAACACACATCAACCTAGGGGATAGTATTTCCATGAATTGTCTTCTCCTACTAATCCATGATGACCAGCTGGTGTTCCATAAAATTTCCTACATCCTCTATGTCTATATATCCTAATTCAATGAAGTGTTTTCGTTCATGCATGTATCTATTTAGCTGTGACACATGGTAAACTTCAAGCACCAACTCAAACAATGGTGGTTTGGGTGAGGTAGTATGTGACCTCACCAACCCTTTAAAAGATATTTATATCCTGATTCACTTCATGGATATCATTCCTCCCCATCCAAATCACTGAAATCCTCATTGTGGGTAGAATCACTAGAAAACATAGTCCCCATGATTTATCTTCAAGGTAATATGACATTGATTGGTGTAATATTATTATATGCTCTATAATTTCCTCATCCACCAGCAACTAAATTGGATTATAATCATCGTCAACTCCACCATCTATAGACCCAGAATAAATGCCTCATTGATCTATTTACAGAACAAGGGTGACATGTGGAGCCTCGCATAAAGGTCATCGAAAGCTGTCATGTCGTTTAGAAAATTGTATCTATTCTTGAATTAAAACTCTATGAAAGGAAAGTGATCTTATTAGATCTATCCAAAGTATAAAATTTAAGCCTTCAAAATATTATCCAACAACTGGATATGATGCTTAATATTCCCATCTATCATGGGGTGAATGGTTGTACTCATCCCAATATTGTTTTTGAATGCATCATATAGGCCCCTATTTAACCATGATGTGAACCACACATCATAGTCAGAGACAATATTGAAGGGTAAACAATGAAGTATAAAAATCTATCATATGTAAAACTACTCAAAAATATCCCCCATACTCATCTCCTAGACATAAAGAAAGTATATTTACTTTGTGATTCGGTCAACTATAACCCATATTTAATTTTGTACATTCACAATCTGTAGACTCTTTATCATGAAATCAATGGATATGTTCTTCCATTTCAACTATGTGATCTCAAGAGGATGCAACAAAACATCCAGAACCTGGTGCTCAACCTTCACCTGATGACAGGTCAGGTACACTGAGATGAACTCATCCACGATTCATCTCATTATGTCTCACCAAAACTACTATGGATGGTATCTATAAGTATTCCCCACAAAGAGATGTAAAACTAATGGATAAGTGTGATCCTCCCTCATCACTGGCTCTCTAATCATGACTGGGACCCCCATAAAACCCTGCAAATGCATGAAGTGATTCCATCCTTTATAAAATTCATTTGGTGAATCTATTGATGATATATATTCATGAATGACCTCATAGATGATCTCTCCCAATTGGGTCCATCATACATGTTGAATTAATGGTGGTTTCAACACCATAAATAGAAGAAAAACAACATCCTCCTTCTATAAAAGGGCGAGTTTCAAGGAATCCAACTTCTCATACACATCAAGAACCAAAAACCCTGGGACTTCAAGCTAATTAAATCTGCCACCACATTTCCCTTCCATGAAATACAAGCTATCTCAATGTTATAATCCTATGGGACCTCTATGTAGAAATTATTTCTCATGTTTATATATCCCTTTGTGAATAGATTCTTGAGTCTCATATGGTATGAGTAAAAAACAAATCTCTCTCCCAGAAGATAGTGTATCCATATCCTCATAGTGAATACAACAGTTAACAAATCTAGGTATTGATTCACTTAGTTCTTTACTGGGGGTCTTAACTTCCTCCAACCATATGTAAAAATAGTTGGAAACTAAATCAACATGCATCCAAGATCAGATCGCAAGGAAGCAGAATGTACTAATTTCTCCACACCCACCTCTTATAGCTTCACAATAGGAATACTCATTGGCCTCATCCACAACTCCACAATGTCCCTATAACACTACTTGGTAAAGGTGAAAGGATTCCCTTTTCACATTATGATTTTCAAAGTGGCATAAATACTAGATAAGTATTCCATAAAAAACTTATACTAGCTTTAAAAGATAATAAAACATCACACGTCAGACCAACACTTGGGTTCCTCCCAATAGATAACTTCATCGACCTTTGATGGGTCTAAATCGAATTAATTCTAAAAAATTTCATACCCCTTGATTTCAACCTCATGAATCATGAATTAGAACATGGAGAGACTACCATAAATTTGTTTCTCCTAATGAAAAATATACAAACATACTAAAGTTGTCTACAAGATCCTACTAAGAGGAAGAGTTGATAAGTTTGTCGTTAATGAAGGCAATAAAAAATTGGTCGAGCTACGGATGTATTACCTAATTCATTTAGGAAATAAACATGGTTGGGGAAATTCTTCAAATCAATGGGAATAACCATGAAATCAAGGTGTCCATATAGACATTGTAATTATAGATTATGTATGTCATACTCACGAATGATCAACTAGTGGTAGTTGGATCAACGATCTATCATTGAGAACCATATCTCACCTCCAAATCATCAAATATTTCATCAATTCTTAGAAAATGATTCCTTTTCTTTATTTTGGTCTGGTTTCGGTGATGATAATCAATGTAAAGCCAAAATACCCAATCCTAGTTTTTCAAAAACTACACCGGAGCATCCCATGCAGACTCAATTGGACTATTAAACCCTTTATTTTAAGGGTCCTCTAACTAAATCATTATCTCCCAATACTTGGTAAGGGCCATCTGATGTGCCACATAAGTTAATGGTGCAGTACCAGGGTGTAATTCCATAAAAAACCCATCTCATTCCTCGAAGTTAAACCCAGAACATCCTCAAGGAAGAAAACCATAAAACCCTCCATGATTGATGGACTCAAGATTCATGAATAACCTACTGTACCAACCACTAAACATTCCAACTAATGGAAAACGGGCTTGCTTATCCTTATTAAAAAACACAAACATCATACCATGATATTTCACACCCTACAAAAAGGATAATATCATGCCATTAGTGTGAAGGAACATGAATCGTATAAGATTTTAGTCAATCTGGGATCAGACCATGGAAAACAACCCATACCCAAAACTATGTCATAGGGTTCTATCTTTACAACCAAAAGGTCCCACGTGAAACTCAATACACCATATTATGTCTTCATCTCTCCCATCAAGAGAAATGAGATGAATGAATGACTCACACATGTGTCTAATAATAAGGAAGAAATTGTAGAATGAACATATATTGTACCTATGATCATCTAATGCGATCTAGGGTCAGAAGCCTCCATACCCTACAACTGTCCATGGACCCCACTTATAGTTCATTGATCCTTACATGGGCCACCAGGTGGTGGTGGTGAAAGTATCTCATTGCATTGTCCACTGCCAAAAGATCATCCTCCTAGAGATCTACCCACTCCATTACCAGCTCCAACTACCTAGGGTCCACCATCCACTCGCATGGGAGATCCCTGATCATAATATTTCCTCTATCATGATGGTCCATCTCCTATCATCCTATGCTTTATAGTATGACTATTTGGGAAATCACACACAGTTTGACCCCACCAATCACGTGCATAACACTTCCCTTATCTGGTCTTTATTCGTTCACCTTATAGCCCCCATGCCGCAAGACTATGTGCCAATGTCTGATCATGGATTGGTCACTTACATTGAGATCTGTCAACATTTTCCTTCTAACTGCTACAAACAACTCAACCTTATAATTCCCACTAATATATTGAGCTATTTTTCATCCTTTTAACATTAATATCTATTTCACTAGTGCCCACTCCCGCATGGTGTAATAGGTCGGTATTCAAAAATGTAATATACCAAAACAAATATCTCCTCAAATTCCCTTTTAAAACATTCATGGTCAAAATTTTCCATAATGGATCATGTCAAACCATAATGTCAGTGAACCTTCTAGTTTACTATTCAACTATCATTGCACCCTGAAGTATCTCTAGAATCTCTTCAATAATAAGATAGTGCATGAATCATGGGTAATACTCCTCATGGAAAAACTGTTATATGTTAGTATATGAGAGTGTTAACTGATCATCCATTGACATAATAAGACTCCATCAGTGCCTAGCTACTTCGTGGAAAAGGCTAGATACCAGTAGAACCTCCCAGATCTATCGGTGTTCAGATAAGCCTAAAAATGTAACATCGACTCTTTCCAATCCTCTAATGCCTGGGGATCTTGATCGCATCAAAATGTAAATACATTATGGTGCTTGAACTCAAGGGTTATGCTAAGAATAAATGCATCTTCAACATTCCTTGTTGTTATGATATTCTTTTCAATATGTGGAGGTACATCTACCTATCCACCTAGAGGAAGGATCCCCTAATATCATCCCAATATTAAGGCCTCATCACTCATTGGATCATCCTAATGATACAAAATACATATCCTAGCTAGCATTCTTCATTCAAGCATCATTAAAATTTAATCAAGATGTACCATGGTCTAATGAGCATATTTATATATATATATACAATGGGGAGTTTGATCAAGAAGGAGAATAAAAGTATCATTCTTATATGACGAATTTATCATTGATCCATACAAACAGTGTGTTTGTAAGCTGTTTCTGATGTAAGATAGTCAATGTCCTAGTCAATGGATACGTTGGCCTACACAACAACACTAGATTCCGGATCCCAAAAGGAAAACATGAAACACTTGGACACAGTTTCCCTAATATCATCAAAATCCTTGAAAGGGGACAACACCAAACATCATCCAATGGAATAAATTAATCTAAAATAAATTTCCATTACCCAACCCAATGGGCCTCTTTCAGAAATTACCCCATTCACACCTCTATAGGCTATGGGGAGGAAATAACCAAATTTCATTACTAGTATTAGAGGCCTTTTTGCAATGTACCTGTATGCACACGCCCAACCATATCAATTCCGAAGTAATGAATAAAAATAATAAAAATATGCAATATCTAGATTGTAACCAAACAGTCGAAACCTCTTTAGTGTAGAAGACTATTAAATTTAAAATGAAAAGAAAAAAGGGGGGAAAGTACACACCCAACCAGTGTGATATACCAACCTGAATAAAATAGAATGTAAAATATTGAGAAACCCTTCTCCTGGTCTCCATGCTCTGAACACCATATGTGGCCCAACCGACTAGGTATCCATATTCTCCCCTTTAGTCACTAACAACCTTTACATCATGTTTATAATACACGAAACAAGTGGGAAAATCCCATGCATGGGTGAGTATATACATACCCAATAAGACGCCAATAAAATTCAATGGGGTAGCAAAAAGAGACACAAGAGGAATATATATGAGACAAGTCACCCTAAAGTAATAATGTATAAATCTAATAACATGGATACAAATATATGTATTCTAAAAACAAGAAACCCAAATGAGAGAGAATGGGATATCATTATCAGTGCCCAGTCTCGAAAAATATTTCCCTTAGTTCCATAATTGCATCCCAGATTCTCATCATATCACATTTCAATCTAAATAAGTAACCTTGTGGAGGGACCATTCCTCCTCATTGTTCCTCATAGTCAAGGGGGCACAATATCCAAGCAAAGGACATGCTCCCTAGTCCATTAGAGGGGCCACATAGTAGAAGGAGGACATGAAACCAATCTGATCATGAGGTAATCCTCAGTATATAGGTTACATGTTCCCATGTAGGGTAGGTTGTACAACTTAGTAGATATAAGACCCACACCCAAATTCCATAGGGGCTACCACATAGTGTAAAGAGGACCCACACCCTAACTGATAAGGGTACTATTCTGTATATAAATAGAGGGCCCATTCCTTAGTCCATAATGGGGTACCACTCAGTAGATATATATCCTGCATCTTATTTCCATGGGGTAGGTACCACTCAGTCTAAGAAGGTATCAATCCTATCATGAATGGGTGTGCTACTATATTGATAGATAGGGGACCAACACCCTAGTTCGTCTGAGGGGTACCACTTGGTAGAATGAGGACCTAAACCCTATAAGATATGGGGTAATACACCATAGATTGATAGAGTAAAAACTACATAATTCCATATTTTGGTGCCACATTGTGTATGGAGTACCCCTTCCTCACCGATAGAAGGGGGTACCACTCTAATGATGTCACCTAATCCACATCGTCATCGACCAACGCCTAAATAAGAACCACACTTTGAAAATCTTATATTGAATATCAAAATCAACTATGGTTTCCACAATAACATTCTACAATAAATAAAATTCATTATACACTACTCACATTCCAAAATATGATTCCAAATAAATGAGATACGATATGTTGATGTTTCCTATGAAGGAATGTAGGGATACATGATTTGTCAAAGGACCCATTTGTCAAGTGGTCACACTCTATGTCTTGGTCCTGTCCCATGAGGTACAAGGATAAATTACCATGTAGGACTATACAAAATTTAGAGGGACTACATGACATGTCTTATCCAATCAGTGTCGTGCATGTGTTTTGGGTCCATGTTTGTGTATGTCTGCCAGTGTCTGTGTACTTTAATACACAACATGTGTCTAGTCGTGTCTTCCAGTATCGTGTCCTTCCCATTTTATACACCACAAGACTCTCCTACATATGTTTGGACACACAATATGTCATCTAGCCACATGGCATGTCACATTTAATATCAAGAAAACCCCAAGACGCCACATCCATGGCCCTACATGTTGTTTGCCCATCGGACTGCTTGGTGTGTAGTCAGGAATATTATAGAAATATATATCTATGGCCACACAATATTGATTTGTATTATATACCATAAATATATCTTCCATACAACCAAGACTTTGTGTATCCTATTTTCAATCATAATTTTAGTTCATCTAGTGGCTAGAAGTTAGTTTTCTGTTTCCCTTCTTGAAGCCTAACTCACTACGTGCGTATGATTGATGTAAAATCTCCATTTTTGATTCGAATCATCAAATTGATCACTTTAAACCCTAAATAATTAAAATAATCCATGTTATGTCAATTTGTTCATTCCACATGATTCCACTTTTAATTTGGGGGTCTGATCAGGCTCAATACCACATAGAAATGTCGATCCATAGCCCCGTACCCTAATGGGGAAGAACGTGATGAACCATAGGGATAATGGAATCAAACAAAATTAAAATATCATTTTCCTAATTTTATAGTCCATCAAACATGATTGGGGATTATCATGGGTGATAAATATAATTTAAAAAACATATTAAAGTGGTTCATATGTGCATGACAAGGTTTAATTAGCATAGATGAAATGAGAACAATCGATCGTGGTCAATCAATTTGATCATATGATCCAAGAAACTCAAATGGTGGGTCCTACCTAGTTTTTTAGAGTTCATTGTCGAGGAATGTTCACTAAAATGAATTACATAAGTCGTTTCATTCACTATGTGTGGATATTCTCAGTTACATAGGTTTGTCCTTGTCTAAATCTGATTTTACAATGACTGGAGGAAGACGTCATTATGAAATGATCCCAAGGTTATCTGTCTAAACCTAGTAAATGCATCCATAATGATGAATTACAATCCAAATATTAATTATTAAAATTAATTTATTAATTAAATTAATTTTTTCACTAACTCTATAAATTCAAGACTATTGAATGAATCTATCTTAATGCTCCATGCAAACATATTTCAGGTCGGGCCTATGTTAAAAATCACATTATAGACTCAACTGTGTTATCATATTTTTGAAATGATATTACAATTAATATTTATTTAATTTTTTTTAATAAATAGTGCATGTGTAAATTATATCATATTTAATATTTTTATAAAATTAATTTTGAGCACACGGGGACTCAGAATTCCATTCTGCCTCAGCTCCTAGCTCTGTAAGTATATTTACAAATATTAAAAATTATTATAAATAAAAAAGGGTATATGTAGGTTAAATAATTGAAATCTATTAGATGGTATGTATTCAATGGTATGATGTGATTGAATATATTTTATTAATTAAATTATGTAAATTACCAAGATATGATTGCTTTTTAGTTTAATTAATGTTAACATGATTTTTCGGTTGCTAAATCTTATTTTTAATTTTTGGTTTCATGTCGACAAAATGAGTTTTGGGGATTCTTATAAGGATTTGGGGAATCAAGAGTGTTGTTATTTGTAGTGTTGGGAATGGTAGGTAGAAAATTGTCCACCCCTATTATTCTATAACACAATTATCATTGTAAAAATCATAGAATATTTTATTAAATTAATTCATAATATAGAGTGGGAATATTATCATGCGGTAATTGTATTCGATAATGTTGTTCAATAATTTCATGAACAATGACCACTAAATTTTTTTCAATATTTTAGACTATGGGTATAAAATAATGAATTAATACATAGGATTACTTTTTTAATTGATTGATGCACTGGAAACCAAGAATGTGAAGCATGTAGTTTTTTATGTTGTAGGGGATATCTCTAAAAATATTGGGTTATCATTATTTTGAAAAAAATATGGGATTTAATTAGATACATATAAAGATCTATTATTTATATTTATATATATATATTGGAAATTTATAGCAGTAGATTCCTTTTTTTAGAGAGATAATTATGTCTCACATGTTTATACATAATGTTGTGGCCACATTCTTTCACTTTATTTATTTTTCTTAACCATTGGTGGTGATGAGTTTGGTTAGCCATGTAAATTTGATTATAGTTTTCAATATATTAATTTTTTCAGGGATATATTATTTAATTTACCTATATTATTGTAAGTGATAAACAATACCATTAATGTTTAGAATGATTTAAATGTTTAAATAAATATAGTTTTGGGAACTAGACATTCAAAATATAGACAGAAGATGCATAACATAGATTGTTTTTACTATAGTAAATGATTAGGGGGTTAAAGGATTCCCCAGTTCCTTTAATTAACAATACAAGATATAGACAGACGGTTATCAGTGTCTATAAAGATTATTGTTATTTCATATGTTCATTTGGGTAGAATGATTGTTAATAAAATTCGATGAAGGGATATTTTTAGTGATTTAGTAAGAGAGTAAAATTAAAAATTATTGTAAGAGAATCTACTTCTATATATGTGTAATATTCTTGAGATAGTTGGGCTCAATTGAATACATATTGGTTTTCTAGTAACAATAATTACATATATGGTCATGATTATTTAGGGTAGAACTAATGAGATGATGTGGGAAAGAGCATTCATAAAACATAGGTAAAGAATTATGGAATATGTACAAGGGAGTTATGATCTCTAGAATATGATTTGATAATCCATGACGAGGGAAAATTGACTATCATAGGTATGAATATTCACACCATCCCATGTTAATACACAATATGATATTATTTCATACCATTTATTTATTTTGAACTAGTTTCTATTTATAATTTTAAATTAAAATATATTTTGGAATTTTAAATGTAGGTAATCCAGGGTATTACAGTTTGAATCCCATTATAATATATACATCTTCCATTATTAACATCTTTAGATATTTTCATCTAGGGTTTTTTATTTTGAATATGTTGCATTTTAATTTTAGTGATGAATGGTTATGTTAATACATTTTGGTGTTGTATTTATTTCTACTTTAGATGATGGAAATTTTTATTTACTAGTAATGCGTGTTATTTTACATTTAGTGTAATAACCCATGAATTTTTAAAGGACATTTGTTTCATTAAAAATGTATTCATACTAAATAGTATTAGTCACATTCAAAATATAGGGGATTTAATAAAACCTAATCTTAGTAAGAAATACCATTACATTAGTTAGCTATATGACCAATGAAAATTTCAAAAAATAAAACTAGACAAAAAATATTAAATAATAATGAAACAAATTGAAAAATACGGATCACCCCAATCTTTTATAATCATTACCCATTATCGAACAATTTAGAAACGAAAAAATATATTATGAAACCAATCAATATCACAGAAAATTTAATTATATCCTTAGGAGTAATTGTAGTGATTTCATAGTGAATGATGTAAGTTGTATTTAGAGGGAGAAATATGACCTTTGGGATTTAGTAGTTATATGGATGTTTTTCAATATAACCATTTCAAAATTTTATTATTTTGAACTATACCCATTTTTAATTATTTTACAATTATAAATATTACATAATATTATTTTTAAAAAGGATCATTGATTAAGAATAGAGAAATGATGGGATAAACATGTTGAGTTGTGCCCTTTAAAGACCATTTTCAGAGCGTGGGAGGTAGGAAGCATCATTGGGGTTCACACTTGATTAATCCCAAGGCTAGATTAAATGAGTAGTTATTTATATAAATTTCCTATGATTTAATTTCATTTCAGTGGATATTACTACTCGATCAATGATAGCCAATCAACCGTATGAAACAAAAACCATCAAAAACCATAATATAGTGTCGTACATGACTGTAAAAGGGGTTATGTTTCTAAGAATTAGTTATATAAATTTTCATTTTTTTATAAATAAAATTTTATTCTGTAGATCCCATTTACATAAAAATATTGTTTGATAAAATATACGTTTAAGTAAGTCAAATTTGATAAATTGATTTTTGGTCACAAATAAAACATAACGATAATTTTATAAAATACATACACATTTACATTCAGCTAAGAAATTTTATATAATATTATAAATATTAAAATAATGAAGTTTTATTAATATATAAATGATAAAATAATTTTATAATGGCCTTTGATGTTTTTATAAGGGTTATAAATTTGACTATATCATAAAAACTGATATTAAAAAATAAATAAGGATGTTTATAATTATTAGTTAAATTTATAATATTTATATATTTCTTTTTATGAAATAAATATTATATATGAATTTATCATGTAGAAATTAGTTTAGGGTTATTTTTTTATAATTTTATAAAATACATTATTTTTACATAAATAGAAACAAAATATTGTTTTGGGATTTCTGTATTCTTTCAGTCATCATATTTATTTAATAATTATATAATTATTAATTAACCATAATCCAAAAAATAAATATTATATTCATAAATATGTTATTTATTTTAATATATTTTAATCAATTTCCAAACCACTAAGTGACTTTTCAAAGTCTATGATAAATATTTTAATTTTGAAATAATTACATTTGGGAAAATCTATTTTTGGATAACCAATGAATTTTTAAAAAATTTAATTTAGTTCTAATGTATTGAAATATAATTACTTGTGACCCAAATATCCAAAACCATGATAAATAACCATGTTTTACTCCAATGTTTTTTCATTTTCCACAAAACAGATTCCCAGGGCTTATATTTGTAAATTATTAAACAATTCGTCAACTTTTTCTATAAATACCCTCCCATTTCACATTTACCCTAAAATCCTAATAAATAATTTATGACATTTTTATATCCCACCTAATGATTCCTTTATGGTTTCCATAATCCCAAAATGTTCTATCCCCATGATTAGGGAGAAACTCTTCTCGGTAATTGATTCCACATAATATTTATATCCATTCAAGTAATTATTTTTCTGTATGATGTATAAACAATATCTTATATTCTATTCCAATAAATTTTGTGATACCCTTTATTATAAATAATTATTTTTTATTGGATACCTTCATTATCTCGTATTTTACTATTTTCAAAATTAATGTTTTATTACCCATAAAGATAAAGAATTTAAATCTCAATTTGTCTCTTTTACTTGATATTTTTTTTAATATTAATAAAAAAATATTTCATTAACCATGGGTATTCACCTTGATGCATATATTATTTATTTATTTGTTGGTTTAAATATAAAATAAAAATATTCTGTTTTTATGGGATAAAAATGAGGATATGGTAAAGCCTTTAAGAATTTACCTACTCAATGATTTTATATGAATCCTGTAACTTATTCTCCATTGTTTATTGAAAAAATGATTTATTATGAACATTATGGCTCACATGAAATTAATAAATGTGATGGTTATTCCCTGATAGTTCTCCAATTCATTGGGTAATGAATTTAGACTTTATTGATGACATGTTTTATGATACCTTAATGAATAACTTTGGTAATTTTCATTTATTACATCTTGATTACAATCCTTAGTGGTATGATTATTAGTGTGTAATTTATATTTTATTTTCATTCTTCCATATCATCGCCCTTGTTATATTTTTCTATGATATTCCAATTGTTCTCTTGATCATCCTATGTTCTTATACCGCATGTTCTTATTTATTTACTTCATTATCACTAAAAATATTCATCGCTTGATTATTCACATAGTGTGCCCATTCTCACCCCTTTACTTTGATTTATGTCCCTATGGTATGAGATATATTAAAATTAGTTTTGTGTGAACCCTTGAATAATCCTTTTACGTTGATTAGAAGCATGTTTTATTATTTCATGTATTCTGTTCCAAAATTCCAAGATAATACACATTAAAAGGTCATGTGTTTTATTCTATCTAATGAAAGTTTTATTTAATAAAAAGATGGATTTAATAGTTGGTATCAAAAAAAATTTAGTTATTTTTGTAAAAAAGTTTTAAAAAACATTAGTATGAACCCTAAGTATAAGTCTAAATATAATAATATATCCTAGTATTTTTCATTGTACTATGTATGTGGTTGCTAAGAATAATGAATCCCTGTCAGGATACTACATGTGGATGTGTCTCAGGCATAGATTTACAATGCGATAACACCAGAATACACCACTTCGAGCAAGAATCGATCAACAATTGGTGTATAATAATGGGCCTTTCTACACACTTGGTTTGACTCTATTGCATGATATGTTTTGTCAATCACATGGTTTTTATAAACCATTATGTTGGATATATATAAAATGTAATATTTATTAAGGGATATTAAATATTATTATTTTTATGAATGATTTTTATTACCAATACTCCCTTTATAAATATAAGATTCCTAGAAGTTGAACTTTTCTCCCTAAGGTATTCTTCTATTTGAAAAATGGAAGGAAGTGGGGGGAATCCCATAAATGATGATTGGAATGAATTATTAACTAATGGTTATCCTAACACGATGGATGATTGAGTGGAAGTATTCATGAGGATAATGAATCAACTATCTAGAGTTATAGATAATAACTTGAATAAAGTTGAGTGAAAATTTTCTTCTTGAAGGGAACAACTAGTTTCTGGGTTATTCATGTGACAAATACAACCTTTTTTAGTGGATCTACCAACCCATTGATTGATGGAAAATGAATTACCTTGATATAAAATAACTTTTATTTATTTTTTGTATTTATACGGACATAGTCACCTAAGAAGTAAACCACTTTTATGGATATTCTGGTCATTGGTAGAAATAGATTAAAAATAAGAATATAAAATTTGTAATTCATCTTATGGAGTGGGAAGTGGTCAATGGAATATATTTCAATAAATATTTTTCCCACTCAATGAAAAAATGCGGAAGGTATTCCTAAAGCTAAAGAACAAGTAAAATGAATTAGTGTGGATATTTGAAATTAACATTACACGAATTCCTTGATACACCACTAGTATTGTCATGGATCATAAGGGAAGTGTTGATATATTATTCAGTTTAATGAGCCCCCATATAGATAAGAATTAAATATATTTATAATATAAAATCTATTTTGATATATTGTAGAGTTACATGTATTTTTATTGGATTTTGGAGAGAATCAATGGTAAAATAGATCGAATGGAAATAACAGAGACATGAAGCCAATTCTAGGGAAGAATATTGATCATAGAATAGTTGGAAATAATTTGAAACCTTCAATGTGAATGAAATTTTGGAAGATGTATTGAGGGAAATAAATTCATTGGAGTGGAATTTGATACTTGTTCATAGATGATGGGAATATAGATCTGAACTATCATGGTTTGGTGAAACCTCATCTTTACAACATAAATGTCAAAAGGAATATGGTGTCAACCAAGGCTGAAGATTAATTCTTCTAGTGTGAAATGATTGGGTAATTTTCAAATAAATGTTCAAATTAAAAAATAATGTTAGGGAACCATCTTCAACCTCTGCACTGGCCAAGGGAGAAATTTATGGAATTTTTAATCATGAAAGAAGAAATAGAGGCTCCAAATTGTGTTCTTGTCAGTACAGTCATAGTTATATCAAAGAATGCATTTACTTAGTTTGATTATAGTTCTAAAAATTCCATTTTATAACCATGTTTGAAATAAATATATAATAAATCCATAGGCTTCATGAAGTAGAGTTATTATCAAAGAATCATTGAGGGATTACACTATCATCTATATTGTATAGAAACTCTATTATTATCTTTGAAAAGTACATTCTCATTAGAATTATGGTAGTCATTAACATGTTGAAATTCAACACTATACTATGGATGTAATTTCTCTTAATGTATAATGGAATGTTCAACAATTGAATAATGGAAATTTCAGTAGACATGAATAGAAATCCTAAGGTTGTTTTTAAAGGAGAGATACCCTAGCTAGAAAATTGTCTAGATGCACCTACAATAGCCTTTATTATGGAGATGGTCAGTGAAGAGGGAGATTGAAATGGGTGTATAAGGATAAAAAATATCCCCCATATTTGGGAATATATTGAACTATTTATTGACGAGTTATATGTACCTATCCAAGAAAGAGTGGAAGAGTTATCGATTGAATGTGTACCTCAATCGAAGATGATATCAAAGATCTTGTATAGAATGAAAAATTTGGAGACAAATGAATTAGATAATGGACTTCATGTCTGTTTGGGGACGATATTTATCTATATATGTATGTCTCCTTATGGGGATCATTTTCTATTAGTAATGAATATGGATGGATCACTACTGCTAGGATTTGATTGAAGAAAACATAATGAGATCATAGTGAAGACAATGTATCATCTCCCAATGATTAAGGATTAATTTTATCAAGTTCATAGGGCACAATTATTCTCTAAGATAGAATTTTAATATAGTTATCATCAATTGAGGGTGAATAAAATTGTAACTCCTCGACCCCAGAAGCCCAAACCCGGTGCATTATCTTATTACATTAGAATTATTACAAGGAATGGAATCCCAAAGGACCGATTAGTTTAACAGTCTTATAAATATAGATTATATACATGATACACATAATACATTTTAAAATAGGAAATAAAAACCTGATACACAATAAAAAATAAATAAGAAGAATCCTTGAAACTCATTCATAGGAATCCTCTTCATAACCTTGGGAGTGGAAACATAATAATGGTGATCTCAAATAATTAGTAAGTTTCAATAAAATATAACTAATAATGAATCAATGATATTAAATTAAAATACAATGGTAAATAACTGATAACACATTCCATTCAAATAACTAGTTAATGAAAATTCAATATGGAAAGGTATGAAATTGAAAAACATGTCATTTAATTAATGAAGTAAAAATTAAATGTATCCCTAGATATGTCAATGAAGTTATCATAGATGAATAAAAACAAAATGAGGGAAATTATTAGTTATTTATATCCATAATATACCACCAATGCTTCATTCCAAGGATCAAATACATTCAACGATTCCTTCAATGATTCTTGTATTTTCAAGGCTTCCTTCCAAGAATATAATACTGTTAAGGCTTAGTTCCATGAATCTAATAATTCCAATTATTCATTCCAAGAATATAATATATTCAATTATTAATATAAAGAATCTAATATTGTAAAATCTTTATTCCCTAAATCAGATACTATTAATGTAAACACCTTATAAATAATTGCATACAGTTTAGGAAATTAACATATTTATGTATCAAAATTAGGATCCTTAATTAAATTTCAAAAAAAATTGAAATGACATGATTTTTTCAATAGAAATTTTATAGTCACTAATTAAGTGAGATTGTAAAGATAATAATTAAGAACATTCTTTGGGATAATAATCAGTAAACATTCTAAAGTGTCGCATACCACTTAGAAATATATTTATCCTAATATATATAAATGAACAAAAAAAGGAATCTTATAATATCATGAGAATTAGGATATTCATGATATAAAATGAAAAATGGTATTATATAAACCATATATAAATTAGTTGGTGAGTAATGACAAATAAGACTCAATGGTATGTTAATTGAGACGAAATCCCTTACCCAAACCTTCATTTTTGAACAGTGGTATTTATTCACCTATATAGTTGTTTAAAGTATGTTACTTTTCACATACATGTATTATTTTAAAGGTATTTTTCATTTAATTCCCATTAATTCTTTGTTGTGGGGGTTCCCCAGACATTTCTGGTGGAATGGGTGAGTTTTCCTTATTTTGGCTAAACCGTGATCCCATTTCTAGATTTAAAAACCAATTTTTCCCTTTATAACTCATTCATTTTTCAACATTTTTTACCCATTACACTTCCAAAATGGAATCCTCTAACCTATTTACACCACCATTTCAATTTGGTCCCACTAGGAATCCATAATCATGGTGGGTTTAGGTTTTTATTTAAGGAATTGATCCACCCCGTAAGCCAATTTCTAGTTTTTTTAAAAAACATTGATTATTTAACATGTTATCAATTGTTTACTCTTTTTTGGTGATTCCACCTCCCACAAGAATCCAACAGCTCTAGGTGGCACCCTATCATTGTGTCTCTATCTTTGGAGATCATCTTCATCACGGATTAGGGTGAAACTTCTCGGGCTTTCTCAAATCATCCATATTTTTTGAGTTAATTTGTTTCCTTCATAACTCTTTCATTTTTCAATCTTTTCCCCCATTCTAGTTTCGAAATTAAATCCTCACCCTTATTATAACCTCATATTCATTTTAGGATATTTTTAAATTCAACTACTAGTGTATTTGGAGTGTTTTATTCAAGATATCTCAAGTAAGTAGGTTTTCTCTCATGTTCCTACCATTTTCTTAGGGTTTATTCTACATTTCTTGAGGTTATAAAATGTCCCGAAGATAGGGTTTATTCTTTGGGATTTATTTACTGTCATATTGGTTAAATATTTTGGATTAGGTCTTGATATCACTTCCTTGTGGTGTGGTGGTGGTGTGATTGATGTTTCGCATAACAGTTTCAAGTTTTTGGCACAAATGATAGATGGTTACATGTGTATGAATTATTTGATGAGTCAATTTTTCTTGATTTTTATTATAATAATTATTATCTTTGACTCTGTTTGGTTCGAAAATTATATTTTGTGGCATTTGTTAAGCAGTTTATTTCCAAGTGGAATTTTTGAGAAAAAATGAATATTTTTTTATGTGTATTCAATGTTGTGTTCATTGGGGTTGTTTTATGATTCATGTAGTAGTTTTATTAAATGATGTTATGGATGAAAATTATAGTTTGATGTGATATTAGAATTATTTGGGTCTTCAAAGAAGGTTTTTTGAAATATTTTATGTGGAAATCCTAGTTACACTCCTTGGAATGTTTTTGTGAAGGTTGTAAAAGGTTTCTTGATTTATCTATGAGGTGAAACTATGTTGCCAATCTATTTTTGTAGGAGTGTACATTTTAAACGTTCTATTTTAATGCAAAAGGTATGTTATGTGATGTTTACTATCTTATAATGGTTTTTTAAAATGGTTTAATGTATTTTTTGAAGTGTTAAAGAGAGGTGAAACATGTTGTGGGTTTTTTTGGTTTGGGTATGATTTACAAAATGAATTTGAATGAAAAAGGGGGTTATGTGACATTTGTGTGGGTTGTTTGGTGTGTGTGACATGGAAGAGGTATTTTTAGGAGATAATTTTATTTAATGGCTTGTGGAACTTTTTTGAGAACAAGAGGGAAAACATGGGTATCTTGGTGGGTGGGCGTGTACTAGTATGCTAGTGATCCCATGGGGTTTGGGCCCTATTTCACATAGCAAGTTTGACAATGAAAAAATTAACTAAACTGTAATGATGATGATGTTGGGGGACCGGTAGGTTATGGTTATTATCCCTACTAGTGTCTTGTGTGGATGGGAATGGATATTTTTATGGTTACTTTCACTGATTATGAGGTACCTGGGACCCATAGCGAGCTAGTGCCTATGATTGTTTTCCCATTACTAGTGCTCATCAGTTAATTTATACTTATCATTGGTATACAGTATGTTTGGCTGGATCAATTCAATATCTTTTTCATTATATTTAAAAGTGATTATTTCTTTTAAGGTATCCCACTTGAATGATGTTTTTATTTAATGTTTCATCTTTTAGAAATTGTTACAAGTATTTATTGTTAACAAAACATGCAAGATTTTTGTCTTATAATGAGTATCAAATTGAATATTTTGTGGTGGAATCTTACTGGGCTTTGGATCACACCCTACATAAAAACTTGGTTTAAGTAGACATGGTTATTTTTTTCAGAGGTTTGGGTAATGCTTTTAGTGCCAACGGTCTAGGTTTTTAGAGGTCCTTTGTGATGCAGTGTTTTGGAGATGGCTTGTGGGCATTTACCCATGTCATAAGGTTGTTTATGGGATATCCCTTTTGGTTTTATTCCTTTGTAATATTCATTAAACATATTTTTAAATTGTGTAACTCAAATCTGAAATTTACTAAAGTATTGTTTGGTTTGAAAAATCTATATTTTTTATATGGGATTCACTTGTTGTTTTATGTTTATCAACACAGGTAAATCGTTCCAAAATTTCAATTTATGATACCCGAAACAGCCCATGGGGATTGAGAACACCCTTTAGTTCGTTCCATGGGTCGGGTCGGGTTCCATTTTGAGGGTGACCAGATCTAGTTCATGACAAAATGGTATCAGAGGGGCCAGGTTCACTCTCTTCAGTCATGTTATTTCAGGAAGAGTCGAGATAGTTTGGAGCTCGGGTTGTCGGGATATGCCCTTCCAATTTTGGGTAGGGTTTATGGCCATCACACCTCATAATAATATTCAAGTCACCAGGGGAAGTTAACTTTTATCTAAGTCCTGTTTTCATGGGACATTTATGACTGGGGAAATGAATAGAGGTCAGTAAATGGTCCTAGTGAGCTCACAGGGCCTAGAAATCCATGTGGATACATGTATCTTATCATATAGCACTATTTGTGATGGTAAAGTGATTAGAATATGGCCTCCAACCATATGTTCAAGTCACCCACCAAAACTATATTCCTCTAACATTGTATTGTGCCCTTTTGTTTTGAACATTGGAATCTTGGTTTTAAAAGTATAAATATGACTTGATTTAAGAAATACAAACTTATATGAAATGATTTTCTAGTATAGTGTAAGTGTCTTGATTTCTATAATGGTGGAAATAAATTTTTGTAACTATTTTTAAATGGTAAATGGTGTGTTTACACCTCTTTTAAATGTATCAATTATGTTAGAGTGGGTTTTGAAAATATATTCCAAATAGACATTCATAAATTAATGCCAAGTGTTTTGAGTTTAATGAAGTGTTTTGGGAATTTATTTGTGGGGTTTTAAGTTAAATTTTGATTTGGTTACTATTAATAATTTGAAAAGTTTTATGAATCAATGGTATCTTGATTAAATAAGAAGACATGGGTTTTTAAATGGATGGGTGTTGATGAAATGGAGTTTTTTTCATAAAACTGAAAGTGTTTAGAAATGAGATAAAATGTTTTAAAATTAATATATTTCTTGAAAGTGAGTATTTATTTGACTCATTGGGTAATTTTGAAAAGTTTGGTAAGATGTAAATTAGGTATTTTTTGGTTAGTGGTTTTTAGAAAAAGGGATGTCTTGGTTAAATGTTTCGGTTTTGAATAGTGGAATAAATTTTTATTTTAACCATTAGTATTTCTTTGAGTGACCACATGAATGGGGTTATATGGGATAATGGATGTATAATGGAACAAATGGATGGGTTCTAGGACAGATATAAGGAGGGGGCCCAGTGTGGCATGGAAAGATTCATGTGTGAGGCCCATAGGATACCATTGGTGGGTATGCTAACCACCAACCCATTTATTTTCAATGGAGTGACTTATTTTAAGGGAAAAATTGATGTCTTGATGACCGGGTAGGGTGGTGTGTTTTATTTGTTTTTTGAAAATTATATGTTGTGGGATGTTTTTAGTTCAATAACCCCTCTTGTTTGAATGATGTTTTGGGTTTGTGTTTCGTTGGTATGTTGGGTGAATGGATTTTTAGTGGTATCTTATAAGAAAAGATCAGGAGGCCCTTGTGGTATCTCACCACATGTGTTACATTCTTATTAGTGATATTTTTTGACCATTAGACCAGCTTAGTTTGGTCCTTGGGTTCTCTCGTTGGAAAGGGTAATCCCCCATAAAGAATTAATGCACGACTGAAGTGCATCCCAGATTGCTTCTCTATTGGAAAGTCCTCTAGTTGATGAATGCAAGGAGTATTTTTCTCGATATTGGGAGGTTGATTATACAACATTTACCATCTTGTTTTATCGGATCCTCTTGTAGAGAGAGAGAGTGATCATGTAAGGTTTAATGAGACCTTAGTTTGTTATGTTACCTGATTCGTCGAAGGTAAAAGCGGTATGGGGTTGTTAGTATAAAATATATCCTAAGAGGGCCTCTATGTCTTTCATAAGTATCTCTTAAATGAGGGTTCATGTTAAACCACTAGTGTGGGGAATATGGTCAAGATAGGCTGATATGGCACTTTTTAAGAAATCGTGTGTTGTTTGTGACTCATCATAAATTCCCTATCTAAATACTGTTTCTATCAGCTGCAAGGAATATGTCCGGTGACACCTTGCGATGTCCTGTGCACATTTGAATGCAAAATTGAAGGTTGTGCAATCTTCTGGGAGTCTTTTTTTAGAAGTGTGCCTCTCTTTAGAATATCTTAGCATCCTCTTTTATAGGAAGGTGTTTTCATATTTACCTTCCCATTTCCATTTTTCATTCAAAGAAACAATGGGTTATGTGTGTGCATATTCTAAGCTCTTATTTAGGAAAAATGTCTGGTTTTGGTAAAGTGAGTTTGGAGTGTGTTGTGTATCGTTGAACCTATCTGGGATCAACGTGTATTTTTTTGTGGCACAAAAAGATGATGTTATATTCGGGGGTTTCCCAAGGCCTAACTGTGGGACTGAAGATGCTTCAATTATCTGAGCTCCCACCAAAGGTCCCGAAGTGAAGCTGGTGCATATTCAGGGAAATACCAGGGTTGTTAAAAATTGTTGGTCTAATTCTTGTCCTCAGTATGAAGTATGGGAACAGTTTAAACCTCTATTATTGTGATATTATTTTAGTTATTCTCGTTCGATTGAATGATGTGGGAGAATCTTCTTCCCACAATATCTCTTATTTTCATGCCTTTTCCCATTTGTATTCTGCTTAGTTTTTGGAGAAAATTATAAAAATTGGGCTAGGAAGATGGTAGCACACAGTTTTCGCACTGTTAGTAGTAACTGTGCACTAACCTATGAAACAGTGCGATAAGAGACAGTAGCTATCACATAGTCCTTGTATGGCCATACGCCTTGGCCAATGTAACCATGAAAAGTTTCCCATTTGGATAGAATTCTCTGCATGGTTTGCCCATGTGTTCCCAAACTGTGCGGACTAACCATGCGGCCATGTCAACTCTTTAAATTTTGGGGTCTTTTTGGGCTGACCCATTCTAGTCAGTTAATATGGATTACTCATAGAGTGGGGACACCCACTACGGGTATCATTTAAGTTATTTGGGAAATTTCTAATGAAATTCTACCTCTTATGTCAGGGAGTCCATTCGAGCCTCCCCTATTAGTTTCTAGATTCTGTCTTGAGAAAAATTGAGTATCCCCTTATGGTGGGGAGTCTGTTTGTGTCCCCCCATATCAGTAACTTTCCATTGTATCTAGTGTTAGTATAACAATATGTAGTCTCATTCGGAGTTATTTATACACCAACTTCCTCCATGAGTAAATGTCAGTATTAGAGTGCGCCCAACAGTTTTGATGATGTAATACTATGGTAACCCCGTTCGCTTTCATTGTTCGTTCTAGGTAAGTATATTGAGTCTTCTTTATAGAGTGTTTGAGGTGTTTTGTTTTGTGATATAGTTTCAATATGATTTATTGTTTCTAAGTGGTGTATGTTTTTTTAGGGACATTACTCCTTCCCTTATTGATCAATTGGATGTGCTTTGGATTTTTGGGGGGCAAGAAAAACTTGGAAACATAGTCCATTTTGTCCTTTTGG
The DNA here is from genome assembly GCA_963277665.1 of Viscum album. Lineage (NCBI taxonomy): Eukaryota > Viridiplantae > Streptophyta > Magnoliopsida > Santalales > Viscaceae > Viscum > Viscum album. The sequence continues at coordinate 792,525,571 of OY728127.1, forward strand.
TTGGGTTTAGTTTTTGGTTTTGGCCTTGTTTTGGATTTATGAGGGCAGAAAGTTTTATAGGGGGAGATAATTGTCACATACATGACTTATTTAAAATTTATTTTTCATTTAATTCACATTTATGATTTGTTTTGGGGGTTTCCAATACACTTTTTGAGGAAAGGGTGAGTTTTCATGATTTGGTCCAAACCGTGAGCCCATTTCTAGATTTAAAAACCAATTTTTCTTCTTTTATACCACTCTCATTTTTCAACATTTTGCACCAATTCCACTTCCAAAATATCCTCTCCAAACCTATTAACACCAGAATATCAATTTGGACCCTCTAGGAATCTGTAATCATGGTGGATTTGGGGTTTTATTCAAGGGATTGGGCCATCCCATAACCCATTTCTATTTTTGAAAATAAATTTTTTTAATATATTATTCATTTTTTACTCATTTTCAGTGATTAAACCTCCCAGTAGAATAAAAAATCACTATGAGCGCACAAATATTCGGTTCTCCCTCTTTGGAACTCATTTCCATCATAGATTAGGGCGAAACATCTCAATCTTTCTCAAATCGTCTATATTTGAAGATGTAATTTTTTTCCTTCATAACTCTTTCATTTTTCACTATTTTACCCCATTCCAATTATTACACGACATCCTCATACTTATTAGAACTTCACATTAATACTTTTTTGTTTGTAAATTCTACTACAGGTGTATTTGAGACGTTTTATTCAAGATATCTCAAGTAAGTGGGTTTCCTATCAGGTTCCTCTTATTTTACTAGGATTTCATCCACATTTCATGAGATTATAAAATGTCTAGCATCTAGGGTCCATAAATAGGATTTTATTTTGTTTCATTATGGTTAAATATTGTGGAATAGAGCTCGATTTTACTTCCTTGTGGTGCAGCGGTGGTGAGAATGAAGTTTCCCAAAATTGTTTGGAGTTTTAGGCATAAATGGTAAGTGATTCCATGTGTAAACATTATTGGATGAGTTATTTTTGCATGATTATATTTTTATCTTGATTATCTTCCATTTCATTTGGTATAAAAATTATATTTGGTAGAATTCGTTAAGTGGTTGGTTTTTGTGTGGTGATTTTGTAAATAAAGAAATATTTTTGGCGTGTATTCCATGTTGTGTTCATTGGGGAAATTTAATGATTCATGTATTAGTTTTATTAAATTATTTTATGGCTTCCAATTCTTGTTTTATGTGATATTGTTATGCTTTTGGTCTTCAAATCGGGGGTTTAGAAGGATTTTATGTCCAAAACATGGTTACAATCCTTGTAATTGTTTTGTGAAGGATTTACATGGTTTCTTGATTTTATGTAAGAGTTGAAACTATATTGCCAAATTTTTTTGGTTGGAGTGTACTTTTGAAAGGGTATATTTTAATGTTAATGGGTTGTTATATGATGTGTACTGTCATGGAAAGTTTTTGTAAAATTGTTTAAAGGATTTGTTGAAGCGTAAAAGATAGTTGAAACGTGTTGTAGACTGTTTTGGTGTGAGTATGATTTCAAAAATGAATTTGAATGAAAAAGGGGATTATGTGACACGTGTTTGGGCTGTTTGATGTGTGTAACATAGAAATTGTATTTCCATGTGAAAATTTTATGTCATGTCTGGGGGAACTTTTTTGTTAAAAAGAAGTAAAAACTATGTATCTAGGTGGGTGGATGTGTACTAGTATTCTAGTGATCCCGTGGGGTTTGACCCCTATTTCATGTAGCAAGTTTTATTATGACAACACTAACTAAACTATGATTATGATGATTTTGGGGGACCACTAGGTTATTGATATGATCTCATGGGGTTCGACCCCTATTTCATATAGCAAGAATGGATATTTGTATGATTACATTCACTGAGTATGAGGTACCTGGGACCCACATCGAGCTAGTCCCTATACATGTTTTCCCATTGCTAGTGATCATCAGATATTTTATACTTATCATCGGTGTACAATATATTTGTTATGAGAAATTTAGTAGTGTTTTCATTCTATTTAAATGTTTTCATTTCTTTTAAAGTAGCCCACTTGAATGATATTTTTTTAAAGTTGAATTGTTTAGAAATTATCACTAGCATTTATTGTTTAGAAAAAATGCAATATTTTTTTCTTATAATGATTATATTATGGAATATTTTTTGGTGGAATCCTACTAGGCTTTGTATCACACCCTACATACACCTTGGGTATAAGTAGAATTGGTTATTTTGTCGCAGGTTTGGGTATAACATTTAGTGCCAATGGTCCAGGTGTCTAGAGGTCCTTTGTGATGCGGTGTTTTGTAGATGGATTGTGGGAGTGTCCCCTTGTAATGAGGTGGTTCATGGGCTCTAATTTTTGGTCTTGTTCCCTTGTAATAGTATTTAAACATTGTTTTAAATCGTGTATCTAAATTATGAAATTTAGTAAAAGATGTTTTCATTAAAAAAATCTAGATTTGTCTTATGGGATTCACTTGTTGTTTTATGTTTATAAACTCTGGTAAATAATTCCCAAATTTTATAATATGATACCCTAACACTTGTGCCTGCCTGTAGGGATTGAGAATTCCATTTAGGCCTTCGAACGGGCCGGGTTTATTTCTATTTTGATGGTGACCAAATCTGGTTCGTGACATTACTAACTTATAAAAGAACCATACTCATTTTTATAATATCATATATTAACTTATTATAATATTTTATTACCTTTTTGTTAACACACAATCATTATTTAACAATTTTGAGAATTAAATGCCTAGTTTTCTCATATATATTTTTGTCTTATAATTTTTTATTCCTAGTAATTAAATAATGATTTCATTATTTGTATAATTTAATCCACAACTAAATTATCATATACATATATATATATATATTATATTTATTTAAAATAATACAAAATGTTTGAAGATAATAAATTAAATATGGCTTTCATGGAGATGGAGGGTCATAAGTACACATGAATGATGCATTCATTTCTTTTTCATATTAAAATATTGAAAAATGAATGATATATATGTATATTATAATTATAGTATCATTTATATGTTATATATGATATAATGGTTTATTAAAAACATTTTTTATATTTTCCAGGTATAGTGTGAATGAATCACATTGTTTTAAGTAGGCTTTAGTCCATACATCCAAAGACGACGTTATCATATTCCCAAAAACATGGAGAGCATAAAGGTTTGTTTTTGAATATAATTATATAGGTATAAATACATAATAAATACCATTTATAACACATATAAATATATTTTCTATCATATTGGACATCGTGAGAGGTGGTAACAAAAAAAATCCACAATCATCTTTTTGTGAGGCAATAATTCACTATACAAAAAAAATATGTTTGTTACCCATTATATGGAATTTTTCATAATTTTATGTTTAAAACAAATCATAAAAACATACAAGTATATTGAGGATACTGGTGTTGTTCTAAAATCATGGAATAATAATAGTTTATGGGGTGGATAATGGAAATAAAACTAAAGGGTTTAAGGAAAGCTATTATCTCTTAATCAGGTAACTTCTTTTGAATTATAAAAAAATAATTCCTTGGAAAGATTTATACACAAGGGAAGGATTCTAGGTCGATGGGAAGGATTTTTTGAGAGTATTTGGGCAGAGTTTGGTTTATCCAATGTGGCTTAAGGGGTTTCAGTAAGGGGTAGTGTGCTTTCCTTTTTGTAGTGGAGGGGGAGTGGCACTTTTGTAAATAAAGAATGGTATTCATTATTGGGAGGTATAACATCCCTAATGTTCCTCCAAAGTAGAAATATTATCGGTTAATTTTGAATAATTGTTGAGAAAAACTTCCACCAGAAAAAAATAATTGAATTTTAATAATTTGGTTCCTAAATTTCTATGATTCCACAATTTTATCATCTGTGTTTTTATTGAAGCATCTAGTTTTATAACCTATTAAATTTAACCATTAAGACTAAAAAAATTAGATTTTTTATAAAATATATAGCTACTTAATTATTAAAATAATAAAAAAATCACATGTGTTTTGGAAATTAATTTTAAAACAAGCGCATGTGACACGCAAAAACACTGCTTAAACTCGAATTGTGTAAACAATGTTTTACAATATATTGGTCAATTTGTTAATTATAAATGAAAAATTGGTCTATTAATAGACCATATTTAATATTTTTTAACATTAAATAATAAGTTAATAGAATATTGTAACTTTATTAATTTTAAATCATTTTACTAGACTACCATTTACTTTAAAATAGAAATAATTTTAGTTTTTCATTATTTATTTAATTTTAATTTTTAAATATCAATATTTTTTTTTGAAATTGAACATATTAGGTTTAAATATGTTCATAATGATTTTTTCATCATAAAAATTAATTAAACATAATAATTCAACCATTTAAATAAACTTTTAATATTTATAGTATCATTTATTTTAGTTAATTATTAACTAAATAATCACAATGTTGGTTTTCATAAGAATTTTAGGTAAATAAAAATTCTATTAAAATTATTGATTAATTATTATAATAAAACATTCCCATTGATAATTCAAAAGTATATATACAACCGAAAATATGATTTTTTGTACATATCTAAATGTTTTATAATTTTTAAAGGTAAGGAGAGTTCCATTTTTTGTTTCTTTCCTTACATAACCTTTTATATAGAGAACTTCATTTTTATAAAATAAAAATGACCCATAAAGTTATAACATAGAGGTGATGTGGTCTATATATTGGTATACACTAATTTATGGACGTGTTTCCATGTAATTTTGGCCTTTCGGATTATTGTTTAGTCCCATATTATGTTTAATTTTACATTAATCACCATATTTAATTTTAATCACTTTCTATAATCTTTTTGGTTAAAAAAAAGTTGATGTTACTTGAAAAATAAAATATTTTACTTATTTAAACCATTTATATACATTTTAAAATATTCAAATCACAAAAGTGGGAAAATTAAGATTAATTTTAATCCTACACACATGGCGATAAAGAATGTTTTTAAGTAAAAATGTTCCAATTTTCAATATGTATTTATTTCTAATTTCAATATAAAAACGATTTTCAATTACCTACATTGGATTAATATGTGAATTATTGATCTAATTTTTATTTAAATATAATTTAAAATATAATTTAATAGTAAAAATTATTTATACAAACAAGTCCATGTTTAAACAAATTGCACTAATTTTTACTATGCAACAAAAAATGAAGTTTCACAGAAACTTTCTAAAAAATCATCCAATGATAATTACGATATTCATAATTCTAAATTGATGTTTATTTTAAAAAATATAATATATAAAAGTTCCAAAACATAGTTTTAAAATAGGTACGCCGTTAACAACTGGTAAATATCGATCTTCTGTGTAATGAAAGTTAATTTAGTTTTCTATGTAGAGGACGCATAAATTTGTGTATAAAGAATGTTAAAAACATAATTGAATTTATTCTCAATAGAAAATATTGTAAATTCCTAGGGTGTTACATTCTTTACACCATAATTAAATTGCATCCAAGAAATTAAAATGTGATCTGAGTAATCAAGGGATTGATATTTTAAAACAAACTATTGTTCAAAAACCCACATCGTAAATAGAATTAATAAAAATCTTCTTAATAAGAGATACAATAATTTACAATGGTTTCATAACTAGGTTTTCAAGTAGGAGAAAATATGTGGTAATGGGAATCATCGATAAAGAAGAGAAATATAGAAATCAAGTTCTGATGGAGTGTGCTAGGGAACACATTCAGTTTAAAGTTGTAGACCAAAAAACTATAACCCATAGGGTTGAATAAAGGCCATTGATATCTACAAAAAGCATTATTATAGGCCAATATATAGGTTTCAAACCCATTTTTAAATATTTCTAGAATGAATTCACTCATTAAGAATATAATTATGTATATATTCTATAAAAAATCATTTACTTAGATTATAGCTTGAACTATTTATACTTCATCTCTTAGCACATGATTTATCATATGGTGATGTAAAAAAATGCCCTATAAAATCTCATTAACTGATAATCTTTATCAATTTTATATGTTATTAACTTTTCCAAAAGACTATAACCAAACTATTTGGAAGGAAGGTCACTGAATTTCAAAAATGAACATATCATTAGCCTTTAATCAACATAAAATAGATCTAAATTTTCACATTTTATAAATGTGAATAACATCATCATGTATCTTCTTTAAATATAGTAATAACATTAATCACCATAAAAAATTATTGGAAACCTATATTTCTCATACTCCTTATGTAAGACACATGTTATTGGATATATTCCATAAATCCAAAAGTTTTTTAAAATCCATCAATGATATGATATACCACTTGTTGAAAATTCAGTAATTAGATCCAATGATGTCAGTAATTTTCCAAATCGATTATTTTTACATATTTATCATAACATGGGGAATATATTTAGGGGTTTCCATTTCCTCAATTGCATGTTTTAACAAAATCATAATTTTATACTGAATCTATTTTCTTGTACCATTTAACTTGTGATATAAAATATTTAATGAAAAAGTCATTGTATTATAATCCTACTCTTTTACATAATCTTAATAACCAGTATATTGTTAATTAAATACTCAACTGAAAAAATTCTTTAATAATAATATTAATCATTCATCTTCAACTTTGGTAGTATCATACTTTGATCATAATTGAATATCATTATTTGGGGTATATTGCTTCGACACTTGAGACATTGATTTTCATAGTGTTCCTCCTCCTTTAAATTGAATAATTTTATATTCTAATACTTTTTATTACCCTTTCACTCACAATAAAGGTGGAATTTATATCCACACATGTAAAAAACTCTCATTCCCTTCAAAAATTTACCAAGGGGATTCTTTCCACAGTTATCACATGCGGGAAAATCCTTCATTCCCTTCTCCTATTTAACTATAATTTTCTCCACCATCCTCTTCTTCTCTTTCATCCCTTCAAATCCACTAGACATGAAATATTATTTTCATATTCCATTAGCACACAATATTATTTCATCACATGTAACAATACATGGGAAACTATATCCCTTCTAAATGTTATCTTATGACTATAGAAGACGTGATCCTTCTTAATCTTTGTATCTTGTGCATTTTTGGAGTTATCGTTCCTTCTGATATGCATAATTTCTAAACAATAGAATATACTAGATTATGTCACAATGTTATGTACGTTGTATAACTATAAATCTGGTTTAACACATAACATAAATCTATGCATAATGAATCCAAAAATCATAAAATTTGGTTACTTTGTGGAAGTATTTAGTTTCAAATACTTTATAATTGTAGGTAAATGAAATGTAAATAATCCTGAGAATATCCTTAAGGAGTTTCAGACCAGGTATGTAGTAAGGCCCATTGTCATGTAATTGGTTACATTAAGTCATACCCCTTACACATTGTTTGAGTTGTAACTCCTAGGTTAATCTATGCCAGAAACACATCCACTTATAGTATCTAAACATGGATTTATTGTTAGGAATACCCACATAATATCCATATTACCAAAATTCAAGGAAATTTTTATTTACTTATCATAAATGTCTATATTTGGTTTATTCTCCCTAATCTATGTTTTCTAATTCTAGTTTTTATTTTTTCTGAAAAACATCCTTTAATACCAACTATAACACCTCAACCCAAAATGAACAGATCCAATGAGTTATCATATAACATTTTCATGATTATAAGGAATCAAATCCCGAAGGGCATATAAATTTAGATGTCCTGTAAATCCAGATTACAAACATGATACCCATAGTAAATAATAAAATTGAAATAAAAACATGATACATAATAAAAATAAATAAGCATCTTCCTTGAAACTCATTCGAAGTAATCCTCTTCATAACCTATTGAAAGGAAATATAATAACGGTGATCTGAAATGCTCATTAATGGTATGTAAAGAGGAATAAAAAATTAATCAATGAGAATAAATCTGCATGGAATGGTAAATAACTTATAACACATTATATTTAATCAATGTCCTCAATGTTAAATTTATCCATATATATATAGATGAAAATTATCATGGATAAATAATAACTAAATTATGGAAATTTTGAATTATGAATATCTATAATATACCATTGATGCTTTATTCTAATGATATAATACATTTAATGATTCATTCCATGAATCTAAAAAATTCAAGTATTCATTATGAGAATCTAATACTGTTATGGCTTCATTTTATTAATATAATATTGTCATGGAATCAGGCTAATAATATAATAATTAAAAGGATTCATGCTAAGAATCTAATTGGATTATGTCTTTATTCCATGAAACTAATACTTTCAAAGTGATCATAATTCAGAAAATTTATAATTATTCTAAAAGGAAAATATTTTAAATATTGGGGATTGGTGAAATATTGTATTCCAAAGACATATATTCGAATAAGATTTGGGAATTGTGAGTTTGTTCTTATTTCCATTATTTTAAGAAATGATCCTACTATATTTTTTTATTTTTCTTAATAGAGTCTTGATGGTATACCATGAAAAATTCCGGGTATATTTTATTAATGATTTTCTAAAAAACTTTAATAGTTGTGTGGAGTATGAAGATCACCTAATGGTTATATTGAAACCTCTTGGTAATTATAAGATATATGAAAAAAATTCAAATGTAAATTTTGGTTAAAACATATTTCATTCTTGTGGATCATTATAACCAATTAAGGAAGATCAGTTGACCCTATGAAGAAACTTTTTTCTGATGAGTGACCTCATTTTACAATGGTAATTGAGATTTATAGTTTCTTTTATTTACCGTGTGATTATATGAGTTTTTTGAAGAAAAAAATAACGTGGTTTAATCCAATATCCAAGTAAAATAGAAAGGATATATTCTTTTCTAGACAAAGACTATGATGCTTTTTTTAATAACTATAAAAGTGATTGGTTACTACAACATTTTTTACTATGCCCTCCAGAAGATAATGATTTTTTATAGTGAAACAGATATGAAAGGACTTGGGTGCATCATAGTGAATTATTAGAAGGTGATCACTTGTAAAACTCAATAGTTAAATCCTCATGAGCATAAATATCTTATTCAGGACCTGGAGATAGCTACAGTCTTTTTTTTTCTCTGATGATATGGAGGCCCAATCCTTTTATGGGGAAGTGTAATATATAAAAGACTACAAATGTTAAAATTATATATTCAATGAAATGGAATTTAACAATTAAAAATTAGCTGGAATTATATTCTTTAATACTATGAGTATTGAATTCATTATCATCCTGGAAGAGGGAATAACTCCACTGATACATTTAGATATAAATACCATATTGTGTTGGAAATTTTGAGGGTTCATGGAGATCCATTGATAAATGACTGAGTAAGGTTGTACATGGGAATCTTAATGGAAGGGACATCATAAATCCAATCCCAAATAATTTCTCAACCACAATTACTATAGAAGATAATGAGAGCTCAATGAGATGATCCATTGATGAAAAATAACATAGAGGCTATGAGGAATGGGTTGTTTTCTGAGTTCAATATTATTCAAGAAGATGTATTTAAATTTCTTGCAAGGATAAGTGCGCCATTTTTTCTAAAGATAAATAAGTAAATTATGTATGAATCTCATTGATATACAATTTATATTCATCCTATATGAAAAAATATAAAGGGACCTTCATGATCATTATTGGTGGGATAATATGAAAATGTGGATTGTTGACTATAGTAGAATGTTATTAGTGTGTCATCTTGTGAAGGTGGAGAGATAACATCCTAAAGGGGTTTAGAAAATACTACCCAAAAAACATGGATGTGTAAAAAAAATCACTATAGGCTTTCTCACTAGTCTCCCAAGAACATACAAAGGAACCAATTCGATATGGGTTATCATGGATAGACTCACCAAGACATTCCATTTTATTTTTATTTGGTAATATTTCTCTCTTCACAAAATTTCTAATATATATGTAAAGGATGTGGTTAGGATGCATGGGGTGAAACATTCAATATTTTCTAATTCTGATCCATGGTGAAAATATAAATTATGGAGAAGTCGTCAACATACTTTGAATACTGAATAAAATTTCATTACAACCTATATCAACCAAATTTATGGAAAATATTAAAGGACTTTATAGGAACATGACAAAATTCTAGGAACATTCTAAAATGAATTTAAAGGTTTATGAGATCAACACCTTCCAATAGTTTAGTTTTCAAAAAAAAAGTTCATCCTGAGTATTCAAATGGAACCATATGTAGCTATATATAGGAAGCTATATAGAACTCATATGTATTAGGATGTAGTTGGTGAAAAAATGATACCCATAATAGATCTTATAAATGATATGATAAATAATGATCAAGAAAACCAAAAACATATAAAATATTCTCATCATTAGAAAATGAGGTATGGTGACAACCATATAATGTAATTGATGTTCAATGTTCGAGATGTGGTTTCAATTGAATTTATCTTTGGAAGAGATTCATATGGTTTGTAATGAATGGGAGGCTTATCCCTAGGTACATTGGATCCTTTGAGATCATAGATCGTATAAGAGTAGTGGCCTATCATCATGCACTCCAAAAAAATATGGCTCAAGTTCTTGAAATGTTCCCTGTATCTCTTCTAAGTAAGTAAAACGCTGACCTCAAATATGTACTAAATTTGGAGGTGGTACATATTGATAATGACATGTCATGTGAAGAATAATAGTTGGATACCTCAAAACATAGAGATAAAGTCCTACCTAATAAGAAAAATCACATTTCAATGTGTTATATAAGAACCATAAGTATGAATATGAGACATGGGAACTAGAGAAAAAAATGAAACATAAGTACCCTAACATATTTTCAACCGGGAATATGAGATGAAATTTCAGGGGGAAAATTTTTAAAGAGGTAATAATGATACAACATATGGTTTTTTAATTATATTTTTTATAAATCAAATTCATGTATATTATATAATATTATACATAGAAAAAAAATAGAGGAACCAATAAACACATCATATCATTAGTAAATATAATTATATTATTCAGCTACCAAACTAAAAAAATTCGCGAAAATTAAAACTAAAAAAATATAAAATAGAAAAGAAATAATAGGAAAATATTGATTACACCAATCAGATCGAATCATTGCCCCCATTGAAAACAATATAAAAATGAAAAAAATATCAATACACAAATAAACATTATATATAATTAAAATATATCATTAGGAGGAATTCAAGTTAACTTTAATTCAATGTATAATATGGTATTCATAAGAATTAATTTAACCATTAGAATTCAACCCTATATTACCATTGAAAAAATATGACCATTGGTAAATATAACCATTGGTCAATATGACTTTTGTGAACTATACCCACTGATAATAATGTTACCCGTATAATTATTTTTTATAAGTATTAATTAAAAATTATAGTTGACGTAGAATAGAGAAACGATGGTCTCAACAAGTAGAGTCATGTCATTTGAATCACATATTTCAGAACATGGTAGAGAGGTATCATCATTGGGGTTTTATTTTGATGAATTCTATGTTGAGATTATGTGAGTGAATCTCAAATTAAATTTCCATATAGATATGTTTAAGTTAGTGGAGATGACAACTCAATCAGTGCTATTTGGGCCACCCCATGAAACTAAAACTAGAATACACCTTACCTTTATAGGGTAAATAGGTTTAATAATAGGTTAATTCTCCATAACATAACTACATAATTTATTATTTCTATTTTATAATATATTATGGTAATTCCATTAATATAATTTCGAGAATAATTTTTTTTCCACATAATCTAATTTTATGTAAGACAAATTTGATAAATTGAATTTTGAACACAAACAAAACATAAATTTTTTTTACAAAATATAAATGATTATATTATAATAAAAGTTATTATGAAAAATATTTAAAATACTCTATTAAATTAATTTTATTAAAATGGAAATGATAAAATAATCATATAATTTATTATGAAATTTTGATGTGTGAGAAATTTGACTATGTTGTAAAAACTGATATTTTTCAATAAATATGGTTATTTATATTTAAAAACTAAAATTAGAATATTTAGTGAACTATTTGTTAAAATATATATTTTATTTTAATTCCACATTTAAAAAATAGGTTATGGTGTATTTTTTAATTTTTTAAGATGCATTAATTTTTAATAAATATTAGAAAAATAATGTTTTGTGTATTCAATATGTTTTATGAATTTATATTAATGTCATAATGTTATATAATTAATTAACCAAAATTCACAAAAAATATTTTATTTAAATAATATTAAATAATTTACGATATTTTAATTAATTTCATAATCTATAAAAGACATCAAAAAGTCTAAAATGGAAAACATTAATTTATGGAAAATCTACTAATCCATGACCAATGATGTTTTAAAAAGTGTTGTTCAATTTTAATAGTAAAAATATTATGAAATTTTACCAAAATTCCGAAAACCATTAATAAGAACCATGGGTAAGCCAATGGTATTTCATTTTCCCCCACATAAGATTCCATGACCTATATTTGGAAATTATGAAACCATTCATCATCTTTTGCTATAAATACTCACCCATTTCATCTTTATCCATTACTCACAGTACATCCACAAAAAATTATTCATCTAGTTTTCTCTTAAGGATTCAATAATCCCCCAAGGTTCTAACCTTAATATTTGGGAGAAACTATTCAAGGTTAGTGAATCATCATCATCTACATTTCCATTCAAGTAATTATTTTTGTGTGAGAATTATAAAAGATATGTAAAATTATTTTCCAATGATATTTATCATATAAATAATGATAGATAATTATTTATCAATGGGAGAGCATATTTCTCTCTCATTTCACCTTTTTTAAAATTAATTTCCTATTACCCGTCAAGCTGCAAAATTTTCTTCTCAATTTCTCTATTTTATTGGCGAAACTATTGTATTATGAATTCTGAAAAAAAATTATTATCCGTGGTTTTTCACCTAGATTTTATCATAGTTTATTAATTTAGTTATTTAAAAATACTAAACTCACATTTTATTTTTTGGGGTTAAAATGATGATATTTTCATGCCTTTAAGAATTTATATACTTGATAATTTTATATGAAAACTATAATTTATTCTCCATAGGTTATTGATGAAATACTGTATTATGATAAATTATACCCATATGAAATTAATAAATATTAAGGGGGAACCTTTCTATTTCTCTAATTAATTGGGTAAATAATTAAATCTCAATATATGAAACATGCTATGATATCTTAGTGAGTATCCTTGGTAATTTTCATTTACGACACCTTGGTGAAAAAATATGGTGAAATTATTATAAAGTAATATTTAAATGTTATAGAAAAATTTCTATGTAATTATTAATGTTAAATTTTCTAGGATGAACCTCATCTTATCTTTATCATGTTATATTTTTAAACATCATTTTATATTTGATATTCCCAATGATCAGGTTTTAAATTTCTCTCTTTCTTATTTCCATATTGGACTCATGCTCACCCATTTCCTTTGATGTATCTCCCTAGGATATGAGATGTAGTAAATTTAACCTAGGGTGAACCTATTATTAAATCATTAACTTATATTATAAGAATGATTTATGTTTTCATTCATTATGGTCCTAATTTACACGAAACATAACTATAAAAGATAACATTTTTTATTTCTTGTAATGGGAAGTTTATGTAATAAAAATGAGTTATTATATATTTATGTAATGTGGTTTTTATTCATAATTATTATGTTTTATTTTTTATTAAATAATAATGATTACATTATATATATTATTTATGGTTCTTAGATATTCTGAGGGTAGTGAATGAAATTTTTTTCCTCATCATGATTATTGATTTCAACATTATTTTTAAAAAACATGTGATGATTTTTAGAAAATTAATGGGATTCTTTGGAAAGATTACTATATAGTAATAATTTTATATATACTCCTCAATATCATATGTTTTTAGGTATTCCTTGGGGATTATTTATCATGATGTATGATCTTGATTTTGATGGATTTATTATCATGATTTATCTCTTTGAGGTACATCAATTATTTTCTCTAATAATTAAGGGGAAACATTAATAATATGTGTCGATTAATAAATGAAACCTGGCATAAAAATAAAATAATGGGATTTTATTGCTTGAATTATTTAAATTAATATTCATTAGAGTGGGATAATAATTCCCTGTTATTAATCTTGAGTATGGATACCATCATATCTGGGTAGAATCAGAGGAGGTATTATAGACATTATTAGTGTCATGCAATGATAAATTTACTAATTTGGGGACATGAATAATATATTATAAATCAAGTCCTTTGAATTTCAAATGATGAGTTTTCAAAAATTCCTCGACACTCTATTATTTTAAAAGTTATTGAATGATGAAAATTTTAAAATTTTATTTTGAAAGACATTAAAATATTATATTCTAATTAAAAATTTTGAAAATGAGAAAAATAAAATTCATAATCCTAATGAAGCATAATGAATTTCAAAATAAAATGTTAATAATATTATAAAAAATAAGAGAGTTTAGAATTTCAAAACTATGCATATACTCTCTTTAATAGTTAATCATATCTATGTTTCTATTTTAAAATTTTTTCATAATCATTATAAATAGGGAAGTGGACCAGATACCCTAATTTGGGAAAATTATAATTGTACAACCAGTGCACACATTTACAACTACTCTCCAATGAAGACACAATTATTTAATTGAATTTATATTTAAATCATAAATTTCTAAAATATGAATTTATCTATTAAATTATGAAATTATAATGATTATTTAATAAAAACCAAAAAAAATTGATATTATAATATATCACAAATAAATCAAAAATCAATCATATAATGTAATGTTATATTGAAAAGAAAGAGTTTTTAATGAAATATAAATCATATAGAAAAACTTTTTATAATAATATTAAATGAGAGAGTGTTTAATTGAAAATAAATTTCACGAATGTTATTTATCATATAAGCCTATAAAATATTCTCTTAAAAATTGATGATGTGAAAAATAATTTTTAGTACCTTGAATTTAGTTATGCCACAATCTCTTCATTGTTTCGAAAAAAGTACATATTATAGACTTTGGTTTTTATATCATAAAATACATTTGTAAAATTATTGAATTATTGTATAATTTTAATCTAAATCATTGATAAAATAATGAGGTATGTAAATAACATTATTATTTTTTGGAATAATTTTATGTGGGTAGGCCAAAACTACTAAAGATTTTATGATGTAAAATACAATGTTAAACAAAGAGTCCCCTTTATATACTAGTTTTTTAATTTTTCAACAAAAATATTTGTATCATTATTTTCTATTAGATTTTATTCTTCTATCAATATTATCTCAATTTATTATTTCTTTTAATATTTTGATATTGTAGATAAAAATACAATGGAAATCAGATATAGTTATTATTAAATGTTTGGTAATTCTTCCAATAAATATTTTGAAAGAAATATTTAAAGTGTGTTGTGACTAAGAAAACAAAAGATGTAATTTAGGATATTCAAAAAATACCAAATAATCATCTTTATTTTTATGTTAAAAAGTTTTTTTGATATAATGGAATAAATTTACTTTTCAATAATGATATGTATGGTTTTTTAAAAGGAAACCATGTAGAATTAATTAATTAATCATAATTTCTAAAATTAAAGTACTACATTGATTATTTTTTTTCTACATTTTAATTATAAAAAACAAATAAAATGAAATACAGGAAATAGTGATGTCCACAGGTTTTTAAATATAAATATAATGGAAAAAATGAATTCATGTGTGAAAAGTATATCAAAAAATAATAACATTACCATGAATAGTTACAATATTTGTTTTTCAAAATAATTAATAATTCAATCCACTCACCATATTGTATATTGTGTAGACCCAATCGAGAAAACCTTCATTAATGAAGCACACTATAGAATATTTTGAGTACCAATCAGAGAGAGTATGTATCTATTTGATGATTGTAGACCACTAAATATAGAGAATATTATTTGAGGTGGTTCTAAAGGAGGAACCTTGGAAGATGGAGGCTACTATGTTTAGAGAGTTGTATCCAAAGAAACAATGGTATTAAAATTTTACATATGATTGTTCAATTATCCACCAATATTAAAACATTAATATCAAATTTTTTCTCGCATAATTTAAATATTTTTTTAAAATATATTTTAATTTAGAAGAAGTTATAAATAAAAATTTAGTGTCAGTTTCATCAACCAGTATTATAAAGTCTTTTCAACATCAGTTTTCAATACAATTGATAATAAAAACCCCACTATGGGAAAATATTTTGATGAATTTTCAATTCCTTCATTATATTATTTGATATAAACATCAATATATAATTACAATTTTAAATTTTTTTTTCCCATGTTAGTTATAATAACGTCCCACATGAAAGCAGTATATTATATTCATGAAAATGTTATTAAAAAAATATCCCTCTTATAATAAATATATAAAAAAGATAATATTCATAACATGAAAATTAAATTTAAATTAACATTCATTTTAAATGATATTACAATATCTTTTACAAATAAAATAATCATTATAGTAAGATTTAACAGGACATATATTTATTTTCGAAAAATAAAATAGTATTTAGAAAATACATATAGATTGATTAATGAATTTATAAAATAAGAGAAAATGTTATAGAAATGGTGCAAAGATAATTAAAAATAATATATATTTTGAAAAACTAATTATTATTGAATTATTTTATAGTTTTGATTTTATTAATCTGGTTAAAAATTGATTTCCATCATTTCATGATTATCTCACAAAAATTTATAAAAGATAAGAATCACTTTCAAAACACATTATGTGATTATGATAAAACAGTCTCGAAATTTGAATTTCAAATATAATATATGTAATTGAATTGACAAAATTATATTCAAAAAATTGATATTTACACCTAAATGGGAACCTAATAGTTTTTTATTCTATTTGTTACTTAGTGAAACCAGTGAAACTGTATCATCCCTGACCAAAACACCGTGTCAAATCCAAAATGTCATGTGACCTCATGCATGACTCCCCAATTGCAATAGGCTTTCTACTCGTAGTGAAGGTATTATTTCATCACTAGGGATATTATACCCTTATAGTCATGTTATATGATCAATAATAATCAATAAATAATTAGATTAAACAAGTGGAATAAAAAGATAGCATACATGAAATGTAAATAGAAGCAGCATCCAAAAGAAGAAAATCTGTCAAGGGTAAATAAAGAATATTACTAAACAAACGATAAACAAATGTCTCATCAGTGTATTTCATTTCCCACCACCGTCTCCATGATCCTAAACTAAGTATCCCACCATAAAGCCCTTTCCTATTTCCAGATCCCTTATGAAATATATAAGAGCACCAAAATTCATGAGTAGGGTGTGGGTACAAGACTCAATAGGATACTAAAAATGTGTCCTTAACCTTATTTGGTCACGTTTACTTGTTTATTCCATAATAATAATAAATATGTAATAATAATAGTATCACATAATCCAAAACTGGGCATTTTTTCCTGAATGAAGCTGATACAAACCCCCATACATACCTTTATTGGCTCCATGAAAAAACCGAACTATATGTCGATAGGTATCCAGAAGAATCCACAAGGATGATGGAGAGTCAATTGAAATTACACAAGGCATTGAGTGAAAACAAAATACTAAGAATATACATGTAATCATATAACACTCATAATCCATAAGGTATCAAGTATCTGTAAACTACCCATAATCCCTAAATAATTGAATAACACTCATAATCCACAAGTCATCATGTCTTTTCCATCTACTCCAAACCCACAATGCATCAAGTAGATAGAAGGATAAATGTTGTCATGTTTCACCATCTTCATCGTCGCACATTATGTTTACACCCCACAAGGATTAATCACACCATGATGGTCACTTTTTCAAGTATACCCATACGTGTCCTCCAAAGGAAACATGGAAAGTCATATCATGAGAGCAATGATAGAACACATCATGAGAAATATAGAATCCTCATATATGACAACATGTGAATCAAACATTATTCTGGAATAAAGATATCAGATCTGTCTGGAGGAATCCAAACATTCCATATCATGGGCTATACACACACACCCATATGTGAACACAAGAAAATTATGGTATTATAAAATAAAAAAATTAATCATGTACGGAAACATGTGTAAAGAAGAACCCAAAAAAGTATGGAACATTCTACATTAAAATTCATTGATGTAAAAAGGTTGGGATAAACCATTCATGAACACCACATCATGTCCTTGTTACCAAAATAGTTCACCAATGATCTCTAAACCCAACACCAACTATTTTATTTCAAATATAAATAAAATATCTTATTTGATGGAACATTATCCATCCTATATAATTCCTAAATTGTAATTTAGGGAAACAAATGCACTCACTATATTATCCTAAAGTAAAAATATCTCTTGATAATTTATAATAAATTATCATTTTATAATTACAGTTTGATAATTTATAATAAATTTTATATTTATATTCATCTTTGATAATTACTCATAAATTATCATTTTATAATTATATCTTATAATTTTATCCTAAATTATCCTTTAAAATTCTATTTTGATAATTTAATAGAGATTTCCATTTTAAAATTATCATTTGATAAATTATAATAAATTATCCCTCATAATAATATTTTAATTATTTCGTTAAACATTATCCACTTATAAATATATATGATAATTTTTTAGGATAATTTATTATCCTCTTATAATTTCTTAAAAATTTAAAATTATTAGAGGGTAATAAATTATCAGAGATAATTATCAAATATAATTATTAAACGATGATTATTAATAATTTTTTAAAATATAATTATAAGGGATTATTTATAATAATTTATAAAATGATAATTATAAATGGATATTTTTTATAAAATTATCAATAGAAAATTATAAAGGATAATTTGGGGTAATATTATTTAAGATAATTAAAAATGATAATTTATGTGGAATTTTAAATTTTTTTTTTAAATGATAATTTATATGAAATTATAAAAAATTAATTATAAAATGTTAATTTATTAGAAATTATCTATAGATAATTATTCTTGTGGAGAATATAGACAGTGCATGAATTGACCTAAATGAAAATTTGGAAATTTTCTAAGAGAGAGAAAGTATCATCACATGTGATATTTTATTTCAATTTGAAATAAAAATATTTTATTTTCATTTTAGGGACCATTAAGGAACCACGAGTGTCTAATATTTGATATCAAGGCCATGAAGAGGTGTTCATGAATGGTTTATACCGACATTTTTTCCATAAAAAAACATTTATGTTATGAAGTTATTTATTCTTTTTGGGATCTTATTTACAAATATTTCCATACTTCATTTATGTGTTTGCATATTTGATGTTATAGATGACTTGTGATCACATGTTCATGTGTGTAGGCCATGATATTGTGTGATTTTATTCTATTATATTTATGTCATAGATTGATTCTATGATTATTTTTAACTCAAATGTTAATGTATATGATGATTCTAAAATTCTCATGATGTTTTCTGTGGTTTTTGTCATGATATGAATTTTCATGTTTTCCCTGCCAGAATTTGAATGTTTATTTATTATAGGTGGTCATAGTGGTGTGATTACACATTGTGTGGTGAACACATGATGTGTGACAATGAAAATAGAGCATCATGATAACCATGTAATGTTCCTTCTACTTGATTCCTTCATGATTATATGTAGATTTACAACACTGGATGCCTTGTGGATTTTGATTGTTACCAAATTCCTTAAGGATTCTGGGTAGGTTTTTGATACTTGATGCCTTGGGGATTCTAAGTATTACTCGAAGTATTTTGGATTCTAGCCTTCTGGAATTCCGAGTCAATCTCCATCAGTCTTATAGAATGTTTTGGATACATATCGATACATAGTACATTTTCAGCATGTAGTTGATGTAGATACGGATGGGGTGTTTTCATCTTGGTTAGTGCATAATAGTTCTATTATGGATTACATGTTATTATTATCATTAAATATTTATTATTATTATGTAATACACTTCTATAATTGATTAAATATGTTTAAGGAAACATTAGAGGTTTCAAACCAACTCTTTTACCCACACCCTACTTTAGAATTTTGGTGAGCTTGTAGATTTAATATTCAATCCAGTGAAGGGAAAGGTCCTTGTGTCATAATAGTATTTTGAGGAGCATGGAGCCTGTGGTGTTCTAGTATTGACCCAAAAAATACTTTCCTTTCTCATTTTTTACTTATATTATTTATATACACAATAATGACTTTCCAATTTTTTGGAGATGCTTATATTTACTTGTCATGTATTCCATATTTATCTTTCTGAATGTTTACTCTCTTTATATATTATGTTATTTATTCTTTATTATTGATCCCATAACATGGTACTAAGTGTATAGTCTCCCCCTGATGAAATCAAACCCTCACATCTAGTTAGTATGCTATTGCATATGGGGAGGATCACAAGTGGTCATGTGACATTCTTGATTGGACTCGATTGATTGGATGAGGATATTAAAAATTGGTATCAGAGCCTCATGACTCAATATCTTATTTTTCAATTGAATAGGATTGTTATTGTTTATATATTTCAGTGGTTGGATAGAAATGTAAAATGGACCAATGAGTTTCCATAAAGAGGGGAATTTATACTTTTTTCCTATTGATTAAACTCACCTTTGGTGATTCACATGATGTTGATATGCGATTTATGGTATTTTGGGTTCTTTTAGGAATCCTGAGCAGGCATGCAGGTTCACATTCTATATAAAAAGTTTTCTATTTTCTACATAGTAGTTCATTAATGAAATTTCTTGATTTTTTCTGTCAATTTTGGATAGTTTATCCTTATCTTATATTTCCATTTCCAAGCATTTGGGATATATATTTATTTTCATTATTTATTTTAACTTACCACACAATTTTGTTACTATATATATGATGACTCTTACTATTGGACATGGATGGAAACAAGGTTTAGTTCTAGGATTGGTATATCCATGTGTTTATGGTAGAATCCTAAAAAGAACCTTATGTGAACTTATAGACTCCTAGGAGAAACCTTTTATCATCCAATAGAATACTTGTGCTTTACACTAAATATGTTATTTCTATTCTAAAGTGTTCTCCTTCATGTTACAAAATATGTTTTTTTAATGTTTTATTGTGGGACTACATGGGAATTAGGATAGAATACATATAAAAGGGAGGAAGTTTCATCATTATCATTGTGAATATAAGAGAATGCAGTTATGATTTCATCCTCACCTTCTATGTGGATTAGGTAACATGGTCTCTTCAATTAGAAGACTATTTAATAGTTCCTTACCTGGACATATGAGTTAAAAACTGTGGTTGATTATTCCATTAATTTCAACTCTTTTATTCGTCATCCTTCTATAGAACCAAAGTCCATCAGGATTATGAATAATGTTTTGATGCCTTTTTGGGAATCATTATCCTAGTAGATACTATGATAGAAAGGAATGTTAACATGAGATTGAGCTCATGCCAGGTGTGTAGACATTTTGTTACCTTGTTTTATATGGTCCCAACTGAATTGAAGAATATAAAGGTAAGGATGGATAAATTTTATTGAAAAATTTTGCTTCACGCTATGATGTCATGTCAACATAAACTCTTTAGAGAGAGAATTTTTATCTATAGAGAGTATAATATCCTTCTCTATATCCTTAAATTGAGATATGTGAATCTATGATATATGTATTGGGTTGAGTATATTTGGACCTTTGACATTGATATGGTGTATCCAATAAGGAAATGTAATTTTGGTTAATATGATCTTAGTATTAAGAAATTTGAGGACCTAGAGCTTTGTTAGAGGGCATTAGAAGAGTGGGGACACATGGTGAGCATGTTGTAAAACCTAAGGATATATGCCTCAGAGGAAAAGTTTTATATGACTTCTTCCCCAATAGTGATCACATACCCACATGTGGAACAGGTAACAGATGATCAAAAGTCGAACTCAAATTGTTCTATAAGGAGGTACAAACAAGTCATTGAGCACTCAATGCCCAGATGATTGGTGGTGACAATGATGTGATCTTGGTACATGAAAGAGTGGTTTCCCCTAATTTTATTAGAGAATAGATGATGAGGGATTACCATAGCTCTATATTTGTAGTGAATCCTAGTGTGATGAAGTTTTATCACGACTTTATGAGAATGTTTTGGTGGCTAGGGATGAAGAGAGAAAATGCTAGTTTTTTCTCCTGATGCCTTGTCAGAGGGAGAAGTATGACCTCTAGTGTCTAGGTGGGTTTTTATAGCCACTTCTAATACCAATGTAAAAGTAGGATGATGTAACCATATACATTTTGGTAGTGTTATATAAGACCCTTAAGAGTCATGACATAGTTTGAATTATTTTCAATCGATTAACACAATTTTACCACTTCTTACCAATCAGAAATACTCACTCATTATAGGATATAGGAAAACGTCCTGACTGAGAGATAGTTCTTCTGTATAAATTTCCATTGAGAATTATTTCAGATAGAGAAACATTTTATATTGTGTTTTTGGTATGGATAGATGAAAACCATATACACTCAGCTAATATTAATCATGGTATTCTATCCTCATATCGAATTCCAAACTAACTTGACTGTACACCTGTTAGAGGATATGATTCGAGATGAAAATCTAGACTACAATGGAGCATGGAATGATCACCAAGACTTTAATAAATTCTCCTTAAATAAAAGTATTTATGCATTTATTTAGAGAGCACATTACAAGGAACTTTACAAGAGAACAATTTTAATCACTGCTTATTAGAATGTGGCAGGTGAGGCAGTGGTTGTGGGACCTATTTGGTCAAAGAGGCCTCCCAGAGAGTGCACCTAATTATGAAGATGATGATCGCTGATCAATCACTACTAGAAATAAACGATATACCAACGGTTTAGAACCGTTGGTATAGGCTGGAGAACCGTTGGTATATTCTATACCAACGGTTGTCCAAACCGTAGGGAAGTAAGGCGTGGGGAAAGATATATACCAACGGTTTGAAGTAAACCATTGGGGTAGCCCACTGTAGGTGTGGATTTGCCAACGGCTCTTGCTGAACCGTTGGTATAGGTTTACCCAACGGTTTAGAACCGTTGGGAATACTATTATTCTCATCTTATACCAATGGTTCACAACCGTTGGTATATTAGTTTTCCCAACGGTTTTCATCAAACCGTTGGGAATTCAATGGTTTTTATTTTATACCAACGGTTGTAAACCGTTGGTATAGAATTTTTCCCAATGGTTTCATGGAAACCGTTGGGAATTCAATGGCTTTGATCTTATACCAACGGTTTACAACCATTGGTATAGATTTTTTCCCAACGGTTTCATTGAAACCGTTGGCATATGTTTAAGTATGGCAAAGTATACCAACGGTTTACAACCGTTGGTATTCAGTATTTTCAGAATTGTCAGCAGCCCCTCCAGTGGCCCCTCCAGTGGCCCCTCCAGTGCATACACCTGCATAAAAAACAACACTGAAAAAAACACCACCTCTTTGAATAGAGTCATGCTGAATAATTCCCCATTTGAATCTTCATATGACAAAAACACTGACACACTTAAAACAACGAAAAAGAACACCACCTCTTTGAATAGAGTCATGGTGAATAATTCCCCATTTGAATCTTCATATGACAAAAATAATCCAGTATAGTTGAATCAGAGTTTCAATAAGTCAAATATTATTTACACCCATTTCAATCTTCATATGACAACCACTTTTATAATATATAGTGAAAAGGTATTTTCATAGGATTCTCATCACTTGTAACTCAGTAAGTGCCAAACCATGCCTCAAATTGAGTCTGGGTTGACTGGTACACATCAAATATGATCCATGGATCATTGTCCTTAAGTTTCAACACAATCAAAATCCGTTTGATCGGTTTGGCATATGTACGTAAAATATTAATCCATTTTGAACAAATGAGAGGTAGTTTGGGTGGTCCCAGCCCCACGGTGACTCGTATTGAGGTGGTATTGACTCGTACATGTCACATATGACCTAGGGATTGTTTTACTAAAGTGTCAAAAGAATTAGAAGCTATTTGGTCTGTTTCTCGTATGTCAGTTGTTGATATCACTTACAATTTAGTCCCTTTTCAAGAAAAGAGAGACAATTTGAGTGGTCCTGGCCACACCGTGGCTTGGATTGAGGTAGGTTTGATTCGTAAAAGTCAAATATGACCCATGGATCGTTTTTCTAAAGTTTCAATAGAATCCTAATGCGTTTGGTTGGTTTGGCGTTTGTCAACAGTTGTTTTCACTTAAAGTTATGTCCATTTTAAACAAAAGAGAGACACTTGGAGTGGTGTCGGCCCCAACGGACCTCGGATTGAGGCGGGTTTGACTCGTACATGTCACATATGAGCCATGGATTGTTATCCTAATGTTTCAACACAATCAGAATTTGTTTGATCATTTTGGCGTATGTATGTAAAATGTTGTCCATTCTTAACATATGAGAGACGGTTTGGGTGGTGTCGGCCTCACCATGCCTCGGATTGAGGTGGTATTGACTCTTACACATCAAATATGACCCATGGATTGTTTTCCTAAAGTGTAAATAGATTACGAAGGCGTTTGGTCGGTTTCCCGTATGACAGTTGTTGATTTCACTTACAATTTAGTCCATTTTCAACAAAAGAGAGAAAGTTTTAGTGGTCCCAGCCACACCGTGGCTCGGATTGAGGCGGGGTTGACTCGTAAACATCACATATGACCCATGAATTGTTTTCCTAAAGTTTATACAGAATCCGTAGGCATTTGGTCAGTTTTTCGTATGTCAATTTTTGTTTTCACTTAAAATTAAGTACATTTTTAAAAAAAGAGCCACTTTCAGTGGTGTCAGCCACACCGGGCCTCAGATTGAGGTGGGGTTGACTCATACACGTCACATATGAGGCATGAATCATTGTCCAAAAGTTTAAACACAATCATAATCTGTTTGATCGGTTTGGCGTATGTACATAAAATATTGTCCCTTTGGAACAAAAGAGAGGCAGTTTGGGTGGTCCCGGCCCCACGGTGCATCGGATTGAGTTGGGGTTGACTCGTACACATCAAATATGACCCATGGATCGTTTTCCTAAAATATAAATAGAATCCGAAGGTGTTTGGTCAGTTTCCCGTATGTTAGTTGTTGATTTCACTTACAATTTAGTCCATTTTGAACAAAAGAGAGACAGTTTGAGTGGTCCCGGTCACACCGCGGCTCAGATTGTGGCAGAGTTGACTCGTACACGTCAAATTTGATCTATGGATCATTTTAGTAACATTTTAATAGAATTAGAAGTCGTTTGGTTGGTTTGGCGTATGTCAGTTGTTGTTTTCACTTAAAATTATGTCCATTTTAAACAAAAGAGAGATAGTTTGAGTAGTTCCGGCCACACCGCAGCTCGGATTGAGGCGATATTGACTTGTAAACATCACATATGACCCATGGATCTTTGTACTAAAGTTTCGATAGAATCTGAAGGAGTTTGGTCCGTTTCCCGTATGTCAGTTGATGATTTCACTTACAATTTAGTCCATTTTTAACAAAAGAGATACATTTTGAGTAGTCCTGGCCACACCGTGGCTCAGTTTTTTGCGGGGTTGACTTGTACACGTCACATATGACACATGGATTGTTGTCCTAAAGTTTAGACATAATTAATAGGCGTTTGGTCGGTTTCTCGTATGTCAGTTGTTGTTTTCACTTAAAATTAAATACATTTAAAAAAAAGAGAGGCACTTTGAGTTGTGTCGGCCACACCGGGCCTCAGATTGAGACGGGGTTTACTCGTACACATCACATATGAGCCAGGTATCATTTTCATAAAGTTAAAACACAATCAGAATCCGTTTGATTGGTTTGGCGTATGTACGTAAACTATTGTCCATTTTTAACAAAAGAGAGGCAGTTTGGATGGTCCCGGCCCCACGGTTCCTCATATTGAGGTAGAGTTGACTCATACACGTCACATATGACCAATGGATTGTTTTACTAATGTTTCAATATAATCCTAAGGCGTTTGGTCCGTTTCCCGTATGTCAGTTGTTGATTTCACTTACAATTTAGTCCATTTTGAACAAAAGAGAGAGAGTTTGAGTGGTATCGGCCACATCGTGGCTCGTTTTGTGGAGGGGTTGACCCGTACACGTCACATATGACCCATGGATCATTTTACTAAAGTTTTAACAGAACTCATAGGTGTTTGATCAGTTTGGCGTATGTCAGTTGATTCTTTTCACTTAAAATGATGTCCTTTTGAAACAAAAGACGGAAACTTTGAGTGGTGTCAGCCGCACCGCATGTCGGATTGAGGCGGGGATGATTCGTACATGTCACATAGGACCCATGGATCGTTCTCCTAAAGTTTCAATGGAAACCGAATGCGTTTGGTTGGTTTTCCGTATGTACTTAAAATGATGTCCATTTTAAACAAAAGAGAGCCACTTAGACTGATCTCGGCCACACCGCAACTCGGATTGAGCCCGGGTTGGCTCGTACAGGTCACATATGACCGATGGATCATTGTGATAAATTATCAACAGATTCGGAATGCGTTTGGTCAGTTTTTCATATGTCAGTTGTTCTTTTCACTTATAATCCTGTCCATTTTAAACAAAAGAGACAGTTAGAACGGTGTCGGCCACACCGCTCCTCAGATTGAGGCGGGATTGACTCGTACACGTCACATACAACCCATGGATCTTTGTGCTAAAGTATCGACACAGTCCGAATGCCTTTGGTCGGTTTTTCGTATGTCACTTGATGCTTTTCACTTAAAATGACGTCTTTTTGAAACAAAAGACCGACACTTTGAGTGGTGTCGGCCACACCGCGTCTCCGATTGTGGCGGGGTTGATTCGTACACGTCACATATTACCCATGGATCGTTCACATAAATTTTCAATGGAAACCGAATCCGTTTGGTCATTTTTCAGTATGTACTTAAAATGGTGTCCATTTTAAACAAAAGAGAGCCACTTAGACTTATCCCGGCCACACCGCGACTTGGATTCTTCCCAGGTTGGCTCGTACACGTCACATATGACCCATGGATTGTTGGGATAAATTATCAACAGATTCAGAATGCGTTTGGTCGGTTTTCCGTATGCCAGTTGATGCTTTTCACTTAAAATTACGTCCTTTTGAAACAAAAGACGGACACTTTGAGTGGTGTCGGCCACACAGCATCTCCGGATTGAGCTGAAACCACCGTGAGACATTCTAATTATTATTCGTGATGTGTACGCGCATAGGTCACGTCAATCGGACGTGCGGTTTGCGCGGTACGGCTCA
The DNA here is from genome assembly GCA_963277665.1 of Viscum album. NCBI lineage: Eukaryota > Viridiplantae > Streptophyta > Magnoliopsida > Santalales > Viscaceae > Viscum > Viscum album. The sequence goes on from OY728127.1 coordinate 792,553,063, forward strand.
ATATTCGTGTATTAAGTGATGAGCGTGCTTCGTAAACGCGCGCGAGGGGGTCCAAACAGGCCGAACGAAGACAGAATGGCCTGAAATCAGACAAAAAATACGGGTGAGTGATTTATGAAGTGGTCGAGCAGACGACACGTCAATCGGACGTGTCGTGTGCCCGCGGTGACCGACAACGTAGTTCTGGTGTCAAAAACGGCCAAAACGGGCGTCCAACGGTCAAATTCATAGGAGACGACCCCAGATTGAGCTGAAACCACCGTGAAACATTATAATTATTATTAGTGACGTGTACGCGTAGACGGCACGTCAATCGGACGTGCGGTTTGCACGGTACGACTCAATATTCATGTTTTAAGTGATGTGCGCGCTTCGTAAACGCGCGTGAGGGGGGTCCAAACGGGCCAAACGATTTAGGAATGGCCTGAAATCAGATGAAAAATACGGGTGATTGATTTCTGAAGTGGTCGAGTAGACGTCACGTCAATCGGACGTGCCCTGTGCCCGCAGTGACCGAGAAGGCAGTTCGGGTGTCATAAACGGCCAAAACGGGCGTCAAACGGTCAAATTCGTAGCAGACGACTTTAAATTCACCTGAAACCACCGTGCAATATACTAATTATTATTCGTGACATGTACGCGCAGACCTCACGTCAATCGGACGTGTGGTTTGCGCGGTACGGCTCAATATTCGTGTTTTAAGTGATGCGCGCGCTTCGTAAACGCGCGTGAGGGGGGTCCAAACGGGCCTAACGATGTCGGAATGACCTGAAATCAGACGATAAATACGGGTGAGTGATTTATGAAGTGGTCGAGCAGACGGAACGTCAGTCGGACGTGCCGTGTGCCCGCGGTGACCGACAACGCAGTTCTGGTGTTATAAACGGCCAAAACGGGCGTCCAACGGGCAAATTCATAGCGGACAACCTCGGATTGAGCTGAAACCACCGTGAAACATTCTAATTATTATTAGCGACGTGTACGCATAGACGGCACGTCAATCGGATGTGCGGTCTGTGCGGTAGGGCTCATTATGCGTTCTTTAAGCGTTGCGCGCGCTTGATAAACGCGCGTGGGGGGGTCCAAACTGGCCGAACGATGTCCGAATGACCTGAAATCCGACGACATCAAAGGGTGAGTAAATTGTGATGTGGTCGAGCAGAGGGCATGTCAATCGGACGTGCCGTGTGCCCGCGGTGACCGGGAACGCCGTTCTGGTGTCATAAACGGCCAAAACAGGCGTCTAACGGTCAAACTCATAGCGGACGACAACAGATTGACCTGAAATCACAGGACAACAATCCCATTATTAATCTCGACATGCACGCACAGACAGCACATCAATCGGACGTGCGGTCTGCACGGGAGGGCTCATTATGCGTTCTTTAAGCGTTGCGCGCGCTTGATAAACGGGCGTGGGGGGGTCCAAACTGGCCGAACGAAGTCCGAATGGCCTGAAATCGGACGACATCAAAGGGTGAATGAATTGTGATGTGGTCGAGCAGACGGCACGTCAATCAGACGTGTCGTGTTCCCGCGGTGACCGGGAACGCCGTTCTGGTGTCATAAAGGGCCAAAACGGGCGTCTAACGGTCAAAATCATAGCGGACGACATCGGATTGACCTGATATCACAGTACAACAATCCAATTATTATTCGTGACGTGCACGCGCAGACGACATGTCAATCGGATGTGCGGTCTGTGCGGTAGGGCTCATTATGCGTTCTTTAAGCGTTGCGCGTGCTTGATAAACGCGCGTGGGGGGGTCCAAACTGGTCGAACGATGTCCGAATGGCCTGAAATCGGACGAAATCAAAGGGTGAGTAAATTGTGATGTGTTCGAGCAGAGGGCATGTCAATCGGACGTGCCGTGTGCCCGCGGTGACCGGGAACGCCGTTCTGGTGTCATAAACGGCCAAAACAGGCGTCTAACGGTCAAACTCATAGTGAACGACAACAGATTGACCTGAAATAACAGGGAAACAATCCCATTATTATTCTCGACGTGCACGCACAGACGACACATCAATCAGACGTGTGTTCTTCATGGGAGGGCTCATTATGCGTTCTTTAAGCGTTGCGCGCGCTTGATAAACGCGCGTGGGGGTGGGGGGGGGGGGTCCAAACTGGACGAACGATGTCTGAATGGCCTGAAATCGGACAACATCAAAGGGTGAGTTAATTGTGATGTGGTCGAGTAGACGGCACGTCAATCGGACGTGCCGTGTGCCCGCGGTGACCAGGAACGCCGTTCTGGTGTCAAAAACGGCCAAAACGGGCGTCTAACGGTCAAACTCATAGAGGACGACATCGGATTGACCTGAAATCACAGGACAAAAATCCCATTATTATTTGCGACGTGCATGCATAGACGGCACGTCAATCAGATGTGCGGTCTGCACGGGAGGACTCATTATGCGTTCTTTTAGCGTTGCGCGCGCTTGATAAAAGCGCGTGGGGGGTCCAAACTGGCCGAAAGAAGTCCGAATGGCCTGAAATCGGACGACATCAAAGGGTGAGTGAATTGTGATGTGGTCGAGCAGACGACACATCAATCGGATGTGTCGTGTGCCCGCGGTGACCGGGAACACCGTTCTGGTGTCATAAACGGCCAAAACGGGTGTCTAACGGTAAAACTGAGGACGACATCGGATTGCCCTGAAATTATAGGAAAACAATACCATTATTATTCGCGACGTGCACGCGCAGAAGGCACATCAATCAGACGTGCGGTCTGCGCGGGAGGGCTCATTATGCGTTCTTTAAGCGTTGCGCGCGCTTGAGAAACGCGTGTGGGGGGGTCCAAACTGGCCGAATGAATTCCGAATGGCGTGAAATCGGACGACATCAAAGGTTGAGTGAATTGTGATGTGGGAGAGCAGAAGGCATGTCAATCGGACGTGCCGTGTGCCCGCAGTGACCGGGAACGCCGTTCTGGTGTCATAAACGGCCAAAATGGGCGTCTAACGTTCAAACTCATAGCGGACGACATCAGATTGACCTGAAATCACAGGACAACAATCCCATTATTATTCGCGACGTGCACACACAGACGGAACGTGAATCGGACGTGCGGTCTGCGCGGGAGGTCTCATTATGCATTCTTTAAGCGTTGCGCGCGCTTGATAAACGCGCGTGGGGGGGTCCAAACTGACCGAATGACAAAACCAAATAGGAACACACCCTCATGTTATCATATTAATAACTCTTCTTGAATCATTGAGAGTCACATCCCAATGATCATAGGATCATTAGCCTAATTTATCACTAACCATGAAACACATGTATGTTGGTCATGTCACCACATGCATCATCACTCATGCCACCATATCAATATATCACAAGGAATTCTCCAGGATAAGAAAATATTTGATCACACATCATTCACATTTAGTTATCATAATACAAATTATATTTACATGCTTATGATATAGAATGAATCCACATTAGTAAGACCCACCCCTCTCATAAGTTACCATCACATCACTACAACCCATCCTAGAAAGCACCCTACCGCATACAAATTCACCCAATCTAGGTTCTAATACCCAACAGGATCTTACATACTAGGATACACATCATGGATCACTATCAAAACCATAAAAACATTGAAAGATCTCAAAAAATTAGTGCATGCCATCATTAGCTCATAGAATTGAAAAAAGGTAAGTAACAAGCAATATATCTCACTACTCCATACTCACCCAACAACATAAGGGTCTCACATTACTAGGGAATAATTCTATCCAATACTAAATGATCTTGATCTATTTTTCATATACATATATGATTCACCTCACCAATTACTAATATTAATAACATAAAAAATTATGTTTCCATTTAACTAGAATTAAACCATCAGGTTTTACAAGGAAATTCTATATAAGTATTTGTTTACAATTTAAATAATCTTACCCCATACCATAAATAAGGTGTTCAACAAAAATCAAGAACATGAATTTCATGTTAACACCCAACATTAATTCATTAATAAATTGTATTCGAATTTTATGGAAATACCAAAATAAATTAGTGAATCAATGTACCTATAGTGGAGCACATGACCACCATGAAACAATCATAAATTTTTACAAAAACCCTAATAATTGGGAATAACAAAATCAAGAATAGAAGTATATGATTTATAAGAGCTGGAACTATATCGTTGATAAAATATAGGAGTCTAACCTGGTAGGTGCTGATCTGATGGGCGATGTGGGGATTGGGAGGTCCTTCTGCAAGAAATCGCTCCAGGAGGACACGAGGTGAATGCTTCTGTAATGTGGGGAGGTCGCTGGCTCGATTTGGTATTTGGGGCTTTTTTTTCCCAACGGTTTTTAATAACCGTTGGGAAAACAAAGTTTCTTCACCACTTTTCCCAACGGTTCTTAGAACCGTTGGGAAAAACCTATCTTTCCCAACGGTTTCCATATAACCGTTGGAAAAAAAAGGGTCCTTCACCACTTTTCCCAACGGTTCTTAAGAACCGTTGGGAAAAACCAATCTTTCCCAACGGTTTCATACAACCGTTGGGAAAACTATGCATTGAGGGGTTTTTCCCAACGGTTTATAGAAACCGTTGGGAAAGATATGATATGCCAACGGTTCAAAGAACCGTTGGTACACAACTGTTGGGAAAGATCCCTTTTCCAGTAGTGAATGAAGATAGATATTATATTCCTATATTAGATGGATACTATATGATTTTTATATGGGATATCTAGTGTTACTGAAAGTGGATCATAGGTTATGGAACATACATTTGGGTAAGTAGGTCAATGTGTCACTATGATTTCATGGACACTTAAATATCAACAAGCGGTATTGGTGAAGTGAAATATTATTGGACCCCCTTATTGATATCAAGGTATGATCAATTTTTTCAATGCATCTTAGTCTAGGAGGTATATAGTAGACCATTTTCATGTGATTTATTGTACCGATTTTTATATGGATACTGATACATCTTATGATGATCATCCGATGAGGATCATTGATCGATGTGATAATGTGTAATGAAGAAAGATGATACCACATGCCTGGACATGGTGTCATCACAGATGGATTTCAGAGGAGACATGTGAGTATGAGTTTGATGCTTGAGATTTTTTTTATGAGTTACTCAAGCATGACCAATAGAGGTACTACTTAGGGATAATAAGTTTATATTGGGGAAGATTGTAATATCTTGAATTTTTTTATCATAATAAAAACATCTTGCTGATAATTTATAAGTATTTTTATGTTGAAATGTAACTTTTCAATAAAATTACATAATAAATGTTTCAAAGACTATGTGTAAAGGTAAAATACTAGTTATAATATTGGATAATTCTATAGAATACATCATAAATAAGGAGTTGAGTTGGTGTAAGATACCGAGGACCATGTATCTTCAGCGTAGTCGAAATAAAAATATTAAATAAATTATAACACATAACCAATATTTATCCAAAATAATCCAATATCTCTCCAATTGTGTGTTGTATGAGAAATTTGATACCACAATTAGGACTAGGAGAATGGTTTTAGTCTATGCAGGGTAAAAAATTTATGCACATCAAATGATAGGTCAAGTCACTTGTGATAATAATTTATTTAAAAATTTTAATATGTTATTTATCCAAAATAATTTAATACTTCAAAAATATTGCATCATATTTTAATTATTAGACCATTGTTATCTCTATAATGTGAATTTGACCTTAGGAAGTGTATAACTTTATGTTCACCGAGTTTTTAGTAATATCACACATGATAATAAATTTTTTATATTTAACTATATTATTATTTTGTTATTTAAATAATTAACAACTAATATGTACCAAATGGTATGTCTTTTGACAACATGAGATCATCGTTATGTTCTGAACATGTGGTTTAACCTAGGTTGGGTATAACATAAATACTCAATGGATGTTTGGTCAAGTATCCAATTAAATTATTTTATTTTATATTTGGGTTAAAAAAATTAATTTAATTGAAAAATAAATATTTTTAAACTTATTCCCTAGGGTGAGTATCAACATATTTCGTTTACTGGTGAATTATAAATCTTATAATTTATTCATTTATAGCCTAATAAAAAATATAAGCACTTATTTATATAAATTCAATGACTCTGTATTCAATATTAGATTGAATAATTGATTTAAAATGGATATTTAATTATTTTCAATGATGATCATGTGTTTTAGGGTCCTTCTAATATCTTGTTATTCTCTTACTTGGGATCACATCAATGAGTCCAAGAAGAATTATTCCTTGAATTGTAGAAGCCAATGATCCAATTTCTAGGTTCACTTTGTCAATGAATAGCACTCAGAAGGGGGTTCGTTGGGCACTTTAATCAAAAACCATTTTTATATTATTTTATTTATTTATTTATCTATTTTCTTCCAATTTTCGTATTCATTTTGTAAATTTTTTTTAAAAAGGAGTAAATTAAAAATAAATCTATAATGCCTAATTTGTCTATACTGATTTATAAAATTATCATTATGTAATTACTAAAATTATGATAACATAAAAATGAGAAGAAATATAAATGATGATAATATCAAAATATCTTGGATAACATATAGAAATGTTATTATCAAAATATAATTATCAAAACTTATCAAATGATAATTATAATAATTCATCATATGATAATATTGAATATTAGGAATGAATAATTTTAAAAAAATAATAATCTTCTAAAAATTTAAAATGATAATTAATGAAGAACTGTTAATGGAATGTTTTAATTGATAAATGGTTAATTTACGAAATTTATCATAGAATTTTTATCAAAGGATAATTATTAAGATTATCAAATGATAATTCCATATAATTGAAAATGATAATCGTACAATATTATCAAATGAAAATTTTAAATGAATGTATAAAAGGATGAGTAATAAAAATTATCAAAATATAATTACAAAGATTTATAAAATTACCAATTTCATGAATTTATTCAGATAATATAATTTAATTTGTTAAAGGATAATTATTAATTAATTATCAAGGTAGAATTATTGTAAAAAACAATCATATAATAATCACATTTATTATCAAGAGATAATTATTTAAATTATCAAAAACAAATTGGATGTAATCAATGATAATTGTTAAATTTCTAAATCGATAGCTACTAAATTATCAAAGCATAAACCATTTATAGAAAAATGACCTTTGTGTGGTCCCCCAACCTCAATAATAGGAAGTACCTATACTCTTCTAGCTAACTAGTTTCCTTCATAACATTAATCATGACCCAACCTTCCCCAGGCCATTAACCTAGTCATCAAACCCCATGGTTCTCCTATAATACCAATATTTCCTTCCTAGAAGACCATATAATCTTACTCAATTGGGAATCTTATCAATGTAAGGAATATACTCATAGTCAAATACATGTTGTTTCAGTGTTTTTACATCATTCACACACACCATGAGAAATATCCTAGAAGGACACCCATCAAAATCAGTAATCCAATCCAAATATGCTTAACTTTGATGTTCTAAACAAGTAGGCTCTTGATAAGTAAATTATACCTTGTTTACATAATAAGTAACATTTAGAATTTTCTGACTCACTTTTCATGGGGAATTACAATCTCAACCCCTTTAAAACACAACACCATCAATTTAGACCCTAACCCACAAACCCTAGTAGTGCCTTTATACATCCATATGACTATTGGATCTAATACCATTTTTTAGGAACCAACCTTCCTTGTTCCATGAGCCTAGTGATATGACCCCATTGGTATCATGTAATACCTTGGTTGATGATTACCCACTGAAAGTGGCTAATATTCATTTTTAATATCTCAATATTAATGTTTCCCAATGGACACAAACATAATTTTTAGTGCATTATATAAATTGAACTTCATTTATCTTCTCAAATGAAATTCATGTTTAAAATGAAAATTTTGGCCCAATCAATCATCAATTTGTAGAGAAAATTATATTAATTTTATAAATTTGATATTTTTGTATATGATTGATCACTTTTTTGGAAATATTTTATCTTTTAGGATTGATGGATGATCCCCAAGGGATGATGGAGATATTTCAGCATGAATAGAGAAATTTACTAGACAAAGTATAATGGGCCTAAGGTGCATCAAACCGAAGTGGGGACCATAAACCAAGACCAATAAAGCTAAAAATTTTACTATATAAATATAAAAATTTTGGGATAATTTTATTTAACTATGGATGGATATAATTCTGAAGTTTTCATGAAGATAAAGGGATCTGAAGTAGAAATTTAAATAGTGGGCCCGATTTGAATACACATAAAGGTATCCCATCATTCTCGACTAAAACATTCAAACAGATGCACCAAATGACATGTAGTTTTAACAGATAATAGAGGAAAGATGGAATATCATATTTATCTTCTAATACCCCTCCAGATTTGTTCTCCTTAAATTACAAGTTCACCCATAAAATAGGGATGAATCTGGACGATTTTTCTAGTCAACTCCTTTTGACTCTCTAAATTAATGGGAATGTAATTTAATGTTGGGGGGTGTCTCTAAGGATCATATTATACCTATATAAGGATATGGTGGAGAAGTTAATTAGCATCTGATATTTTTCTTTCAATCCATTTTTTTCTTTCAAGGCAAATTGTTTTTCAATTGTAATTTCCCGCTTTCATTTTGAAATTGCATCGTCAATTTTTTCCATGTAAATTTTACAATAATTTAAGTTTATTAATAAAAATTTATTCTTCTTTTTCACTTCATATTTTTTATCTTTACATGTTGATACTATTGAATCAAGTTGTGAATTTATTCACACCATCACTTGTGAATTCACACACAATAGTGGCATGTTCATTTTTCATAATGTTTTTCCTCTTGAATTCCACTCTCATAAGTATGATCCCCACTTCCATTGATAAAATAACATCAATGGAGGGATAACCATCTCATGGGTTGACCCACCAGAGTAGAAAGGGTATGAGTTGGATGTTATTTTTTATTCATTAATATTTCAATATGTTCATTATTATGTGATTTCCATTCGATGATTTATTTTCTTCATCATCTTCGCCGGGTTTAACGAAGACACGTTCTGAGTGCATGTACGATCCAATTACATGGGGTGATCATAAATATGATCCTCTAAGTTCATTGGTGATTAGACTTATAATTTTGTAACTATTAAATTGGTGAATGAGGTTGGTGAATTATCTTGTTTTTGGATTCTTCTCGAATTAGTGATCTCAAACATTCTAAGAAACAAATGCATCCAATACACACCAAGAGACAACCTAGGATCAACGCATCATAACTAATTGTTTTAGATCAATTAAATGGGTGTGATTTTTTTCATTAAATTAGATAAACAATTATCCAATCAATTTAATCAAAATAGTTGGCCACTCCATAGTCAATCAACCAACAAATCTGAGTGTATCAAGGTTTCTTCTTCAGTCCCTATGGATTCGATAACCCAACAGGTACTACAAGTGACCGTATACACCAAATAACTTGGGTAAATTTGAGAACAACCAAATTTTTGTGTCATTTTCGGGGACCCAAGTATGTAATCTCAGACACTATCATTATTTTCTCACCCCAATTTTTCTTTTCTCATCCCTGTTTCCATTCTCTTTTCCACTTTCTATTTTTTTGGCACATGAAAATCACATTTCCAAATTATCAAATACATCCAATGGAGTATAATTAACAATATCCCTTCACAAACTCCAGATGGAATAAATTAGATAATCCACATGGGGAATCTACTAATCTTTTTTAGTTACTTTGATAAAACATTGAATGAATACCTGACACCCGATAACATGAATGATCTTTGTGATGACGAATGTTTAAAACGATAAATTTCCTTCCCTACCAAGAATGATTGAAAAGATAAATCTTGGGGAAGTCCATGATGTCAAAACATCTATCAATCATAATCATTAAAAAATTCTTGAACAGTTGTGTGAAAAAATGGTTAAAATTAATTCAGAAGTTTTATCATTGAGATTAGAAATACAGTGCATTGAAACTTCTGAAAAACCCATTCCCACTCAGGATTTCCATTCCTCATCACTGATAAAATAATTATTTATAAAAAAACCACTAATGAATTTAAAAAAGAAATTACATTTGGATATGGGATAACTGAAAAAGATCAAGGAAATGTTGAATGGTATTTAAATAAGGAATAAATTAATTTTTTGGATTCACAAGGGGAAAATTTTTCTTCATGGATTGAGTGTCTGAAATATTTCTCCAATATTTATTTTTTAGAATCATCGATCATTAAACCATTGGGAGATATAAAAAAAATTAAGTCCATACCCACTCTCGACATTCAACTAGGAAATTTTTTGGAGGAATCACATTTTCAAAATGACCCAATTCATTCAAATAATTTTATAGAAGAAACAAAGTTGGATTCAAATTTCTATTCTTATTTGGAAAAATTAAATCAAACTAAACTCAAAGTTATGATCCTTCCTTCCCTGCTCAATAATACCTCTATTTATGAAAACCAATACCATTCAATTATCATCCATTTTCATCAATAATCCCACAAAGGAGGAATGAACCTTCAAATCATAGAAAATACTCCAAATGGAACTCAATCCGCCATTACTGAGATTCCTTGGACTTTCACACTCATTGTTGAACATAGGAATTTAGATGAAACAAATTTTAAACAAATAATCAATCTCAATATTATTGAAGTGGAGAAATATGGGTTCATTAAAATGTTTAATGTTGGAATTGGTTAAGTTGGGGGGTCCACGTTGAGCTAACAACGTTAAAAAAAGTGATGCATGGGACGCAACCCATGCATTTTTTGATTCCTATCATTGTTAGTCATCTTTATTTTTCATTTAATTTAAAAAATCACCATATAATATTGACATGTTTTTATTTTATGAGAAAGTATAGGTATGAAACGGGAGCACCATATTCATCTGTGTCACATGGCATGATCTCTTAGTAATACCTTACCCAGAAATTTAAAAAGAAGACAATTTATCATCAGTTTATTTTATTTTATTTTTTTATTATGTTTTTAGGTTAAAAATTTACTAAAAATATTTAACAAAAAAATTAAAATGACACATCGTAGTTCATGGGTAAAATCCCATCACAATCGTCTGACCCGCTGAGACTCAAACCCAGGATTTAAGGGAGACTATGGAATGCGCTTTCATCATCAACTACCAGGTGACTTGATTCCATGATTTTCATTTCCAATGTCCTATTCGAGCACCACAACTATACCAACATCTATGTTTTCTTTAAACACAGCGGAAAATGTTATTCTATGTTGGGGGGAGATGAAATAAAAAAAATTTGAATATAAACATGCATGGAAAGAAAAATTCCATTAAACTTGAACATGATAACACACATTAAAAACATAGAAATTGGATATAAAATAATTTTTCATACCTTGATTCTGAATTTAATTCAATTTTATGTTCATGTGCATAGATTTTGGAATGTGTTTTTTCCGATGTGATTTTTCACCATTTATATTTTCATCCATCTAAAATAAAAAAACACAATGCACATCTTCCAGATTGTGGGGTATTAGTTTGAGTTCTTGGGTTCCCATAATAAATGTCATATGTTTGGTGATCATTTTAATTTTAACACGAGTATTCTAAAAAAATAAAAAAAAATCAATTGCGCGTAGAGAAATGGATTGACCTAATGTGTGGCTTTCGGCAATTGGGGATTATGACTCCATTGTTTTGTGGCCCACAGTTAGGAATTTTATCTCTATATGTGGTAATTTGAATATGTTTTTGATTGAGTAAGCTCAAGCTGATTCTCGAGTATGTGAGCTTCACTTGGTGCCCTAAGGACTTTGAGCTTGGGAGTCATCTGCAAAGTCATTCTACATGTGTTGACTCGATTGAGTTAAATTACAATTACAATGGTAAAATTGAAAAAACCCAAAAAAACACAAAAAATAAAAAAAATGAATACTCATATTAATATTAAAATTTTATTCCTCCTAGAACTTCCATATTTTAACCCATGAATGAAAATGAACCCCCATGTCTATTATGACGCACAACACTTTATCATGCTAAATTGAAATTGGATGAAATATGGCGATGGATTTGAAAAAAGGAATGGTCTTGGGCTTGGGATATGAATATGGACCTAGCTTGTTTTAAATTATTTTGATGTGTTTAAATTTTTTATATGATGTCTTTGGGTGAGCAATGTGTATTAAAATGTTTTTGGAAAAGGGAATTCGAATTTCATATTTGAGATATATTTTTCTCGAGACTAGAAAAACTCATGTTAGGGAGTGTGATTACCTGATGAAAGTTTCTAATATTAATTGTTAATATCTTAATATTAATGTTTCCCAATGTCTAAAAACACTATTTTTAATGCATTTTAAAAATTAAACTTCATTTCTCATCTCAAATGCAATTCATGTTTAAAATACAAATTTGAGCCCAATCAATCATTTATTTGTGGAAAACATTAAATTCATTTTTTGAATTTGATATTTTTTTATTTTATTGAACACATTTTTTGGAATATTTTATTTTTTAGGATTGATGGATGAACCCCAAGAGATGATGGATATTTTTTAGCATGAATGCAGATTTTTTTTGGATAAAGCGTAATGGGCTTAAGGCCCATCAAACAGAAGTGGGTCCCACAAACCAAGACCAATAAAGCTAAAACATTTTCTTTAGAAAAATAATATTATGGGGATCATTTTATATAACTGTTGTGGGAGATAATTATTATGTTTTCATGAAGATAAAGGGATCCACATTTGACATTTAAATGGTGGGCCCGATTTGAATGCACATAAAGTCATCCCACCATTTCGACCATAACATCAAAAATGATGCACCAAATTTCCTGAAATGTTAAAATATAATAGAGAATAGATGGAAGATCATATTTTGATCCTACAACCCCTATGAATTCAGCCTCCATAAATTAAAAATTCACATGTCAAAAGTGGGATGAATCTAGATGATTTTTCTAGTCAAATTAAAAACTTCCAATTCTCTTGATTATATCAACCTCATCTTGACTCTATAAATTAATGGGGATGTAATTTATTGTTGGGGGTGTCACTAAGGCTCATATTATGTGTATATAAGGAGCTATTGGAGAAGGGAATTGGCATCTGATATTTTTCTTTCAATCCATGTTTTTCTTTCAAGGCAAATCTTTCATTCAATTGTAATTTCCCGATTTCATTTTGAAATCGCATCGTTAATTTTTCCCATGTTGGTTTTTAAAAAATTTAATTTTATTAATAAAAAGTTATTCTTATTTTTTACTTAGTATTTTACTTTTCATTACATGGTGATATAATTGAATCAAGGTGTGAATTTATTCACACCATCACTTGTGAATTCATCACACAATGGTGGAGTGTTTATTTTTCATAATGTTTTTCTTCTTCAATTCCACTCTCGTAAGTATGTATCCCACTACCATTGATAAAATAGAATTAATGGTGGGATAAAAATCTCATGGGTTGATCTAAGGGAGTAGCAAGGGTATGAGTTGGAAGTTATTTTTTATGCTTTAACAATTCCATAGGGTCATTATTTTGTGATTTCCATTCGATGATTTATTTTCTTCTTCATCTTCGCCAAGTTTAATGATGAAAAATTCAAAGTGATACTACAATACAATTACTTGGGTTGATCATGAATGGTATCCTCTAAGTGCATTAGTGATTAGCCTTTTAATTTTTTAATAATTAAATTGGTGAATGGGGTTGGGGAATTATCTCGTTTTGTGGACTCATCATGAAAATAATGATCTCAATATTTCTGAGAAACAAATGCATCCAATACACCCCACACAACAACCTATTATCAATTCATCATAATTAATTTTTTTAGATCAAGTAATTGTGTGTTTTTTTGTTTTTTAATTAAATTTAATCATTAATTCTCTAATAAATTTAATCCAAATTTTTGGACACTCTATAGCCAATTAATCAACAAATCTGAGTGTCTCAAGGTTTCTTCTTCAGTCCCTATGGATTCAATAACCTATGTTCTACTACAAGAGACCACTTACACCATATAACTTGGGTAAATTTGGGCACAACCAGTCATCATACCAGCCCATCACATGCTATTAGTCAATGTGGTTGCTTATCAAATTAATGATTTCCCCATAAACCGACATGTGTTATTTCATTGTTTTTTCCTCACTCACTCACATCTTATTAAAATTCATAGAAGTCCACCCATATTGATCACTAATAGAAGACAATAACTATTACATGTAGAGGTCTAAGAAGATCAGATCCCAAAAATAAATGTGCACCCTTATTTTCAGGATCTTACCTAATTATAAATCCATAATTAAGCATGACTAGATTTGGGTTGTTTTAGGATATGTGTCAATATGGGAATTACTCCTATAGAGTGAAATCCCATGAAAAAGTGAGTATAAAATGGATAAATGCTACAACACATGTCAAAAATTTGGATCTTCTTTTCAGGAGCCAACCTAATTAGAACTCAATAGTTAATCATACTTGGCATGGATTAGTGAATATGATGGGTGACCTACTTTAAATTTTTCCAGTGTTTGTATGAGTGAGCACAATTCACATTAAATGAAAATGTGTTGTCCTGTTGGGACAATCATTAATAACATAAGTTTCCTCAGTGAGTAATAAAATATGGTGTTATGGTAAGGAAACAAAGGTATTATTAGATACCCATGGATTACATGACTAGGTCAACGTCCCAGGGAACGTCAGGTCATGGAAAATGGTATCGAAGCTAGTATCCATCCATGAGTGTAGATGCACTTCCTAGGATTGAGGTTTGATGTCCACAAGAGTGATTGAAAGTGTAATACCTTGACATATTTGAGGCTTAAATGGATTTATGTTACTACCCAAGTAAATAATGTTGAAATTTATTTTATTTCATGACTTGACCTTTCCCTATGTGTGTGTGTGTGGGGAAAAACACACCGAAAGAACATATGTTTTCTTTTGAGGAAAATTTTTAGTCAGTTAAATTATCAAAGTATATCATATCATGTAGTATTCTAGGAAGAGAACCAAGGCATTACATGTGACCCATGACGTAAAGTGAATAGATTCATGGATTACGGATAGTTGGGTCAGGAAAAATGGTTTTAGATCTATTATCATTCTAGAAGTGAAGATGCAATACTTGGGTTTGAGTATTGGTGTCCATAATGAAGTCATGGTTTTTTAAAGTGGTAGATAGTGTTACAACCCTAAAAAATTGATACATAGAGAGGATAAATTTTACTAACCATTCAGAAAAGGTTCACCAGTCTTTTTGGGAGCCTACCTGAATATAACTAAACATTTAATCATTCATGACCATAGATAGAGAACAGGACGGGTGACCATTTGGGAAGTTTTATAGGGTGTGTATGAGTGATGAAAAACACATTGGAAGAACATCTGTTGGACAATGGGTACATTCATTTGTCTGATTTACCATTCAAGAATGTGGGTAGGTCCTAGGGAGTGGACCATATGTCTCTGGGGAAACTGGTGGTTCCAAGAGGTCCACGACCTAATGACCTATTTATGGTGGGGGTGTATCTACTTTCAACAGAGCCCAGTTGTTATGGATGAATAGGTTCATAGACCAATGAAGATGTTTCATGATAGAAATTCCTTCTGAGACATATTTCATTATAAATTATTTGGAAATTTTTAATATAAATTTAATGAGTTTTGAACTAATAGTATAGATAAATAATTATGATTTTAAATTTTTTTAAATATTTCATGGAATTTTATTACCTAAGAGAATAACCAATATGTTGTGTGTTTGTGAGGAAATAATTCCTATAACATCCAGAATCAACTATAAAAAATATAATTATTAAAATAGTAATCATTTATTTTTATAATTATTGATTTCAAATAAAAATTAAAAAATAGAACTAACCAATACTGAATATCTATGTTAATTGATACTGAAGATATAAATTCAATTATTCATTCATGGAATATATATTACACACATAATTTTATATAATTTTTTTTAAAATAAATCGGAAATGAAGGAGGTCCCATTTTTTATTAATGTATTCTGAGGATTACAAAAAAAATATTATAAAATAAATCACCTCGTATATATTAAAATTAGGAAATGATATTTATTATTGAATTTGTTAAAGTAAAGCACAATATATTTTTTCATTTGCTTATATCTAAAAAACCACAATTATAAACCTTATAAATATTGATAATATATAATATCTACCAAAAATATCATCATTCATTAAAAAATGGATCAATATAAAATAACTGTTTTTCTAGTATTAATAATATATTTTGAAAACTAAGATGTTTCTTAAGGGATTACATCACAAATATTTTGTTTCATTTAAAATGTTTCTTTATATTTTCCATAACTCTACTAACATTAATTGTTTTCAAATATTTTATGTAATTTGATGAAAAATATAAAAAAAACTATAAAAACACATACCTCAATTTTAAATTATTTAACAAACCTAGCTTGGTAGAGTAAAAAATGCCTAAATCACTGCACGTTTTTTCCCAACACACCAGTAATAATTGATAATAGTGTATATATATAAATAAATTAACTTATCATAACACTTAATTGATCTCATTTCATTATATGAGGATATAAATAATAGCATCATTTATTTATGATTCAATTAACTATAATATATAAATGGAAATCGCAAATATGAAGTAGATTATACATAGTCCAATTAGAGAGAGAAGGTGGATGAGTTTCATTTTAGGATTTATAGGATATTTATACCTTAAAATCTATACAATATATATATATATATGAATTAAATGACTCATCTATCAACTTAATAAATATCTAATGATGGTCTGTTAAATAATATATTTCACCCATAAAAATATCCTCACATCATACACTACATGGAGGAAAGATGTTCCTAATACCAACACATGACTCATAGTATCTTATATGTATTGGGTTGTATTTATTTTAAAAGGTGGATACAAGAATTTCCTTCCTAAAATTAAGGATTAAGGGTTCATGTGCTTCTTCCTCCAGATGGAAACCAGATAATAATTTTTTTAAATCTTGTTACTATGGTGAATATAAATAAAATATTTTTGAAAAAATAATAAGTAATTTTTTTACTGTAATATCATATTTATTCTTTTAATCATCAGTATAATACTTACCGGTTTTTATCATTATTTCCCTTTTTCATTCTTTTTACAAGTGGGGGTATCGATGGTAATAACTTTCATTATTTGGATATTAATTCTAAAAAAATTTCCAGTCATTTTCTATTCTAGTAAAATATACCCTTAATAAGACAAAGTCTGATGTTTTATGTATAATGACTTGATATCTCCCTGATTACTCATAAATTTATATTAAATAGGAATAGTTGAATAATTAATTATGTAATAACCAAATAATGATTCAAAACTATTCAAAAAATTTTATCATACTTTAATTGCTTCCGGATTTTAGTTATCTATAAAATTATACAATATCTCTTTATTTAAAAATATGTATTCATGGGATGGATTTTCATGCATTTTCTTCTGGAAAATCACTATAAAAACAAATTTTTATTTTTAATCAATCCATATTATTTTTCAAAACTAAAAAAATTCATAATCAATTCTGTATATCGAAATTTATATTTACCTATGATTAAATTGGTTCAATATTTTTTATATGAAATATATAATGTTAAAAACCCTGAGAAAAATAATTAAAACATTATACCATTATATAATACCTAAATATATATATTTTTCTCTTTATCAATTATTCATTAATAAATCAATTTATATGATAGTAAACATACCCCAACACATTTGTGGTATAAAATTCCAAAAATGCATCATGTTTAATCAAGATTAGTTATAGTTATCATATAATATAACTCGTAACCCTTACACATTCCCATGGGAATGAGATTGAAGTTGTAAATGAATACTACCACACATAATAACATTGGGTATTTTTTTCTAAATATGAACAAGACTTAGTATAATTATATCCAATACATGTGAAAGAATATATAAAAAGTGGATAGATTCAGGGATAAATTTAATATTCATATTTATATTTAATTGAATAGACACACACATAATATATTATATTTATAACTCACTAAATATTCACTAGTAATTAATGTTTTATATTAGATAATATCATGGAAAAAAATTCAAAAATTCTAACTCAATGAAACCCATATTTAGTTTGGTAAATCAAACATATCTATGATCAATGGTTTTGTGAAAATAATAGAGACCTAATCGTATATTCTGATGAACTAATTCATGATTTATTCTATAAGTGTATGGTAAAATATAATTATATTTCAAATTCAAATATATTTTTCTTATGTTTAAAGTGATAGTTTTTTATAATAAGATTTAACATTAATGTTGTCATAAATAGTTCACATGTGATTTCATGTGATCCAAAAATCATAAAGTGTATTGTTTATAATCATGAACTACATACAATTAATTATGAATAAATAAAATTGTGATTTAGTATTTGATATTAAAATGTAGTTTCATTTCTAATTAAACCAATGCATAAGATAATATCTTCAAAATGACTAAAATATGATTTAAAACATTTATTTAATATACAACCACTATAGTTAGTATGTAACTAACTTCTCATAAGAAAACCCCCACCATATTTATAAGAAAACCATATATCAGAATTTATTTTAACTATTGGAAATTTATTTTCATGAAATTTTTATGTGTTTTATTAATGTTTTTGGAATATAGAGCTTATACATTATTAAAAAATGATATTATGATAATTTTTTATAATTCAGAGTAGCTTATTGGTAGGTATTAGTCAGATAACATTTATAAGTTATGGTTATAGATATGATAATGCCACATAGGGGAAGATCCAACATGAAGATGTGATAAATATTAATAAGAATACACTGGTACATGGTTATATGATACGTGTAAGGTCATTATCTGCAAAATAATATACATTGGTTGTCCTTCAAGGGAACTTTTACTATCACATGTTTGATACTAGACAATAGAACCCCATCTAATATTGTTAGGACTCGATCCCTGTTTCTCGGAGTTGGGGCCTTATTTCATTACATTGGTATATAAATAAGGAATATGAATCTAAAAGGACCAAGTATTTTAGTATTATTAGAAAGAAGATACACACATAAGCTCAACAATACAACAGGAAAATAAAAAAAATATGCAAACTCCTTTTACAACATCCATAACTCCAAGGTTATTTCAGAATGTCATTCATAATAACATTATTCATGTCCTAAGAAAATGAAACATAATAAAGGGGTGAGATCAAATTCTCAGTAAGAGTAAGGAATATAGCTGAAGATATATAAAAATTATGCATGTTGAATAACTAAAAACATATGCCTTTAATAAATAATAAACTTGATCACATTATGGAAGGAATAAGAGCAAAGCAAATAATACCATAATACAACATAATCATGGGTATTCTACAATTAGAATTAACACATGATCCACCAAAACTATTTTCATAATGAGGGAATGAATAATGTGGGAAAACATAACCATACCGTCAAGACCTGATTCCAAGACCATAAATATTCATTTTTTCAAGGCCTTGTGCCCAGATCGTAGTTTGTCTAATGAGACCAGCCGATGTACCGAGGGGCTATAGAGGGCCCCACCCAAAAATTACTATGTCTAATTAATTCCTCAAATGAATAGGGACAAACATAAACAATATATACCATCATAATGAAAATAATATATGAAAGGCAAATAACTTTCCCCAAACATTAAGCATAAACACTAACCATTCAGAGTAAATTATTGAATGGTTTTAAGATATCACTTCCACATCCAAAATAAGCATAAAATATTAAATTAAATATTGTAGATGATAATATTTAATAATAATCCTAATATTAAAAAATAATCAAAAATAGTGTTGAAATAGATGAAGATACTCTTATAAAGTCTTCGAGTAAATAGTGAGATAAATACACTTTTACATTGAAAAGAAGAGTTATTTTTGAAAAATATTTCTATAAAACCATAAGTGATGTAAAATAGTACTTTCAAAATAAAATGAGTGATTTTATAAAGATAAATATTTCCAAAAACATATTATAGAGTTCCCTTGAAAATTGATAAGAATTGGAGAAATTCCCTTAGAACGGCTAGTATTTCAGAAATAATATTGTAAGTTCTTTTTAAAACGTATAACCGTTAATAAAATATGTAACTATTATGGTTGGTAAACATATATATAAACCAAAAAAATAATTTTTTTGCAGTAAATAATAATACAAAAGAGTTTGATTGGGGTAATTAGCCAAAAAAAGTAACCCGAATGAAAATTGATGTTTGGGTGGAAAAACCCATACCTTAAGTGTAAACGTGTTCTGCTCTTAAACTTCAGCTAATGGAATATGAAATCAGACTTATTAATAAATTATTTAAGAAAATAATAGAAATTTATTTATTTTAACATAAATATTTTTTGTTCATTTATTCCCATAGTGATACATTAGTATATTGAATTTCATCGTTCTTGAGTGTTCGTTTTCATTATTTTCATTATCAGTTCACTTGTTCTTAAGTAAGGGAGTGGAATGGATGTAAATATCAAGAATTGAAATTAAATATTATTTATGAACATCCATAAGTGTTAATGGAAATTTATATCATTTTTTACATGGAAATAGGATGAATCATTAGATGAAATATTTATGACATTCACATAGATTTTTTAGCTGTAATTTGATTATTAGGAACTAGTTTGGTCATAAGATTTAATAATATATATGTATAATAATTCTGGAAATGTAATTAGGTTATAATACATATATTAATGTCTTGTTAAACAATAAAAATGGTTTCATGACCAGTAATGAAGGATAATTTTAATAACAAAACTTTTTCATCCACGAAGGTTATAAATTGGAACCTCATGGATGTTGATCTCATTTATAAAATAAAATACAGAGAAAGGATATTAATGATGGTTATTCCATTAACATGATATAATTATAGTATATAGATGATATTGGATCTATCATGGTCATTTGGACTAAGTAGGTGAGGATAGGATTACAAAATAAAGGAACTTGAAATGAAACTAAATGAAAAAAGAAAGGTGATTTACCTGTTGATATAACATGATTGGGAACCTCCTTAAAGGAAGGGGTTTTGGACTTTTAGAATGAAGAAGAGCTTATTGGACGTGGTTAGTGACTAGGGAAGTTTATTTGGGTAGAACATTTAGGATATTCAAGGCTTAGAGGAGTGAATAGAAGAGGGAGTGGGGAGGGGGGTTTATAGTGGAGGAGATGAGTGGATTTTGAGTATTTAATTAATTAATTTATAATTTCCCTCAATACGACCAATAGCATTTTTTAATGTGGCCCTAATAGTAATATGTTCATGTGATTTTGATCCAAGTGACCTTATATCACTTATGATGTCATAAATTGTGTATTTAACTGATAATTTGTATATATGATATTTTATCGTATTTCACTATTCATAAAAAATTCATGAATTTTAGATAAATCGGAAAAATTTACCCCTACCATTTCTCGATGTGTATAATTCAAAAATTAACTCCATTTTTCAAAAAAAATCCTAAATATTATTAATTTAATTTTTAAATAAAGACATGGTTAATTTGAAAAATAATAATTTTAAAGGTATATTTAGTTTTATATCACATTGAAATTTTAATTGAGATCTCATTATATTATTACCTTAAGAAAATAAAATATTTTCATTATTTAATATTCATAAGGGTCATATTACTATCCATGTTACTATTCATAAGGGTATGTTACTATTCATAAAAAATCAAGACTATTCAATCAGACTCCAAATGACTTACTGATCACAACTCTAGATGACCATTTTTAAAAATTTAAAACATAGAAG
This sequence comes from Viscum album, assembly GCA_963277665.1. NCBI lineage: Eukaryota > Viridiplantae > Streptophyta > Magnoliopsida > Santalales > Viscaceae > Viscum > Viscum album. The sequence goes on from OY728127.1 coordinate 792,574,994, forward strand.
AGGCAAAGTTGTGTTTAATGTCTAAATTATAATGGAATTTTATTTTCAAAAACATGGGGTGTTACATTCTCTCCTCATTACAAAAATTTCATCCTCAAAATTCACAAAATGTTACCTAAAAATATTCGGGTATGTCTTCAATATAAGCTCTCAGGATCCCATGTTTATTCCTCTATCTTAGGGTTCCTCCAAAGAAAATTCACCAGATGAGTCATCCGATTTCTCAATACTTGTTCTCAGGTATCAAGAATCATGATAGGCTCTTCACAATAAGACAGATCGGGCTCATGTTTTATTTCTTCATAGGTGAGTACATGTGTTGGGTATGGCATGTATTTCCTTAACATTGATACAGGGAACACATTGTGAACTTTGGACACACTTGGTGGTATTGCCATACGGTAAGATACAACTCCAATTAGATCCATAATTTCAAAAGTTATGATGTACTTGGGTCTTTATTTTCCCTTCTAACTGAATTGTATAATACCCTTTCGTGGAGACAACATTAAGAAAGCATGATCTCATTTTTTAAATTCCAAATCCATCCTTCGGTTCTCATCGTAGATCTTTTTCCTACTTTGAGCTGTTTTGATATGGTTTTGGATAATCTTCACCTTTTCCTTTGTTTCCTCAACATGTACTAGGCTGATGAGATTTCTCTCACCAACATCAATCCAACAAGTTGTTGTATGACATCTCTTTCCATACGAAACTTCATATGTTTCCATCTGAATACTTGGATGGAAGCTGTTGTTATTGGAAAATTCTATGAGAGGTAAATAATGATCCTAAATACCTTGAAAGTCAAGTGAAAAATACCTCAACATGTCTTCCAATGTTTGAATAGTCCATTCTGATTTTCCATCAGATTGTGGGTGGTAGGAAGTGCTCAAATGAAGACATGTATTTGGGGCCTTCTGGAGACTTCTCTATAATTTTAATGTAAAACGGGGATAAAGATTAGAAAAAATTGATAAGGGTACACCATGAAGTCTTATGAAATCATTAAGATATAGTATTTCTATATGTTCAAGTGGTAAATCTTATCTTATAGCAAGAAAATGTATTGATTTTGTAAGATGGTGAACAATGACCAATATCGCATCATTTTTATTGGAGTCTTTGGTAGCCCCATGACAAAGTCCACTGTAATATCATCCCATTTATTTATAGGAATAGGAAATGGTTGCATGGATCCTCTTGGACATTGTCTTCTAGACTTCAACTTTTGAAAAACCAAACATCTTGACATGTAATCAGAAATCTTCCTCTTCATGTTTTCCCATAAAAAATGTTCCTTTAGATATCTATACCTCTTTCAGCCACCAGGGTGTATAGAAAAACTAGATCTATGAGAATCATCCAATAGTTCTCTCTTTAGCACAGGAATAGTAGGAACGCAAAGCCTCTTTCTGAATTTCAAAATTTTATCTTCATATATGAAGTAAATCAATCTCTCATCATTCAATTCTTTAATTTTCTTTTGAAACTCTCATTATCAATCAGAGATATTTTTATCCTTTCTATTAATGATAGTTTGGAAACCAATTGAAAAAGTACCAATGTTTCACCTTCCATGATTATTCCCATATCCATCTTTACTAGATCTATAAAAAATATGATCCCTATCAACTCTCTTCTTGTTCATAACACCATGACGTTATCCGCTCAAAGCATCTGCCACCTTATATTCCATCCCCTGGTGGTAGTGTATAGTGCAATCATAATCCTTGAGTAGTTCAAGCCATCGTCTTTGCCTCATGTTGAGTTCTTTTTGTGAGAAAATATACTTCAAAATCTTGTGATTAGTGTATATCTCACATTTTCACCATAGAGATAGTGTCTCCATATCTTCAACAAAAAGACTACAACTTCAAACACAAGATGAGGAGTTGGATAGTTTTTTTCATAAATTTTTAGCTACCTAGATGCATAGTAAATCACTCGATCATTCTTCATAAGGACACAACCAATTTTTTTCTTTGATGCATAACAAACCCAACATTCCCCAATGGTAGGTTTAGGATCGGAGAATTCACTATCCTACTCCTCATTTCTTCAAAGCGTTCTTCACATTCCATTTTCCATCCAAACATAACCCCTTTTCTTGTGATATTGGTCATTGGGTTGGCTAAACGACTGATGTTCTGAATGAAACACCGATAATAACCTGCTAAAAAAATAAAACTACATACCTCATTAATGTTCATTGGAGAAGGCCATTCCTTCATTGCATTTTTCTTCATAGGTTCTGTAGATATTCCATATTTAGAGACAATGTTCCCCAGAAAGGAAACCGATTAGGGTGAAAAATCACACTTGGTAAACTTTCCATATAATTAATTTCATCTTAGATTCGTATGAAAAGTGCACAAGTGATTTTCATGATCTTCATAGATTTTAGAGTATACCATGATATCATCAATAAACATCACTACTGTAAGAACCCAGATCTTCTTTTCAGGTTTGTTTTCCTTTTCTCGTGTTTTGAGGGGAAACAAGTTTCTGAAAATTTTCTAATTCCACACCGTGTACTTTATGAGTACATGTCATGTTCTAGGTTACCACGTGTAGCCGTGTACTGGTCATATAGAGGACTTTCACATGACCTTGTGTGGTGATCGGGAGGCCACCTAATGCAGGTCTCAGTAAGGGAAAGTACACTCTATGTACTTCAAAAGTACACCCCATGTACTTTCTGTTTTTCATTAAATGTACTGGGGTCACGCCTGACAGATAGAACTGCCTCCTCCTCAACCTAGTTCATCCAAGAATGCTCGTACGACCGAGAAACGTCTCTAAGCCCCAGATCGAGCACCCGTTATCCAATTATACCTCCTTTGATTGCATTGGGATCACCACAGTAAGCTTTTCCTTCTTCTAGAGCTTTGTTTCCTAATTCTTTCTCTTTCAAGAGTTATCCTCTGTTGACAGTTTTAGTCATTTTTGTAGATCTATAGTGTTCTTGGGAAATTAAATGCTCGACATCCATGTATATCAATCTCCCAACATCAAGGTAAGTGTTTTGTGCCTTTATGTTGAAATTATTTGAGTTATATGTGAAATTTTTTTCAATACCCTTGAAAAGCGTATTGTGTGTTTACCGTTTTAACCCTTTTATTTTCCTTCAATTCTCGTATGTGTGACTAGAGGTTAATTGGATTTCAATAGGTTTGATTGCTATTCATTGGATGGATTTTCCCATGCATGTTCTGTTTATGACCGTTTGGTCCAGTTTAGCCTATTAGGATTCCATGATGTTTTTCCCATTCCTAATACTGTAGGATGGAGTGATTATTTTTATCTGACATGCTGGATATTCTGTAGACTGTTTAGCCAAGTAGTTATGGTGGTTTACTTTGTCCATATTGAATTGATATGCTAGTTTTACATAAACATGGCAGTGAGAACCTCGTGGAGTAGACTATAAAGGGAATTGACCATGTGAGCTTCCCCAAAGAGTCTTTAACAACTTTTGATTATAAGGGGAATTGACTGTCTGATCTTCCTTAGAGAGTCTCTAATCACTTTTGACTATAAGGGAAATTGACTATGAGTCCTTAATCAGAGAGTCATTGTATATTCTTATACCAGAACCAGAGGGGATAGGCTGTGTGTACTTCATAGAGGGTTACCTACTTGATTAGATACATACTTGATATGTTGAATTGAATTCTTTGAAACTATGGAATTGTTTACTACTGAATACTTCCTTGTTTACTGATCTTTTACTTATTGCCTGGAATATATATTCACTGACTGTTAGGCATAGATCTTTTGGTGTTTACCCATTGGGATTAGTCTCAGACCCTGTTTGGGTCATGATTTTCGGCCCAAACAGATTATATTGATGCATGTATAGATAAGGGCAAGCTCCCTTCTACTTCAGGTTCTTGATATTTGTGGAGTTGGAGATAATGGGACCATGATGAGGCTTACGATGATGAAGAGTTTATCTGTTTCTTTTTTTACTTTTTTTAGTGCTATATTCTACCATTGTGACTTTTTGGATTCTTTTATAGAAATATGTATCATGCATCATTTATATATGTTCTCCTATTTCTTCTTACATTCATTATTCCACAGTTTACCATTGTTTTGAATTTCTACTACACATGTTACTATATATTTGTTTTACTTCTGTTGTGTTACTCTACAAATGATGTCATAGTTTCTCATTGATCACACCCAAGGCCCTTGTTTCTAGTCGGCAGCCTCTGGCATTCAGGGAAATGTACTTGAGTCCATGTGACCAACCGGGTATGGGGCGCCTTTAAGTGGCTTCTGGAATTGGGATGTTACAATGTGGTATTAGAGGCAGTGTCCATTTGATGTTCTAGAGAGGAATTTGGGCTCTTCTCGAGGGGTGGATTATGGCTATCCCACATCAAAATAGGAGGAGCATGAATCACCCCTTTATGTAGTTTTGTGTATACCTCTCCCATCCTGAGGCCTTCTCTTGGGAGAGCCCAAGGAAAACTAAAACCAAGCGGTCTAGGACCAAAGTGAACAATATCTTGATCATGGTTTGGACTAGGCTGTTACAAATGGTATCAAATCCAGAGCCTGTTTGATGTTCAAGCGAGGATGTTGGGACCTTCTCGGGGGGGGGGGGGGGGGGTGCATTATGGCTATCCCACATCGAAGGAGGATGAGCACGAAGCACCCATTTATAAGGTGGTGTGGATACCTCTCCCATTTTGATGCCTTTTATTAAGAGATGCCTGATGGATAGAGCTAAAGGAAAAAGAACCATGCAGTCCTGGCCCAAAGTGGACAATATCATGATCCTGGGCTGGACCGGGCTATTTTAAATGGTATCAGAGCCAGTGTCCATTTTATGTTCTAGCGGGGATGTTGGGCCGTTCTCGAGGAGTGGATTATGGCTATCCCACATCAAAGGATGAGGAGCATGAAGAACCCCTTTATAAGGTGGTGTAAATACCTCCCCCATAACAAGGCCTTCTCCTGGGAGAGCCGAGGGAAAACAATAATGTGTGGGCTAGCCCAAAGCAGACAATACCATGATCATGGGATGGACTAGCCCATTACAACTAAAAGTCATCAAGATATTCCTTGAAAACTCTATTCATCTTATCCATGAAAATAGATGGTGGATTAGTTAGTCCAAAAGGCATTACTGTAAAATTTTAATGCCCATACCTAGATTTAAATTTTGTTTTTGGAATATCTTTTTTCCTCACAAGAAACTGATGATATCCCGATCGAAGAACCATATTAGAAAAATTCTCGGCTCTATGAAGCTGATCAAATAAATCATGAATTCGTGGTAGAGGAGGCTTATTCTTTATTGTAGTAGCATTGATTTCCCTGTAATCAATTCATAGCCTCATAGACCGATATTTCTTCTTAACGAAAAGAACAGGGGATCCTCATTGAGAAACACAAGGGAAAATTAATCCATTATCACTCAATTCCTCTAGTTTTTTCTTTTTCCCCACTAACTCCATTGTGTCCATTCAATAAGGGGTCTTTGATATGGCCCTTTAAATAATAATTAAGTCAATGGAAAACTCAATTTCCCTCTCTAGAATATTTCCAGGTAAATCCTCTAGAAAGACATCAATATATTATTTCACTACATGAACTTATTCAATTTGAATATTTCTTTCCTCACACATAGATATTAGGTTCTATTCCTCCCCAATAATTGAAGTTAGTATAACTACTAGGGTTGGATCTAGATGAGAAATAGATGGAGATGTTTCTACCCTAATGATAAGGGATTCCACACTATTCTCAAAATTTTTAACGTCCTTATTCTTACAATAGATATTCACATCATAAGTTTATAGCCAATTCATCCAGAGAATTATATCAAATTCAGTCATTGGTATGATTATATGGTCAGAAACTAAAGCACATTTATGTGTATTGAGGGTGAATAATTGACATGCCTTTGTTTCAGTGATACATCCATTAGAAGTTTTGAATGATAAGTCCTTTATTAAATCAAATTAGACATATCTACTTTTATTGGAAAACTGGGAAGATATAAATGAATGAGATGATCCAGAATCAAATAAATCATTGGCTAATTTTGATGAAACGATCAATGTACCTACCACCACATCATTAGGAACTTCATCCTCCAGGGTTCTGACCTCATAAGCTTAGCCCTTATCCTCTGTCTTTCTTTGGGGAACATTTCTCTGACTCTTAGGATATTCATGTGTATAATGTCCTATCTCCCTACAATTGTAGCACAAAACATTAGTATCTTATTTCTTCCCTTCACAATAAAGAGCTCAATGAAATTTTTATTCACACTTATAATAGACTCCCATTCCCTTCCAGAAAGTGCCAGGGTGGTTTTTCGCACAGTTACCATAGGATAGAAATTCAACTCTTCAATTATTCATCATATTCTTATTTCCTTTCTTGGAGTTTTCAGTATCCCTCTTCATATCATTCTTTCCCTTAATGTCATACGACTTAGAGAATTTCTTTTTCTATCTTGATAGCACAGGAAACTATATCTTCATATGATGAGAAATTTTGGGATACTAGCACCCTTAGAAGGAATGGTTTTAAACCATCAAATAATTGATCAATTTTGCCCATTGGATTACATATGTAGTCTAAAACATACCTTTCTAGCCTTGTGACATTGGATTCATACTTGGAAACATTTTCATCCTCCGTCTGCCTGAGATTCAAGAATTTCCACCCCATATCTTCTCGCTGTTCATCAAGGAAATATTTTTGTAGGAAGATTTCCTTAAAATCCCTATATTCCATATCTTCAATTTTTTCCTCCTACTTTGTTTTTTGGATTAACAGCCACCAATAATCTGAATCTCCTGATAGAATATAAACTACCATGACAACCTTCTCTCTATCGTTACATCCCAATGCAAGGAATATATTCTCTAGAGAACTTATCCATTGCTCAGCTACAAATGGGTTTGTAGTCTAATTGATTGAAGGAGGATGTTGTCGCATAAAGCGATCGAATATAGGTCCTACATGTGGTGGATCCGTATGCTCAGGTTAAGTTATTATTCATAACATGAGTGAGTTTTCTCAATATAGTAATAAGTTTCTCAGCACCATTCATAGTAAAAGTGCCAATGTCATTATCTTGCATTGGTGGGAAATACATACATGGGACGTGTGTGTTCATGAAGTTTCCATTCCTTCCACTAGGAACCATTTATAGATGACGACATACACTATATTAGGTTATTAATAATAATTTATAATCTTAAAATAACAAAATACATATCATAAAATGATATCCTACGCATGGATAATCCCATAATCATAAAAAAATTGTTTCTTTTAAGAAAAATTTACATTTAAATCCTCAATAAGGGATTGTAAATATAATGTTAATTATACTAAGCATATCCCAGAGAGTTTCATAACCATGAGTGTAGAAAGACCCATTTTTGTGTACCAGGATACCCTGGGGTCAAGCTCGACACTTTTTTTTAGATCTTTCACTCCTAGGTAGATCTGTGTCGGAGCCGCCTCTACCTGCTCGTATCCAGATAGGAATGTATTGCTTGAAAGATAGAAAAAATATATTCCATACCAAAATACTAAGAATTTATTATATGTTTATCCTCAAATAAAATCATAGGGACTCTTCAATAATCTACATTTTCTTATTCTAGTTATCATGTTTTCTACTTAACTTTCTCTGATAACAACTATAAGGAATCGATCCCAGTTGCCCAGAGTCAGTGCCTTATTTGGATACATTGTCATATAAATAAGGAATATTATTCCCTAAGGATCATGTAGTTTACTATTATTGGGAAGAAGATACATAAATAAGTTCCACATTACAATAGGAGAAGAAAAACAATATAGAAACTCCTTTGACCTCATCCATAACTCCTAGGTTATTTCAGTATGTCATCCATTATAAAATTCTTCATGTACTGAGAAAATAAAACTTAAGAAAGGGGTGATCTTAAAAGCATAGAAATATTAAGAAATAAATTGTAATATATATAAACATTCGACATGCTAAATAACTAAAAACACATTCCTTTAACAAATAATAAACTTGATCACATTATAGCAGGAATAAGAGATGTGTAAAAAATTCCATAATAAAACATAATCGTGGGTATTATACTAGTAAAATAACCACATAAACCATAAATACTATTTTCATAATGAGTTAATTCATAATACAGGACAACATAAGCCCACCGTCAAGGCCTCTTACCAAGAATATAAATAATAATTTTGTCAAGGCCTTGTGCCAAGACCATAGTTTGTCTGATGAGACCTATGGATGCAATGAGTGGATATAGAGGGGCCCACATGAAACTTACACTGTCCAATTAGTTCCTCATATTAATGGGGATAAACATAAACAACATATACATTAATATTGAAATTAATATATGAAATGCAAATAACTATCCCCAAATATTAAGCATAAACACTAACCATTCAGAGTAAGTTGGTGAATTGTTTTAAGATAGATCTTACATAGCCAAGAAAAAAAATAAAACATTAAAATAAATATTTTAGATGATAACATGGAATAATAATCCCAATAATACATAATAATCTACAAGAGTGTTGAAATAGATGAACATACTCTTATAAAATCATTGAGTAAATCTTGAGATAAATACTCTTTTACTTTGAAAAGAAGAGTTGTTTTTGAAAAATATTTGTATAAAACCCTAAGTAAAGTAAAATAGTATTTTAATAATAAAATGAATTATTTCATAATTATAATTGTTTCAAAAAAATGATTATATATTTCCCTTGAAAATATTTATGATTTAGATAAATTTCTTAGATCGGTCTTGTATTTGAGAAACAATTTCGTAAGTTCCTTTTAAAACGTGTAACAATCCAAAAAACAGGTATGATTATGGTTGGTAAACATATATATAATCCAAAAAAAAATTTAGGAGTAAATAATAATAGAAAAGAGTTTAATTGGGGTAATTAGGCAATAAAAGTAACCCGAATAAAAATGGAAGTTCAGATGGAAAAACCCTTACCTTAAGTCCGAATGTGTTCAGCTCTTGAACTTATGCTCATGGAATATGAAATTATACTTTTTAATATATTATTTAAGAACCAATTAGAAATTTATTTAGTTTATCATACATATTTTTAGTTAATTTATGCCCTTAGTTAAACGTTATTATATTGAATTTCATCATTCTGGAGTGTTTGTTTTGTTTATTTTCATAATCGGATAACTTGTTCTTAAGTAATGAAGTGGAATGGATGCAAATCTCTAGAATTGAAATTAAATATTATTTATGAAAATTGAGAAGCATTAATGGTAATTTATATCATTTTGTTACATGGAAAGTGTATGAATCATTAGATGAAATATTTATGACATTTACTTAGATTATTTAGCAGTATTTTGATTATTAGGAACTAGATTGGTCATACGATTTAATAATATGTAAGTATACTAATTAATCAATATTAATTAAGTTATAATACATATATATTAAAGTCTTGGTCAACCATAAAAATGGTTTCATGACCATAAATGAAGGATAATTTTAATAACTAAGCTTTGTCGTCCACAAAGGTTATAAATTTAAACCTCATGGACATTGCTTTCCTTTTTAAAATAAAAGTGAGAAATAAAGTGGATATTGATGATGGTTCTTCCATTAAATTGACATAATTCCAGTATATATGTGTAACATATCTAGTAATTAATGAACTATAGATTTTCATATCTATGTCTATTTGTGAATTAGATAGTATTTTATAGGCTTAAAATGATAATAAATCCAATATTAAGCATAAAATACACTAATGTTTTTAAAAGATTGTTTTACCGCCTTTTGAGGGTAAAAAATTTTTAAATATAACTTTTGAAAATTTTATAAGCTATATTTTTCAAAATAGAATTATTCTTTATAATTGGGATATTGAAATTTAATTTGGATAAATTTAGGGTATTTTTCTAACAATGTTCATTTTTTAATGAATAGTGAAAAATAATGCATCTTGCTTCAAAACTGCCTATTCATCTAATTTAATTATATAGTTATATTATCTTTTTAATTGTTTGTAATGTGTAATTAGAATATATTTTTACCATTTAATCCAATGGTGGTCATTAGAGTTAATTTCACTTTGAAATTGTATATAAACAATTGTCAATATTTTGATAGATATTGTTTCTAAAAAACACGCTATTTGTTTTGACAACGAGAATTATTTTTAAATTAATTACCGCAATTTCAGTGTTTGGAATTTGGTAAAATGGATTAAATATTTGGTATCAGAAAATCCAAATTATGTAATTAAGACGTTTTTGTTTTTGGACATTATGAATAGTAACGGCGGTAATTATCTTTAATTATCGTGATTAATTCGTAATCGGATAGTTAAGGGTACTAAAATAATATCATAATAATATAAAATGACCCCAACTTGTGTGTTAATGCTATTTGTTGTGTCAAGCCCGATCCTGGACAGCCTTGGGCCAACATAGGGACCCCATGATATCACTTTTGTGTGATAGTGACCTTTTATCATATTATTTTTAAAGAAAGGGTAAAATAATAAATGTATGTAATACCTAAGTAAAACAATTTTAATTTTGTTTATATAAATGATATCTTTGAATATAAATAGTAATTTAAAATCTAAATATATTTCCTATGTCATGGTATTTTATTTAGAATTTTTAGACAATAAATAAATAAATTTATTTATGACACAATGATGATGCAGTTATTACCTCATTAATGAATGATTTAACAATATGATATTAAATGTGTTAAAATAATTTTGTTTTGACACTTTGGAAGCTATCCACAAATTTTAGAGATTATTATGACATGTCAAATATAATTTAATGGTTTTATTTCGAAGGAATAAAGCTTTTATGCCTTTATCAAAAGTCAACTACCAATAGTGTCGAAATTGGCATAAATGAGTTTTTTAAAACAAATATTATTTTCTTAAATGGTTTACTAGCCAAAAAAATATAATATTCTGACAAGTGACATATATTATATTACTAACATCATTATTGATACAATTATGGTACTATTGGCATTTTATATTAATTATTTTGACCTTGTAGTTTGAAAATAAAAAGAGAAATGTTAGGAATTATTAATTTTAACTAAGGGTTAAAATGATAAGATAAGGTAAATTATATGACCTCCACTTGTCTAAATCCTATTTTATGAGTTAATTTATACCCCTTATACTCTTATCCTCTAATTATATCATTTTGGAACCATTCTAATTTGGAAAACATTTTATAATAAATTAATATTTCATGACTTTCCACGAGTTCCCCTCCTTTCTATTATAAAAATACCCCACCTCTACCCCCTTACCCACACCTCTAAATCCCTTGGATCGTCCAAAATATGTTCATATTATCTATCCACATACCTCTATTCGTCCTAGAATCCTCAATTTGGGCAGAATTATTTTCTAGAGATCCTTTTCCTCAAATCAAAAGATCTTACCCGATTCAGAGGTAACGCCTTCTCTCAAAATCCTTTGTTGTATTTTCCTTATTAACTCCTTGTAACATTATTATTCTTTGATTCCATAACAAAAATAGTATCCTGAAGATACTAGGATGATTTTATGAGAATTATTTTCATTACACTTACACACACCTCCATTTAATGGTTAAAGAACATATTGTTTCTGTGGGTGGAGAATTACTGCCTCACGAAATGATGATTGTTCAATCTTCTTTTAACACCTTTAATGGTGGCCATTATGATGACACTATATTTATATATTATATTTATTATATTTATGTCCTCTATATGCTTCTGTATTTTATATTTAAAACATACCTTTATGTTTTTCATGTTGTGCAAATGCGGAAACTTGATATGAGGAAGTGTGGACTACGACCCCCTCATATGATGTGACTCGTTAATGCCAAACATGGAATTTATAAAGAATGTAATTAATGAAATTATGTTACCTATATAACATATATATTATAATGGAATTATAATATATATATATGTCTCATTTAGTTTTAATTTCTTTAATATGACAAAGAAATGAAAGGAATGTTCATGCGTACGTACGTCCTACCATCTCCATGAACGGTGCATTTCATTTTTTATATCAAAATGTCATGGAATAGTATAAAATGAATATATAATTTATATATATGATATTTAAATCATTAATACAATTATTAAGATGATTTACATATAACTACATGGGAAATTCTTTTCAAACAAGTTCATTTTTGACTCATGTACCGAACATCGACAAAATGTATGATATGAACTCACATAATTATCTAATTATTAGAACATGATAATATGTGATATTAATTGAATAATAAACTTTAAAGGAATTCCTTAAGAAATTATAAATTGACAAATGTTTATTATTAAAGAATATAAAGAACGAACGAGAACAAGTCAAACTTGAGGTAAGGGACTTCGTCTCAATCTCCTTTCGTTGAGGCATACTTCAATTTATATACGACCTTATTTTATTAGTTATATAATAAACCCTTTTGACTTTTAGTTTCATTCAAAAGGGATGTTTTTACGTGAATCATTTTAATAAATGAAAAAAGGAATGTTTTTGTCTTATGTATGCGGCGACAACGACTTCTCTGCCACCATGACCATTATTTGAGTTTCGGCTTCTTCTACAAGACATAACTTTTTTAAATTAAAAATAAATACCATGTTTTACTTTTCATTTATTTTTCTATTGAAAATGGTTTTGTTAATGTTTTGATTATATCAATGTGTTTTATTGATATCTTGTGATTGAAATGTGGAAATTTTATGTTTCCTTTATGCATGTTTTTTGTAATATGATAATATTATGGATCCTAGCCATTGTTTATGATATCAGGTGGCTTCGTGATAAACTAAGGGCAGTTGAGACTAAGATAGCTCTCCAATGCATTGGGTATCGCGAAGGAGTTAAATTCTAAGGTTTCTCTGAAAATATTTAGGGAATATACTGTGATGGGTATTCTAAACGTAACCATGAGGGTTACTCCCTATGTAAGAATGTTATGAATGCCTCAAGTTACCTTTATGTATTATGATTTCTATGAGTTATTCATAAATCTTATGATTTCATGAGGTATGTTAAAGTGCTTATGTTTTATGTGTAAAGTATGATTTCATTAATTCTTATGTATACATGGAATGCTGTTTTCTTTCCATATTTTTATATCCATTACTGATCTTTTTAGGCTCATCTTATGTTTTTGAAATGTTTTTCACAGGTAAAGGGAAAGTTACATGATGTGATGATAGTGTCGAGGAAGTGTCAATAAAGAAACCATGTTTTATTTTAAATATGTTTCCTTTTTTGGAAAAAATGAATATTGTCTTTGATGTAACCACCTTGTTTAAATGTGGAATGTAATGTATGATTTATGATCTAATTCTCTAAAACTCTAAACCTAAAAAGATCCTCAATTTGAATTCTTGAAATAAACCAAGACTATATAATTTTTAAATATGGGGCCTTATAGATGGTATCAAATGTTTTTTTAGATAACTTTAAGAGTTATAATTATATTAAATGATTATCCAAAAATATTTTTTTACACATTATGGTCAATTTGAAATGATATAGCATTTGAAGAATACCATGTTGCTTCATCTAAGTCATGTTTTTTTTAGAATGGTTTTCCACAGAGGAAATAGGGAAGCAGTGCTAGGAAGGCATATAGAAGGAAATGAACTTCCAAATCAGCATCCTGAGATGGTCACTGAACAGTTTGTTGCAGTAATGTCACAGTTGACTCAATAGATAAATGGTGGTGGTATCCATGCACGAGATCAACCAGATCAACCGTAGAGGAACATGTCAGTGGTGGAACATTTCATGAGGCAACAGCCACCATCTTTCAGAGGATAATCTGAACCTGTGTTAGCTGAAGGGTATATTAAAGCACTGGAGAAGATTATCGATGTCATGGGGTGTTCAGACAATCAAAAGGTTAGTCTTTCTATTTACTGTTTAGATGGTGAAGAAGATCATTGGTGGTCGATGGTTAAAAATATCAGGGACACTGATGAGATTGATGATCTTGACTGGGATAAATTCAAAGGTATGTCTCTTGAGAAATATTTTCAAAAGGATATTAAACATAGGATGGAAAAACAATTCTTCGAATTGAGGAAAGAGGATGACTCATTGGCTTCTTATGAAGAGAAGTTCACTCGATTGGAAAGGTATGCTCCAAATTTTCTCCTAGACCATGATAGTAAAATCAATCGTTTTTACTTAGGATTAAAGCCAAAATATCGAAGGGCATTAGCTTCTCATGAGATCAAAATCTATGAAAAGCTTGTTCAATGTGCTAAGAATGTGGAAATGGAATTTACCGATGATCAAGTGTTCTATGATAACCAACAGAAGAAGAGACCATGGTGGCAGGTGAAAGGGAAGAATCCTTCAAAAAGGTTTTATGGTAAGAAAACTAAGTTTGCAGTTTGTGATATATGTGGCTAAAAAAATGCTGGGGAATGCCTTTTGAATTCTATAAAGTGCTTCCGATGTGGTAAGATGGTACATAAGGCTCGTGATTGCACTAGAAAAGATTAGGGTAATGGTAAGACCAAATTTTATTTACAGTTAGTGAAATGTTTCAAGTGCAATGAGATGAGCCATTATACAAACGAGTGTTCGACAAAGATCATTAATGATGGGAAGGAGTCAGACTATAAGAAGAAAGATGTGGTTAAATCCTTTGCAACTACTTTAGTAGATGTTGGGAAATAAAATGAAGTGGTATCAGGTACTTCGTTTGTTTTTTCAGATTATGCCAATGTGTTGTTTGATTCAGGGTCTACAAATTCTTTCATCTCCAAAAAATTTTCTAGTAACATAGGAATTCCATCTCAATAAATGGCTCCTGAACTTGTGGTAAAAACACCTGGGGGAAATTTTTAGGAAAAAAGAATTTATAAGAATCATCCTATCCTTATCCGTGGAAATAACCTAGTTGAAAACCTATTTGTTTTACCTCTAGTAGAGTTTGATTATATCCTAGGTATGGATTCGTTCTCTGTTTACCATGCTAAGATTGACTATATAGTTAAAGAATTTTCTTAAAAGAAAGACTTTCAGTTTTTGTACAAGAATGAACCCTTATTGTTGATGACATATCAAGAGGTTGAGAAAATTGTAAAAGATGGAAATGAATATTACCTTGCACATATTTTTGAAAACAAAGGAACCATTCAGATTAATGATGTGCCTGTGGTAAATGAGTATCCTAATGTTTTTTAAGATGAGTTTCCTGGAATAATATCAGATCGGGATGTTGTATTTACAGTTTACTTAGTTCCTGATGCTAAGACAATTTCTAAACCCCCTTATTGAATGGATCAAATTAAACTTTTAGAGTTGAAGGAGAAATTGCAAGATTTATTAGAGAAAGGTTTCATTCGACCTAGCACATCACCATGGGGTGCTATTTTAATATTTGTTAAAAATAAAGATCATTCAATGAGACTTTTCATTGATTACAGATCCTTCAATAACATCACTGAAAAGAACAAATATCCTTTGCCTCATATCGATGATTTGTTTGATCAGCTCCAGGGAGATCAATATTTTTCGTAGATTGACTTGATATTAGGTTACCATTAGTTGAAGGTAAAGGAAGCAGGTATTCTGAAGACCGCGTTTTGTACAAGATATTGCCATTATAAATTTGTAGTTATGCCGTTTGGTTTAACTAATGAACCTACTATATTCATGGGCCTTATGAATAGAATTTTCAATTAGTTCTTGGATAAGTTTGTGGTTGTTTTCATTAATGATATTTTGGTGTTTTCTAAAAGTAAAGGGGAGCATGAAAGTCATTTAAGGGTTATTTTTCAAACTATAAAAGAAAAGAAATTATATGGGAAATTAAGAAAGTGTGAGTTTTGGTTGCAACAAATTTATTTCCTTAGTCATATTGTTTCTAAAGATAGAATAACTGTTGATCCTACAAAAACAAAGGTTTTTAAAGAATGGCCAAGACCCACAAATGTAACCAAGATTCATAGTTTTCTTGTTTTGGAAGGCTATTACTGATGGTTTGTTAAAATGTTTTCATGGTTTTCCAGCCCATTGAGTACGATAATTTCGAAGGGTGTTACGTTTTTCTGGACAAAAAATGTGATGACTGTTTTCAGGAATTTAAAAGAAGATTGGTGAATCCTACAGTATTGAAATAGCCTACCAGGAATGGTGAGTTTGTTATCTACAGTGATGCTTCATTGAATGGACTTGGTTGCATCCTAATGCAGAATGATCAGGTAATTGCTTATGCTTCACGTCAGTTGAAAACTCATGAGATAAACTACCTTACACATGATTTGTAATTAGTTGTTGTTGTTTTCGCTTTAAAAATTTGGAGGAATCATTTGTATGGTGTAAAGTGTGAAATATATACTGGTCACAAAAGATTAAAATATTTATTAACTGATAAATAATTGAACATGAGATAGGGGAGATGGCTATAATTAATCACGGATTATGATTGTAAAATTCATTAACATCCAGGAAAATAAAATAAAGTGGCTGATGCATTGAGTCGAAAAAGTAATGCATCATTAACCATGTTACCATTGGAACATGATCTATTGGTTAAAGATTTGATGAATTTTGGTTTGGAAGTTGTTGGCGTAGGAAATTATTCTATTTTGTTTCATGTATCAGTGAAATTTTCTCTATCAGACAGAATTAAGCAATCATAGAAGCAAGATAGTGAGTTGCAGAAAAAGGTAGAGCTGGTTCAGAAGGGTATGTTACCTAAATTCAACATTGATAATGATTGTGTTATGAGATTTGGGAAGAGATTGTGTGTGCCTTGTGATTCACAGTTGAAGAGAGATTTGTTATGTGAAGCTCAGAGTTCTCCATTTTCAGTTCATCCTAGCATTACTAAGATGTACAGAGATCTACAGGAGTATTATTGGTGGGATGGAATGAAAAGAGATATCGCTGATTTTACTGTGAAGTGTTTGACTTGTCAACAGGTTAAAGAAGAGTGGATGATATCGAAAGGGATGCTTCCCCCTTTACCAATGCCAGAGTGGAAATGGGAGAATATATCCCTTGACTTCGTTGTGGGATTACCGAAGACACCTCGAGGTAATAATGAAATCTGGGTTATTGTTGACCGCTTGAATAAATCATCTGATTTTGTTGATATACGAGATATGTTTTCCCTAGATCAACTTTCTCGTTTGTATCTAAAAGAGATCGTCAGGTTATATAGAGTTCCTCCATCCATTGTATCTGATTGTGATCCCAGGTTCACTTCTATCTTTTGGAAATGCCTTCAGAATTCATTTGGTACTAAATTAAATTTTATTACAGCTTTTCATCCTCAATTAGATGGGTAGTCAAAACGAACAATTCAGAATTTGGAGGATATGATATGTGATTTTTCGATGGATTATCATCGAAGTTGGGACCAAAATATTTCCTTGGTTGTGTTTTCTTATAATATCAGTTTTCATTCCAGTATACATATGGCACCATTTGAGGCATTTTATGGCAAGCAGTGTCGAACTCCATTTTTTTGGGATGAAGTAGGTGAAAGGAAGTTTGTGGGACCAGAATTGGTAGAAGAGTTAGAAGAAATATTTCATCTAATGTAGAAACACATGAGAACATCTCAGAGAAGGCAGAAAAGTTATGTGGATAACAGGAGGAAGGATCTCTCTTTTGGAGTAGTTGATCATGTCATCCTCAAAGTTTCACCATGGAAAACTGTGATGCGATTTGGTAAGAAAGGAAAGATAAGTCCAAGGTTCATTGGAACATATGAAATTCTGGATAGAGTTGGATCTGTTGCATACCGAGTGGCTTTACCTCAATGCTTATCTCAGGTATACAATGTTTTTCATGTTTCAATGTTAAAGAAGTACATGCCAGATCCATCTCATGCTCTGAGTCCAGAGGTAGTTCAGCTGGAAGAGAATCTATCTTATGAGGAACAACCGGTACCAATTCTTGACCATAGGGAGAAAGTTTTTCGGAATAAGGTGATTCATCAAGTTATATTTTTGTGGAAAAACCACATGATTGAAGATGCAACAAGGGAATCTGAAAATGCAATGAGGGATAAATACCCCCACTTATTCGATAAGTAAATAAATTGTGGGGATGCAATTTCATAAAGGGGGGAAGGATGTAACATCCCAAGTAATTAAAGAATAATATAATTTCATATCTAGGTCTATTTATGAATTAGATAGTGTTGTAGCGACTTAAAATGAGAATAAATCGAATCTTAAGCATAGAATACTCTAATATTTTTAAAATATTGTTTTACCGCCTTTTGATGGAAAACCATTTTTAAATCTAACTTTTGACAATTTTATAAGATCTATTTGTCAAAACAAACTTACTCTTTAGAATTGGGACATTGAAATTTTCTTTGGATAAATTTATGGTATTTTTCTGACAATGTTCATCTTTAATGAATAGTGAAAAATACTGCATTTTACTTCAAAACTGCTTTTTATTATAATATAATTATATGGTTAGATTATCTTTTTAATTGGTTTTAAAGTGTAATTATAATATATTATTACCATTTAATCCAGTGGTGGTTATTATAATTAATTTCACTTTGAAATTTGACATAAACAATTGTCAATATTTTGATAGATATTGTTTCTTAATAACACGCTATTTGTTTTGAGAACGAGAATTATTTTTAAATTAATTACTGCAATTTCTATGTTTGGGATTTGGTAAAATTGATTCCATATTTGGAATCCTATAGTCCAAATTATGTAATTAATAATTTTTTGTTTTTGGACATTATGAATAGTAACGACTGTAATTATCTTTAATTATCGTGATTAATTAGTAATCAGATAGTTAAGGGTAATAAAATAGTATAATAATAATATAAAATGACCCAAACATGTGTCCTAATTCTATTGGTTGTGCATTGGCCGACGATGGACTTCCTTGGGCCTACTTAGAGACCCCATGGAATCAATTTTGTGTGATAGTGACCTTTTATCATATTATTTTTAAAGAAATGGAAATATAATAAAAGTATGTAATACCTAAGTAAATCAATATTTATTTTGATTATATAATTTATCTCTTTGACTATACATATTCATTGGAAATCTAAAAATATTTCCTACATCAGGGTATTTTATTTAGAATTTTTATACATTAAATTAATAAATTTATTTTTGACACAATGATGATGTAGTTATTACATCATTAATGAAATATTTAAATATATGATATTATAAGTGTTAAAATAATTTTGTTTTGAAACTTTGGATTCTATACACGAATTTTATAGATGATTATGACTTGTAAAATATATGTTAATTCTTTTATTTCTATGGAATAAATCTTTTATGCCTTTATCAAAAGTCAACTACCAATAGTGTCAAAATTTGCATAAATGAGTTTTTTAAAACCAATGTTATTTTATTAAATGGTATAATATCCTAACAATGTAATATTCTACCAAGTGACATATAATATATTACTAATATCATAATTGATACAATTATGGGACTATTGTCATTTTAATGTAATTATTATGACCTTGTAGTTTGAAAATAAAAAAAGAAGTGATAAGAATTATTACTTTTAACTAAGGGTTAAAATGAAATGATAAGGTGCATTATATGACCTCTACTTGTGTAAATCCTATCGGTTGAGTGTATTTCTACCCCTTATCCTATTAACCTCTAAATATATCATTTTGGAGCAATTAAAATTTGAAAAACATGTTATAATAAATTAATATTTCATGACATTCCAAGAGTGCCCCTCCACCCTCTTATAAAAATCCCCCACCTCTACCCCCTTACCCACACATCTCAAGCCCTTTGCTCGTCCAAACTCTACACATATTATCTCTCCACATACCTTTCTTCCTTATAGAATCCTCAATTTGTTCATAATTCTTTTCAAGAGATCCTTTGACTCAAATCAAAAGAAGTTACCCGATTTAGAGGTAACCACTTCTCTCAAAATCCTTTTTTGTATTTTCCTTCTTCACTCCCCATAACATTATTATTATTTGATTCCATAACAACACCAGTATACTAAATATACTAATATTTTTTTATGATAATTATTTTATTTAAACTTACTCACACCTCTGTCTAATGGTTAAAGAACATACTGTTTTTGTGGGTGGCGAATTACTGCCTCATGATACGATGATTGTTCAATCTTCTTTTAACACCTTTCATGGTGGACATTAAGATAGAACTATATTTATATATGATATATATTAAATTTATTTCCTCTATATGCTTCTATATTTGTTATTAAAAACATACCTTTATGCTTTTCATGTTGTGAAAATTTGATAATTTCATATGAGGAAGTGTGGATTACCGCCCCCTCAAGAGATGTGACTCGTTCATGCCAAACATGGAATTTATAAAGCATTTAATTAATGAATTTATGTTACTTATATAAAATATATATTATACTGGAATTATAATATATATATATGTCTCATTTTGTTTTAATTCCTTTAATATGACAAAGAAATGAAAGTATCATTCATGCATACATAAGACCTATCGTCTCCATGAAAGGTGCATTTAATTTTTTATCTCCAAATATTATGGAATAGTATAAAATGAATATATACTGGATATAAATGGTATTTAAATCATTAATACCATTCTGGAGATAATTTACTTATAACCACATGGGCAATTCATGTCAAAAAAATTCATTTTAGACTCATGTACCGAACATCGACAAAACGTATGATATGAACTCACATAATTAATTAGTTATTATAACATGATAATATGTTATATGTGTTAAATAATAAACTTTAAAGGATGTAATTAAGAAATTATAAATTTATGAAAGTTTATTATTCAGGAATATAAAGAACGAATGAGAACAAGTCAGACTTGAGGTAAGGGACTTTGTCTCAATCACCTTTCGTTGAGGCATACTTCAATTTATATACGACATTATTTTATTAGTTGTATAATAAACCCTTTTGACTATTAATTAAATTCAAAAGGAATATTTTTACATGAAGCATTTTACTAAATGAAAATATGAATGTTTTTGTCTTACGTATGCGGCGACAACGACTTCTCTGCCGCCGTGACCATTATTTCAGTTTCTAGTTCCTCTATAAGCCATAAATGTTTTAAATGAAAAATAAATACCATGATTTATTTTTATTTTATTTTGGTATTGAAAATGTTTTTGATAATTTTTTGATTATATCAATGTTTCGTATGGATATCTTCCAATTAAAATGTGGGAATTTTATGTTTCCTTTATTCATGTTTTATGTGATACGATTATGTTATGGTTCTTGGGAATTGTTTATGAATTAGGGTGGTTCCATGATAAACTAAGGGTGGGTGAGCCCGAGATAGCTCTCCAATGCATTGGGTAACGTGAAGGAGTTAAATGCTAAGGTTTCTCCAAAGAGATTTAGGGAATATACTGTGATGGGTATTCCATACGTAACTATGAGGGTTACTCCCCATGTAAGAATGTTATGAATTCCTCAAGTTACATTTATTTCTTATGAATTCTATGAGTTATTCATAAATCTTATGATTTCATGAGGTATGTTTAAGTTCTTACGTTTTTTGAGTAATGTATGATTTCATTGATTCTTATGTATACATGGACTAATGTTTTCTTTCCGTATTTTTATATCCCTTACTGATCTTTTTATGCTCATCCCATGTTTTTGAAATGTTTTTCATAGGTCAAGGGAAAAGTACATGGTGTGATGATAGTGTTGAGTAAGTGTCATGAAATAAACCATGTTTTAATTTAAATATGTTTCCTTTGTTGGAAAAAATGAATACTGTCTTTGATGTAACCACCTTGTTTAAATTTGGAATGTAATGTATTTTTTATGATCTAATTCTCTAAAACGTAAATCATAAAAAGATCCTCAATGTGAATTCTTGAAATAAAAAAAGATTAAGTAATGCTTAAGGATGGGGCCATATAAAATGTGATACTGAATCTATCATGTTCATTTGGATATAAGAGGTTTCGAGAGTATGACAAAATAAAGGAACATGAAATGAAACTAAAAAAAATAAAGGTGGTTTACCTCTTGATATAACCTCCTTGGGAACCTTTTTAAGGGAAAGGGTTTTAGTCTTTTGGAAAGACCAATATCTTACTAGACGTTGAGATTTACTAGGGAAGGCTATTTTTTAAGAACTTTGAGGAGCTTCAAGGCTTAGAAGAGTGAAGAGAAGAGGGAGTGGGGGGGGGGGGTTATAGTGCAGGAGAGGAGTGAATTTTGAATATTTAATTCATTATTTTATTATTTCCCTGAAGACAACCAATAGTGTTGTTTAATGTGACCAATAATTGTAATAAAGGTGTATGTGAGTTCGAACCAAGTAGATTTACATCACTTTTGATGTCATAAATATTGTATTTAACTGATAATTTGTATATACGGTATTTTATCGTATTTCACTATTCATAAAAAATTCATGAATTTCATAAAAATCTGAAATATTTACCCCTACCATTATTCGACAGGTAGAATTCAAAAATGAACATAATTGTTCAAAAATAATTTCTAAATATTGTCAATTTTTAAATAAATTCATAGTTAATTCAAAAAATAACAATTTTAAAGGAATAATTAGATTTATATCACATTAAAAAATTAATTAAGACCTCATTATCTAATTTACTTAAGAAAGTACAATATTATCATTATTTAATATCCATAAGGGTATTATTAATATTAATATTACTATTCATAAGGGTATGTTACTATTCAACAAAAAATTAGGGTTGTTTTATCAAACTCCAAATGACTTACTGATAACAACTGTAGTTGACCATTTTTTGAAATTCAAAACATAGAAGAGGAAAAGTTGTGTTTAATGTCTAGATTATAAAATACATTTATTTTCAAAACCTTATGGTGTTACAGATATACTATTTTATATTGGTTTATCAAATTCCTTTATTTCTTCCTGTTTTTATTTAGTCATTAAAATTGAATTATGTCATATAGTATTGAATAAAAATTATTCTTCATATAGTATAAT
Source organism: Viscum album (assembly GCA_963277665.1). Classification (NCBI taxonomy): domain Eukaryota; kingdom Viridiplantae; phylum Streptophyta; class Magnoliopsida; order Santalales; family Viscaceae; genus Viscum; species Viscum album. The sequence goes on from OY728127.1 coordinate 792,598,021, forward strand.
AAATTTTTTTAATATATATAAAAAAATGTTTTATTTTAAATTAATGTATGGTTATCATAGGGATTTTATTATTCTAGATACAGATCATTTTTATTTTTATTTGTTTTTTTAATTTTGACGAAATATTTGAATCTAATTAAATACTAGCAGAGATGAGGGATTTTTCCCGTCTACTGATCTATCCTATTTTTTCATTGGTGAATTGGATTATTATGCTAACTGACCAGGTTTAATTTTATGGGAATATGGTTAATTAAATTTTATATTGTTGTGATGGTTCATGGATTGGATAACGAATGTGATTGGACCAGTTTTGTCACATTTGGATGGTTGTTTTATTTATGTATTTCCAAAAACTATATATAGTAGTTTTTAAAAAGGAAATAATTTTTGGGGTAGAATTACTTGTGATTACTAAGAATATCTATATTCCTCAATATAAATATTCTCTACCCATTCCTAGTGAGATATATGTCTAGATTGAATATCATGATTCTAAGGTAATTATTAGGAAGAGTGTAAGCTCGTGAAGTGATTCAATTATTTTTCCATGAATATGGTGAGAGTTTGACATAAAGTATTAATTACGGAAGTATGATTGAATTTTTAATTTATATAATATTCCGTATGGATAGATGAATTATTGTTTCTTTCATGTGGAACCAAAGGTTCATTAAAAATTATCAATATTAATGAAATCATTTTATATATTTAAGGCATCTATTAAAATAGGAAACCAGATCATGGAATAGCAATATCAAATGAAGTAAAATTAAATGTCATTAATGATATGGAGTAATTACTTAATCCTATTATGGTTAAATTAGATGATGTATCCAATATGGATTTTCTATCATGGATTTATGAATTAAGGTGGGAGTGAATTTAAAAAATATAATATAAAACCTCTGATGTAGTATGAATAATTTTGAAAAATCATTTAATACATTTGTAACACATAAATATATTAAAATATATTTCATTTAGAATAAATTTATCTTCTTTTATTTCATGCGGTATATATAACATCATGTTTAAATAGAACAAAATAATATATTATATTTTTATTATTTAAATGTGTCCCTTATAAACTAGTTCTTAATTTTTATGGTGTGAATGGTACTAAATAACTTCTCAAAATAATTTTTTTACTCACTTTAATTGGCTATATATTTATTTTAAATAAAAATAATATCCATTCGTAGAAAAATGAAATGTTTTTAACAATACTTTTCTAAAAATATGGTTCATCATCTTTATCCCACCATTTATAATATTATTTTTTACCACATTTATAAAAATATTTGAGGAATATTAAATAATTTTTCAAAAAAAAATATCAAAATTAAACTATTTCTAATGTTTTTAATTTTTTTTAAAATATTAATTTTTTAATGTATGGTGAAAACTAATGATTTTTTTTAAAACAACCTTTTTATTTAACGAATTGAAATGTATATTTTTGTAAAAAAATTATTTTGAAAGAAATATTAGTTCAACAATATTATTATTAATCCAATTAATGTTTTCACAATCAATTAAATGATCAATTTTTATATAATGACCTTTCAAAATTATAAATATTTTACTTTGAAAACACACTTTTTTGTCATATAATTGAGATTAATTTTAACTTAAATTCAACCAATTATTTAAATATAATTTGGAAAAATGAATAAATATTTTAAATAATAATAATTTATATTATCTAATATGTTATTCTTAATTTCTTACCATAATGAAATTTTAAAATAGTAAAAAATAATTATGTAAGTTATGGTTAAAACGAACTTATTGGATAGTTAAACTAAGAATATAATGTTAAAAAATGAACATGAATATGTAAAAAACTTTTTATTTTCATATTTAGACCTTAAAAACTCTATGATTCAATAATTTAAAATTTTAGAGCCTATTATCTTGGTAAAATAGTGGGTAAACTTTATTCATTTCAAAAATACCATCAATGTCCTCTCTACACTTATAAATGGCCACTCTATCCCTTCAATTCCATACAAATATTAGGCCCAATGGCTCGACCATAAACTGAAAAATAATTCTATGAAATCCTCAGATAGATTATATAGATTATTTTCTTTCCAAAATACAAACCCTAGTGTCCATAACATAATATCAAAAGGATGATTCTCAAAGGAAAGGTTATCATTTTAACGAAGATCTTTAATTTTCATTATTCTTTTTCCACCTTAAGTTATGTATTAATATTTAGAATGTAAAAAAATGTCTCTAATATAAATATATGTCATTATGATGAAGTAATAATTTTTATTCATCTCCACTTCCATCAAATGGGAAACAAAAATTATCGATCAATGGTACGGTTGATTACCGCCTCGTAAACTGATGCAACTTTTTTCTCTGAAATATTCTCACAAGTGTATATAATGATGTATTTAATGTATATATATAATATTTATCATATCGTTATACTTTTATAATTATAATATCACATTAACCTTCTTAAATTTCGGTCCATTTAAAATATAAAAATCTCACTCATGTGTATGTAAGACTAGAACCTCTTTAAGTGATGTGAATCATTTTTAATATACTTATTACATAGAATGAATTATGGATAAATTTTATTATTATTTGTGATATATATGAAATTATATTGATTCTATAAAATTAATTAATCACCAATTGCCTTACCCTTTAACTTTCTAATGGAATGATATCATCCCTCGTGCGTACATACAACCTAAGATCAACACGAAATGATGACATTAATTTTCAATTTATAAACATAATTAATTATTTAAAAATACATATGATGAGAAAATATGATATTTGTAAAATTAATATTATTTGAAATATTATGTATATATATTTGGTATACATGACCCTATACTATCATTTCAAAACACACTAGAGAAAATATGGAAATTAACTCTCAAAATAATGAAAATAATGAATTATTAGTAACGGACAAGTGGTAAAATGTTATAAAATGATCATATGTGATTTTATAAATATTAATATTTATTTTTAAAATTTAATATCATTATTAAAAACAATATTAAGGAGTTTAAATAATGTTAAACCAAAAGTATATGTGATGTAAGGGATTTGAACTCAAATTCCATCTCATTGAGGAATATTTTTTAATATGTACCTATTCACTTATATGTGTTTTATATAATAGACCTTTAGTTTATCACACCAGAATACCAATTTATTGATGATTTTATTGTAAACCCCAATATTCCAGATAAATTGATGGTCACCTATATTTTTTGTTTTATTTTTGGATTGATAACTTTTCGTTAAGATAAAAAACTTCATATGATAATTTTTCATTATAAATTAAATTTCATTTTAATGTTAATAATATTTATATCTTGGATATGATTATTTCATAACTGTATAAAAAGATTTCATGTGGTGTTTAGTTTTATGGTTACTACATTTTCTATGTAAATATTGTTAAATCCATTTTTTTCTCAGTACAAATATTTGATGAAATATAACATTAATAATGTATTCAATAAATTATTAAGTATATAATGAATAATTTTTATGGTCAGTTCTTGGTTGTGACCTGTTAATGATAAACCCATTATCCATCGATATTATCATAAGTATAATCATTAATAAATCCTTAAATTGATTTTTATGCACAATTTTAAACTATATTGTAATGGTCTTGAATTTAGGGGTATCATGATGCTTGATATGATGACATAAAATAATTAATCATTATATTCATTAATATTTCTAATATTATTATTACTAATCATGATATTTTCACATTAATATTATCTATAGATGAATTTAATTATCATTTTAGTATGTAAATTTTAGGTTTGTTAATTTATTTATCTTACTATATTGATTATTCCTTATATAATTATGATAGTAATGTTTTAAATAAAATTGAATGTTTTTTCACTTATTTACCTTTCTATATTTATTTTTCTATATTGATTCATGATTTCTTCCACTATACATAATATTTACAGGGAATTTGATCTCACCCATTTTTTTTAAATTTCCCCAAAATATAAAAGTGAATTTATTAAATGTGTTCAGTTATAACGAATGTTTTCCATTACTTTTCATTGCATTTTTACTCCAACATTAAAATGGGAATCATGTATCTATTTTTTCTTTGTGAAATCTAAAATTTTCAATAATTGGTGATTTTATTCGTTGTATCTTATGACATTATTATAAAAGAGACAGCAGCTCTGATTTACTAGTATTGGGGTTTTTATAGTTGGCATCAGAGAAAGTTAGTAGAATCAATTGGAACTAAATTTTCGAAAATAATAATAGGTAACATAATCATATAATAAAATTTTATATATGAATAAAATTACATCATAATTTTTTTTAATGTAGATATTATATATTTTTCTTATTAATAAATCCATTTTTGGATATTACCAGTGGATAAGGTTCTAGTATAGGGGTACCTAGAGGTAATATATCCAAAAAAAGTGTATCGGGATAAATTTGAGCATCTCCTGGTATACAATAATGGGGATTACTGTGCACGTGGTTTGAAACTCCTTGGGGGTATGAGTAGGATAATTAAATTTTCCATTACAAAACCATTATAAAGGTTTTAAATACTGTGATATCCCAAAATAAAACTTATATGTGACTCTTAGTTTAAAAATGATCAAATTTTTTATTTATGTTAAGTGTTACACCATGTTTAGAATTATACCTTAATAATTGAATTTCATAATTTTATAATCTGACCTAGTATATGATATTGGTTAGAAATGATGCTTCTGAGAAAGTAGAGCATCAATACTCATGGTGAATGTAGATATTTCCTTTCTAGGAAAACCAATACTCCTAGATTTGTAAAAGAGAAGATCGTGGATCTATTAGAGAATAACAATATTGTTATGTAAAATAAAATTTCCCTAATAGATAAACCTATCTTTTCACCACGATTCCCCTGTGTTTGATTGAATCATGTGATAGAATCCTCTATAATTTATTGGGACTTATAATCTTGTGGTAATTGAACAATTAATTAATTCCATTTATAATATTTTTCTAGCCTCAAGATGTGATCAAAATGAATAGTATATACTTGAAGTATACTGTTTCAATGGATATGATGATAAATGGTGGTCATTGATCTAGTGTCTAATAGATGAATTAGAAATATAACAATTGAAAAGTTAATATTTTAACTGAACATTTTTTGAAAAATATTTCCCTAGTGGGAAATAAATTGAAATAAATAGAATTTTTCATATCACAATGAAAAAGTAAGATTAAAGTCTCACTTATTACATGGAAACCATTAAAATATAGGCTACGTGTGATACAAATTATTTACTCAATATTTAGTGAAATATAAACCAATTCATTAAATGGATTTATCCACGTCTCAGAAGGGTATTGGTCTCTCAATAATTTTCATCACATGGTGAAATAAATTTATTCTCCATGAAATAAAAGGAGTTTTATATATCCTATATGTTGAAAGGACCTCATAAAAATAAGTGGTTGACTCATGACTATGAAAAAGGGAATGCTTCAAATAATAATAAGTGAATGAATCATATTCCATATTGTGAAACAATATGGAAAGAGTCATCAAGGGAAATTTTTGAAGGGTGTGATATTTTGTAATATGTGTGGAGATAATTGTTATATGGATCATGAATGACAGAGGAAGAAAAAAATAAAGTATTTCTAGTTATTAAACTACTAATAAATTTATATTTATTTAAAATAATGGATAATGATTAATTGTAATCTAATATTTAAGGGGCTAAGAGGAGATGTCCAAGCATATGCGATTAGTATATCTGAAGTGGACGTAACCAATGATGTTGTGGAAGGAATATTAATCATAAAAAAAATTTAGTCAATGATTTATTTGGTTATATTTCATCATATTCTTTTATATCTTGCTTGTTTACAAATATAATTATATATTTCCTTATCACATTAATAATGTAGTTGTTAGCTAGAAATACTAGTATAAGTCTCACTACCAATAGTATGTTTCAAGAAGTCCAAATTATTACATATAAATGTGATTTAATTGTGGCATTTATTATACTACCTATGGTTGACTTATATACAATCATTTTAATCGAACAACATTCAATATATGATGAAATGATTTAATGTAAGGAAAATTAAATTTGGATTCCTAATATAGATATAGAAATCATTCTCCTTAGAGAGGGTATTTCATTATTTATGTCATGTATATATGCACCCCATGTAGAACTTATGAATTTGATTCTTTGTAAAGATGATGAAACAAAATCTATTAATGGATAAGGTAATCATAAGATTAAGGGTGTACCGATTTTATAAAAATATATTGATGTATTTTCCATTGAATTACATAGACACCCAACAAATATTAATGTTTTGTTATCCATGGATTTTTTCTATGATGGAAAAAATATAGACACCCCCTATATAATGGACATTATGGAATTGCTGGTGTAAAATAAACAACATGTGCAGTTGTGTGATAAGGGATTTCATTTCACTAGAGTTTCACCATGGGGTTACCCTATTATCTTTATTAACAAGAAAGACTGATCAATGAGGATATTCATTTATTAAAGTAAAATCATTGGAATTATGGTAGAGAAAAAGTATCCCATCCCATATATTGAATACTTATTCAATAAACTTCATAAAGCATAGTATTTTTAAAAAATTGACCTTCAATATGGGTATTAGAAAATTTGAGTAAATAAGGAACACATTCCAAAGAAAACATTGTGAAATAGGTATGAACATTATGAGTTTATAGTGATTCTATTTGGACTGACTAAAACACCCTCAATTTTTATGGATACAAATAAAAGATCATTCAGAGAATGGCTTTATGACTTCATGTGGTATTCAATAATGATATCATGGTGTATTCTAAGAGCTATGATGACAATTAAAATGACTTTGGGATTATTCTTGAGGATCGTAGTATAAAATATTTGTATTGGAATTTTATTAAGTGTGATTTGTATCTTCAAGAGGTTTTATTTCGTGGACATATTATCCCTAGATATGAAATCCCACTTGATCTTGCAAAGACAAAGGTATTCAAAGAATGAACTACACAAATTAACATAACTAATATGTGTAGTTTAATTGGATTGGTATGTTAATATTTACAATTCCTTCTGAGTTTCTCCCAATTTTATAACCTGTTATTCATGCTTAAAAGTAAAGGGGTTATGTTCCTTCAAACAAAAATAATGTGAATAGTGTTTTCATTAATTGATAAGAGAATTGAGAATAGATCGAATTTGTCTCTACCATCAAGAACTGATGGATTATATATATATATATATATTAAGTAAAGGAATGGCTTTTTTACTTATCAAAAAATTTAAATTTATTTCATGTGTTTTAGGTTGGTTTAATACTAATGAATAGATCCCTAAATATGAGGATATTCTATTTGTATCCATAATATTTTATTTGAATATTTTGTGACATTATTTCTATGGTGAAAGATATGAGAGATACAAAGGATATATGATCATGAAATATATCATTTTAAAGAAATTTAACCCCAAGAGGAAGGCATAATGGGTTTTTCTACTCATGGATTTTGATTGTTCTATAAACTACCACCTAGTGAATGAAAAGAAGGAAGCATATGAACTAATCTGGAAGGATCATGGAATTCTGACCCAAATGATGATAAAATAGAATACAATGTTGATGGATCTATTATATATAGATATGATAATTAATTATGAAAGGATTACGATAACACTTTATCAAATTATTATGAAACAAAACATATTGGAAAAGATAAAATGTTCTCAATACGAGGATAATTTTCATAACAAAATTAAATAAATGAGTGTTGGGATATTGGCAGACTTCATTTATGAAGATGTTGTTCTCATGTTTGTAATGTTATTATGTGTTACATATACACTAGAGATGAAAGTAAATTTTTAGACAATGCTCAAAATACAATTTTGTCTATAAAACTTCATATAAAAAAGATATATAGGTATTTTAGGGAACAATTTTTTGGATTATATGATGTGTGAAATCAGTGATAAATTTTTAAGATGTTTGTTTTGTCAAAAATTGAAAGTATAAAGACAAAAAACCTGAGGTTTCATGAAAAATAATCCTATTATGGTGTGAAAATGGGAATAAATTACAATGGAATTTTTCATTAGACTACCAAATACTCATAAAAATATTGATAAAATTTGGGTTATTGTCAATCTCTTTACCGTATATCCACAATAACACTCCATAAGAGGAGATTTATCACTTGAGAACCCCTCAAGGATTTATTAATTTATTTTTATGAATTCATGTCACACCAATATATATTATTAATGATCATGATCACTATTTTATAGAAATGTTACGGATAAGTCTTCATAAGTCTCCTAGTACTAAGCATCATATGAGAACAACCTTCCGTCATCAATCATACAAATAATAAATAATGAATAATAAATAATTGGAAGGAATTTTGAGGTTATTCTCACATGAATTTGAAGGTATTTAGGATCAGAATTCACCTAAGATATAGTTTTTCTATAACAATATCTTCTATTTCATTTTTCAAATGGTGAGATAAGAATAATTTTATTGAAAGGGGTGATTTACTCATAATTTTATAGATTAATATGGGGAAGGAAAACATATAGTGCCAGAGCATTTTTAAGAGACAACAACCAATGTAAGTACAATTCTGAATCATTTAAAATCATCTCAATGTAGGAACAAGAGTTATTCCTACAATTAGAGGAATGATTTAGGATTCCTATTTGGAGATCATGTTTTCATTAATATATCTCTATGGTAGGATATTATAAGGTTCGATGGGAATCGAATTTTGAGACCAGGATATATTATAACCTTTCTAATTTTATAAATTATTTGAGTTTTGGATTATCATTTGGGAATTCCACCAAACATTCCAAATGCACACAATGTTTTTCGTATATCATTGTTAATGAAGTAAATTCCAAACCCAACGTTTATGCTCACCCATGATGAAATATTATTGTATCCTAATAAATAAATCTATAGATAACATACATAGGTTCTTAATACTATAAAGCACATACTGAATAATTATAAGACTTGATTGGTAATGGATATTTTTAGAAATCATAAAAATGAAGAATGAGTATGGGAACTATAGTATATATGAGGAAGAACTAACCTCATTTGTACTTAAGGTAGTATGTATGAAATTTAATGACGAAATTTTTGTATGAGATAGAATGTGACACCCTAATACATTAGGATATATTCCTTTTAGAATAAAATTAATTTATTTCATATATTGTGATATATGGAACACTATGTTTAAATGAAACACAAAACCCTATTAAAATAGAATATCTTAAATGTGACCATTATAACCTTGGAGTTATGTTGATGGGTATAAATTTCACTAAATAATTTATAAAAATACATTATTTACACATTTTCATTTGTTTTATATTTATTATTAATTAATATATCATTTTAATGAAAAAATAAATATTTTCTGAAAAATTATGTTTCTTAAAGTGGTTTCTTCACATTTTTCATACATTTTCTAGAACTATTTTTTTTTCAAATTTTATAAAATTTAATTGAAATAACAAACATAATTCATTTAATAATCAAATAAAAATTACATTATGGTTATTATTTTTTATTTTTCCGAAAATTTTAATATTTCGATGAAAAATAAAAAATAATAATTGTTGCTAAAAACACCATTTTATTTTAAATAATTAACAAGTATATTTCTTTAAAAAAATTCCTATAAAACATTGCATAAATTAAATTTTAATTTATTCAATATTGGGTATTTTATTCTACTATATGATCCATTTTTATATAAAAACATTGAACTATTTTGATTATAATTACATTGGAAAACCACTTTTCTTCTCTCCTCTACAGGTGTAATATTATTTTGAATTCTTCCAGTTATATGAATTGAATTTATAAAATTCTATTAAATATTATGAATAATAATAAAATATATTAGGTAATTAGGTTAACTAAATTTATGAATGTAATGAACAGTAAAATCAGTTAATATTAATTACCATGGTTAAGGGGAAGATGAGTTTATTGATGGAAACTAACATGATAAGGGTTAATAATGACATAAAACATGTAGAAAAACGAATTTATGTCAATATTCCAAACTTTTCACATATTATCATCAATAATTACCTATTTTGGATCCTTGTTTCATATGAAAATCATGGTAACACTTTATTCTTTTCAAAAAATCAATTTGTATCCATACCCCTTATTATAAAAGAACACTCTTTACTTTAAATTATTAGTGAATATAATTCAAAATTTTCAACGAAATAAAACCAAAAAATATCCCCCACTTATTTATACAAATTGTAGATTTTTTTCCTCCAAAAATTCAAACCATTTTGTTCTTAAGAGGAGATCTTAAAGATATTCTCTAAGAGTAGGAAATAATCTTAGCAAAACCCTTTCATTTTCATTCTTCGATTTACACCTTAAATTATTTCATAACACATAAAATATATTAACACCATCCAATGAAATAAAATTATATTTTTATATATTTTTTTATAATATTTATCCATCTCATCTTCCATCAAATGTGAAATGAAATCATCGATCATGTGTCCCACAAATAGATCCTTAATGAACCAATGTTACTACTTTTCCATCAATATATATGAAGAATTTTTTTAATGATGGATTTAATTTTTATCTAAAATAATTATTATATTATTATAATTATAGATTTATAATATCACATATACATTCTTAGTTTCGATTTTATTCAAAATAATATAACTTTCACCATGTGTACATCGGACTATAAACTCTTTATGTGATGAGATTTTTTTCATTTAACATTTACATGTAATGTAATAAGGATAAAGTTAATGAATATATGTTATGTATTTGACATGATATTAATACAATAAAGTTAATATATCATGAAATCCATTAACATTTCATTCAACAGTGGAATGATATCATCGCTCGTGGCTACGTATGACCTGACTTCCCCATCAAGGAATGCGATTCATTTTCCATTTCCTCAATTCATAAATGATTTTAAAAATATATAATGAGTAAATATGATATTTTTGACATTAATATATTTCAGGATAATATGGATGTCAATCATATAAACATGATCTAGAACATTCCTGAAAAAACACACATGAGAATGAAAGTATATTACAACAAACACATTGCAAATAATGATATATTATTATTAAACAAGTGGTAAAATGTCATAAGAGGATCATATAAGATATTATAAATATTAATATGTTTATTTAATAAATTATTAACATTCATAAAACCATTATAATTGAGGTTAAATAATTTTAAATCAAATGGAAGCACGATGTAATTGATTTCATCACAATTTCAATTTCATTGAGAAATATTTGTTAATATGAACCTATTCACATTATGTAGTGTATATAATTCCTCTTTGATGTATTCAAAAATAATACCTATTTGTTCATGATTTTATTTTAAATAACTATATTCATGATCAATCGATGGTCACCTTTAATTTCATGATTAATTTTACAATTGATAACTTTTTCCTGAGACAATAACTTTATTGTGATAATATTTCATTGGACATTACATTTATCATAATATACAAATTCAGTATATAATAGATTTGTTTATTTTTTAATCATATCAAAATTTTACATATAATTTTTACATTTAAATATATTTTATCATCTTTAAAAATATTTTTAAATCTATATTCTTTACTCAATACAAATATTTAATGATAAGGAACATTATTCATGAATTAAGTTAATTATAAAAGATATGGGGAATTTTTTAGACATAATTAGAATGGTGGGTCTATTTGTATTGAATATGTTTTTTATATTGGTGGATCAGTTAGCTAAAATTAAATTGGGTTTTCCAATAGTTTTGAAAAATGTTTTGATAAGTATTTTAAGAATAGGTGTTATGATTCCTAGGATCATGTCGTTAAATAATTAGGAATTTACTTCACTAAGATCATTTATTATTTATATTATCCATGAAATTTTTAGCATTGATAATATTTCATGAGGAATTTTATTATGATATTATTATATAAATGGATTTTTTGTTTATTTATTTACTTTAACATACATATTATCCTTATCAAATCATGATAGTAAATTTATAGATTACATGGAATATGTGTTTTTAGATATTTATCATTACATATTGACTATGGATTGTGTATTAATGAAATATTATTCCATAAAAAACCCTTATTGATAATTTTTTATCCACTTTATTTTATTTATATTCCCTATGATATGAATATGAATTCACTGAATGTGTTCATGGAAGCTGAAGGTCATTCATTAGTAATATTATTATTTTACAAAAAAAATATGGGTATCATGTATGTATTTAGATTTATAACACTAATAAATTGATAATAATTTGGGGATTTTGTCCCTTATATCATTTTCCTATCCAATAAAGAAACCTCATCTCTGAGTTGTTAGTGTTTGGTTGGTTACAACTTGGGTATTTTAAAAATCAGTGAATGTAAAAAATATTGAATACTGATAAATGAAAAAAATCATAAATGGATGTTCTAATAAATTATATAGATAGAGAATGAATTACAAAAAATAACTAGTATGAATAATTAATTAAAAAATCTTAAGTTTAAAAAATAGTAAAAGATAAATTTGTTTTGTATAAAAAACAATATTTATACTATATTTTATAGTAAATGGTATATTAATTCCTATGCACAAAACATTTTCACATACAACATAAATAAGGAATATTAACTTATAATAAGATCATGTAAACCTATACATAGTACTATATTCTCATAGTTTTACAACTAGTCTTTAGTGAATATTAGTTCATTTAAATGAATGGATGATGAAATGATGGGGAAGTTACAATAATGTTATAAATATTAAAGGGAAATAATACTTGATGTGTAATTATAAAATTATAGATAAACTAAAAATAAAATTATTTGTATATTCAAATGTAAAATTATATATGAATGGAATGGGTGTTGAATTAATAATTAAAACTTCTTTAAAATAACTCCCATTGGAATATTTAAATACATAGTGTTCAACTAATTTTTTTTGAAAAATTAAAATTATATAGGAATATTATTATACGGACACTTAAATTTTATTGATGTAAAAATGTAATAAAATTTTTATAAATTAGGTGATTACATAAATTATTCATTGGTACCACAAAATATTCTATGATAGACTTTGGTTTTATGGTTTAAAATTATATCAGTAAACATTATGACTTTTATGTATAATTTTTCACAAAATGTTTCTTCATATTAATATTTAAGGAAATAAATTTATTAATTTGATCCATGTGGTATAAATTATTATTTCTTATTTGGTAAGAATAATCCTATGTGGTTAGATCCTTTATATTAATCATTCATTTATGTGTGAAGTATTTCAAATCAAATCATCCACCTCTTCTACCAGTATCATAATTTCATTAATATATATACTTGTGGATTTATTCTCCACTATATTGATTGATTATAATAGTATTTTCTAAATTTAATATTACTTCTAAAAATTGGATATTGAAATTCCAAATAAAATCTACAAGTATGATAAATAAATGGATTATTTAAATATTGTAATCATTATTTGATAAATCATCAAGGTAAATATTAAATGTGTGTTGTGGTTAAAAAATGAAACAATTTGTGTAACTAAATTAAATACAATATAATGTCCAATATTTTTATGATTATAAGTCTGAATTTTACAAGATAATAACTGATTTTTGGAAGAAATACATGAATAAAATATTTATTGGAAAAATAATATAATTCATTAATCTATCAACTTTTTTGAAAGAAACGTATTTTATTTCTTAATTTGTCACTTATATAATTATGAAAACCATATTTTTGGAGATATAAACGAAATTACATATTAAAATGATATTAAATTATGAAAAGGATAGAAAATAAAAATATAATGGAAAAAATATTTCCATAAAATCATCATATCTCCCAGAAGAAATCCTATAATGTTTATACAAAATAACCAATAATTTGGTCAATTCAGCTTTGTTTTCACTTTTTAGATCTTATATAGAATAAATTATATAATTTTTCTCATTATAAATACTATTGACTTCCAAGAGGGGAGAATATGTATCCATTTTATGATTGAATACTATTAAATCTGGACCATATTATTTGAGTATGTCTTGGAGAACGAACTTATAAGGGGGGTATTTGGATGGTTTGAAGGTTGGTGACCATATCCATTGTGGGTTTAAATTCTTTATAATATTATTGTATGATTGGAACTACTAATAGTACATAGTTAACATTTTTCTAGTTTAATTTGGATGTTTTATTAAAATCTATATTTATGCGACACGAATTATAAATAATATCATCGTTTCAGTTAAATAATTTTATTTTATAAAGGTAATTCAACATTATTGATCATTAAAACCAAATACAAAAACAATATATATATAAATATGAGTATAATGTTCATTATAGTTTGCTAATATATTTTATATCAATTTCAATTTATAATTCCAATCATTAAAATAACATGCGTTATTGATTTGGTTCCATGTTAGTTATAATAATAACCCTCATTGGAGTGTAATATGTTTTTATAAAAAATAAATTCATAAATATAACATATTAATACAGAAAAGTAATTGATAAAATGAACTACATAACCACAATTATATTTCGCTAAATATATTTCCAAACTATACTAAAACAAGAGTTACAATGAAAATAAAATTAAAAGAAACAATTTACTATACATTTATAAATTAAAAAAATATAAAATATTATCTATAAACAATATCTAGTTTTTTATTAAATTTTAAAATATTAACCATGTTCATTAAAAATAAACAAAAATAATTAAAAATAATATTGATTTAAAAAAACATCAAATTTGTGTAAAATTTATGAGCTGTATCGAAAGTATCATTGTGAAGATATGATTCCCTTACAATCATGAGTGTATCATTAATGAATTTTTATACATTATGATATCATTCAAAACATACTTTTTATGATGATACTATAATATTGAAATAATAATTTATACATTTTTATAAATAAAAAATGAAAAAACATATATTAATTAATATAAATGATATTCATCAATGGGTTCATAATTAATTTAATTTATAATCTTTTCCAATCAACGAAAATGTTGAAACCCCTATCAAGAACTATTGGATTTTAACATTAAATAAAAATTAGTAGATATATAGTTTAATAATAATAAACTACTTGAGTAGAATATAACTTATGATTCATACAAAATTTGAAAACTTCCTTAAGATTCTACATGTAAGGAGCATAAACAATATGTTATGAATTCATTTGGATAGAATAAAAATAACCACCAATGTTCAATAAAATATAAATAATCGATATTTGTTAATAATTATATTAAAAATATTTCGTAAATATATAAGTCTTATCAACATTGATGAAATAAAATGAACCAATAATGAACATCTATGTTAGTTAATATTCAAAAAATATATTTCATTCTTTATTAATTTCTAAATTATTTTTCACATGTATAAATATTTAATATTTTTATAAAATATTAACAATGGTATTTATTTTCATGAAAAGAGTTTAAATATTCCTAATCAGATATGTAATAAATTGAATCATCTATGCTATAAAAAATTAAATGAAAATTGAATTTGAATTTTATCTATATAGAAAACACATGAAACAATTTTTCAGGATATCATTGTTATAAATAATATATATGATACATTTATTCAATATATAAAATTACCAAAAATTCAATACATATCCTAATTAATTGGATAAAAATAAAATGGATAAAATATAAAATAAGTTATTAATAATTTTAATATCCCATCAAGAAATTTTTTGTGTATTTAATTGTGTTGTATGCCAAAACTATTATTTTATTTCTAAAGATTCATTATATTTCAAATAATAAATATATATTTAAATGTAAAAAATTAATTCAATTAATATAAATTAGAAAAAAATATAAAAAATATATATAACTAGATACCTTATTTTATGAATATTTAACAAGCCTACCAATGTGGATTGAAAAAATGTAGAACAGTGCTAAACAATATACACCTCATTGACATGAAATGAAATTTGAATAGTAAGATTAATAAAATCAATTTTCATTATTCTTACATAATCTGATTTTATAATATAAGTATTTATATAATACCCATGATTATGTTTGGTTTTTTACACTATAATATATAAATGGGTATCCTCATCATGAAAATCCTTATACAGAGTTAAGTATAAGGTAGGATGTATATAAAACCAAAGACTATTAATTATTATATGTCATTGGTATAAAATCATTTCTAGTCTAGCTTTAAGCATTTCCTTTATTTATTTTTGGGATAAAGGTTTCATGTTCTAATTTTTCTAGATGGAATCCTAAAAATGAAATATTTAACCATAATATTAATTTCTAGAGTGTAGAAAATAAATATTTTATTAAAATTAACCTGTAATTTATTATAGTATTATCATAAATATCCTTTCCATTATATGTAAGGTACTTATGCTATTTTTTATTCATTTCCCAGTCCATTATTTTTATCACGCGGTGGTGGGGGACAAAAGCATACCTCTTTGTAATTTTTTCTCTTAAGACCTCATATAACTTCTCAAAAAATTTCTTATATTGTAATTATAATCCAAACAACTACGAGGTTATATGGATAGGGATTGAATATCCTTATGAGAACACTTATATTTTTATTATTTAATAACAATTATATAACTCAATATGAAATTCTAACAGTTATGTAATATTATTTTTTAAGAATATTTCATCACGGGAGATTGTCTTCCTCCTTCCGATTGAGAATTAAAATATAAAATATTCATGTATATAAAAATCCATATTTATTGTATTGATTTTCATAAATTACCTTCAATAAAATGTAATAAAAATTAATTTTTATTTTAAATCCCTCCATATAATTTAAAAAATCATTTTTTAAATTGAATTCAAATATATAATGTTAAATGAAAACTATATTTGAATATAAATTTTTTTATATTAAATATATTATATTTTAAACATTGTAAAGAAAATAAATTATATATTATAAAATAATAGGCTCCCACAAAAAGATTCATCTAATCATATCAGTGGTGATACAGTTATATTATTTGAATCTAACCTTACTCTAACTCTATAGTGAAAATAATTTTCCAATATACTTCATATCCAGAACAATTTTGAAATAATAATCATTAAATAAAAATGTTATACTATATCCCTTCCCATGAAAAGATAATTTTTTAGAAAATGTGTAATACCATGTATACAAACATTAGGAATCATCATTTCCCTAGAATAATTAAAAACAACATCTATATTATCTATAGTGATGATAATAATTTAGAAAAACTGATTTATTTTATTTTTCCCTCATAAAATCATTGAATAATCTAAAAAATCACATATGAATTTTGGGATATCCAAAATCAAATTTTCGAATACATTAATTGATTTAAAATATTAAATGTTCCCAAAAAGACATACAGTCTCATCCCATCTACAAAGTGAACACACTATACAACATCACAATGAATGACTATTGATTTTCATCATTCTTCCACAAATGAATCTAATCATATTTGGGGGATATGGTAATTATATGAACACCTGTGAATGAATTTCCATTTTGAGGGAGGAGGCAGTGAAATATATCCACCAAAAAATGACCTTTTCATTTTCATTGTAGGTGGTAATCCAATTCCCCCACAATTAATTTCAAATATTTTACTATATGAGGAATCCCTTTCATAACCCCGCAAATGAATTCTTGTTTTTTGGTGTGATGTGATCTACCTACCACCCCATAAATAAATAAGTAATTTACAAAATACAGTTGTCTTAGTTTCTCTTACGGTTCTAGGTATACTATGCAGCTGACTATCTATCTTGGGAAAATGGTTATTTACAATGCTGATATATAACTATTCTCCGAAATAGAAAAATAGAGGAAGAAGGATGTTCTGACAAAAGAGATGATTAGAGAAGACTCATACAGGTAATTCACCTACCACATTCCATGGGGGAGAACTAAAGAAGGATCTTTTATAAGAGGGCCTATATATCTATCTTTAATTGGTTCCAATATAGTAGTAAATGAAGCTCACTATGGTGGAGTTCCCCCACAAAACCCATTATGATTCCCCACCCCACATAAAAATGATAGTATACTGAATGGGCTATCCCAAGGGGTTTTTCCTTTTAGATTTGGTTCCCCCATTCCACATAGTATTCATCCCCATATTATCCCCTTCAAAAACAATCTAAATGTCTTCACATCCCTCATAACAATACAAACAAATTATTTCATTGAGACATCTACCACGATAGTATAATTTATTAAACCTATGGACATGAAATATGAGCATGTCCCCAATATAGTATTGCATTCCTATGGTAATATAATCACAAATTTTACCCCCAGCCCAAATAGGTAGGATCCTCAAAATATTCACAATCATTCATTCCCAGGTTAACGAGGATCCCATCATTTTGGATGCAGGAAGATGGATTCTTATGATTGGCTAAGAAATCTATTGCCTATATCCCCACCATATTCCCCTCATCCATTTATCTAAATTAGTGGGATGAGGATCATCAAAATGGGATCCATGATTGAGTAATCTAATAGTCTTTATTGTATTACATCCCCCACCTTCTTTACCCATTCCCTCATCCACTATAGGAAAAAAGAGATTGTGTGGATTTCTAGATCTTCAACTTCCTAGTGTTTATCACACTTAGCATGTTTCATGTGGGATAAGAGTTCAGTGGAGACAATGTCATCATTACAAGAAAATATCCACCACCAAGTCCTACTACTCAGAATAATCCCCAATTAGGTCATCACCCTTCAAAGGGATAAATTCTCTACAGGGAAAAACCTACAAAGATCCATATTCCTGATGAAGTGAGATCTTGAGCCTCCTCCCTATGTGTAAGTAATTTTTTCTTGAATTTAATGGGATTCCATTCATATCTAAATGGGACAGGGAGGAATCCTACTTGAGATTCAAACCCATCACCTCAAACACCCATTGTTCTTATCTGGTCCATATTCTTAGTGGGGTCATATCCACCTCAAAGGGTTATATTCCTTCCAGCTGCCTTGATCTATTTCAGAAAAAGTGAAACAATAAACTTTAATAGGAATATTTATCCTAGAAATCCTTACTATGTGACATTAAATTTCAGGATATGTTCCTTTCCACATGAACCTAAAATTTATGTTGTGTCCTGTTATGTTGCACTGAACTATGTTGGTTCTAATTTTTCTCACGAGGATACATAGGATGCCTCTATAACAAGATCAATACCAACATCAAACCAAACCACATCTCCTTAGATGATGATATATTCCATTAATCCCAACTATGTGGATTAAAACCAACATCTCAAAATAATAATTGTTAAAATGGTGGAGGATGTCTAATACATATGGAGATTCCATCAATTGAGAAGCTTAGATATATGCATATGGTTCCAATGATGGAGATACAGAAAAACATATAGGTGGTTCAATCAATAGATGACCTCAGATACAATTAGATGATTTTTTATCAATGCATGTCTATAATATTTTATTAAAACATAATATTGTCCAGTTCCATATTTTAAATTTAAAATGGATTCAAAAATTTGTATTAAATTTATATGAGCATCCTTTGGTAGGAAATAATCCCCCCAAAAGAGAGAGACTAGCCTAACCGCTAATCCACTTAACCAATGTGAGTTCTTAATTTATGTTTTATATGTTATACAGTAATGACCTTCCATGGGAAATTATTCCCATGAGCTTTTAAAAATGTGAGAACTCTTTTGTGTTTTCAGTTATTTGAAAAATATTAAATAAAAACTGACCCATCACAAATTGTTTTGATAAAAAAATCCCCCATAGAACATATAAGAAGAAGGAATTTTGTGGCTATGAAAGGGACACCATTAGTCATAAATGAATTTAAATCAATATAAGGGGTTATTGGAATACTACCTTACCTATAAAATTAAAAATATCATTTTCAAGGAGGCATAATTTCACCTCCTCCTCTTGAAAAATGGAAATTCATTTAGGGTGGATAAGCTTACAATATCACCCCAAAAATGAATATATTTTTTGGGAGATCTAGGTCATGTCTTAATACTACATGGAACTCCACATAGTCTATGTGCAAAACAGATGTTTTGGATTACTTTTCAGTTCATGGAATCATACTGATTTTGGTTGCAAGATTGGATTATTCTATTTGAGTTTGGATTTTACCAAATTCATTAGATATTTCACACCTTATTTTCATATTTTACCAGGCCCAACAAATTTCTTATGTAGGAATTTTTCTGTGATCTGTAAGAAGATGAGACAATTTTAAGGATAATTTCGGACAAGTTGAGTATTTGGAGAGTTCTGGTTTACCCAGATGGTGTCTCATTGTTAAATGAGGATATCATTTTTATCAAAGTGAATGAATATTTCATAGGATTTCAATTAAAACACATAACATATAATATTACTCTTTAGAATTTTAAATCACTATGAAGTGGTAATTCTTCCCTGAATTATCATAACCAGTTCATGTGGATAATAGTTTGCAATCAAAAATGATTCAGTATAAAAGAAGTCCTTTTATGTAGGGAAATCCCTATGTGGAGAAATTTGGTAAGCTGTGATCCCCATGTGATTCAAATATAACCTATATTTAACTTGGTGAAAAATGATTAAACCTTACACCTATTTTTAGGAATGGTCCATCTTCTAGTATTACATTGACACCAAAAATAATTAATTCAGACCAACGTGTTCATCAAAATTGACTAATATTCACCCAATCATACCCCAATCCAATAAGGGAAGTTTTTTGGCCTATTAAAGTCCACAAATAATAAGATAAATATTATTAGAATTTGTGGAAATCTAGAATAAAATTGGATACAAAATTCATGGAGTTAATCAGTAAAAAACCCAGAACTACAAAGAACCTTGTCCCTTCTGCATAGCACACACAATATGTGGGAGTGCCGTGTGGGACAATCGCTTTGAATGGTTCTCCTAGAAATGAAAATAATCCTTTGTATGGAGAGGAATTATGGATACTCTTCCATGAATGAATTTCATTTTTTCCTAATTAGGCAGTTAAATGACACCCCCACCACCCCACCCCACCTCTTAAAATGAGATTTATCATTTCCTAATGTGTAAATAATCAAATACCCCCTATAAATGATTTTAATTTTTTTTATTTGAGGCATACCTGTAAAATCACAACAACTGAATTATCATTAAATAGTGTGAGGCTATCATACTACCACATTTTTAACAAAAACCATTACGTATTATGGTTTCATTACTCAAATGAATGGTTTTAGTTATACTATGATTCCAAAAATCCATCGTGAAAAAATATTTGTTTACAATGAATATAAATACATGGTCATCGATAGAGAAGAATATAAGATTATGATAACACATACAAATTATTAAAATAGTGAATACTTCTAATGGTAATACACCCACCACATTCCATGGGGGAGACCTGAAACGGGACCTTTTTTAGAGTACCTACGTAGCCATAAAAAACAGTGTCCTTACTCCCATAATCAAAGCCCACCTTGATGTTGTCCCCGTCACAATTCCTATCCCCATATATAAAATGAATGTATTTGGAATGTGGTATCCTAAGGTTCATTTACCATATATAATTATTACCCATTTCTGCCTTACATTTCTCCCCATATTATCCCATTCACAAACATCCAAATTATTTCATTTCCATAAAACCATATCAAAAGAATGATTTTATTTAGACCACCATCATGACATTCATATTCATGAAGACTTGGGACATATAACATCCGTGTGTCCCCCCATCCAGTCTTAGATTACCAATGTAATTAAAGTCTAGTGTTTAACTCCCCTAGTGGTTGGGATCCTTAGAATGTTCATAATATTTAATTCCTTTAATATTGTGGTTCAAATCGTTATGGATGGTGGAAAATGGATTCCTATGATGAGTTACAACATCTATTTCCTATTTTCACACCCTCATACTCTCTTCCATATGTCGAATATGGAGGATAAAGGATATCATCAAATGAGTTACCTTTCTAGGTTAATACCCTAGTATTTTATACATGAATTCTCCCCGTATTTTATTCCTTCCCTCTATTATTCTAGAGGATTAAGGATATTCGGTTGAATTTCATCTCTTCTAGTTATTATTGTTTCTCACATGAATCATGAATCACATGGGATTATATTTTAGGGATGATTATGTCATCTTCACAAGAAAATATCTAACACATGTGCCTCATACTTGGTATAATCCCCAATGATGTTATCAGTACCTCAATGATCCATATCCCTTCCATGAAAAAACCATTAAATGTCAATATTTCTGATGAATTATATACTTGGATACCTCCATAGGTGTAATCAAATCCTTTTTAACTATATAGGCTTTGATTTATATATAATGATCATATGTAGGAAGCCTCCCATAGGTTCAAACCCATCACCAAAAACACACCCAAATATTCTATGAGACACATTCCCAGTAGGGACCTATCCAAGATGGAGGGTCATATTCCATCCATGCCCCTCAAGCTATTTTTTTGTATGT
This sequence comes from Viscum album, assembly GCA_963277665.1. Taxonomy (NCBI): domain Eukaryota; kingdom Viridiplantae; phylum Streptophyta; class Magnoliopsida; order Santalales; family Viscaceae; genus Viscum; species Viscum album. The sequence continues at coordinate 792,620,711 of OY728127.1, forward strand.
CTCACACTGCCTAATTCTATGAATCATCTTACTAGAATTAATTATGACATGATGTTAAACTATATAGTCTAGTCCTTTAACATGTGAACTTAAAATGAATGATGTGTCCCATTAATTAGAACCAAAATATGTGTGTTATGATTATTCCCCTGAGGATACAGAGAAATACCATATCCTAGGCATGATCCCAACATCAAAACCACTCCCATATCCCTGTAAGATTAAAAAATCCATTGTGTCTAAATAAGGTACTTAAAAATAACATAAAAAACAAAAATCATATGAAATGTACATTACCTATAGCATTTATGGATTTTCCCATTTATGGAGAATGTTAGATTCACATAGATTGTTTCATCGATATAGATCTATGGAAATAAACATATGGTTCTATCAATGGAGAACCTTAGTCAAATAATGTTGTATTCTCATCAACGAATGTATATAAATTATTTTTAATACATACTGGTGACAAGTTTTATGAGGGATCTTGGGATTTATATCTAATGGAAGGTAGTATTTATGGAACTAAAGATATGAAACATAATTTCTCACTTTGGTCTAGATGATTATAGGTTTTCCTCAACACACCCTTTGGGGGAGAATTATTTCTTACTCGGACACTCTCATTTATATTTTTGACATAGCCGCGAATAATTTTTTTAAATTTCAAATATATAACATGTCACCCTTATGAATTAATAATATATTTTATACATGTGTTAATTATAATCCATCTGTATGTTATCAAGGTTCCCCATCAGTCAGACTATCTGTATGTATCTATATTTCTGAATCAATGTATCCATCAATATTTATCAAATATTCCCTATCGATGGATCCATATGTATTATCAAAGGTCCTCAATCTTGGTTACATTTATTATTTTATTCTGGTTTTAAGAAACATAGTTTTTTTCTCAATAATTTATCATTCTATATGAATACATGTGTGGTTTTAATATTATCATGGGGACCCTAATTAGGTTTTCTTATGTATCCTTTTTATAAGAATTAGAACCCCAATATTCAGCATGATTATCGGTACGCATAATACAGTTTAGGGTCATGTTAAAAACACAATAACATATATTTTAATGTCATATATTAGAAAATTCTAAGTAGAAATTTCCATGAAAATGATGTTGTGGTAATTACCTAAAAATAGGGAAATGGATCTGGATGAAATATGACCCATCATGGTGGATATTTCCCTACTGATATTATGGCCTTGAGAATATTAGTGTGAGTTTGGGGTGTTATTTTTAAACCAAAACAATTCTTCAAATACATCACATTTAATGATGAATAAATCCCACATTGTTTTAAAAGATGAGGATTATGCCTATGGAGGAGTAAAAAGTGGTTACTTCTTTTGGAACATGTCACTTTGGTGGTTTTTTATCATAGCTATTGTGACACATTGAGTGGGTGATAACATGATTGGGGAATATAAAAATTAAGAATCCTAGGTGTTGGATAATTTATCATGCTTATGACATGATGAATTCTATCCTATAATCATATGTGATTCATTCTTGGTGTGTGAAATAAGAGGAATTCAAAGATATGTAAATATAAAAAATCAGCATCATTCACTAGTGGACTAGGGATAGGGTATAAAAGGTGACGAATGTCCTGTAAGAAATATGAGGAGATGAATTGAGGAGGGATTCCCTTTTAAATATTCCCCCTCCTCTCCCATTTCAAAAAGTTAATGAGAGGAATAAGGAGGACATAAAGTCAATAGATCCCATAGCCTAGGCTGAGATTTCATCCTCCACTCTCCCTAATGTTGGGATCCCCATTACTATCGAAATAAAATATAGTGAACATTATGATGATACTACCAGATGGGGAGGAAAATTTTGATCCTTTTATTACCTTGGGAATACAAGACTAGTTGCCGGACAAAATGGTTTGATATGTATGTATGGTAAATAAATTTGGCGGTTGTGGATGAGGTCTTAATTAAATAATTCATGGGTTTTTGTAGGATGTATGTGAATTTATTTGGATAGTTCATAAATGATCAAATATGGGGTTGAATGATAAGAGTAAATGGTTAACCATGTCTAGAACATAATGTTACCCTATGTGTATCCAATTCCCCATACTGTTCTTCTCTGTATATTGTGGGGAATCACGAAGGTTTCAATGAAGGGATATACTTCACTATGAGATCCATTTGAAAGTGTAAGGGAAAACTTTGTGTGTGTCTTGGTATCTCCTCTCAAAAAGGATCCCTATTATGGTTCTCCATAACTATATAATTTAGGTGATTTACTTTTATGGTTATCATATAATTATATCTATTGAACATACATATATTTTCACTCTTTTTATCTTTCAAAGGCATGTTATTTTATATGTATGGAAGATATAAGTTTTATCAGGATGGATGGGTGAGCACTTAGTATAAATGGGGCCCTGAGTTTGAGTAATAAAACAGAAATCATAAATTTATTTTTATGATCTCAGGGTTGTATGGAGACTGAACCACACAGATGAAGGAAAAATCATTTTCATGGAAATGAATGTGATCCATTTCAGCACAAAAGAATTAAAATTAATTGTATGGTGGATTTTATTACTTCTTTCCCTTACAAAAATTAGTAATTTTGAAGGTCAAATCATTTCATCACCTCCTCCAAAGAATGGAAATTCATTCCTGGGGGAATATCCATACAACCTCCCCCATATAAAATTATTTCCATTTGCAAGAGTTCCCTGTGATTTGGTGGTCCCTCAGGGTGCTCCCATATATTGTGTTAATTATATTTAAGGGATGGGATGATTTTTTGTTCTAGGTGTATTATCTATTTTAAGTCAAAAAAATGGATTACAAAACTTGATTCACGAGTTTACAAAATTAATAAGAGAATTATCAGATTATTTTTAGATTTTATCAGGACCGAAATTCTATAATTAATATAATTATCAATGGTTTATTTAAATTAATACACACACACACATACCATGATATATGTTCTTCACTCTCAATTTCATTTATCAATTTTTTATTGATTTAAGAGAATATAAAATGATTGTGTGTGATAATTTGAAATAAATCATACTCATATTCAATTTTTTAAAATCAAACCTCACTTAGATCAATGTTTTTTTTGTAAAAAAATTATTTTTTTAATCATTGATTACAATGAAATCAGGATCGATATCTTCTCTATGTTTTTTATCCCATAGTTTTGTATGTTAAATATTAATATATTTATCTTAAGGTCAATTATGATAATTTTTAGTCTATGAGACAACACTATTATTGTATAATTGAATTGATACAAGACTGTATGTGATGTTGGAGTTAATATCCAAGATAAAAAAAATTACATTATATTTTATGTGTATTTAGAAAAGATAATATTAATTAGAATATATTATTACATATCCTTAATTTTTCTCCTTGACATTAATATAATATTTTTCTAATAATATCTATCAAATTAAAAGGAAATAGTAGTTCCCAATTATGATGAAAACCTTGAAGCACCGTCATGATATTCTAAATCATTGTTTTATGATAGTATGAAATTCTATAATGGGAAGCATAGTTTTATAAATATTTCGCAAGAGTACTCATAAAAGAATAAGGATATTCCTCATGATGTTGTCACTTATAATTTCTAATAAGTGACACTATGTGAATAGACAGACTAGTAGGAATTTTATGTGTCTATGTGTAATTTTAATTTCATGTATGTGGGAATGTGTGATAATAATTAAAAATTAAGATTATTATAAATTAATTATAAGAATCCTATTCATTGATTTACTGACTAAAACCATGGCTCTATATATTCATGGGAAGAAGGGTATGATGGGTGCATCAAGAATGTTATACAATTAATGAATACTTTGATGAAGGATTCATCCCTTACGTCATTATAGACATTGATACATAATCAATTTTATTGAAATAGAATAGAGATGTTAAATTCTATTTCAATGGTGCATAAATGAGTTCATTTCTTTTATTCAATAGAAGATAAATCAATAAAATAGGTTGATGACCTTGGTGTGAAACCTACATAATGATATATCATTAAAGTGAGATTATATTAAAGAGTGAGAATTCATATATGGGTTTTCATTATTATTTATATTCTTCCTCTATATGATCCATGATCCATTTCTGGATAGTAATCAGTTAATTTTATAATCCACATTTAATTCCACTAATAATGACAAAAACAATATGACCCACTATGTGATTCCTTTGATCGTAGATAAATTTTATTTATATTTAAAAGAAAAAATATATTATTCTATTTACCAAAAAACAATATTTATTAAAGATTCATTAAATTATTTCCAATATTAAATATATATTTATCTAAAATTTATTTTATAAAAAATAATTTTTTTGCAATTTTATCATTTAATTTTCCTTATAATAAATAATAATTATTTTATAAATAATTACGTTATATAGTGACATGCTTAGTAAATAAATATTTATTCTCTATGCTTTGAATAAAATATATATTAATTTATTGAATAAATAATCTTTTTTAAAATATTTATTTTATAATTCAATATATGTTAATGAGGATGAGTAGGCCATGTTTTTTATAGTTATGAATATTAATTTTGAACCTTATACAAATAATAACTTTTCATTTTGTGGATTATCATAGACAATAAAATAAAATAATTCTTTATATTTTTCATGGAATGAGGATCCTTATGTGTTTTCTATATTACTAATTTTATTCATAAAATTAATTAAATGTTAAAATATATCCCTAACTCAATTTATATAATTCTATTTCAATCAGATAAACCCTAATCATTGTGTACAATAATTTTCAATCAAGATACCCCCCTTATATTTCTATTAAGACTAAGAAAAACAAGATAAAATTCAATAATGAATGTGATTACATATAGGTTTAAAATTAATGATGGTCAATAGACTCTGTTATCATATAACAATTCATCAATGTTCATCCTATATTGAGGTATCAAATGTGGGTTACACTAGAGGGGCTCTACATTAGGTACTTATAGCTTGATGAAGAAACGTTGAATGGCGTCAAAATATCAACATCCTCAATGAATAAAGATCAAATTGCTTAGGTAATGTTTGTTATTATGTTATTAAATTAATTATAAATTAACATGAAATATCATCACAATTGGTTTTCATAAAATTAAAGTCCATATGGTTTTTTAAAGCATTCATTTTTACTATAATTTACATCATGTACATTAATAATGATCCATTAAATCCAAGAAAAATCATGTTGGATATAGTCATAATATGTAATTCTCATATATGTGGATATATAAAGTTGAATCAAATGGGTCTCATTAAATTTATAAATATGTATTGATTTTTTTCTATTTACATCTCAAAATTTATCATTAAATTTCATGTAACTCATTCATAAATCCAATCATCAATATAAACTCTTGATCCCTTAAATTATTAATCACTTATACCTGATTTGATTTAAATTTATTGAAGAACATATGATGAACCAATCGAGTGGTGTTGAGAATTTTAGTCAGACAATAGGGGATTACACAACATGTAGCTGATGTACACTTCATCTACCCCATCTCCTTACACATGGAAGTGGAACAAATTATTTTTCTTAAATGGATTCCAAATTGAATATGAATTATTGTATACTCTATTTGTTGACTAAAATAGGGTATTATATGACATGTGGGACTACATAATGTGTAACCTGGTCACAATACACATATTACATGCATTTTAGGGGAAGAAAATTCTATTTCAAATATGCACTGAGTAAAAATTAGATGATGTTTAGGGAATACTAATACTATAACAAAGAGGATACGTAGTGTGCATCAGCTATACACATAATGTTCCAAAAAAGTTACACAAAAAAATATATGTCACATCCCTAGGCATGTAACATAAATATATAGAGAGAACGAATCATGACATGTATTAGTATGTACACAACATATATGCATCTTTTTTAAATATAAATATAAAATTTTATTTATTAATACATTAAACATCAAGAACATGTGTTTTTGTGTCATTTATTTAAATATACATGTCATGTGAGAGTTTATATATATATCTGAGTTTTTTTGTGTGTGTGTCAAATTATTAATTAATTTCTATATAAATTTATGAACTACATTTCTTGTATAATGATAATATGTCAAATCATCCACACACATTAAATGTATTAACATAATTTTAGTTAACATGTGTTCTATAGTCAATATAAAGTACATATACACACCATGTAATAATATGATAAAACATATATTCCAAATTCCAATTGATTCGACTATATATGATCTGTAGAAAAGTTGAGTTCATCGAACAGTTACTATCCATGTGGAATCCAAGTAGAAAAAATGTGCTTATTTGTTTAAAATTTTAAATAAAATTTATTTATTGAATTTATTTAAATTCATAGTGGGTTGTCATATTTAAGAGTTATTAGACAAATACTGTGATAAAATGAATTAATTCATTAATTATATAATTAATCAGATTATCTACTTCATGTTTATATTAATAAATTGTCAAATAATATTTATTTCTAGATAATTATTTTAAATGCATATTTGATGGAATAATAGATGATCATGAGAATATACCAACCTGTGTATGTGTATGGTATCTTTCAATTTAATTATTACATCATTTATTACAATACTTTAACTAAATTAAAGTCAAAGCATAAGATTAATCCTAGAGTCCTTATTTTGAACAACACTACATTCCTAGTAATTCTTTTAGGTAAACTCCAATTTTCTGATTCACATCTCCAGTGAGTGATTTAAATTCATCACTAGCATAAGGATTCCACATGAATAGATTTATTTTAATGTGATTCAAATGATTAAGAAAACCAAGGTGATACACATGACATAATAGGAATACTAGAAATATTAGAATAGATCAGCGCTAGAAATGTTTACCCCAGGAGTAATGGATTTCTTGTTGTCCCCCTCAATAAACAATTTTCTAGTTAAAAATCATGATCATCTCTCATTTTAGTTATATTATTTATTTCTGTTTCATGAATTCTTCAATAGATACAAGGCATAAATAAAATAAATAATTAGATTAATATACAATTATAAAATTAAAATAAAAGCATCATGAAAAATTATTTTTCACTACAATGATAATAATTTATGTAAAATACAATTACTATTTAGAAGACATAGAAAAAATAAAATAAAATAAATCCCCATGATAAAAAAATCCATCAAGTAAATATTAATCCATTACGGCTTCCATTATCATATGAAGAATGATACCATAGAATGAAGTGTTTAGCTTACCCATGTTAGGAAACATACTTTTATCAATGGGTTTTAATGATGGTTTTAGGTAGAATTAACCTGGTTAACATAAATAGGACTATCACATTCTAGATTTGATGTATAATGGATTTATTTGTTAATTAATAAAAGTTATGATTTTTGGTTTTTGGTTTCCACTCAACATAATTAGGAACTTCTAGTTCATATTTTAAAAAATAAAAACCTAAATACCATAATATAACATACAAGGCCCTTGGTTGGTTTATGGGAAACAAAATATGGATCTTATCTACTAAAATATCCACAAGAATGGACATTAAAATTTCTATGGTGATGATAATTTTTTCTTGATAAAATAGTCTGAGATATAATAAATTTTTATAAATTTTTGAATAACATAATTTTTAATATATTAATTTACTAATATTAAAATTTAAACTATTTTATAATAATTAATTTTTCATAAAAAACACTATCTCTGTGACTAATTTTTTAAAAATATAGTGTACTTCTAGAAAATAACTTCTAGAAATGGTTTGGATTCTTAATGGTTATTCTATGCCCTGAAAATAATTATTAGATGAATAAATCATCAATCACTAATCCTCTTTATATAGCGTTGAGTGAAAAAAAAACACAAATTGTAAAGCCCATATTTTTTTACAAAATATGTCTCTATAAATAATTTTAGTTCTTCAATATCTTGCATTTTATGCAAACCTGAGTTTAAAAAAACCATGAATTTTTTTTATTATCACCTAGAAATTATATTATAGAGAATAAATATGAATATCTTATTTATGAAATAAATATAATTACCCAATAAAATATAAATGTATTTGTGAGTTCTTATATAATAATCCCACAATTATTGTAAAAAAAATATTTTTAAAACATAAATTTTCTTCAATAATTATTTTATCATATTTTTAATAATTTTTATAAGTTATAAAAACTGAATTTGTAAAAATTATTTTAATTTTTTATTTATTCATTTCAAAATTAACGTAAATTTATTTTTTCTTAAAAAATTTATTTTTGTAATGAATATTTAAATTACTAAATTTTATTTCAAAATATATTTTATATTAAATTCTTTATAAAATAAAATTATTTTTTAAAATACTTATAAAAATTACATAATTAATTTTCAAGGAATTTCAACTGTGTTAATTTATGAAAAATTCTAAAACATATATGTTTTTAAATTTGAAAAATGGATGTAGATTTTAGATTCATATGGTCCAAATTTAGTGAATAGTCCCCATATTTTTTTCCTTTTCGAATAGTAACCATGGTTAATTCTATTACTATGTCAAAGGGTAAATTGGTTAATTTAGGTTAAAAAAATGAATAAGACTATAAAATGACTATAAAAGATACCAAAATTTTATTTTATTAAGATAAATCAACTCTTCAAAACTAATTATCTAAATTAATAAGTTTAATAGACACCTGTCCAGGAAAATTTCTTGTATAATATTTAAATCAGAGAAGGTCAAAAATATCTGAGTTTCTTTTTATTAAATATCCCATATGTTTCCACATGGGAAAAAAGGAATGTAATAAACGAATATAAATATATGTAATGAACATAATAAATATAGTTTCTGGATTTGTATTTATTTATTCCTTTTTAGGCCACATAGATGTGATTTTGTATGAATAAAATTTTAATTAATGGAAATTTAAAGATTTCACATTTATTTTTCAAATAAACTATCATTTTTAATATAGGGTTAAGAGAAAGAGATATTCAGAAATAAATATGCATCTCAAATCTATAAGATTGATATTCATCGTGGTATTTTCTTTTAAAATTTTAGTAAAAAACTATGTGTATTCAATAATTACAAGTCACTGATGTCGTAATTATTTTATTAGTGAGAATATTGAATAAATGCTATTATAATATTAAAATAAATATTAATTGAAATAATTAATGTGATAAAATAATTATATAGACTATATAGACCTCATAAAAAATAATAAAATATTTTTTTCAAAGGTAACATATTATCATGATATTTTTAACATTCCACGTATTGAATAGTGTCCAAATTGACACTCATGATATTTTAATATAATAATTTATTATGAAATTATTTAAAAATAATAATTCAAATTTACAAATAAAAAATAATTATAATATGGTCCAAAATGTTATGAATTGTGCATTTATGTTCTAATTTGAAATCACATAATTAAAAATTATATCTATTTAATATTGAAAATAGTTTTACCTTAGTTAAAATTAAAATATGTTAATTAAGTATTAATCAAAATGATAATATTTAAAATAATTCCAAAATATGTCTAAAATATATTTTTTGATGATATTACAACCTTATCCAAAATTATATTCGAATACATGGACTTTTTTATGGTATTTTTATTGATATTTAATTTATTATGATTTGATATTTTGAGAAATACCATAAGTTCCCCTAACCTCAATTATAAATTGGAACATCCTCCCTCACTTAATTTTGTCACATTGAGCCATCAAGACTAACCATACCCTACAAATTTTACTTCTTAACCTCTCTATACTCATTCTATATGTGAACATATTCACAATATACCAGCCATATTGTACCTAAAAGGAGATCAAAAGGAAGTTTAATGAAAAGGATTAAATCATCTTTACAGACTCTTTCAACATAATTTCATCTTTGACTTCCTATTCATGTGTTATATCTATTATAATGTAAAAACTATAGTATATTATATATTATGAGATGTTATTATTTTAATTTGAAAATAATATTCCACCTTTTATCCATCCAAAAAAATTAAAGCACCGTGCGTGCATATGTTCAACTTTTCGTCTCCATGTCGTGATATAATATGTTTTTCATCATTACTTCTCCTTTATGGTTGTAATTATGGAAATAATATATATATATATATATATATATATAATAATATCATGATATTGATTCTGGAACAAAATTTATACCATAAATTTCATTACCCTTTTACCATTGAGGGAATTATATCACCACTCTTATGTGTGTACAGCCTACTGTCTCCACGATGTGATGTGATTAATTTTGCATGTTCACTATTAAAGAATGATTATAAAGATGTATATAATTAATAAATAAGATATATATTAACTTATTATAATTCTTGGGATGAAATAACTATATCTAATGCTGATTAACTAGGATTTATACAATAAAACATGTCGAGAACAATGAAGCAGTTAACACTTGGATGATGGGTAATAATTAAATTTTATTAAAAAATGGGTGTTATGATGATATAACATGATCATATATAATATCATAAATTATAATATGGATTTATTATAAATTAATGAAATTATTTATATCATTACACAAGAGGTAAAGATACGTAAAAATAAAATCATACCTAAAGTAAGGGTTAATTCCATAATCTCATTATTACTTGGGATTTTTTATACTTATGTATCTATTCGGAAATAATTATCATCCATTATCATGTTTCATAAAAATTTCTTCCATTTTTTTAAAACTATTCTAAAATTTCTTAAACTCATTTTTACCCATGTTAGAGTTTTTTATAAATGTCTCAGATGAAATCTTTTTATTGTTTTTGAAATGTGGTACTATGTGAATTTTTGGGAAAATCTATGAAATGAATGCTTTTAACACATATTGAATGAATATATTTTTCAACAACAATGATTACATAATATATTTAAGATTCCATTACAAGCTTAGAAGTTTTTTTTCAATGAAATTGATTTATTTTAAAATTTCAGGTCATTTTAATAAAAGAAATAATTTTTAAAGGATACTTTATGATTTTCTCAAGAATAATTTTAAAGTGATCTCTAAAAATTATTTTCCATATATGATAACATTATTTGATGTTACATATTTTTTAATGTGGATTTTTTTATTTATATTATCCAAATTTTTACTATTATTGGATGAAATTAATGATGTAATGATATTTATGAAACCCATTTATCTTCTAAGGGTTGTGTTATTGATTGAGGGATGTTTATGAAACCCATTTATTTTTAGTGGTTCTCAAATTTTGATTTAATATTGTTTTTATGGAACACATATGTATGGTCATCATTATATGACCAGTGGGACCTATATCTCATTCTAATTCATTGGAAAAAGGTATATATCTCATTAGATAGAAATTTCTAGAATGAAGAGTGAACTCGGTTCAGTAATATAGGGTTGTAATGAGGAGTGAATCTAGTTTAGTAAATGAATTTTTTCACTCTTGTGGTCTTGGAAAGGATACATTACTTACATAGAAATTATTTTATATGCTTATGTGTATTCCAAAATTCCATGTATTTTGATAATATCACATGAAATATGTTCTTTTATTCTTTATGAAGTTCTACGATTTATCCCATAAAAAGTTTTAATGATCTTCGATATGTAGGGTATAATTTTCAAATTTTTTCTTATGTTATTATGTCTTATGAATATGAAATGATTGATATCTCCATTTTTACTTTTACTAGGAATCTAAGATCGCTTATTCCTAAGTTTCATTTAAGTAGGAAATGAATAAAGTTATTAACTAATTAGATTAAAAAATGGAACTATTTGTGAATGAATAATAGGGTGGTGAAGTATATTTTCATGAACCATTTGTTCATATTTCCATGTTTCCAAATACTGTAAACCTATTTGGTTCTGGTGGGATTTTATTATGTTTTGTAATGAATGTTCTTATATTTATATTAAATATATATGTATGAAAATTATGGTCTACTATAGTTGGTATCAGATCCAATTTATTTAACCATTAAAACTAGGATAGGAAAACAATAGTATGAAAAAAAATAATAAGTCTAAATATAGGATACAATCCAAGAGTTTTAGTGATGATAATAAATTACCAAGGATAAAACCTAAGGTTTATTAATAGAAATTCTTTATGTATTCTCCCATTATTATTTATTTTTTCACTATTATTAGTGTTTCACACACTATTATTTTTTGGTTTTAGTCAATGGTTTTGAATAAGATGTAATTATGATAATGCTGAATACGACAAAAAATTCTATGATGGTATTCTTATGAAATATAATTTTATCTGAGATTTAAGATAAAACATTGTTCCTATTATCACATATGTTTCTCAAGATATGAATCACTGTGGAAATCATCTACTACTATATGAAAAATTGATCATTACCACTAAAAATATATTTTCAGTTCCCTAATTTTCAGAACATGAGAGAGTAATTTTTGATGTTTATCATATGGATTTTTATATGTGTTAGTGGAATAATATTATTAAGAATACATGGAAATTATATGAAATTTACTCAATCGAATGGGATGATTTAATGAACATATTTTTCAGTAAGTTCTTTCCATGTTTTTCCTCAAACCAAGATTGAAAAGGTGTTCCTCAATATTAACTAAAAATATGATGAATATTTTTGTACATATAAAGAAAATTTTACAAGACATTCAATGTATGTTCTTGGAATTATCATCCATTTTGAGAGTAAGGTTGTTTGAATTTTTAGTGGCATAAACCAACTGTCTTAATGGTGTTAGACATAAGGGTCATCAGAAGCTATGAGTAAACCATTTGATGTTCTCTGAATGATTAGATGGATATTAGAGTTACCCAAAAATATTATGGGATCAATAATAAGAGACAAATGGAATTGAAAAGAAAATACGAAAATCACAGTGAAAAGAAGATGGGTTTTCATTTATTCTCAGAGTGTGGAAATTAATATGGACGAAAGTTTCTTAGGGGTATTATAAATTTTATGTGTGGTAAAGAAGGTCTTTATGAAATTGAATACTAAAGTTATGAAAAGAAAGATAAATAATTATACAAATAGACAAATGGTTGCATAGAATGCACCTATAACACTACAATGCTTCTTGTAAAAGGAAAATGGGAATTATTCTAGCTAGTTCCCAAATATGAGGGAAATTATTATAGTGATGTCAAAAATAATTATTTCTAAATACAATGGAAAATCCCATTCGATTACTACTAGTGATGTGGAGTTATAAATTTAAATGGTGAAATGTACACTTACCACCCACTTTAAAGTGGATATTGTTTTATTTGTTTTTGGATCCACAAAATATTTTATTTATAAATAATTCTCTATGGTTATCATCATATTACCTCAATAATTATATTGTAAGTTATAAATTAATGCTATTAATGGGTCAATGACTACATAAAAAGTATTAAATACTTCTCTTGTTGGTGTTTGTGGGAATGTTTTTCTCATAAATATTGAAATCCTTCCTTTAGTTTAATTCAATGTTATTTTTTTCATGGATTAGATATCTCTATATTTATCTCATATTAATTTCCTAGTAAGGTAAGTGACATTTCAAATATTAAATTAATCTATGTTCATCGATAAATGAAATGATTAATATGAAAATCTACTACAAATAAATTGTATATTTTGGTTTTTAATTCCTATAAATTATGTTTATCTATCTCAAATAGATGGGGAGAGATTCAGTATTAAAGATATACCTATTTTGAGGGGGTTTTTTGATGTTTTTCTGGATGAATTTCTGGTTTTTCAACCAAATAATGATGCTGGGTTTTAAATATAACACATACGTTGTGATTTACCTATTATAAATAATTATTATAGAATTAACCCAATTGAGATTCATGAATTCGTGAACCAAATCTCGGAGAATCTTGATAAGGGATTCATATACCCTAGTGAATCACCTTGGGGTGAACCTATTCTATTTTTTTATGAAGAAATATTTATCAATGAGACTCATAATATATTATCGATAACATTACAAGTTCATTATCATGAAAAAATATCATCTCCCTTATATTGATGACAAATATTAAAAACTATGAAGAGGTAAATACATTTCAAATGTTGATCTTCATTTTGGATATCATAAATTAAGAGTAAATTGTGTTGATACACCCATGATGTCATTCTGAACAAGTTATATACACTCTGAATTTATACTAATGCCATTTGGACTTATTAATTCCCCATTTATCTTTAGGAATTTATAGATTTCAGTCTTTAGAAAATATCTTGATCATTCTGTAGTAGTCTTTATAGATAATATTGTTTTTTATTTAAAGAGAAATGATAAAAATGAAGATCACATTTGGATTGTACTTAAGACCTTGATAATGGATACATATTGTGAAAAATTAAAATAGTGTGAGTTTTTTCTTCAAAATGTTTCATTAAAAGGTTAAATAATCTCAACATAAGGGGATGTTTTTTGATCTAGAAGAGATAGAAGTTATTAAACATTTTCTTAGACCAACTACCATTACTATGATTCATTGTTTTCAATGTTTGGATGAATATTGTAGATGTTTTGTAAAGTATTTATCATGATTATCTAATAAATTCAATAAAATTACATGGAATGGGGTTAAGTTCATATGGATAGATGTTTGTAAAGATAATTTCATGGAGTTGAAAAGAATTCATGTTACTGAAAATGTTCTCACACTACATTGTAGTAGAGAATTTTTAGTGATCAATAGATATGCATCAAACAAGTATTTAATATGTGTTCTCATAAAAAAGGATATGGTGACAGCTTATAAATCATGGAAATTGAAAATACCGAATAAAAATTAACCAAAACATGATTGCGAGTTACCTATGGTAATTTCTGTATTTAAGATATTGGGTAAATACCTTTATAGAGAATTGTTTGACGTATATAATGATCATAAATGCTTAAATTATATTATCTCTAATAATAATTGAATATCCTATAAAGAATATGGTTGGATTTGACTAATTAATACAACTTGTCAACACATTACCACCATAGGAAAGTGAACAAGGTTGAAGATTCTTTGAGTCAAATGGATCATGCTAGCCTATCTATGATGAGGATAACAAATGATCAAATATTTATGGATTTTTAAATTATAGATCTAAGAACCATGAAGGAAGGGGATAAATTTTATCTTTCTCAAATGAGTATTCCACCATCTATAAAAGTAAGTATTAATGAGTTGTATAAAGAATATGTAGGGATACAATAGAATGTGAAAAATGTTCCTAAGTTCAACTGTGATTGTGATGAAATAATAATGTTTAGGAATAACGTATGTATTTCTACCATTTAATAATTTTATAAGGATATGTTGTATGAGGCTCATAGTTCATCATTAAATATTAATTATCGAAGCACAGTTATTTATATGAACCTTAAAGAGTATTTCTGGTGGGATTTCATGAAGAAATATATTTCAGAATATATTTCTTGGTGCATTGTTTTTTATAAAGTTACTCTTTAATGAATCATATCTAAAGGGGTGTTACCACTATTACCCATACCCAAATGGAAATGGTAAACTTTTATCATGTATTTTTTCATCGTAATTCCCAAAACATATAAAACCCATAATGTTATACGGTTTATAGTTGATTTCATTACAAAATCAATGAACACCATTTCTATTATAGAATATTTCTCTCTTGGTAAAATTTACAAAATATATATTAATTAAGTGGGGAGATTTCATGGAGTGCCAATTTCCATTAAATCTGATATTGACCTAGGTTTTACCTCAACGTTCTCGAGAATTCTTCAGCACTCTCTAAATATAGAGTTATTTTTCATCACTACTTAGCATCCTCATACATGTGGTTAGACTGAGAGGATAGTTCAAACTCTATGAGACATGATGATACATTTCATTAAGTATTTCAATGGTTATTGGGATCAACAACTAACTTTGGAACAATTTTCATACTACAATATTATTAAATCTAGTATTCAGATGTCCCCTTATAAAGCCCTCTATTTTTAGAAATTCAGAACTCCAACATGTTTTAATGAAGTTGGGGAGATAATTTTATTGGGACCTAATATAGTTGAGTAAATGGAAGAAAATGTTAAATCTATTCAACATCAAATAAGAGTAGTTCAGATTCGACAAAATAATTATGAAAAAACTCTATAAAAAGATCTAGAGATTGAAGTTGGTGAAATTTTATTTCTAAAAATGTATCCCTAGAGGAGTATAATGGCCCAATCTTGACGTAAATTGAAATTACAAAAAAATTATAAAATTTTAAACATTACTGAAACACACACCCAATAATTGTATTAGTTTAGTGCATTTGGAAGCATGCAACTCAAACATCTATTATGGATAAATATCTTCCTAATTTCCAAAAAAATCCCATGTAGTACCATTACCTGAAACCATTATTTATACCACGGGGAAATGATAAAACAAGAAAAGGGTTAGATCATATTCTCGGCAAGGATGAACAAGGACGATACGTATGAATAATCCTTGACAAAATGGAATGATATCATAATAATATAATTAAAATATCAAACACTACATATCAAAGATAATAAAAATGAATCATAGAATAAATATTGACCATTCCCCAGACATGAACAAGATGGGAATCAAGTGGAAATTCCATAATATCAAAACATTGGTTTAAAACATGAAATCTTGCTAGGCACATAAGCATATATAATGATTTCTATAGTTTTCAAGGCATCAATACCAATGCCATATTAGTATTATGGTTTCAATCCCATACCATATTGGTAATCATGGTTCACTCCCATGACCATATTTGTAGTCACTTTTCACTCCAAAGACTATATCATCAGACAAGGTTAACTACAAATACTATCATGGATTACAAATACCTTTAATAAATCGAGTTTACTCCCTGTTCCAATCCTCACTACAACATGAGATATAAATCTTTACCCAATGAATTGGAGGTAGATATCGGTCCCACTGACCACATAATTAAATCATACTTATTTTTTCCAAAATAACCTAAATCATTCATCAAATAAGAAACCATGGAATGATATGGGTTCTATAAACATCCTTCTGTCATAACATAACCCATGGAAGAGAAATAGGTTTCATAAATATCATTCGTTAATAAACATAAACCATTACTAGAAAGAAGAAGAAAGTACCAATTGAATAATATAACCATTAAAGATAATTAGCATCAAATAATTTAATCATAGATGTAAAATAATTTTTAAATATCACTTAAAAACAATTCTTGAGGAAAATATCCTTTCTTCATTGAAAACATTTTCTTTTCATAAAATTACACACAATTTTAAAAAATTAATTTCCTATTAAAATCACCATAGAATTATTTCATGGAAACTTCAATGAATTAATGTGTCATAAGGGTTGAAAATTATATTCATTCCATAAATAAAGAAACATTCCTTTGGTACTTTTCTTGGAAAATTCATTATATACCTCATTTGAAAAAATAAAAAAAGAATCATTTTCAACAGTGTTGTAAAAAGTCAAAACCGGGAAAAATGACATTAAACAACCATTAGATAATAGTAAAAAAAATTGATTTTTTTTAGAAAACATGGACATGGGTGATACATATTCCCCAATAAAGACTTAAAATGAAACAGTCCCAAATATTAATGAGATTAGGAAATAAATACCCATTAATTTATAATTAGTAGAATCATATTCCACATGAAATAAAGAAAATTATATGTATATTAAAATACCATAATCTTCATGATAAGGATCATCAAATAAATTCAATGTAAATATATACATCATGTAGAAGAACCAAGTAGTGTATGATAAATGTTTCCCACCGAAATAAAATGAGACATAAATCCCTTAGTACATGAGTTATCTTATAATCACAGCCTCCAAGAAAATATAACATCAATTAAAAATTTTAGTATTATTAAATAAATTAAATTAATGATATTAAATGGTACATGGTATTATATTCAACACAAAATTGAAGCGAGTGGTGAATATGGCATGTATCTCATAAAAACAAAAAAGTGAGTTGAAATTGCGTTACCTTAAGTCTTGAATTCATTCCGACATGTTAAAACATATTATATACTAATTATATGTTTATTATACACATACCATATAATAATATTCTTATATATATATTCCATATATGAATTACTTATGACTAAATATTACCCGTTTATTAATAATTCCTTTTTAATGTTACAGGTCTGGTAATATTTGTTTTTCATTTTTTTTTCATGTTTTGATTTGTTATACTTGGTCCACGTAAAGAAATCCTGATTTAATAAAAATGAAAATAATGATATAAATATTATATATATATTCAGTATATAATTACTCATATTGTTTCATAAAAGTTAGAGATATAAAATAAAATACACCTTTCATAGAGACGTTAGGTCGTTTGTACGCAGGATAATTGATTTAATTTTCTTGTTAGGCTAAAAGAAAAAAAAATTAAATGATATATTATAATTATAGGATCATTTTTATGTCATATATAACATATATATTCATAAAATTCATCCTTATTTACTTCCATGTGAAATATATATGACTAATTAATCCCGTATCGTAGTGAGTTGGTAAGTCATTCATACGCATGAGCGACTTTATCATTTTCAAAAAATATTATATGGATGGTAAAATTGTATAAATTGTATTATAATTTCATAAGTATAAATATTTAATAATATATATATATATATTAAACTCATCATTATAATTACTCATAAAAAATGGTGATAGAAAATGAATTGTATCGCTACATGGAGATGATAAGTTATACACACACACACGAGTGATACTTTTTTTAAAATGGGAAATGGAAAATATATTGGTGTTTCTATAATCATAATAAAATTTCAGTATATTTGAGTTAATAAAGTTTTTATTTTATGATATATATCTTATATTTATAGGAGGCATAGAAGATTAGGATAATAGAGTGATCGGTTAGGGCGATTACCACTTCTTTGAAACAGCTCCATTAAATATCCTATAAAGGACACTAGAGTGGGACCATTGGGAAGCAAAAATCTATAGAATATGGGTAGGAAAGGTTAGAAGATAATTTTTATAGGCTGGTAGGATACAAAAAGTGAAGTGGAGAACTGAGAGAGGAGGATCCCTTTTATAATTGAGGTGAGTGGCACTTTTGGAATTTCAAAAAAAATAAATTTATAATAAAATAAATATCATTCCAAATAACTAAAAAATGTCATATATTAAAATCTAAGGTGATATAATATTTTAATCTCATAAACCTATATATTTTAGATAAGTTTTTTTATTTTAATCCTTATCATTTTTATTAACTCTTAATTTACATATTTTAATTTTAACATTTATAATAATGTTTTTAATGTTAATAGAATGAAATTTTTACATATAAAGTTTCAATTATACCATAATTGACAAATTTATGATATTTTAGTCAATATCTCAACCCATTTTCCTTGTTTATTATTTTTAAATAATTTGTTAAAATATTACATTCATAAAATATCATTTGTGTCAATTTTTTCAGTATTCATTATTTTTTATTTTGAAAGTATCATGAAAACATGATATATTCAAACCAACTATATTAACTCATCCCTAATATGATAGATTCATCCATAAAATTCATGGATAACATTAATAATATGAAATTATTTTTATTTTTCTATTTTGAATATTGCTTATTTGGTATTTCCATTAATTAAACAATTACTTCACCATCATTGTATAGTCCATTAAGGTTTTTACTTAAATCATAAAGATTAAAAATAAATTAATAATATAAGGGAAAAAATTTATCTTTAAAATTAATATTTATAGAATAATTTATCTTTTGTACAACCCTATACTAAAAATTATATTTTTAATCAAAAAATGAGTATGACATCTTTATCTTTTCCTTACATAAAATATAGGAAATGTCTTTCTCTCATCAAAGTGGAATAAAAAGTTTATAATTTCACCCCACGGATGATTTCGGTTGAATCTCACACATATAATGAAATTAGTTTAAGTGTTATAGTAATTTAATATTATTTATCATAATATTTTTTACCCTTAATAACCATATTTACCTTTTACCATGTGAATAAAAAATTTCTCGTTACTATTCAAAATTCCCAAAAATAAAAGAAACCTATTTACATAATTTGATCCATTTAGTTAAAAATATGGAATCCAATTTTCAAAATTGAAAACAGAGAAGTTTTAGTAAATAATGTATAATTAATCTAGTTTATGGGATGAGAAAACATGTTATTAAATGAAAACATGAAACATTTTGAAATATTTTTATATATAAATTCAATGAAAAATTAATTTTAATGTACTATATTATATTAAGTGATATTTGTTTTTATAAATATAAATTAAAACAAATGAAAAATATAATTTAACACTATAAATTAAATCCATGAATATTGGTTTTTCAACTAAATTTTTGTGCCCTTTTACAATTCATCAAAACAAAAAAACATATCAGAAAAAATACCAAAAAATTCAACCAAAGATAATTTTTATATTTTCCATTAAAATAAGAATATTATATTTTCAAATATAATATAAAATTGTGTTAATAAATTAAATTAAAATGGGTTTTCCATTAAAAGGTGATAAATTTAACATTTTGAAAAACATAGGATTCTATGCATGAAATAAGGTTGTTTTTATCTTATTCATATTAAAGATATAAGATAAAGAAAAAATAATTTATTGGTTATATAAAATATTTTTTTTTAACATCATTCAATAATTTTAATTTATTTATTTTTTAAGACAAAATGTCTTTTGGAGCATAAAAAAATAGATTTCCTTTTATATTCAAATTGTGTATATTTTAATTTATAATTAATTAATAATAAATTAATTCATATTATAAGCTAAATATTTTCATAAGATAGTACTAAATTCAAATTTTATTTATAGGTTATTTTTTCTTATATTAAATAGTTATATTTTAATAATATACTATTTTTCGATAAAACACTATCTTGCATGTAACAAAAGAAATAAAAATAACTCAGTGTTTTGTTTAACATAAGAAAAGAATAGTGTTCTGTATATTGAAAATTAATCATAGTTTTTCATGAGGAGAATTATTGATTTTTTTTGTGTGTAACGCAAGCCAAAAAAAGTGCTTTTTATATTATAAATAAAGATTAGTTATTGTGTGAAATGAAAAATATCTAAATGATTAAATTTATTTGAAGAAAATATTTCAATAAATATTAGGTTGTTTCATTCTACCCCATTTAAAATTATTTTCCCATTCCAAATTCAACAATTTTATCAAAGGAATAATACTTTAATATTCTATTAATAGAATCTCACATCTTAAAATGTATAGAAAAACTTCTTTTAAAAATGAATGTTAAAAATATAATGGTTACCCAAGGTATCATATAACTAGGTTTCCACCAAGGAGAACCAAGGTGTAAGGTAAAAATATTTACATATAGGGAATGAAAAAATATGTATAGGGATTCATTGAGGTCATCAATCAAAAAAAAGTTAATGATTATTGTAAATTGGGGGGCCTAAATTTCATAAATCTATGATGATTTAAAATGAAATCATCTAAAAAAACAATGTGTCAAGACAACATTTTGGTTTTAGGTATTTTTCATAATGTGGAATAATTTTCATGAAAATATATTCTTACATTATTTTATGAAAACCTTATCCTTTTATCCCTTGATCAAATTCCACATAATCACACATTCTATGAAATGAAGTTCAATTTTTCATTCTTGAATCATTTATAGATCATGAGATTCATAAATAGAATGATAGGTAACTCCATCTATTTTTATCAAAACAAAAGGTTATGATAGGTTATACAAAAAGAAAAAATCCAACTATGGAGAAATAATACATTACTATCCCAAACATATCCAAATTTTAACTTAGACTATCCATAGATAGATATAACTAAAATCATTCCAAAATATGAAAAGATATAACATTATAATGTTTTGAAAAAATCCACTTTACATTTATCTCCCATATATCATAAGGTATCTCTTGGTTGTCACATTCCAATAATTTGGATATCATCATCATGTATTCACTTGATACATTGTAATAACCTGAATTACCATACATCCTTATTAACAACATGATTTTTTCTTAAATCCTATGTATATTGGATATATTCTATAAATCAAAAAATGTTGTGAACATTATCAATGATAGATTAACGTCTTGTCAAAAAGTCTTTAATTAGTTCTAAGGTAATCTGTACCATCCAATTTACTTATTCTTATCCAAAAAATCATTATCCGAAAAAATTACCATAACATAAGGAAGATATTACGGGTGATATTCCCTTAGTAAAAATTTTACCTTTCCATTAAATCACTTTTCTAATCTATTGGAAACATTCAACATAAACTTTTAAATCCCGAGTGAAAAACATAAACAAAATAATCCTTGTATATTTCACTAAATATATAACATAATTCATGAATCCAAATATATAAAAAAAATCAAGTATTCCACATCATCCTTAATCCATAATAAGACTACCCTATCTTATTACTTAACACCTCCTTCCATTCACAAATATTTTATAGTCTCATAATCATTAGCAATATATCCATTACTAATACCACCTTTAAAATTATATATAATAGATATCCACTTAGGACATTGATTTTTATAATGAACTTTCATTCAACACTAATAACATTTGACCTTATATGATGTCGTAATGAGGCCAATATTACCATCCATTCTATTAACCAACCCATTTATTTTTCTGTTGTAGTTAACTTCTTTGTATCTTTATTTTACACTATGAAAAAAACTTCTTATTCCTCCAAGTCATTCACTTATGTGATTCATTCAACATTCCTAACTCAAATGAAATTGAGTCTTCATTAAACCATGGACTTCATTACATTAACTCTAACAAAACTCATTTATTCTCTTCCTTAGTAAGTCCGAGTGTTAGTTAAGGTGAGCATTGTTAATCATGTTCTGGGAAAAATAAATAGGCATGATCACAACATCCTTTACTCCAGTGGTCATCCCATTTGACTTCTCATAAAAAATTTATTTTTCACATTTAATGATAACCCATTTCCTTCATGCTCCTACTATTAAATAATGTCATAATGTATTTTGTAAGAAATAATTATGAAAGTGAGGAGCCACAAGATCATGAAGAATCACTTATAGGATGTCTAAATTATGAAACCATCATTAATTAATGACAAGTTAGGTCTATCATAGGAAATTCATGGATAAATTCCATTTAAATCCTTCATCATATTTCGTAAAGAGTTTTTTAATTTTCAAATCATATCCCTTGAGAGTGGAAAACCATGTGTCCAACAATGTCTGTTTTCGGGTAATAGGTTACACTCGAGCAATATCTGATTCACCATGTTGGAGTTGCTACTCCTAGGTACATATATTCTTGGGACACATCCACTTGTAGTACCCAGACATGGATGAATTTATATTAAACCACTCACCCTATCCTTTACCAAAATTACAAGACATTTTCCTAAACGTTAACATATCCTTATAATTATCCTTAGAGACACCCCTATACATATCTTAGAAATATCCATTGGTATATCACTATATTTTTCTCTTCCCAGTTTCAAAAGGTTTACTAAAATTATTCTTTTATACCAACTATAATAAAAAATAATGATGAACATTGACATTAAATCATTTTTCAGAACATTTCATAGATTACAGAAACATATTCCCAAATATCGTATTAGTTTAGTGGCTTTGGAAACATGGAACACCGACATCTTGTATGGGGAAAATTTTTCCTTGTTTCAAAAAAAATCCCTTCCCATTATAACCCCTACCTAAAAACATTATTTATATATTTGGAAAATAAAACATAATAAAATGGTTTTCTTAGATGCTCAGTAAGGGTAAAAAAGGATTATACGTAAGATTAATCATTGACATAAGGGTATGATAACATGACAATATCAATATAAGAACAAACCATACATATAAGATATCGAAAACATGAATCATAGAATACATATTATTAGTTCAGAAGACATGAAAAATAAGGGAATCGAGAGAATAATCCATGAAATCATAAAATAAGAATAAGTTATGATATTATGGAAATCAAATAAGAATATATAATGATTTCTATAATAGCCAATGAATCATATCCAAGACACCTTATTAGTCTGGGTACACTCCCATAAAATCATGCTTGTCAGGGTTCACTACCATAACCATCTTAGTAATAATTATTCACTCCCAATACTATCTTAGTAGTCAATTTTCACTCTCAATTATATCCAAACACACATAGTCCTCTACTGAACCAAGTTCACTTACCCATTCTAATCCTGGATACCACATGAAATAAAAATATTTATCCAATTCATTATAGGGTGATATATTCTCTATCAATATTATAATTAAATCATATGTATGTTTTCAAAATAAAATAAACCAGTCATCATATCATAAACTATGTAATTAAATGGGATTCATAAATATCATTTAATCATAACATAAACCATGAAAAAGTAATGTGTTTCATAATTATCATTCCATAATAAACCAAAAATATTGATAGAAAGAATAATAATTTTAGCATTGAATCATATCCCATGTAAAGAATAATTAACATAAAATAATGTTATCCTAAATGGAAAATAATTTCTAGGGATCTCTTGAAACAAATCTTGAAGAAAATATCTTTTCTACTTTGAAAACTTTTTTTTTCTTAATGTGAAATTAAATTTCATAAGAAATAATTTTATTTGAAAATATATATCTAATAATAAAAATAAAACTTAAAATAATTAATTTTTCATGATGGTGTAAAATTCTATACATTCTATACTTATAAAAATATTCCTTTCTTAATTTCCTAGGAAATAACACAATATTCATTATTTTGAAAACAAAAAAATATTCATTTTAAACAATGTTTTAAAAATTAAAAAATTGGGTTAAATGAATTTAAAAATCAATAAGAGAATACTAAAAATAGTTTTGAATTCATTTTTAGAAAACATGGAATGGAAGATAAATATTCCCCAATAGATACTTAAAACTAAATAATCCCAAATATTGATGAGATTAGGAAATAAATATTAATTAATTTATAATTAAAAAAAATATGCCCCATAAAATAAAGAAAATTGTACTTATTTTAAAATTCTATAATATTTTTCATAAGTCTTATAGAAGTCATTAATGGGTGGTATATACACCACGTAGATGAATCAAGTAGTGTATAAGGTATTTGTCCTAGAGAAAAAAAGTGTGCCATAAATCCCTTAATACTTTTGTAATTTTATAATCATGATCTCCAAGAAATTAAAACATATATTGATTATATTAATGTCATTAAATAAAATAAATTAATGATATAATATTTCATATGGTAGTATGTAAACCCCACAATATAAGTGGGTGGTGAATATGAAATGCATCTCATATAAATAAAAAGTGAGATGAAATTCCATTACGTTATCTCTTGATTTATTATTCACACATTAAAACCTCATGTATAATAAATATATGTTTATTATAAATATAATAAATAATAATAGTCATATATATATTCCACATATGATTTAATTATGACATAAAATTATTTTTTGTTATTAAATCCTCGTTAATGTTATGCTTTGGGTAATATATTATTTGTTTTTCATTCATGTTTTTCTTGTTATCCTTTGTCCTCTTAGATTGATCATGATTTAATTAGATTGATAATCATGATAAAAATAATATATATATGTATTCTATATATATGTATTCATTGTTATTAATTAAATTTAGAGATAGAAAATACAATACACTATTCATGCAGACAGAATGTCATACGTACGTATGAACATTGACTTAATTTTCTTATTGGGTTAAAAGAAAGGAAATTATAAGATATTTTATCAATACATAATCAATTTTATGTAATATATAACATATATAATCCTAAAATAAATCCTTATTACCATAAATGTGAAATATTTGTGAATAAAGAATCACATCTCATCTTGAAGATGGGAAGCCATACGTACCCATGAGTGACGTTATCATTTTCCCAAAATTTTTGATGGTTATTAAAAAGGTAGAAATGATATTATCATTTTGTAAATATAATTATATCATAAATATCATATATAAATATTAATCAAAAAAATTCTCACTCATAAAATATGGTGAAGAAAAATGAATTGTATCACTATGTGGAGACAGTAAGCCATATATACACGCGAGTGATACTTTCATATTTCAGTTTAATAAAAAATGGTATTTATAACGATGTGTTCATAATAATTATTAAATTTCAGAATATTTATGATATTGGAGTTATTATTTCATGATATATATCTTAGATTTATAGGAGGTATAGAAGAGTAGCAAAAGAGAGTGACCAGATAGATCCATTACCTCTTCTTCGAAATAGCTCTTTTAGATCTCCTCTAAATGACTCTAGAGTTGGTTCATTTAGAAGAAAATAACCTAAATAATGTTGATAGTTAATTTTATATGATAATTTATTAGACTTTGGTAAAGCTATGAGACTCAAATTTAAGTGATGGAGTCTGGGAGGAGGTGCACAATTATAATTGAGGTGAGGGGAATTTTTGAATTTCAAGAAATTCTATTTTATAATAAAATAAAAATCAATCAAAATACCTCCAAAATTATATAGATTCAAATATAAGATGATTTATGATTTTAATTTCATCAACCAATAAATTTTAGACTTCTTCTTTTGTAATTTTAATCCTTATAATTTTCATTACCTGTTAATCAACCTATTTTAATTTTAACTGTGCGAAAAATGTTTTTAATGTTAAGATAATGAAATTTTTACATATATTGTTTCAATTAGACTATAAATGGTAAATTTAGGATATTTAAGACCATGTATTATCCCCTTATAAATATTTAATATTTTTATTTTTTAAAATAATATCATAAATTTTAATTTCATAAAATTTAATTTTTGTCAATTTTAACACTATTCATTATTTTTCTTTTTAGAAATATAATAACAAATTTATATATTGATACCAACTATATTAACTCATAACTAAAATGAAAAATTAATCCATAAAAATAGTGGATGACATTAATTATATAAAATTATATTTATTTTAATATTTTCAATATCATTTGTTTTGTATTTGCATCAATTAAACAATTAAATCATCATCATTGTTGAAGCCTTTAAGGTATTAATTTATTTCCAAAAAATTATAAATAAATTACCACTAAAACTAAATAAAGGTATCATTATAATTAATAATTATATTCAAATTTATCTTCTATATTAGATTATATTGAAAATTATATAATTATTTAAAATATGAGTATGCCATATTTATCTTTTCTTTAAATAAAATATCAGAAATGAATTATTCTTATCCAATGGGCATAAAAAAGTTATAATTCCATCCCAAGGATCCTTTATGAATAAAAATAGACATAAAATGATATTATGAAATGTTTTAAGGTAATTTTATATTATTTATAATATGAGTTTTTACCCTTAATTACCCGAATTACCTTTTATGACGTTAATAAAAAAATACTTAATTTGTTATTAATGTTGGAAAAAAATTAATGAAAAATATTTAATTAATTTTTACCATATGATTCCAAATATTTAATCAATGTTTAATAATTCACAACAACTTAGATTCAATAAAAAATTGATATTAATCTCATTAATGGCGTGAGAAAATTGGTTATTAAAGTTAAAACAAGTAAAATATTGAATATTTTTATATCTAAATTCAATGTAAAATTAATGCCAATGATATATATTATATTAAATGATAAAAATTGGAAGTAATATTAACTTATAACCAATGTATAATGTAATTTTAGACTATAAATTATTTAAATAAAAAATTACTATTCAATTAAAATTTTGTATTTTATTAACTTTACATTAAAATAAGAAACTTTAGCGAAAAATACCAAAAAATAAACAATATTAAATTTAATTATTACAATTTTAATGAAGAAGATTACTTTTTGACATATAAAAAATAAATGTGTCAAAATTTAATTTTGAAATGGGTTTTTTATTAAAAATAGATAAAATTACTCTTTTGAAAAATAAAGGTTTTTGTGCATGAAATTAGGTTGGTTATTATCTTATGCATATATTATCTAATCGATAAATATTTAAAATATTATATTGATTATATAACATATATATATTATTAATATCATTCACTAAGTTAAATTTATTTAATTTATTATGAAATAATGACAATAGGAGAATAAAAATAAAAATATTTCCTTTATATTCAATTATTGTAAATTTTATTTTACAGTAATTGTTATCCAATAAATTCAGATTATAAACAATATATATTAATAATTTATTAATATATTATAATTAAATGTTTAGGATATATCTTATTATCTTAAATAATAATTATTTAATAATATATTATTGTTTGGTAAAACACGGTCTAGTGTTTAACACAAGCTATCAAAAGAAATCAGTGTTGTATGTAACACGAGAAAATCAAAGTGTTGTGTATACCACAATATAATATAAGTGTTTCATGTAGAGCAATCTCAACTTTTATTTGTGTATAATAGAAGCCAAACATAGTGTTTTTCATATAATGGCAACTATATTCAGTATTGTGTGAAATGGAAATTTTTAAAAAGATTAAATTCATTCAAAAAAAAGTAATAAATTCTCAGGGTGTCACAAAGAGAGTAATGAGATTTTTGAATTAATGTAAAGATAAGACCATGGTATTTTAGTCCTTCTTAAATTTTTGGTCACCTTTTGAAGTTATCTTATAGATTGGTTCTACCACCGAATCTCTCTTGTGTTAATAATGTTTTCCATGCATCTCTCCTGAAAAAGTACATACCTAATCCTTCTAATGATAAAAACTCATAATTCATTTCACTAGAGAATGAAATTTCTTATAAATCAAAATCAATAGTGGTTATGGATCGTAGATAAAAATTATTTCAACACAAGACCACTCACTTGTTTAAAATTTTATGGACGAACCACCCATTATAGGAACCAATGTGTGCAAGTGAGCACGTTATGAGGGAAATTTATACTCATATATTTATATCCTTTTGATAAATTTATATGGAGAAATTAATTTTATGGTGGGTAGAATGTAACACATTGATATTTTTATGAAATATTTTTCTTTATATAATTTTAATTCTTCAATCTCATGTGTTACACGTAACCATGAGTTTAAACAAACCAAGACACATTATTAGTGTAACCTAGCTGCTAAATTGGAGGGAAAAAATCTTAAAAACTAATTTATGAAATAAATATAATTCTATAACTCCATATGAATTTATAATTGAGTTCTTAGAAAATAATCATTTAATTTTAGAAAAATCAAATTATTATTCAAAGATACATTTTCATCATAAAATATTTTTTCTTTATTATTATTAAATTTTAAAACATGTATAAAATTAAACTTTTAGAATGATTTTAAATTTTTAATTCATCGTGAAAAAATTATATTATAATTAATTTTTTGAAAACTTTTATTTTTTAAGGAAAAGTGAGAATGCTTATTTTTATTAAAAACTATATTTACTTGTAAATTCATTACAATGTAAAATTATGATTAGATAAGTTTTAAATTTAAAAAATTCACCTTAATTTAAATTAATTAAATTATTATTTTATAAATGTCTTTTATATATGAATTTGATAAAAAATAAGGTTTTAAAATGGAATTTTTCTGTTAAATGTTTTTCAAGGAATTTAATATTTTTTATTTTAAAATAAATTCAAAATATTACTGGTTTTAATATATTAAGAAATTTTCAAAAATAAATTCATAAGGCCCAAATTTAGTGGATATACCACTTTTATTTTTTCCAATATTATTTGTAACCATCGTAAATTTTTTTACCATAGTAAATTTTGAAACCACAGTAAAGTGTAAATAGGATAATTTAGGTAAAAAATAAAATGATAAAGACAATAAAAAGACTCTAACACTTACCAAAATTTTATTAGATGAATATAAATTCAATATTAACACATAAGGATCTAAATTAAGTTGTTTAATTGATACATGTAATTAAAAATGAATTATATAATATTTAAATAAAATACAGTCCACAAATGTCACTTTTTTTGTCTAAAATATCCCTTACATGTACACATGGGGACAACGATATGCTATGAACGAATATAAATTTATATTTTTAACATAATAATTATATTTTCATGATATAAAATTATTTTTTACTTTTTTGAAAACTTAAAAGATATTAGTATATATATAATATTTTATTTAATAAACATTTAGAGATGTCTCATTTATATTTTAAATACTATATAATTTTTATTATAGTGTTACCAAAAACAGATATTATACTATAAATATTCATATAAAATATATAATATATATATTCATTATTTTATTTTATTTTTAGTATTTAGTGGCCAAATTGATATTTTACATAACTAAACAACACTGATGAAAAAATTATTTCACTAATGGAAATATAAAATAAATTTTACTCAAAATATAAAAATAATTATAATTTGATATAATTAATTTGATAAATGAATTTTATTTATTACCTTTACCTATTATGAATATAATAAATATTTGTATCAAAGTTAACTTGATATCTTGTTATTTTTAAAATTTCATGTAATGAATAGTGTCTACTGTGAGGCGATGAATATGGTTGCGGCGATGGCTTGGATGGATCTGATTGATATATTCTTCGGTTGTTCCCCAATGGAGGGTTTATGTTTATGTGCGATGTATGTGGTTTGGGGGTTGGATGATCCTTTGATCTGAAGCTGCAGGTTATGGTTGAGGTTCCCAGATGCATTGCTGCGTGCACCGGCTCCGGTGGTTGGTCTCTCCGGCGTGATGCTATGGTGGAGATGATTGAAGGACGGGTGTACAGCTCAAGGCGGGTGTACGTCGCAGCCGACACGTGACATAATTTTTTATATTTGAATTCTGTAATGTTTCTGTATTGCGATGCTATTTTGAATTTTGACCACGGTTCCGCCTGCCTCATGATCTGTACTGGGTACCGGACACCCATAAACCGGTTTTTAGAAAATGAAAAAAATGATTGCAGGATGTAATGAATAGTGTCAAAATTTACATTAAGGATATTTTATCAAAAATATATGTAATCAAAAATATATTTTAATTAAATATTTAAAAATAATAAAAATCCTAAAAAATACCAAATAATTATAATATGGTGGAAAATGGTATAAATGTTTCATTTATGTTCTAATTTACATCACATAAGTAATGTTGTAAACCATTTAATAGTAAAAATTTTGTTACCTTTGTTAAAATTATAATAGGTTGACTAAGGGTTAATTGAAATGATAAGGATTAAAATAAAACCAAAAATATCTAAATTCTATGGGATAATGATATTTCGACCATATATTATATTATCTTTGAGTAAATATAATTTTGGAGGTATTTTTTAATTGAATTTTTAATAAATTAATATTTTTTGAAATTACAAAAGTGCCCCTCAACAAAATTTGACAGGGAACAGAGTCCCTCACTTAATTGCATAATGTTGAGCCTTCATGTTTGACCATATCCTGATAATATATCTTTTGATCATTCTTATACACATTCTTTAGGTGTTGGTATTGTTAAAAGACCAAACCTAGTGTCCCAAAGAAGATATCTAATGGACGTTCGTTGAAGAAGTGGTAATCATCTGTATTGACAGTTTCAATTTTATTGCATCCAATAATTCCTCTTCATGTGTTGTTTCCAATTTAATGTAATAACTGTAGTATCACATATATTATGAGATCTTATTTTGATTATGTAATAACCATATTCCAACATTTATCCATCTAACAAAAAAACAAAAACACTACACCTGCCTACCTACGGTGTACCGTCTCCACACCGTTGTGTAACCAGATTGTCATCATTACATTTCATGGATGTTTACGATGATTAAAATAACATTTGTATATTATAATTATAAAATGATGTTTATTTTTGGAAAAAAATATATATTGACTACTTCCTTACCCATTTACCATTAATGGAATATTACCATCGCTTGTTTTCATATAGAGCCTCACGTCAACATAAACTATTGTGATTCATTTTAAATGTTCACCATTTAATAAAGATTATATATATATAAGGAATAAATATTAAATATATTACCTTATTATAATTCGAGTTATGATGTAATAATATCCTATACACATGAACCGGGACTTATATGAAAAAACATGCATATAAAAATGTAGTAGTTAACACCAGAAAGAAGGGTAATAATGAAAGGTTATTAACAAAGAGTTGATAATATGATATAATAGGATCATATAAAATATCATAAATGTGAATATGGTTCTAGTATTAATTAATTTTTTTAAGAAATTATATCGGAGGTTCAGAAATATATGCAGGAAATAAGATCTAAGGTAATGGTTAATTATATTATCTCATTATTATCTACAGCGGTTTATATATATCTGTTGTAAAATATTTATCTCTCTATAACCATGTTATTTTCATATGATTTCCAAAATATTTTTATTATTCTTCTACAATGTATTAATTTTATTTTTTCTAAGGATTTATTTTTTAATAAATGGTTTGGAAGGAATATATTTGACATTTTCGAAATGATGTACTTTGTGACTTTTCCAAAAAAAAAGTACGAAAGTAATCTTTTTTTAATTTTTACGGCATGACCCGATTTTTTAGATATCATGAAACCTTCATTCCTTGGACATTCCATTATAATAACAAAATTTTATTTTCAAATAATTTTATTTTTGTTTCAAATTGAAATGCATTTTATGAAAAGAAAACATTTTCAAAGATGAAATGATATTTTTCTCAAGAACATTTTTCACATGATCTCTCAAAATTATTTTCAATCTATGGAAACATTCATCCATGTTCCATATTATTTAATGGGGATATTTTTTCAATGATATTATCCCGATTATTCCTATGATTGGATAATTTTTATTATGGAATAAAATTTATAAAATCCAATTTTTCCACGGGTTATGTTATGATGGTATAGTGTTGATGAAACCTGTTTCTTTTTATCAGTTCTGATATGATGAATGAATTTTCTTTTTATGTTACACATATGTATTTTTTCAATTATTTGATGGGTGGAACCTATATATCCCTCTAATTAATTGGGTTACGTTATATATATTATATGATATTCAAGAATGTAACAAGGAGTGAACTCAACTCAGTAATACAGGGATCAATCGAGGAGTGAACTCTATTCTGTAAGGGACTTTGTCCAATATAACAGTCTTGTAAATTATAATTCACTATTATAGAAGTGATTATATATGATTTTTTGTATTACAAAATTTTATTAATTATGTTATTATCTCATGTAATATGTTCTTTGACTCTTTATGAACATCTCTCATTTATCCCATGACATGATACCATGATAATTAATATACATGATATAATCATAAAATGTTTTGTTTATATTATTTTTTATTATGATTATTATATGATTGATATATTCTTAATTTACCCTTATTATTAATTTGATATCACCCATTATTATGTTTCTTTTCCATTTGATATTAATAAAAATATCATGTAAGATGAGTCAAAAATGGTTCTAGTTGTGAAGGAATAAGATGGAGGCGATGAAGATGTTTTAAAAACCAGTTAATTATATTTCCATGTTTCTAATTACACTAATAATATAAGGTTATGTCATGGTTCAGCTATTTTATGTAATGATTATTCATCTATTTAGATGTAATATAAATTTATTAAAATAATGGCATGTTATAAATAATATAGGGTATATTAAGTGTTTAATACTATCATCCATTTATATTGAACTCATGAATGAAATAAATGCTTATAAGATGATCTAACATTACCATGATCATTATAATGATATATATTGATCTTACCAATTTGTGATATCCTAGTCACTCTTCATGAGAAAACCTATAGAAGGGACACATGCTAAACCTCCCATAGTTATACTCATTTTCTACCTTGAGCGTCTATAGGTTCTATTGGTTGTGATAACTAATGAACATTGTATCTATCATTTATTTAATCACACCTTTAAAGATTAACCTATTTTTATAAATGTTAACATAAACAAAAAAGAGAAGACTCTCCCTGATCTTCCCACTCTTATTCACCTTGTTTATAAGTAAATTATGTGTGACAACCATTATATAATCATAACTAAAAAAAGGAATGGTCTTGAAATGAGATAAAAGACTAACTAGAAGTAAAAATCTTCTTCAAAAAACTCATTCATGAATAGGAGGACCAAGGATTAATTAATGGAACATGAAACTGTCTATTTTCTATATGGCATGGAGGTCCAAATTAAGAGAAACTACACTCAAGAAATGATTGAAGGGTAAGATCTTAGTGAGTCTATAATTAATTGAATTTATTTCTGTAAATTTTTTATTAGACAAAGAATTTATTTCTAAATAATTTTTTCATATTTATGAACCCTATAAATTCATAAAATATTTCTATTGTGAGATGGATTTATGAGAATCCAACAGAGCCTGATGTGACATTGGGTCAAATAGGGACTACCACCTCACACATCCCACTATAATGTTCTTAGTAATTATGGATTTACAATATAATACCCCAAAATGGGTTTTACTTAACACAGTATGTATTTAGATTCCACATTACCTCTATGTTCCTCTATTTAAGCAAGAGGTTGTTAAATAGAAGAGAATAGAAAAGGTTTCAATAAAGTGACTATACCCATTGTAATCATAGGTATAAATTATAAAAATAAATTAAGTAAAATAAACCAAAGTATTATAGCTGAAAAAATTAAATAAAATGTTGTAACAAATTTCACCCATTTCAGACATATAAATTTATGATTATGAACATGTGGAAAAAAAACTATTGCATAAATGGTGAAAAATGAAAACCCCGATATAATCCTCTAGAGTATGTCCTAGAAAGGCTACCTACTCTATTCACTCTTTCACAACTATCTACTATTGGCCCACTACCCATACTTGGATCCCAAATCATGAGGATTGTACATACAACAAGATTCCCATTTAGGGTTTGAGTAATTAAACCATATTTGACAACGTTGTTGATTCCAAAACATTCTTCCAAAAGTATAATAGTTGTATTCCAAAATAATTGTAAATGTGCATGAAGTAATTGAAAATAATATTCTAAGATGGAATTTTCCAACACAGATACTTTGAGACACATATGTACCTATATTAGCTACATTCCTAATGGAATGTTCTAAGTGATTTTAGAAGAGACCAATAGCTTACTGTAAGGATGGGGAAAGTGTTTTCACAAGTCATAAGGAATTGAGTCATTTGGGAAATAAGTATGTCACTTCATTACCCCATTACGAGTCATGTATGAATATTGTCAAACCATGTCATCAGACACAGGTATGGCCTCAAAACTATAATAATTTGTCTATTACATGAGTCAAGACACAACTCTGTCAAACCCCTAGTGTCATAAATATGGGTCTATAATCAAGACCTTTATGCCACTACCTTGTGTATATTTTCATCATTGTCATCATCACTTGTCATGTTTCCTCCCTCTATAAGTGATAACCATATAATGACTATAAAGACCCAAACTTGATGTACATGGACATTACATTACTTTTCCGGAATACTTAATACATAACAAAAACAGACACCAAAGAACCGTAATAGTTTAGTGTCTTTGGAAACTTGGAACATAATCTTCTAATCTTGGTGAAAGATCTTCAACGTCTCCCATAAAGATCTTCCACTTTTTTTTCTTACCTAAAACGTTTCTTTAAATCATGGCTAAAAGAAAACATATAAAGGGTGAGATCAAATTCTCAATAAGGGTAAACATAGAGAAAATAAAACAAATCATATACATTTGAACTAATAAAACATGAACATAAAGTTTAAACATCAAAATCATGAGAAATAAATCTTGGAAATACGTAGGGAATATATGTATAAAGGAACATTAATCATGATAAAATATCACGGGAAAAAACATTTAATTGTGTAAAACCATTATGCACTTGATATGATTTCCATAGTAGCCAAGGCATTACAACCAAGACCATCTTAGTGGACAAAATCCATTACTGAATCGAGTTCACTCCTCGTTCCAGTCCTGTATCACCGAACCAGATTAACTTACCATTCTAGCCATGTCTATCTCATGAGATATAAATCTTTACCCAATGCAGTTGAGGGAGATATAGGTCCCACACATCCCATAATTAAATCATTCTTACGTGTGAAGCAACATAAACATAAATCATTCATCATAACCCAGAGAATAAAATGGGTTTCATAAACATCATCCCATCATAACATAATCCATATAAAACAAATGGATATCATTTCATCATAAGAAAAGTGAAACCATGTAAATCTTAAAGACATTATACTTTAAAAAAGCACATATGAAATAATTTCATCTTAGATGGAAAATGGTTTTGATAAAACACTTGAAATAAATTATTGAGGAAAATATCCTTTCTTATTCAAAATCCTTTTATTTTCACAAAATGCCATGAAATTTTAAAAGAAAATGATTTTTTTGAAAACAAACATGAAATATTGTATTAGAAGATTCAGGAAAATTAGGCATTATAAAACTGTAAAAACCTATTCATTTCGTATAAGTTAAAAATAACATTTTTCTCCTACTTTTTCCGAAAAATTCCAAAAGTTCCTCGTATTGTATAAAAAGATAGATTCCTTCCATAACACAATGTAAACGAGAAATAGGGGTAAAAATGACTTTAAACATACACGTTATATTATTAAACACTTTATGAATACATTTTTATGGACATGGATGAAAATTATAAGCCCAGTAAATACTTACATATAAGCAATCTCGGATAAAAATGAGATTGCAAAATTATCCCTTACCTTAGGTCTGATATGCTTCATATGTATCCGAACATCTTTTATAATGATTTAAATAATGTCATTGACTTATTACAAAATAATATTTATTATTATGATATCATATATGGTCCACTTATGAGTTTATATTACCTATTATTTTGTAAATTCCATGTTAAAGCAGCATTTTGGGTAAAATCGT
This sequence comes from Viscum album, assembly GCA_963277665.1. Lineage (NCBI taxonomy): Eukaryota > Viridiplantae > Streptophyta > Magnoliopsida > Santalales > Viscaceae > Viscum > Viscum album. The sequence continues at coordinate 792,657,870 of OY728127.1, forward strand.
TTCATTTATCGTACATGTTTCGACTTGTTGTTCATGATATTATTATTTATATGCTAATTTACATAATTACAGAATATAAAACATGATTTATATATAATATATATTCATCATATGCATATATATTATAGATCGATAAATGTAATGAAATACAACGTTCATGGAGACGGTAGGTCGTACGTACGCATGAAGGCTGTTTTTATTTCCTTATTGACTTGAATGGAATTAAGTAGATGACATAAATATATATATACATAAATCCAGTAGCATTATTATTTCATATATTTCATTATTATTAATTATATAAAAACTATAATCATTCACGAATGGTTAACATGGAGAATGAATCTCATCGCGTCGTGGAGTCAGTAATCCGTACGTATGCACAAACGATGATATCGTTACCATAATAATTGAATAGAATTGGAGTAGATGGTATAATATCTCAGAACAATTATGATGTTATAATAACCATATATAGTTATTCTTTACACCATTATACCCATCCAAGTAAGGAGGTGGTGGAAATACTGATTACACCACGGCGTGGAGACGGTATTCCGTAAGTACGCATGCGCGGTGATTTCATTTTCCGTAGGATGGATAGAAAGTGAAATGGGGTTGTTTTATATTTATAATATCATATAAGTATATTGGGGACACTTATTGTATTACTTTACAATTAAACAACTAAGTAAGAGGAAGTTAAAGAAGAATGAAACTTGAAAGAATCGGTAGAAGAGATTACCTCTTCTTCGACACGGCTCTTCTTATCCTCCTCTTAGGGCACTAAAGATGGTCTTTAAAGAAAACCAAGACCTCTAATAGGTTTATATGGAAGTGTATAAGTGAAATGGGCAGGGGTTTCCCGATATTTAAGGCTCAATTTTGTGTGAAGGGGAGAGGGAAGGAGGTTCCCTTATATAGGAGAGGAGAGGGGCACTTTTGGAAACCTAAAAAATATTAATTAATAATAAAATGTAACCCCACATAAAAACCTCCAAAAATGACTCAATTAAAATATGAGATGCGATAGGGTGGTAAGATCATCAACCAATAAAATTTAGACATGTTTTATGTTTATTTTAAACCTTATCAACTTGATTTATGATTATTTAATCTATTTAATTTTATTTATGGTAATAAAATTATAAATTCTAAATTGTTATAAATACATACTTAAATGCTGTAAATTTCCCATAATTGGATAATTAATAACATTTTAGACCATATAATTTTCAATTTGTAGTTTTTAAATATTTTTGTGATTTTTAAATAATTTAATAATATGTTATTTTTATAAAATATACATATTGTCAATCTTGACACTATTCATTATTTGAATTCAAATAAAAACCAAACAGAAGATATGTTCAAAAAAATATATATAATAGATTACTAACATGTCATAGTCATCAAAAAATTCATGGGGAACATTAATTTGTTCATATATTATTTATTTTAATATTTTTAAAACTATTTATTTGATATATCTCTTAATATAATAATTACTACAACATTTTTGTATAATTATTTAATATACTTATTTTTTGCATGAAAATAAAAAATAAATTCCCATTATGAAGATAAATATAATACCATTTATAAAAATATTTTTACTCGAATTTATCATCTTAGAATAACAACATTTAAATTGTGATATTTATTAAATTATGAAGGTGACATCTTTGACATCATTTAAAATAATATAATATAAATGTCCAAATTGGTTTTATAAGGCTTGACATGGTCCCCAAATATACCCTTGTATGATTAGGGTATATATATACTCTAATAATAATTCTTTGTCATGTTAATGGTCATTTTTATAGATATAGTTATTTTAATAAAAACTATATTATTGATTTTTCACTAAATAAATAATTTCTTCATCATTAATGTATAAGCTATGAAGGTAATTAAATATTTAGTAAAAATTACAAATAAATTAACATGATAAAGAAAACTATTTAACTTTCAAATGATTATTTATAATATAATTTATATTTTATATAATCTTATATTAAAAATAATCTAATTATTAAAGTTTGAGTGAGACATTTCACATTCCTTTAAATAAAATAAATAAAAGGTCTTAATCAAATAAAAGTGGGTTCCATTAGATTAAATTTCGACCCAAGTATGATTTAGGGCAAAATATAATCATAAAATTATATTAGTACAAGTTTTAGGTTAATTTTATAAAATTATATTTACCCTTAATTACCCGATTTACCTTTAACCAAGGTAAATAAAATTTACCGTAGTTACTATTCATAATGAATAAAAATAAAAAGTATCTTATTAACATAATTTGGAATTACTGATTCCAAATATGGAATCCATTTTTCCAAATTAAAATCACAGAAGTTGTAGAAATTAATTTAAAATTAATTTCGTTGTTAAGAAAACGTGTTTTAAAAGTTAAAACATTGCAAAAAATTGAAATGATTTTACCTTTGAATTCAATGTAAAATCAAATCTAATGAAATAAATTAAATTAAATGGTAAAAACATATTCTATTTATAGTTTAAACCCATTAAATATTATAATTTAACCATATAAATTATCTTGATGAAAAAAGTTGTTTTTAATTAAAATTTATCGTATTTTTACTATTCATCAAAATAAGAAACTTATCAGAAAAATATCAAAAATTTATCCAAAGTAAATTTTTATATCCTGATTCAAAAAAAGAATTTTATTTTGTCAAATTGAACTTATAAAAATGTCATAAAATAAATTTAATGTGGGTGATCCATCAAAAGGCGATAAAACCTCATTTTTTTAAAAATACATATATTACCCGAAAAAATTTATTTTGTTCTCATACCATGTTATATAAAATTAAAATTTCATAAAATTAAAAATTTAGTTACTAATATTCATAATGTATAGTTCATAATAATATTATAACAATATATCATTGTTTAATGAAACTCATTACTGTGTACAACACACGTTATTGAGGAAGGTTTCTCTTGCGTGCACACAAGCCAAGAACAGTGTTTGAGTATAATATAAGCTAATACGTTGTTGCATATATAACAAGATAATTTTGGTGTAGAGTAAAACACAAGACATCAATGAAATTTAAAAAATATTTTTCATAAAATCTCAGGGTGATACATTCTACCCCCCTTAAAATGAATTTCACCCTCAAAATTTGTCGGGGTTATAAAGGGTTTACTACATGAATGTTTCTTTAATAGAAACCCACATCGTAAAAAGGAATACCAAAAAATAACTTTAAAAACTAAATTATGAAACATAATGGTTACCCAAATTAACTAATCACTGTGTTTCCACATAAGAGAACTTAAGGTGAAAATATGGATATGGAAGAGAAATCTAACCATCAAGTTCTGATGGATAGTGGTAGAGAACATGGCTATAAAAAATCCAACAATCACAAAGCCATAAATCTGTGATGATCTAAGGTACCATCTGATTCATCAGATATGAGGGCAATAGGACAACATTTTTGGTTTTCTAGATCATTTCCCTAAAGTTGAAAAAATTGGAATTAGAAGAAATACTTTCTTGATTTTGGTACAATCTCACCATTGGTCATTATTTTAACAATTTCCACTCCATATCTTAATGAAATGAAGTTGAATTTTCCATTCGTGAAGTGTTAGCAGATCATGCGATAGAATGATAAGTCATTCCACTGTCTCAAACCAAAGGTTAGAAAAAGTTTTCAAATATACATAAATCGATCTATAGTGATATTTAATCATATATGGTTTTGAAAATGGACTTATAATTCATATATCATACCACTTAATAAATTAAAACTAATTTATACTAACTGGGGACTTCTTGTAGGCCAGTGGTAGGCGATAAAGGCATGTCGCACTTTGGTTGTGGGTTCAACTCCTGCAACCTTGTCTGGCGCGACAGGTTGTCGCTCGTCCTACGGGTTGTCATTTTTCTAAAACTATACTATTATAACATAACAAAAAGATCTAGCCTTAATTAATTCTTTCTGATGTCTAAATTAATCGATTCTAATCTTTAGGTTTACCCAAAATACATCTATCTAATCTCATAGTATAAATAAAACAATCACTGCAAAGGTCATCTACCAAGCATTGAATACAATAATTTATCGCCCATATATCATAAGATATATATATATATATATATATATCTTGATGGTCACATTACAAACATGTGAATTCCTTAATCTTGTATTCTCTTGAAACATGAGTACCCATTGAACCTTAGTGAAAACATGAATGTTGTCAAAAGTTAACTCTTTCCACATACCAAAATCCCTAAATTTTGTATACTCAAACCATGATATCACTTTTTCATAATACCATTCATGAGCTCATTAATACTATCAAACATTTCATTATCTCCTTATCCCTTCATTATGTGCATATCATCTGCTTTCCAAAAATATCTAAATAACCTTTCTTGGTTACTAGTACCATTCAACATATATTTTCAAAAAAAATATGTAAAAAAATAGTGTAACAATACTTTGATGTTTCTTTATTCTATAGTACCATGAAATTACTTATACAACATTACTCTTGATAAACATGTGATCATTCCACTACCTTCTTAAACCATTGACCGAGCTTCATCATTGTATTTCTTAACACTTCTATCATCTCATATACCATTGGTAGTCTCTTCATCCTCATCAACATAAATACTACCCATACGATCATGCTGATTCTCTTCATGGGATTTTCCCTTAGGGCATTGGTTTGCATAATGCCTGTATGTTCCACATTTAAAACATTTAACCATTGTTGATGTCTTAGCAATACCATTATCCTTGTCCATGGTGTAAACTGAACCTTTTCCTTTACAATTACTGGATTTGTGTCCTTCTTTTCCACACCCAAATCATCTTCCAGTTCCTTTGAAACATTCTCCATGATGCCTCTTCCAACATGATTTACAAGAGGGAAATTGAACTTTCTTTCCTCTATGATCATCATGAAACTCCATATTTCTCTTATTATCTAAGTCTGGAAACATACCAAGGTTGATATTATTGATCATATTATGATATTTCTTATTAGGCATAATAATGATATGTGGACTTCCAGATCCCATTTCATTTGGTTTCACATAATGAATATCATTCCATTGTCCATCATATCATCCATTATCGTGAATCTTCCTGTTTCCATCCATTTTCTAAAACCGAAAAAGAATAGTGTGAGAGGAAAAAATCAAAATCATGGGGGAGTACCTTTAATATCTAACATCTCAGGTTAAATTATAAGATCGTTACCGTAATTCTAGGACTATAACCTATACTTATATGTATCCTTAGGGACATCCCTAGACATACCTTAGAAATATCTTCTAGGGATCTCACTAAAGTTTTTGCATCCTAGTTTCCAAAGGTTAACTAAACCTTTCCTATGATACCAACTATAAAGACCCAAACATGATGTAAATGGACATTACATTACTTTTTCGTAATACTTAATACGTAACAAAAACATACACCAAAGGACCATAATAGTTTAGTGTCTTTGGAAACTCAGAACATAATCTTCTAATCATGGTGAAAGATATTCAACATCTCCCTTAAAGATCATCCCCTTTTGTTTTCATACCTAAAACTTTTCTTTAAATCCTGGGGAAAAGAAAACATATAAAGGGTGAGCTAAAATGCTCAGTAAGGGTAAGCATGGAGAAAATAAAACAAATCATATACATTTGAACTTAAAAAAACATGAACATAATGTTTAAACATCAAAATCTTGAGAAATAAATCTTGGAAATACATAAGGAATAGATTCATAATGGAACATTAATCATGATAAAATAGCATGGTAATAAAATATTTAATTATTTCAAACCATTATTCACTTGATAAGATTTCCATAGTAGCCAAGGCATTGTTGCGAAAACCATCTTAGTGGACAAAGACCCTTACTGAATCGAGTTCACTCCTCGTTCCAGTCCTGTATCACTGGACTGAATTAACTTACTATTCTAGCCATGTCTTTATCATGAGATATAAATCTTTACCTAATGCATTGGAAGTAGATATAGGTCCCACCCATCTCATAATAAAATCATTCTTACCTGTGCAACAATATAAACATAAATCATTCATCATAACCCAGAGAATAAAATGGGTTTCATAAACATCATCCCATCATAACATAATACATATAAAACAAATGGATATCATTTCATCATAAGAAAAGTGAAAACATGTAAATAATAGAGTCATTATACTAGAAACATACACATATTAAATAATGTCATCTTAGATGGAAGATGGTTTTGATAAAACACTTGAAATAAATTCATGAGGAAAATATCCTTTCTTATTCAAAATCATTTTATTTTCACAAAATGTCTTGTAATTTTAAAAGAAATGTATTTTTTTGAAAATATTCATGAAATATTTTAGAGGACGATTCATGAAAATTAGGAATTATAAAACCGTAAAAATCCATTCATTCCGTATAAGTTAAAAAACATTCTTCTCGTACTTTTGCCGGAAAATTGAAAAAGTTCCTCGTATGGTAAACAAAAGATATGATCCTTCCACAACACAATTTAAAAGTAAAATAAGGGTAAAAATGACTTTAAACATACATGTTATAATATTAAATACTTTATTAATACATTTTTATGGACATGGATGAAAAATATAACCCCAGTAAATACTTACGTATAAGCAATCTCAGATAAAAATGAGATTGCAAAATTATCCCTTACCTTAGGTCTGATATGCTTCATACGTATCTGAAACTCCTGTATAATGATTTAAATAATGTCATTGACTTATTATAGAATCATATTTATTATTATGATATCATATATGGTTCACTTATGACTTTATATTACCTGTTTGTTCTAAATTCCATGTTAAAGCAACATTTTGGGTAAAATTGTTTCATTTATCATACGTGTTTCGACTTGTTGTTCATGATATTATTACATATATGATGATTTACTTAATTCAAGAATTTAATACCAGTTTTATATATAATATATATTCAGAATATACATATATATGATAGATCGATAAATGGAATGAAATACGTCGTTCATGGAGATGGTAGGCCGTACGTACGCATGAACGCTGTTTTCGTTTCCTTATTGAATTGAATGGAATTAAGTAGATGAAATAAATATATATATAAATAAATCCAGTATAATTATTATGTCATATATTTAATTATTATTCATTATATAAACTTTATAATCTTTCATTAATGGTTAACATGGAGAATGAATCACATCGCAATGTGGAGACAGTAATCCGTACGTACGCACGAGTGATGATATCATTCCCATAATTATTGAATAGAATTGGAGTGTATGGTATAATATCTCAGAATAATTATGATGTTATAATAACCATATATAGTTATTCTTTACACCATTATACCCATCCAAGTAAGGTGGTGGTGGAAAAACCGATTACACCACGACATGGAGACGGTATTCCGTACGTACGCACGCGCGGTGATTTCGTTTTCCGTAGGATGGATAGAAGGTGAAATGGGGTTGTTTCATATTTATAATATCATATCATTATATTAGTGATACTTATTTTAGTACTTTACAATGAAACAACTAAATAAGAGGAATTTGAAAAAGAAATAAACTTGAATGAATCGGTAGAAGAGATTACCTCTTCTTCGGCGCGGCTCCTCTTATCCTCCTCTTAGGGCACTAAAGTTGGTCTTTAAAGAAGACCATGACCTCTAGTATGTTTCTATGGAAGTGTAGAAGTGAACTAGTTAGGGTTTGTCCGATCTTTAAGGCTCAAATGTGTGTGAAGAGGATATGGAAGGAGGTGCCCTTATATAGGAGAAGAGAGGGCACTTTTGGAAACCTTAAAAATATTAATTAATAATAAAATGAAACCCCACTTAAAAACCCCAAAAAATGACTCAATTATAATATGAGATGATATAGGGTTGTAATTACATCAACCAATAAAATTTAGACATGTTTTATGTTTATTTTATACCTTATCAACTTGATTTATCATTATTTAATCTATTTAATTTTATTTAAGGTAATAAAATTCTAAATTTTAAATTGTTATAAATACATACATAAATGTTGTCAATTTTCCATAATTTGATACTTTATAACCTTTTCTAACATATAAGTTTAAATTTGTAGTTTTTAAATATTTTTGTTATTTTTAAATAATTTAATAATATGTTATTTTTATAAAATATCCATATAGTCAATTTTGGCACTATTCATTATTTGATTTTAAATAAAAACCACACAGAATATATGTTTGAAAAAAAATATAAAATAGATTCATAAAATTTCATATACATAAAAAAATTCATGAGGAACATTAATTTGTTCATATATTATTTATTTTAATATTTTTAAAACCATTTATTTGATATATCTCTAAAATAAAAAAATTACTACAACATTTTTGTATAATTATTTAATATACTTATTTGTTCCAGAAAAAATAAAAATAAAATACTATGATGAAGATAAATATAATACCTTTAATAATAATATTTTTAATCTAATTTATTATCTTAAAATAACAACATTTAAATTGTTATATTTATTAAATTATGAGGGTGACATCTTTGACATCATTTAAAATAAATTAATATAAATGATCTAATGGGATTTATAAGGCTCCAAATGTTCTAAAAATATACCCTTGGATGATTAGGGTATATATATACTCTATAAATAATTCCTTTTCAAGTTAATGGTCCTTTTGATAGGTACTGTTATTTTAAGAAAAACTATATTATTGGTTTTTCACTAAATAAATAATTTCTTCATCATTAATGTATAAGCTATTAAGGTAATTAAATATTTATTAAAAATTACAAATAAATTACCATGATAAATTTAAACTTTTTTAACTTTAAAATTAGTATGTATAATCGAATTTATATTCTATATAACCTTATATTAAAAATAATCTAATTGTTAAAGTTTGAGTGAGACATTTCACATTCCTTTAAATAAAATAAATAAAAAGGTCATAATCAAATACAAGTGGGTTCCATTAGATTCCATTCAACCCAACTATGATTTAGGGTAAAATATAATCATCCAGTTAGATTAGGACAAGTGTTAGGCTAATTTTATAATATTATATTTACCCTTAATTACCTGATTTACCTTTAACTATGGTGAATAAAATTTACCATAGTTACTATTGATAATGACTAAAAATAAAAAGTAGCTTATTAACATAATTTGGACCTAGTAATTCGAAATATGGAATCCATTTTCCCAAATTCAAATCACAGAAGTTGCAGAAATTAATTTAAAATTAATCCCGTTGTTAAGAAAATGAGTTTTAAAAGTTAAAACATTGCAAAAGATTGAAATGATTTTACCTATGAATTCAATGAAAAATCAATGCTAATGACATAAATTAAATTAAATGGTATAAATATATTATATTTATACTTTAAAACAATTCAATATTATGATTTAACCATATAAATTATCTCGATGAAAAAAAGTTGTTTTTAATTAAAATTTATCGCATTTTTACTATTCCTCAAAATAAGAAACTTATCAGAAAAATATCAAAAATTTATCCAAAGTAAATTTTTATATCCTGATTCAAAATAAAAATATTATTTTGTCAAATTTAACTTATAAACATGTCAAAAACTAAATTTAATGTGGATGCACCCTCAAAAGGTGGCAAAACTACATTTTTTAAAAAATACTTATTTTACAAGAAAAAATTATTTTGTTCTCATACCATGATCTATAAAATTATAATGTTATAAAATTAAAAATTTTGTTACTAATATTCATAAAAGATAGTTCATAATAATATTATAACAATATATCGTTGTTTAGTGGAATTAAGTATTGCGTACAACACACGTTATTGAGGAAGGTTGCTCTTGCGTGCAACACAAGCCAAGAATAGTGTTTATGTATAATATAAGCTAATACGATGTTGTGTATATCACAAGAATATTTTGGTGTAGCGTACAACACAAGACATCAATGAAATTAAAAAAATATTTTTCATAAAATATCGGGGTGTTACAATGAAATTCCACTAGTATGGAGTAAAAAAGAAAATACCTCTAAATGAATGGAATTTAAATGTAATAGGTAATATCATTAAATTTATTAATATAAAATTTCATTATGGGAATCATTATAAATATACAACTACATGTGAAAAAACAAAAAAACATGGTACTATAAGATAAACTATTGTACTCATACAAGTAATAACTATATGTGGGTTTCACTGGCTACACACACACATCTGATCACTAACAAGAATTTTCAAATAAGATAAATCAACATAATTATCTCATAAATGAAACAAGATTGTTTGAGGGCCCAAAATGACCACCGAATTCAGTCATCATGATTAAAAGCATAGAAATCCATCAATAGATGATACTCTGGATTAGGTATGCATGCCAAATACCCATAGAAATAATCCCAAACTAGAACCATCATTATTATAAATAGATACTCAAGAATATTCTATGCCAATTGAGTTGGTTCTACCACAATATACCTCAAGGGATTCACTAATGATTATAGAATTCAATTTGATCCATGGATGTTCCACTAACACTCTAGGTCAACCATTATTCTTGAAAAAATCCTTTAATTAATTATTATATTTAATTAGAAACTGTTTTTTTATTAAATGTCCTTCCATATCTATGACTCATCCCATGGGTAGAAGGATATATCTATAATAATTCTAAAGAACCGAGGTTCATGGATCACTTATATTATAAGGCCCCAGCATTAAACCTTACTTAATATTCAATTAAATGACTAATTCACATTGAGGATCTTTTCTGTTTTAGAGTTTTAGAGAATTAGGACATAACTATTACATCTTAGAAGATTACAAAGTAGTGGCTTCTACTAAATTCCCATAAAATAAAAACTCTTAAAAAGAAACATGTCTAGTTCCATTTTTTAGGTAGCATGACATTCCCTTGATCCCGTCCTTGACCCTATTCCATGCTAAGTCCTGTGAAAAACATTTCAAAAACGTGGGATGAGCATACAAACCTCAGTAAGGGATACACAAAGTATGAAAATTGTTAGTTTTTCAAAACAACAAGTACACCATGTATACTTTATCAAAGTAATACTTTTCACCTTTTCGAAGTAGTAAAAAACTCTTCGCTGAATAAAAGTTCATTACTTACCCTTCTATAACCAAAAGATTACCATAAAACCCATATAAAGATCACATAACATATAAAGGTAACTTGGGACATAAACATACTTTAGTGGAATAACCATAAGGTCGACTTCCACACATATCACTTAATGGAATAGCCATTCGGCCAACTTCTATACATACTTAATGGAATAGCCATACGGCCGACTTCTATACCCAATGCATTGGAGGTTATAACATAACCACCCATCCTGGTATTCATGGAACCACCCTTCATATGGTTCATTATGTAACCACCCATCAAATGTCCAAGTACCATTATAAAAATCATAAGACATAAACCAAAAATAATGGAAAGAAAACATTTCCACACTTTGATCACAATATATCACATAAATATATTGACATAACAAATCCATTATAAAAACCATTTTCAATACCAAAATACCTAAAAGAGTATATGGTATTTATTTCATTTTAAAAAAACATTACGGCTTGTTCAGGAAGCCAAATACCAAATAATACTCACGACGGCGGAAAAGGTCGTTGTCACCGCGTATGTAAGAAGAAACATTCTTTTTTGTCGTTTAATAAAACGCTTCGTAGAAAAATGATTCCTTTTGAATAAACGTAAAATTCAAAGGGGTTTATACACCATATAAAATAAGGTTGTTTATAAAACAAAAAATGCCTCAATGAATGGAGATTGAGACGAAGACCCTTACAAAGACGGTATCCTTGGTTTAAGGATAAATCAATTGCATAATAATGTGTGACAAACGAATACACCAAATATAAGTGGATATTAAGTGTAAAACAATCAGAGTTAATTCACACATATTCATAGAACAACATATTCAAGGAGTACAAGTTTATCCCAAAGAATCAGATTTGGGTTAAGAAGTTCCCTTGCAAAAATTTTACAGCCTAACGGTGTCACTTCAAAATTCAGAAAACGAGTTGATGAGAAATACAAAAAAGGGTATCTCATCACTTGGACAAAAAATTTACATCAATAAGGATATATGAGAACATATCCAAACATAAAAATATGTGAATTAAAAGACCCAAAAAAATAAGTCTTTTAAAAAGAGGAGGGTGAAAGGTTCCCTTACCGACTTGGGTATCTTTCGAAACATACACCCCATGAAAGAAGGACAATACATCATTGATGTAAATACTCATAAACGAAAGTATATTACACAAAGAGTAGAATAATGGGAAGTACATACACCACTCAAAATAAATTGTGTCAAATGTAGCATAAATATCACGGGATTACAAGTGAGATGAAAAATCCCTTACGAAAACTCGGCAGCCTAACAATGCCACTTAAAGCGTCCAAAATGGATTAATGAGAGAAATTAGGGTCTCTCATCATATTAACATAAATTTTACAGAAAGTTGAATATAAAATATCATCCCCCAACATAACAAATATGATCTTAAAATAAGTGACAAAAATGAGAGTACATAAAAAGAAAGAGAGGGGTTAGATCTCTTACGAAAATTCGGCAGCCTAACGGCGCCACCCAAAACTTCCAAAATGGATTGATGAGAGAGAATAGGGTCTCTCATCATATGAACAATAAAAATTACAGTAAGAGTAATATAAAAGAACATCCCAATAACAAGAAAGATGAGCTTTAAAAGGAATGACATAAAAGAGTGTACTTAAAAAGAAAGAGAGGAGTATGATCCCTTACCTCGGGTCCGACTTGACTCAATTGTTCTTTAACGTCCTGAATAATAAACTTGAGTTAATTTATATTTTCTTAAGAACCTTTTTCAAGTTAATTATTACTTTTATATCACTTACTTCCATGTTATAAACATTATGTAATCATTTAAGTTAATAATGTTTGTTTTGTCGATATTTGGTTCTTAAGTCGAAAGTGGACTTCTTACAATTACATGTTGTTCGTGTGGTCAAATGTTCTTTATATCTAGAATGAAATTCCTGATTTGGATATCATATATATCATATATATCTATAATATACATGTATTTTTAATATCACATAATAATTTAGAGGTAATAAATGAAATGCACCGTTCATGGAGATGGTAAGCCGTACGTACGCATGAACACTACTTTCATTTCATTGTCATATTAATGGAATTAAAACTAAATGAGAGGTATGTATATTTTAATTCCAGAATTATATTAATCATTTATATGTATCATTCATCATATATATCCATTATATACATGTACTTATAATAGTACATTACATTTGGGGATAAGAAATGAAATGCACCATTCATGGAGACGGTAAGTTGTACGTACGCATGAACGCTACTTTCATTTCTATCTCATACTTTAATGGAATAAAATAATAATTATATAGAGGTATATTTTAATTCCAGTATAACATCATATATAATAACATTAAATCTATCCTTTATATGTCCCACGTATGGCATTAACGAATCACATCACTTTCAGGGGGCGGTAGTCCGCACTTCCTAAAATGAAGATATCGCGTATACCCATAATGGAATCCATAAACGTAAGACGAAAATGAAAAATACAGAAGCTTAAGTAAAACATAAACATATTATATATCATATATAAATATAGTGACATCTTAATGGCCACCTTTGAAGGTGTTATATGAGTGTTGAACAATCATCGTTTCCTGAGGCAGAAATTCGCCATCCACGGAAACAGTATGTTCTTTAACCATTAGATGTAGGTGTGTGTAAGTGTAGTTCGAATAATTCTTATAAAAACATCCTATTATATTGAAGATACAGTAGTTTTTACAAAATAAATGAATAAAAAGAGCTTAGGGGGTTGGAGAGCCAAAATAAAACAAAAGGACTCAAGTGAAGACATTACCTTAAAATCGGGTAACTCCCTTTGGTTTGAGCTAAATGGATTCTTGGGAAAACTTATGCACAAAGTGAGGCTTCAAGTAGTAAGAGAGGGAAGTGGAGAGACAAACTGGATAGGGGTTGGCCGAGCCAAAGGCTTTGGGAGTGTGGGTAAGGAGGTACAGGTGGGGGCCTTTTATAAGAGGAGAGGAGGGACACTCTTGGAAAGTAAAGAAAACTCACTTTATTTTAAAATGATATTCCGATTTAAGAGGTCCCACATTGATATAATTAGAGGATAAGGTGATAAGGGTTCTAAATCCACTCATCCAATAGGTTTTGGACATATTTAGGTCTTAGATATTACATTATCTTTCCATTTTATTTAAATCGTTAAATAATGAGGTCATTGCTGCATCATCATGATATCATAAATAATTTAATTTATTTAACGTATAAAAATTATAAAAAAATACTATGATGTAGGAAATCGTTTTATCTTTCCAATGACTATATATAGTCAAAACTCGGACTTTTATAACCCCATGTAAAAATTGTTTTAGTAAAACATCTCATGTTTGTGTCATTTTTACTTTAACATTAAATAAAAAGGTATTTATGTCATTTTCCAACCAAAGTGGCTCCATGGGGTCCCCAAGTTGACCCATGGACTTTCTTGGTCTGCCATGACACATCCAATGAGGGTACGAAATGTTTCTAGGTCATTTAATTTTATTAAAACATTATTCTTACCTTAAACTACACAAATTACCTCTAATCGCGATTAAAAACTTAATAAGTTACTATTCACCAAAAAAATTATTTTTATCCCATTGAACCACATTTTACTTCTTAATGACAACCATGTATGTCGGATTTTTGAAATTCAAAACACAAAGATGAAAAAATTTTCATTTAAACGGAAAAATCAGTTTTTATAAGTACCACTTAGTGGTTTCACTATTCATCAAAAATTGAGGTTTTTCAGGAAATTACCAAAAATTCACCCAAAGCTATATTTGATATTCCGAATTCAAAAATGATGTCTATTATACAAAATTCAAAACACATAAGTTCCATTAATTAATTTAATAATTAATTCCTACTGTCAAAACAAATAGCGTGTCTTTATGAAACAAAATGTATCAAAAGATTGACACTTGTTTAAGTCCGATTTCAAAGTGAAATTAATTTCAAAGACCACAATTGGATTAGATGGTAAAAATATATTCTAATTTAACTTTAAAACCAATTCAAAAGATAATCTAATCATATAAATAAATTAGAATAAAATGAGGTTTTGAATAAAAATACAACATTTTTCACTATTCATTAAAAATTGAACTTTTTTGGAAAAATAACAAACATTTACACAAAGTAAATTTTGATGTCCCGATTCTAAAGAAGAATTTTATTTTTTCAAATATAACACATACCATTGTCAAAATATTGATTTAAAAGAGGTTTTCCATCAAAAGGTCGTTAATCGACCTTTTAAAGAATATTAGAATGTTTACGCTTAAAATTGGATTCATTCGCATTTTTAATCCTCTAACATGTATTGTAAAAAGTAAAAATATTTGACAAACATATATAATAATTTTGTAGTTAGTTCTATTCATTCCCTCCATCACAACAGCTAGGCGTTAACTACCATTTAAAATAATATTATTTTATTATTAGAGTGCAACGTATGATTCCCAAGAAACTCGTTGTTGCGTGTTGGGTATGCCATCGAGCATAGCATCCCCTTTAAAGTCATATTAATATTTTATTCACAAATATGGATAAATATGAAATTGTCATATTATTTATTTACCTGGGGTGTTACATCCTTCCCCCCTTTTGGGAATTGCGTCCTCGTAATTTTTAAAATTGAGCTTGGAAACATCCTTGAAAGTCCCAAATCGGAACAAGAGTCGGTAAAACAATCACTTTATAATAAATAAAGATAAGTACAGAGGTCACCCGAGTTAACCCATAATAGGATTCTGTGTAGGAAAACATGGACATGGAAGAAAAAGCAAAGGGTCATGTTCTTGAGGGAGAGTGATAGTAAACATGTCTAGGAGAAATTTAACCATAAGAAAATCACAAACTTGTGATGGGTTAAACGGTATTTGATTCCCCAGTAGGAAAATTTAATAGACAACATTTTTGTTTTCAGTTACTTTTTATTGAGGAATTTATTCATAAGTAAACATAATCACTTATCATGTTGACATTCAACTTTTTTTAGATTCCTTACACAAACATATATTTTCTCCAAAAGACGAGTATTTAGGAAGACTTGTTCATATTAAGAGTACTATAATAAACTTCTAGAGAATCACCTAATCCACAAAAGATAACTATATACTTCCCATGTCTTTAGGCTTTAACCAAAACCAAAACCAAAAACGTTAGTACAAGATCAGATAATCCAGAAAAGGATAACCCTTTAAAAATAAAATCTATGCTTAATCTCCAAAATTTGTCCAACAAAACCCAAAGATCAACGAGGACCATCCGATAAACAATTTTTCCATAAAATTCTTCAAAGTAAACCAATCTAAGATTGAAACCCAAATATTTGAAGGATTTATTCACATAGTCTTCCAAGTTAAATCGTAACATTTATCTCCAAACAACATCAGTTGCTCCTAAATTCTCGTATTGAAAAGTAATTAACCTAATCACATATCCTCCATGATAGGTTAATCATTTTCATAAATAACCCAAAATCAACTTACTCTTAATTCATAAAATCATATAACTAAAAAGAATCAGTCAAACTAACCATGGACTTCACATAGTCCAGTGGTAGGTGATAAATACCAGTCTCACTTTGGTTGTGGGTTCGATTCCCACAGCTTTGTCCGACTTGATGGGTAGTCACACGGTCTGCGTGTTGTCCTTTTTCCAAAACTATATAATTATCAAATCATTCCCCAAAAAAAGGATAAAATCATCAAAAATAACCATAACATAATTTAACCACAATTTTATCTCATGCCTTTCATATAGTAACCCATAATTACCTCAAAAGTAAGGATCATATAAACCCAAATGGTTCTTTATAACTATGTCTGCAAAAGAAAAGATAATTATTCCTTGAATAAAATTTGCATATATTAAACATCAGGGTTACACATAATATAAAAAGTCTTCTAATGTAACCCCATCATCAAAAGAGACTTAATACTCTTAGGAATTTCACCATAACTCTTGAAGCCCTTATATGTTGACATCTTACTCATTCAACATTCTTCATGATCCATTAACAATTCCTTTCCAACTTATTCCAAAATACCTCTTTCCTACAAACAAAATCATGAATCATATCCTAAGATTCCAATATAGGACAACAATAGTCATGAAATAATACATACCTTTGATTGGTCATTGTCAGTTTCTTCATCCTCAATCGAAATGGAATTAGGTATTGGTAAATGAATATTTGTACGATCATGGTGATCCCATTCCCGAAACTTCTTTATAGTACCTGTGTTTGCATAATGACCATGCACACCACATTTAAAACATTCAATTGATCCCTCAGAAATAACTTCTTTCCCTTTCCTTGAGTCAACTAGATTCTTCCTTTATCCATGGCAGGTTCTTGCTTTATGACCTTCATTTCCACATCTATAGCATATTTATATCCCTTTGAAACATTTTCCTAGGTGTTTCTTTCCACATATTTGACACATAGGTTTTTGTACACACTTACCTTTATGATTATTACCTGTAGTTCTGTAGGGATTTGTTTCTCGCATATATGATGCCTTATAGAAATCACCAAGGTTTAGGTGGTCAATCATGACTCCAGATAGTTGGTTGAGGATAAACACAAGAGTTCTCATTACAGCTCCCATATCATTCAGCTGCTCACTCAGAAAACTGTCACAGTTTCCTTCACATCCACTATTACTTTGGTGCCTGCTAGATCCAGCCATTTACTAAAACCAAAAAGGGTCAGTGTGAGTATATCAAAAAAACCATCATGTACTAATGAGGAAGATATTCTTACTCATTCACTTTATCTAAAAACTATGACTCTATCTGAAATCCTAACCATTATGGTAATGTCACTTATGCTTAAAGAATACCCTAACCTCTAAAGTTATCTAAACTGACCTCTGATACCAACTATAAGGCCCCAGCCTTAAACCGTACTTAATATTGAATTAAATGAGTAATTCACATTGAAGATCTTTTCAGGTTTATAGTTTTAGAGAATTAGGACATAACTATTACATCTCAAAAGATTACAAAGTAGTCGCTTCTACTAAATTTCCATAAAATAGAAACTCTTAAAAAGAAACATGTCTAGTTCCATTTTCTAGGTAGCATGACTTTTCCTTGATCCCATCCTTGACCCTATTCCATGCTAAGTCCTGTGAAAAACATTTCAAAAACTTGGGATGAGCATAAAAATCTCAGTAAGGGATACACAAAGAATGAAAACTGTTAGTTTTTCAAAACAACAAGTAAACCATGTATACTTTATCAAATTAATACTTTTCACCTTTTCGAAGTAGTAAAAAACTCTTCGCTGAATAAAAGTTCATTACTTACCCTTATGTAACCAAAATATTACCATAAAACCCATATAAAGATCACATAACATATAAAGGTTACTTGGGACATAAACATATTTAAGTGGAATAACCATAAGGTCGACTTCCACACATATCACTTAATGGAATAGCCATTCGGCCAACTTCCATACAAACTTAATGGAATAGCCATACGACTGACTTCCATAACCAATGCATTAGAGGTTATAACGTAACCACCCGTCCTGGTATTCATGGCACCACCCGTCATATGGTTCATCATGTAACCACCCGTCAAATGTCCAAGTACCATTATAAAAATCTTAAGACATAAAACAAATATAATGGAAAGAAAACATGTCCACACTTTGATCACAATATATCACTTAAATATATTGACATAACAAATCCATTATAAAAACCATTTTCAATACCAAAATACCTAAAAGAATATATGGTATTTATTTCATTTTAAAAAAAACATTACGGCTTGTTCAGGAAGCCAAAGACCAACTAATACTCGTGGCGGCAGAAAAGGTCGTTGTCACCGCGTACGTAAAAAGAAACATTACTTTTTGTTGTTTAGTAAAACGGTTCGTAGAAAAAATATTCCTTTTGAATAAACGTAAAAGTAAAATGGGTTTATACACCATATAAAAGAAGGTTCTGTATAAAACAAAATATGCCTCAATGAATGGAGATTGAGACGAAGACCCTTACAAAGACGGTATCCTTGGTTTAAAGATAAATCAATTGCATAATTATGTGTGACAGACGTATACACCAAATATAAGTGGATATTAAGTGTAACAAAATCAGATTTAATTCACACATATTCATAGAACAACATATTCAACGAGTACAAGTTTATCACAAAGAATCAAATTTGGGTTAAGAAGTTCCCTTGAAAAAATTTGACAGCCTAACGACATCACTTCAAAATTCAGAAAACGAGTTGATGAGAGATAAAAAAGGGTATCTCATCACTTGGACATAAAATTTAAATCAATAATGATATATGAGAACATATCCAAACATAAAAATATGTGAATTAAAGGATCCAAGAAAAGAAGTCTTTTAAAAAGAGGAGGGTGAAAGGTTCCCTTACCGAATTGGGTATCTTTCGAAACATACACCCCATGAAAGAAGGACAATACATCATTGATGTAAATACTCATAAACGAATGTATATTACACAAAGATTAGAATAATATGAAGTACATCCACCACTCAAAGGAAATTGTGGCAAATGTAGCATAAATCTCACGGGAATACAAGTGAGATGAAAAATCCCTTAAGAAAACTCGGCAGCCTAACAACGCCACTTAAAACGTCCAAAATGGATTGATGAGAGAAATTAGGGTCTCTAATAATATTAACGTAAAGTTTATAGACAGATGAATATAAAATATCATCCCCCAACATAACAAAGATGATCTTAAAAGAAGTGACAAAAAGGAGAGTACTTAAAAAGAAAGAGAGGGGTTAGATCTCTTACGAAAATTCGGCAGCCTAACAGCACCACCCAAAACTTCCAAAATGGATTGATGAGAGAGAATAGGGTCTCTCATCATATGAAAAATAAAAATTACAGTAAGATTAATATAAAATAACATCCCAATAACAAGCAAGATGAACTTTAAAAGGAATGACATAAAAGAGCGTACTTAAAAACAAAGAGAGGAGTAGGATCCCTTACCTCGGGTCCGACTTGACTCGGTCGTTCTTTAATGTCCTGAATAATAAACTTGAGTTAATTTCTATTTGATTAAGAACCTTTTTCAATTTAATTATTCCTTTTATATCACTTATTTCCATGTTATAAACATTATGTAATCATTTATGTTAATAATGTTTGTTTTGTCTATATTTGGTTCTTAAGTCGAAAGTGGACTTCTTACAATTACATGTTGTTTGTGTGGTCAAAGGTTCTTTATATCCAGAATTACATTCCTGATTTGGATATCATATATATCATATATATCTAGAATATACATGTATTTATAATATCACATAATCATTTAGAGGTAATAAATGAAATGCACCGTTCATGGAGACGGTAAGCCGTACGTACGCATGAACGCTACTTTCATTTCTTTGTCATATTAATTGAATTAAAACTAAATGAGAGGTATGTATATTTTAATTCCAGAATTATATTCATCATTTAGATGTATCATTAATCATATATATCCATTATATACATTTACTTATAATAGTAAATTACATTTGGGGATAAGAAATGAAATGCATCGTTCATGGAGACGGTAAGCCGTACGTACGCATGAACGCTACTTTCATTTCTATCTAATACTTTAATGGACAGAAATAATAATGATATAGAGGTATATTATAATTCCAGTATAACATCATATATAATAACATTAAATCCATCTTTTATAAATCCCACGTATGGCATTAACGAATCACATCACTTTGAGGGGGCGGTAGTCCGCACTTCCTAAAATGAAGATATCACGTATGCCCATAATGGAAGCCATAACGGTAAGACACAAATGAAAAATACAGAAGATTAAGTAAAACATAAAAATATTATATATCATATATAAATATAGTGACATCTTAATGGCCACCTTTGATGGTGTTATATGAGTGTTGAACAATCATCGTTTCGTGAGGCAGAAATTCGCCATCCACGGAAACAGTATGTTCTTTAACCATTAGATGTAGGTGTGTGTAAGTGTAGCTCGAATACTTATTATAACAACATACTAGTATATTTAAGATACTGGATTTGTTACAAAAGAAATGAATAAAAAGAGTTTAGGGGGTTGGAGAGGCAAAATAAAACAAAAGGACTCAAGTGAAGACATTACCTTAAAATCGGGTAACTCCCTTTGGTTTGAGCCCAAAGGCTTCCTTGGGAAGACTTTTGCCCAAAGTGAGGCTTCAAGGAGTAATAGAGGGAAGTGGAGAGAAACAATGGGCAGGGTTTGGCCGAGCCAATGGCTTTGAGAGTGTGGGTAAGGAGGTAGAGGTGGGGGTCTTTTATAAGAGGAGAGGAGGGGCACTCTTGGAAAGTAAAGAAGAGTCACTTTATTTTAAAATGATATTCGGATTTAAGAGGTCCCACATTGATATAATTCGAGTATAAGGTGATAAGGGTTATAAACCCACTCATCAAATAGGTTTTGGACATGTTTAGGTCTTATATATTACATAATCATTCCATTTTATTTAAATCGTTAAATAATGAGGTCGTTGCTGCATCATCATGATGTCATAAATAATTTAATTTATTTAATGTCTAAAAATTATAAAATAAATACTATGATGTAGGAAATTGTTTTATATTTCCAATTACTATTTATAGTAAAAAATATGGCTTGTATAACCCCATGTAAAAATTGTTTTAGTAAACAATCTCATGTTTGTATCATTTTTACTTTAACATTAAATAAAAAGGTATTTATGTCATTTTCCAACCAAAGTGGCTCCATGGGGTCCCCAAGTTGACCCATGGATTTTATTGGTCGGCCATGACACATCCAATGAGGGTATTACATGTGTCTAGGTCATTCCATTTTATTAAAACATTATTCTTACCTTAAACTACACTAATTACCTCTAATCGCGATTAAAAACTTAATAAGTTACTATTCACCAAAAAATTATTTTTATCTCATTGAACCACATTTTACTTCTTAATGACAACCATTTATGTCAGATTTTTGAAATTCAAAACACAAAGATGTAAAAAATTTCATTTAAACGGAAAAATCATTTTTTATAAGTACCACTTAGTGGTTTCACTATTCATCAAAAATTGAGGTTTTTTAGAAAATTACCAAAAATTCACCCAAAGCTATATTTGATATTATGAATTCAAAAATGATGTCTATTTTACAAAATTCAAAACACATAAGTTGCATTAATTAATTTAATAATTAATTCTCGCTGTCAAAACAAATAGCGTGTCTTTATGAAACAAAATGTATCAAAAGATTGACACTAGTTTAAGTCAGATTTCAAAGTGAAATTAATTCCAAATACCACAATTGGATTAGATGGAAAAAATATATTCTAATTTAACTTTAAAAACAATTCAAAATATAATCTAATCATATAAATAAATTAGATTAAAAAGAGGTTTTGAATTAAAATACAACATTTTTCACTATTCATTAAAAATTGAACTTTTTTGGAAAAATACCAAAAATTTACACAAAGTAAATTTTGATGTCCCAATTATAAAGAAGAATTTTATTTTGTCAAATATAACACATACCATTGTAAAAATGTTGATTTAAAAGAGGTTCGCCATCAAAAGGCCGTTAATCGACCTTTTAAAGAATATTAGAATGTTTACGCTTAAAATTGGATTCATTCGCATTTTTAATCCTCTAACATGTATTGTAAAAATCTAAAATATTTGAAAAACATATATAATAATTTTTTAGTTAGTTCTATTCATTCCCACCATCACAACAGCTAGGTGTTAACTACCATTTAAAATAATATTATTTTATTATTAGAATGCAACGTAAGATTCCCAAGAAACTCGTTGTTTCGTGTTGGGTATGCCATCGAGCATAGCATCCCCTTTAAAGTCATATTAATATTTTATTCACAAATATGGATAAATATGAAATTGTCATATTCTTTATTTACCTGGGGTGTTACATATATAACACCCAGACCCTAGAAGCTTGGTGTTAGTGCATTATTTTATTACATTGGAATTATTACAAGGAAAACAATCCCAAATGACTGATATATTTAGTTGTTATAGAAATACATATCATATATATGATACCCAGAATACATTGGGGAAAAATAAAACATTTTACATAATAAAGTGAAATAAATTGCATCTTAGTAATCTTATTCAAGGTTCCCTTCTTCATAACCTGGGGAAAGAAACAAAATAAGGGTGTGCTCAAAAGCTCAGTAAGGGTAAATATAATAGAATAAATAATGAATAAATATATATATTAAGGAAAATAACTTATAACACTTATCATTTAGACAACTAGATAATGTGTAATCAATATGTCAATGTAAGAAACTTAATCACATGCTATTTATCAATAAACAAAAAATGAAATAAATCCACTGATATGTTGACACAAAATATCATTGATAAATTATAAATGAGTATAAATTAATAAAGTGATTTATTATTTATTCCATGTTTCCATGGTACATGGAACAGCTACCATAAATAACTTTCATAAATCTGTTTAACATGTCAGGTAAAACTGCATCTATTTTGTCTGTCTATTTCTTCTCATGAGACTACTAATGCATCAAGGGGATATATATATTCTGGGCCCCACCAATCATTACCAATAAAAATAATAACTAATATATCAAATAAATATTTTTCCTTATAAAATATCAATACTAAATAAATAATATGGATTTATCAAAAATATTTCAGATGAGGATAAATCACAACATGTGTTGTTGACCTTAAATGATTATTAGGGAAAAATAATATTCAAATATCCCAATGTGTCCCATAAAAAATTCAAACATTTAAATCACAATTCCCTTTGATTTAAATTAAACTTATAATATCTTAATAAAAATTAGTTTCAGGATATAACATGTCAAAGGGTAGTATAAACACCAAATAAATGTGAATTGGTGCATAAGAAAAATAAGTTTCAATGGAAAGTATATTTTGACCAAATCCCTTACCTTCTTCTTAATTTTTTTTTTTTGGTATTTAACATTCTATATAGTGGTTTAAAATATGTTACTAACTAATAACAGAACCATAATCATGTTTACAATACCATATAGTAACTTTTTATTAAAAACATTCTTTATTTTAACTATATTAGGTGTTAATTTGTCGAGTATGTTTTAAAATTTTATTTTTTGTCCTTATCATTGTTTTATCATATAAATAATCTTAATAATGGTTTTAATATCATATATATCTTGTATATATCTATATATAATAATATATAATGTTTCAGAGATAAGAGATGAAGTCCAACATTCATGGAAACAATAGTTCGTACATATGCATGAATGCTACTTTTATTTCATTGTAATGTTAAAAGAATGAAGAGTAAATGTTACATATGTATAATATAATTCTAGTATCACATATAGTTTATATATGTTACATTTTTTTATTAAAATTATCCTTAATATGTTCCATGTATAGAATGAATGAAATCACATCTCTTTGAGGGGAAGGTAGTCCCCAAGTCCATAAAAGATATTATCTTTTTTACGCAAAATGTAATTTATATATGTATGTGTTATAATGTAATTTAAGAAGAATAAATATATTATAAATATCATATATTTCATATATAATAAATTTTTTAATCATAATGGCCACAATGAGAGGTGATAAGGAAAATTAAACAATCCTCATTTAGCGAGGCGGTAGTCCACCTACACATAAAACATATGTTAATTACCCATTACATGGAATTATTTTTGTGTATTGTAATACCCCAAAAATCCCAGGTACTCTTCCTTTTAGATAATTCAATAGCTTTCTCTACATGCAATATTGAGTTCGAGTGCACCAAGACCTTGTAAACTAGCCGTTTATAAAAATGGTTATGAACAATATTAACCAAATTTTGAAATTTTATAAACATTATTTTTGAAAAATAGGCTTCATTTTTTAATTTGGAATGTCAAATTTCTCTTAGGGTGACGTTTTGGAAATTTTCAGAAAAGTTTCAATTTTTGATAAATATTGAAAAATACTGCATTTTAAATAAAACCTTTCTTCTCATCTACTTTATTTATATAGTTAGATTGTATTTTTAATTGGTTTTAAAATTTATATAGATTAATATTTTATAATTTAATCCAACGGTTTTCATTGTAAGTAATTTTACTTTTATATTTTACATAAACCCCTGTCAATCTTTTGATAGTTTTTACTTCATAAAAATGCATTATAGTTTTGACAATATGAATTAATTTTAAATTAATTACTGAAACATCTGTGTTTTGGATTTTGAAAATGGATTTATATTTTGGAACTATAAGGTCCAAATTTTTTAAATAGGAACCTTTTATGTTTTTACATTATAAATAGTAACTTCATTTATTATTTTTATTTACTATAGATAAATGGTAAATTAGGTAAATAAGGGTAAAAAATAATATTAAAATAATATAAAACTTCCCCAACACATGTACTAGTCCTATTAGATGATATATTTTGGAAAATAGGAATCCTTGGGTCGATTTTGGGTCCCCATGGAGCCACTTGGGTGTAATAATAACATGTTATAAGAATTAATTTAATGTAATGAGAAATATAACATAAACAATTATCTTTTACTAAAAAAATTTTAATATAGTGTTATATAACTAATATATTTGACTATAAATATTCATTATAAACCTAAAAATATTCCATACATCATGGTTTTTAATTTATAATTTTTAGACATTAAAGAAAAAAATTTATTTATGACCCAATGATGATGCAAAGATTAACTTATTAATGAAACATTCCAATAATGATAATATAAATACTAAAATAAATTTAATTTTAAAATTTTGATTCCATCCAAAAAATTTATAGATGATATTGACATATTATATTTTATTTAATACCTTTTTTGCAAAGGAATCATGTTTTTATGAGTTAAAAAAATCAATTACTAAAGAGTGTCAAATTTTACATAAATGAGTTTTTAAAACAAATACTATTTTTATATGATATAATAGTCCCAAAAATATGATATTATTCCCAATAACATATATAATTTTACAAATTTCATTAATGATCAAATTGGGTTTCATTTGGCATTTTATTGTAGCCAATTTTACCCAACTGTGTCCAAATATAAAAAGACACAGTAAGAGTTAAACTATTTAAGTAAGGGTTAAATATAAAAGATATGGATAAATTTATGACCTAAATATGTCTAAAACCTGTTTTTTAGAGGATTTAGACTCCTAGTCATCTTTTCATCTCAATAAATCAATTTTGAACTATTAGAAACCAAAAATAATTTTATAATAAATTAATATTTCAGTATTTTTCTTAATGTTATCCTCACCTCTCTTATAAAAGGGAACCTAACTTTCTCATTAACTCACACTTATAAAGACTTTTATTTCATCCAACCCCTACCCATTTATCCTCCCAACCTCTCTCAGTGCATCCTAGAGTTTTAACTTATTTGAACCACAACTGATGCTGGAAATGGAGTATGTTTTGTGTCTGTTTCCCATCCTCATTGGATGTTCAAAAAGGTTTCCAGGAAAGGGGTAATACAGTTCAAGAAGGAAATAGTACTGAAGGTTGATCTGTTTCCCTTTGTTTTCCAAAATTTTTGGGCATAAAAATCATAAAATGGATAGGTGTGTTTTTGGCAATGTAAGGTGCACAAAATATTGGAGTGGTGCATGAAGAACGAGGAATGTGTTCTAAATTGGATGTGCATGAAATGGTGAAAGTAGGTTTCATTTTTCCACAAAAGGTGATTTGGAATCAAAATGCCAAAAATTGTAAAAGGCATGAGGTGAAAGAAAATTTTTTAGATACGCAAGAAAAATGTTTCCTATAGGAAAGGAATTGCACGCGGAATGATAGTTTTTCCGAGACATGGTTGGTATTGTATGTGGCGGTCGGTGATGCCTATAAATATGAGGTGACCCCCCTCATTCAGCATGAAAAAAGACTAAGATAAGACTTGAGCTCTGATATATATAAACATTGTGAGAAAAGGTATTTCCACAAAAAAGTTACGGTTACATGTAAGAGTTTAAGTTTCACATAAAAGTTGAGGTTTTATATAAAGGTTGTAGTTGAGCGAAAGATTTGGTTGTGAAAGAATTGCAGAGCACCAATATTTCACACAAGGTGTTCCTTTAGTCTGAAAAGACCATGTTAACCCTTAGGTGTAGTTTCACGAAAGATAAGGGGTTGTGCAGAATTCATCTTGCATAACAAATCCCAAATCTATCATGCATGTTCAGTTATTGCACACTAGTGTAGTGATAATCTTTTGACATGCTTTTGATTATCCATTTTGTGTGTTCAGTGATTTCAAGTGCATCAATTCAAGAATGCAATGAAATTAGTGTCTCGTGATGGATTGAGACAAAGAATTCATTAAAATCTATTGAAGATACCATCATGTCAATAAACTAAGTAGGACTTCTCACATGGCAGTGATCAAGGGGGAGTTGATGGAAGTGTTCCAAGGGACGTACTGATTTATCCTTGAATTATTGTAAAGGAATTCTGTCTCGCACAGTGTGACTGTGTCCAAAATATTTTACTCCAAATCTATTGAAGATTAGTGTATTTTGGTATGACTGACACATTTTTGGTGTATTCTCCTTGGATGTAGCCTTTTATGGTTAACCAAGTAAAATTGTTGTTTGGCCGCTTTGCATGTGATTGTTTAATTACTGTTCTTATCCATCATATAGTTTTAACATGTTCCTACCAACATGGGAACAAGATCATATACTTTAAAATAAAAACTTGACACCCCGATTCTCCCCTCCCCTCACAGGGCATCCAAGGGTTTTAAAAGTGTTATCAGAGGGAGGTTACTTGTGTTAGATCTTTTCTTTGTCGTCGGGGATAATTAATCCAATGTTAGCGGAGTCCCCCTATTCTATGGAAGTAATTTTTATATTTGTAATAATATAATGATATATCATTTAAGATATCTTGGAAAGGACTTCTTATGTGCTACTGTTTAAGGAATACAGGTCACTGATTCAACATTGATGGCTATGACTGAGACAGACATGAAAATTCTTGATGCAGATGCTAAAAAGCAGAATGCTTTCACCGCATCTCTTTTAGATCAGATTTATCTCAAGGTGATGAGATGCACATCAGTAAATTCTATGTGAGATAAAATTGAAAATATCTATGAAGGAGAAAGAAATGTGAAGGAGTAAAAACATGAAGTACTGCATAATAGGTTTGACGATTTAAAGATGCACCCTAGTGAGAATGAAGAATCCTTATTCAATCAAATTACTAATGATGTAGGATCAATTCAAGGACTAGGTGAAGAAATTAATGACATTGGCATCATAAATATAATATTGAGAATAATTACACCCCTTTATAATGAAAAGGTGCCAGCCTTGGAGGAAATCAATCTCTCCAAAATCTATTTGGATGATCTGCTGAGTAGCCTGGTGGCATAAGAAATGAGAGTCAAACCAGAAGACACTATGACTCATGTAAGTATGGAAATGGAATTCAAATATATGGGAAAACTGAATATTTCTGGATATAGTAGCGGTGGTGACAATGAGGAAAAAAATTATTTCTCTAGTTTCCATGAAATTCAAGAAGGGAAAATGAAAATTTAAATGCAAGCTACCTCTGGAGTATTTTCTTTAAGGTAAATTTGTGGACATGGCCTCTCAGTGCTCAAGGAAATTTGATGATGAAGAGAGAAAAGTTAAAAACATTGAGAGCCCACAGAAGAGGTTCTTCAAAAAGGGAAACTTCAAATTTTCAAAGAAAATACATAAAATGAGTTTTGTGTGTGAAGAAAATGAAGAGGATAATGATTTTTATGTAGAAAGGGAACCTGAAGTTAAATCTAGAAAAATGCTTCCATGATGGCCACTATTGAAAAATCAGAACCATTAGAAGATAATGGTGGAGAAAATTAGTTTCCGACTAATACCAATCCTTAGTTTCAACTTACGGATGTTGTTAGAAATCTTAATATTAAATGTAATAGTTGTAATAAGTAGAAATAAATTATATAAGAGTCATCTAAATATGTTGATCATCATAAAGAAGAAATTGAAAAATTTGAAGAATTTGTGAAGGTATAGTCTAAAATCCATTAAAGCATTGATGATGTAGTGGATCTGAATCTGAGAATTTAAGAGTATGTAAGGGTCATTAATGACCTCACCTCCACAGTGTAAGAAAATTCAAGACTACTGGGGGCCTTGAAGAGGAAGTTGTTACTCTTAGGAGAAAACATGAGAGTGAATAAATTTCAAAAGAATCAAAGAATAAAATACAATTTTGAAGGTTCTCATATTATGAGCTATTAGAGAGAGAAAATTTTGGTTCTAATGGAGTTGAAAATATTTTGAATGATCGAAGAACTTCTTACATGGTAAATAGTGGAATCAGTTGTGAGGCTGAATCATCAAATTATACAAATAAAGGTGACCAAAATAAAGTCAAGATGAAATTGGTATATGTAGAAAAGTCACTTGAATGGCTGAAAAGGAAACCCCCAATTCAATCTGAAAGAAGAATAGAAGTCTATCCTTGAGCATCCCAGAAAAACAGGCAGTCAAAATATTATTCCACAGAATAAGGAATTAGGATAAATAGAAGTGAGAAGACATTTCTTCTCATGTAGTGTGTGTTTTTTAGATATTTGGGCCATACCATGTCTTGTTGGGAATAGTCAAGCATCTATTTTAATGGATAATAGATGGCAGTTCAAAAAAGGATAACTAATTCATACCCTAATTCTTTTAGAAGAGAAAATTTCTATGGATATTGTTTTATTGTTCTAAGTTTGGACGTAAATATATTCATTGTATGAAGAGGATTGAAATGGAAACCTCATATCGAAGTCAGAGAAAAGTCTTTGTTCATTAACCAGACTATTTTTCTCTTTCAAATAGGTTTTCCCCTCTAGAAAAAGAACTTGAATTTGAAGAACCCATGAACATGGAAGAAAGAGTTGAAAGGTTGTTAGTGTCCAACACTCAACATAATAACTCATGGAAACAAAAGAGGAAAATTGAAAAATATAATCTTGTAGACGTATCCCTCAAGACTGAAAATAATAATAATACATGTATTCTTGATAGGGAATGTTCATCCCATATTACGGGTAATGTAGAACTATTAATGGGTTTCAAGAAAAAAGGTGATTGATGATTTAGATTCGATAATGATGGTTCGTTGAAGATAAAAGGTTGTGGAAGTACTAAGCTAGCTAATACAGATTCGAAGAAAATAGAAGTCCTACATGTGGATGGTCTACGTCATAATATTCAGAGTGTGATTTGGCTCTATTACGCAGGCTTTATGGTGACATTCAATCATAATGGTTATACTATAAGTGGAAAGTATAAGAATCCTCTAATAAAAGGCTGTATAATAGATGGATTCTTATATCAGGTCGACAAAAAAGAGAACATTTTATACCTAATAGTTGAAGAGGAAAACAATATGTCTCATCGAAGATTGGGGCACATCAATCAGAAGTACATGCAAAATATTTTGAAGATAAAGATAGTTTTAGATATCCCTAATATGATTCATGAATGATAAAAAACATATGATTCATGTTTGTGAGGGAATGTGGTCTGCAGCTCCAACCATCCAAAGAATAAAAGAACATCAAATCTCAATGATCTCATTCATATAGACGTATGTGGGCCAATAAATGTTTCTAGAACACATGGAGAAAGGTACTTTTTTCTTTTCATATATGATTATAGTAGAATGGGATGTGTGATTATCATACATAGTAAGCGACAAGTGCTTGATTTCATGAAAACGTATCAATGAATTGTCGAGAATGATATTGGACGTAATATCCAAGTCAAATGACATGAAAATGGATGGGAATACATATCCATTGAATTTGAATATCACCTAGAGAATTATGGGATACAACATGTGGTGGCTATTGTGATAACCCCATAGAAAAATGGAGTCATTGAGTGTAGGAATCGATAGGTAAACAGTATGGCCAGAACTATGCTGATCGAGTGTCATATTCCTCAACACTACTAGAAAGAGGCAATTGAAGCTACTACGTATATTCAAAATTGAAAAGGGCTATATATGGGTGAGCCAAAAACACCATATGAATTGTTGCATGGATGGAATCCCACTTCGAATTTTTTTTGTGTTTTTGGAAGAAAACTTTTCATCTGAAACAAAGAAGGAAATGAAGGGATGTATGGAGGAAATATAGACAAAGGAATATTTCTTGGATACTCAATGAAAAAAAATTATACAAGCGTTTCAATAATATCATGGGAATAATTTTTGAAGGTAGTTATGTTGCGATCATTGAAGAGAAAAACATGAATACTTCAAGGTATTATTATTCTAGTGTGATAGAAAATGAGGATGAATGTAAACATCAAAAAAATTCTAATACAGAGGTAGAGGAAGGTTTAAAAAACTCTCAAGAGACACATCATGATGTTGAATCTGAAGAAGCTTCAGAAGAGGAAGCCATATCGAGATACATTTTGATTGAACCCCAAAGGAGAAATCAAAGAGAATAGATTAATCAGTCCAACATTATTTTGGATCAGTAAGCACCAACCCAAATAAGGATAATGTAGAATAGTGAACAATATACATTTCTATCAGTTGTGGAATCATCCTTATTTGAAGAAGCTACAACGGATGAGTCTTTGGAGAAAGTAATGAATTAAGAGTTTGATTAGATTGACAAAAATCGGGCTTCAGATATTGTCACAAGGCCCGAAGGTTACAAATTGATTTGTACGAAGTGGATTTTCAAGAAGAAATTTGTTGATCATGGAAATGTGATCATAAATAAGTAGAGTTCAGTATATAATGGATATTCACAAATTGAAGGCGTTGATGTTGAAGAGACATTTTCTCCATTAGAGAGACTGGAGTCAATCGGGAAATTTAATTCCATGGTAATCCAAAGAGGATATAAAGTGTATCAAATGGATGTCATGACAGCTTTCTTAAATGGAGTCTCGGAAGGAGAATTATACGTCAAACAACCCATGGGGTTCTTTCTTGTTAATGATAAAATGAAGGTTTTCAAAATTAATAGGGAACTATAATTTTCAAAGAAGGCACCACAAGCATGGTATTATTGGATAGATTTTTATCTAAAAAGAAGGAATTCAGAAGTGGAGGAGTATATAACAATCTCTCTGTGAATAATTTTCAAAAAGATATATTCATGGTGCTATTTTATGTGGATGATATTATATTTGGTGGAAGTAGGTAGGGATTAGTTGAAGAATTTTCTAATCACATGATGTTAGAAATTTAAATTTCTATGATTGGTGAACTTTCATGTACTTCATAGGGTTGCAGGTAGAAGAATGATTACAATTTTGTTTATCATGAAAATTATACAAAAGTTATGTTGATGAAATTTAATATACAAGATTACAAATCAATGTGGACTCCGATTGTGGTTAGAACAAAACTTAGAAAGCGTAAGGATAAAACTTCTTATCATTCCACAATGTATACAAGAATCATTGTAAGCTTACTGTACCAGACAGGGACACATCTAGAT
This sequence comes from Viscum album, assembly GCA_963277665.1. Lineage (NCBI taxonomy): Eukaryota > Viridiplantae > Streptophyta > Magnoliopsida > Santalales > Viscaceae > Viscum > Viscum album. The sequence goes on from OY728127.1 coordinate 792,690,596, forward strand.
ATTATCTTTAAAACATGTTTAGTGGCCTTCTTTCAATGTATTTTAAAGGAATAACATATGGTGGTAGTTAAATGAATCATAAGGTACATTCAGGGTACCCCAAATTATGGCTTATTCATTTATTCCAGAAAACATAATGAATTATCTACATTTTCAAATGCTGACTAGTCTGGGGATGTAGTGGATAGAAAATCCACTAACAGTGGATCCTTATATATTAGTAACAAATGTGTGGGCAGGTAGAGAAAGAAAAAAAAGTAATTCTCTTAGTACTATTGAATCTGAATATATAGTTGCTACAAATTCATGCACTCAGTTACTCTAGATGAAGCCAAAACTAACTCACATAGGTGATGAGGTAAAACATCCAATGGTGAATTACTACGATAAAAAGAGTTCAATTGATCTTACAAATAATCCTATTTAGAATTCTTGTACAAAACATATAGAAATCAGATATCACTTCATTAAGTAAAAGGTGGAACAAGGCGTGATCTACATGGTATAGGTGGGAACATATGATCAAGTGGCTGACAATATGACCAATACACTGTCAACTACAATGTTTCTGAAACATCGGTTGAACCTCAGTGCTTAGCCACCTCCTAGTGCCTGAGGAGGTTATGAATATCCCCTCTCCCCAGTTATGTAAAAAAAATTATCTCTTTTTGAATGTGATAAAGGTTTATGATGGAGATACTATCTAGGGGTGTTTTGAGTTGTACAATGAAAAAATTCCGATCATTGGGTTTATTGTGAATGGGGAAGAAGGAATAAATTCAAGACATGTGATGGGCATGTAATTCTTTAATGAAACGATGAGAATTTATTTTTAAGAGGAGAAGGAATACATTCAGGACTTATAATGCTTTTTTTACATAGTAAGAGAATACCTTGGGTGGCATTAAGAATTCCAAAACATGGTAACCGAAGTCAAAATTACCCTCTTGTTTCATACACAGAGCATTTCTCATTTATAATTGGAGTGTTAGCTGAGTAGATTATTGTTTTTTAGGTTTTGGTAGTGGATGGTGAATTTTTTAATTTATCTATAAATTTTTAACAAACCCAAAGGGGGAGACTATTTAACCCATGACCAATGATGAAAATGGAGTATAGTTTGTGATTGTTTTCAATCCTCAATGGATGTTCAAGAATGTTTTCTAGGAAAGGGATCATGCACTTCATGCGGGAAATAGTACTGAAGGTGGCACCTTTTTCTAGTGTTTACCAAATTATTGGGCCTAAAAATTAGAAAATGGAAAGATGTATTTTTGGAAAAGGAAGGAACATGAAATATTGGAGTGGTGCGTGAAAAACATGGAATGTGTGAAAAAAATGTTTTTCCATGCAATAATGAAAGTATTTTGGAAGTTTCACACAAAAGGTAATTGAGGATCAGAACTATGAAAATTTGAAAAGGCATGATGTGCGTGGAAAATTTGCAGTTGTGGGAAAAAATGCTTCCTACATGACAGGAATTGTGTGGAGAATGATATTTTTTGCGTGACATAGTGGGTTTTGTGTGCGGAGGTCAGCAACACCTATAAATAAGAGGTAGAACCCCTTATTCGGCATGAAAATAAATACTTTGGGAATATCCGAGATATGATGCACATATACATTGGGCAAAAGGGAAGATACACATAAAAGGTACGGTTGCGCAGAAAATTTGATGTTGCGCGTAAAAGTTGAGTTTGTGCATAAAGTTTGTAGTTGCGTGAAATATTTGAGTGAAAAATAATTTAAGAGAGACAATATTGCATGCAAGGTGTTCCTTTATTCTGAAAAGAACAATTTAACCCTTCGATGTAGTTGTGTGGAAGATAAAGGGTTTCATGATAGCCATCTGACACGAAAAATCCCAAATCTAGCATTCATGTTCACGTATTTATTGTAAGTTTAGTGTTAAGCTTTTGATAGGATTTTGATTATCGGGTTTGTGTGTTCAGTTATTTCAGGTGCATCAATTCAGAAATTCAATCCAAACAATGCATCATACTGAACTGAGTCAATGATTTCAATACAAATATTTTTAATAGGACCTCAAATCAATAAACTGTGTAATAATTCTCCCATTGGAGTGAGATAAAGGGACTCGACAGAAGTGTTTGGAGAGATGTATTTAGCCATCCTTGAATTATTGTAAAGTGAGTACTCTTGGCACGGAGTGACTATGTCCAAACTCATGTTCTCCACAACTAGTTAAGATTATTGGATTTTAGTATGACCAACACACTATAGGTGTATGATCCTTTAACATAGACCTTTGTGGTCAACCAAGTAAAAGTGTTGTGTGGTCTCTTTGTATGTGATTTTTTAATTGTTGTTCTTATCCATCATATAGGCTTCACATGTTCCTACCAACATGGGAACAAGATCAGATACTTTAAAAGAAATATTTGACACCCTGGTTCACCCCTCCCCTCTCAATGTGTCTTAGGGTTCTACATAACTTTGGGAAGAAATCCATCATATAGAGGATATTTTTTCAAATCAAAAGGAAACACCCAATGAAGTGGTAATTGTTTTATCAACCCTTTCGATGTTTTTTCTTCTTCTACTTTCTATTTCGATGTTATTTCCGTATCAAAATAATAACTAAATTATCTTACATATACTAAGATGTTATTTTAATCCTGGGACAACCATATTCCTCATTTTATCCATATTACGAATAACAATATCAATATGCATGTGTACGTATGGCTTACCATCTACACGTCGTGGTGTAATTTGTTATTCAACACTAAATTGTTTGGATGGGTGTAATAAAGAGTATAGTAGTTATAAATAATGAATATAATAGTATAATTAATTTGTATAATTTATATACCATCCAATTTCATACCATTTAACCATCACTGGAATGATATCATCGCTCGTATGAACGTATGACCTACCATCTCCACGATGTGGTGAGATTCATTCTCAACGTTAACCATTAAATAATGATTATAAAATTTATATGATGAGAAAAAATAATAATTATGAACTTAATTTTATTATGTATGTGAATAAAATATATCCTATTCATAAAAAACATGACTTACATGACAAAAAACAATGGTAAAACGAAGCAGTTTACACCCGAAATAATGGGAATACTGAAATATTATTACCATAGTGATATTAGAAGATAATATGTGATATTAGAAACATGGATGTGGTATTGGTATAATTTAATAATAGGTTTCAATGATTATACAGGAAGCTAACTCACCATCGACTAAATGAAAGTATAAGCTAAGGGTTAATTTCAAAATCTTTTACCATAAGAGATTGTTTATACCTAAGTATCTACTAGGACAACCCTGTCATCAATGTCCATGTTTCATTGAAGTTATCTCAAAATTTTATCAACATTTGTTTGAAAACATGTTTATCCATGTTTGACTTTTTATAAAACATTTTGAAAGGAATATTTTCATCTCTTTACAAAAGATGTACTTTAGGATCTTTTCACCAAATTAAGGAAAGAATGTTTTTTTAACTTATACAGTGTGAGAGGCCATTTTTAGCCGTTATGAAACCATAACATTT